>JAQPPZ010002742.1:1968893-2625191 GCA_028583015.1 Wollemia nobilis | reverse complement strand
GTCTTCATCTCGCTCTCCAAATTGAGTGCTCTATCAAATGCCTCTTGATAGGTAGTTGGTGGGACTACCTTCATCTTTTTCTTGTATCTTGGCAATAGTCCATCTAGGAACCATCGCTTTTGCAACCCATCTGCTAGTTTTGCCTCCATCTTGTCGATGAGTTCCTTTAATCGTCTATTATATGACTTGATGTTTTCATCTTTTCTTTGTTTCGTGGAATATATTTCTCCAATGATCTCTGTATCATCGCGAAGTAATCTGAATTCTTTGCTGAATTCAGCCTTTAATTCATCCCACGTCGTGAAGGGGTTCGCTCTCTTCAGGTGCCAATCCATTGCGATCCCCTGCAATGTAGCCGGAAACAATCTTAGCCAGGATCCTTCATCATCAACTCCATTTGCTCGCCATATTGTTTCACATGTTCCAATATGGTGTTCTGGGTCTTCTTTCCCGTCACCCAGAAATTTTGGGCACTTCTGTTTGCTCGTTGCTACAGCTATGTTTGCCATAGGTGGCTGATCTTCGTCACTTGATGACTCTACACTAGCAAACAATCTTCGACCGCTTCCTTGTGCACCTATGCTTCACGACCTCCTTCGCAAATATACGAGCATCGGTTTTGGTCTTTGCACACTCTCCCGTGGTTGCCCTTGTGCTTGACTCTCGTCCTCTGCACCTCTAGGCACTCTCCTCCGCACTTGTGTCGGTGTCACTAGTTGTTCCGCCTCGTCTCCTTGTGCACACTCCATGTTGGCACCTTCACTTGCACGAACGTTCTCCTCGATCCGATCCTCGTTTGCCCAATGCGCCTCAACTTGCGCTTCCTCCTCCGTTGTTAAAAACAACATTTTCCACCTTTCTTCACTTGGACTATCCTCCAATTAAGGATTCCACACTTGTTCCACTTCTGGTTCTACAAGTTCTGTCCTTTGCAATCCTTCCTCAACAACGTTTTGTGCAATCCTTCGACGTTGCCATACAATTCTTTGACTCCTTGTTGGCTGATTATTGATTCTTCCGCGTCCATGTCTCCCACGTCCCTGTGGCAAGTTATCAATCATTCACCTCTCCAAGTCTCACACGGTGCTGGTTCGTTCTTCAAAACAACAACGACGCCAAATGTAGCATGGCGGTTTGTACTCCACTCTTGGAGGAACAATTTGATATGACTGATTTATTGATCAGCAATGACTGCAATCAAGTCAATCTCAACACTTTAGTCTACGAATAGGAAAGTCTATCCTATTCCAGACTGCTATCCTTCAATATGCAGACTTATCTCTCCACTTGTACAACTCAGTACAGCACTGATTTGTATGACAATAACAGTCACTTGTACAGCATCACTTGTACGACAACTCACTTGTATGGCAACTCACATTGGCACTCATCGTACGACACTCTTTGTACGACACTTCTGGATTGTGACTTCAATCCCTGCATACAGAATTTGGAAGGAACAATCTACAAATCTACCTTGCTATAGCATTCCACAATGACAACACACAATGTATATACAATCACAATAGATGAAGGATGAATTGAGTAGATATTGCATTCACTCTTGCCTATACAGCACTTTGCATTACATCACAGTCTGCGATACTATGCAGAGCATCTCTTCCAGAGATATTATATATGCAAACGTATCTACTCTCTCTCTACACAGTATGATATGTTGGGTACTCTCTTCCAGATTCTCTACTATGATGATTATTTTCTCTGATTATGATACACCTCCGCTCAATGAATAGGGGGTCCTATTTATCATTGTGGGCTGGTAGTTAACAGCAACTACCACCCTGGACACATCACCTCTAACTGGGTGATAACTACCCTACGTTCGCACATACACTTAATTACATGCATTATACCGTACATCATTTATTCACATTACACCTTTGGAATATCAAAAATGCTTACGTCATCTCTTGTGACATCATAACAATTGATTACAAAATTACATTTGTGTGCACTTTGACTTCAATGCACTTATTTCTTCGGCTAAGGCTTGTTAGAACTAGCGCCTACAATGAACAAAAATTTGATGATGCAAATGCCAGACATTGATGATCATCACCCTTGCCACAGCAGATGTTATTCAGCCACACATTTTTGAAGCAAAAACATCCAAGGAGGCATGGGACATTCTTTCTACCATCTATGAAGGGAAGACTGAATCAACAATACTTCACCTTCAGTCTCACCTTCACATGTTGAGAGTTCAAGATGGAGAAAGTACTGACATTTTTCTTTGTCGTGTTGCAGAGTTAAGAGCAAAACTGAACGCCATGGGAGAAGTTGTGGAGGATAAGCTCTTGGTACCCATCATACTTAGAGCTCTACTAGATGTATTCCGAGTGTTGATCACTTCCTTGCAAGTTCCAAATAGGAAGGTGTCCTTTGATGAGTTAGTGAATATGCATCAACAGGAAGAGGCAACCAACGAGTTGAGGGATCAGTTGAATAATAATGCGCTCATATCCAAGAAGTCTAGGAGAAAGAAGCCACATAAGGGTCCTTCCCCATCTTCATTTTAACAAAAACAACCTCACAAACAAATGAGGTATTGCCACATCTGTAATAAAGATTGATATGATACAAGTTGTTGATATAACCCTTGACCTCAAGGAGATCAAGCCTGCAAACCTAACCAGAAGTAGGCACAGCACAAACCACGTCCTAAATAGAAGCGACAAGGGCATGTTGTGCATGAAGAATTAGATATATGAATAGGCACACAAGGTGCTAATGTCCAAGGCGATCAAAAGACCGAAGGATGAAGTTTAGTATATTGATTTAGGTGCTAGCAAGCACATGACTATAAATAGAGAATGGTTTGATTCATTACAAGCCAAAGAAAACGGGAAACTAGTAACCATTATCAATGATAAAACATATCAAGTCAAAGGAGTGGGAGATATTTCTATCAATCTTCTTGAAGGCAATTGCTCGATCCAAAAGGTGCTATATGTACCTCGACTAGCAAACAATTTGTTGTCAGTACCACAAGTTATGGATCCAAACGTGGTGGTGGAGTTTTGCGTTGTTGATGGCAACAAGAAGTGTTTTATCAAGAGGAATGGCAAGATTGTGGCAACTGGTTCATACAAGAATGGCTTGTTTGCACTCAATGTCATATCATCTCCTCATATCACACTGTCCGCTAGAACGATGGATGCTACCTCCCTATGGCATTTGAGATATGGTCATCTGAGTTCAGTATACTACAGTTGAGTAAGCATCAAATGGTATTAGATCTGCCTAGCCTTTCACCAACATTACCAGTATACTCAAGTTGTTTGGCAAGGAAGCAACACCAATTACCTTTTGAGTTGAGCACTCACAGAGCAAAAAGCCAACTGAATGTGATTCACACCGATCTGTGCGGACCCATGACTGTCAATTTCAATGGATATACGTCCTTTTAATTATTTGTCAATGACTACTCACGGAAGATGTAGGTGTATTTCTTGACGTTGAAGTCAATAGCACTCAAGTATTTCCAGAAATTTAAGAAGTGTGTAGAGACAGAAACTGGGCATTCCATTCAAGTACTCTGCTTGGATCGAGGGGGGGAATATACATCCAACGACTTTTCACAATTTCTAGAGCAAAATGAGATCAAAAGACAACACACTGCAACATATACTCCGCAGCAGAATGGGGTTGCCGAAAGGAGGAACCATTCCATTATAGAAATGGTTCACTGTTGCCACTGTTGTGTATCTTATGAATAGAGCTCCCACAAAAGCACTACAAGGAGTTACACCTAAAGAAGCTTGATCTGGGAGGAAGCCTTCAATTGTGCATCTCAAAGTTTTCAAAAGTAAGGCATACATGCATGTGCAAGCGGCAGAGGCTGCGATGCATATTTCTTGGGTATGATGATGAATCAAAAGCTTATCAACTAATGGATTCAATCACCAAGAAATTGCATATAAGTAGAGATGTGGTGTTTGATGATGTTTATGGCACTAAGTCAAATATGAAGGATTCTAAGGAGTTTGAAGATGCCACATCTCCAGTTATGAGCATAGGCAATGATGATATGGTGGTAGATGAGGAAGTTCATGCAAAAGCTCAAGACGTTGTTGATGAACTTGTAGTAGTTGGTGAATAGGAAGTTGTACCGACAACTCCATCATAATGGAGGAAGACTCCAAAATGGCTCACTAGTACCATCAAAGATGCTAAGCTTGATGCAACTTCCACACAACCACATACTAGGAGTAGTACATGTCAGGAAGTAAATTTGCCATTGATGACTTTAGTGATGGAGAATTTTGAACCAGAATTGGCAAAGGAAGCCCTTAGCTCGCCACAGTGGAAGCCAGTTATGAATGCAGAGTATGAATCTTTGATGAAGAACAAAACATGGGAACTTGTCAATCTGCCAAAAGGAAAGAAGCCGATAGGCTGCCAGTGGGTCTTCAAAATCAAATATAAGGCAGATGGATGGATCCATCGACAAGTATAAGGCACAACTCATTGAAAAGGCTATGCACATAAGGAAGGAATAGATTATGAAGAGATTCGTCTCCATAGCGAAGATTAAGACCATCCATGTAAGAACTGGCAACACAGTTCAGTTGGAAACTTTAGCAAATGGATGTCAAGAGTGCCTTCCATAATGGTGATTTGAAAGAAGAGGTGTACATGACACAACCTGAAGGCTCTGTTGTTGACGGGCTACATCAAGTCATTGTAAGGATTGAAGCAAGCTCCTAGAGCCTGGTACATAAAAATTGATGATCCCCTATTGTAGCATGGTTTCACCAAAAGTCCCTATGACGCAAATATCTATCTTAAGAAAGTTGGATCTGAGATAGTGATAATTGTGTTGTATGTTGATGATCTAATCATTGCTAGCAGTTCTAATGATTTGGTGAATGGTGTAAAGAATGACTTGAAAAAGACATTTGACATGACAGATCTGGGACATCTGCACTATTGTCTTGGCTTGGAGGTATGGCAAAAGCATAATCACATTAAGGTTTAACAGATGAAGTATGCAAGACATCACTTGAAAAATATCAAATGAGACTATAAATCAAAGGCAACACCAATGAAGCAAGGTTTACAACTGTCCTAATATGATGATTCACCATAGGTATCTGGTACTGTTAGTCTCACAATGACACTGAGAGGGGGGGTTGAATCAGTGTAGCTTTTTAAAACTTAAATCTTCAACTCTTAAAGCCGAAACAATGAAAACTTAAAACCAAATAAAGCAAGTATAACAAAAGAACATCACACAACACAAGATGTACCGAGGTTCACCGATTTGGCTACTCCTCAAAAATGACTGTTTGGACTCCCATCCAAATCCAGCCTTTGCAAAGCACCAACTTTACAATCAATTTACCAGACACCCACTGGAAGGAGCACCAACCCCTGATTTATCTGCACCAACAGAAAGGAGCACCAACCCCTGATTTATCTGCACCAACAAAAAGGAGCACCAACCCCTGATGCCAAGCACCAACTTGGACTTTTTGAAGCTAGAAGATTGACATAAAAATGCCTTCACTTTTACAAGACCCTGACTGGTCTATTGCTTACCCAACATCTCCCCCAATTCACAAAACACACACGCTTATCACCCGCGCTGAAATCACCGTCTACGCTACTTAAATTCTCCAAGCAACACTCCTTTTATAACAATCCTTTCTCTTCGTAACTCCAGTTGTAACTCCTTTTATATTCTCATATGCCACTTGTCAATTGTAACACCTTCTTTCATATTCTCATCTGCCACTTGTCAATTGTAACTCCTTTATGTAACTCCTTTTGTATATATTGAGAAGGCATTTCGTCAAACACGTCACATGCAAATAATTGACACCATGTTCTCCTACCATGACTGTTCGTTTTCTCAGTCATGACTGTTCGTTTTCTCTTTCGATGACTGTTCGTTTTCTCCTTGCATGACTATTCGTTTTCTCTTTGCATGACTGTTCGTTTTCTCTTTCATGACTGTTCGTTTTCTTTTCCCTTGTGCATGCATTTGTTTTCTCCTTCGATGACTGTTCGTTTTCTCCTTCATGACTGTTCGTTTTCTTTTCCCTTGTGCATGCATTTGTTTTCTCCTTCGATGACTGTTCGTTTTCTCCTTCATGACTATTCGTTTTCTCGGTCATGACTGTTCGTTTTCGAGTCGCGAAAATGCGACATGTCGCGATATCGCGACACTTTTGCTTCTCTGCCTTCCTGCCCTTTTTGAGTCGCGAAAATGCGACATGTCGCGATATCGCGACACTTTTGTTTCTCTGCCTGCTTGCCCTTTTCGAGTCGCGAAAATGCGACATGTCACGATATCGCACACTTTTTCTTTCTCTGCCTGCCTGCCCTTTTGAGTCACGAAAATGCGACATGTCGCAATATCGCGACACTTTTTCCTCCTTGCTCTTTCTCTTCGCTTTGGACCGCGAAAATGCAACATGTCGCGATATCGTGACACTTTTTCCTCCTTGCATTTTCTCTTTTCTTTGGACCGCGAAAATGCAACATGTCGCGATATCGCGACACTTTTTTCTCCTTGCATTTTCTCTTTGCTTTGGACCTCGAAAATGCATCATGTCGCGATATCACGACACTTTTTTCCTTTGCTCTTTCTGTTTGCTTTGGCCCGCAAAAATGCAACATGTCGCAATATCGCAACACTTTTTCTCCTCGCATTTTCTCTTCTCTTTTGGCCGCGAAAATGCAACATGTCGCGATATCGCGACACTTTTTTCTTTTGCTTTTTCGCTTCTCTTTTATCTTTTGCATATGGGCCACTTCGGTCTTCTTGGACAACCTGTAACAACTTCACCCAAACATCAAAAACATCCTCATAAGCATTTAACTTCACTGTACATACTCTGAATAACCTCTGAACTCCTGTCCACTGCATCAACCGATCTATCTGACTGTGTTGACAACAATGACAATACTGTCGCTGCACCCTTGGAGGTATGGCAAAAGCATAATCACATTAAGGTTTAACAAATGAAGTATGCAAGACATCACTTGAAAAATATCAAATGAGACTATAAATCAAATGCAACACCAATGAAGCAAGGTTTACAACTGTACTAATATGATGATTCACCATAGGTATCTGGTACTCTTTATCATCAGTTGATTGGGAGTCTCATATACCTGACAATTACCAGGTCTAATATCAACTTTGTTGTGAGTTATCTTTCGAGGTTCATGCAAGAACCTAAGGAAAGTCATTGGAAGGCAGCAAAGAGGATTTTGTATTATGTCCATGATTATGGCCTGGAGTATAAGAAGAATGATCAATTTTTCTTGCAAGGATACACGAATTCAGACTATGTCAGATCTATAGATGATAGGAGGTCAACATCCAGATATGTGTTTCATCTAAGATCTGGACCTGTCTTGTGGCACAATAAGAAACAATAAACAATGGCATTATCATCCACAAAGCAGACTATCATGTTGCACAAGGATCTGTGTGCGAAACAATATGGTTACGTCACATATTGTCAGATATGGGTGTTCTTGAAAATCAACCCACAATATTGCATTGCGACAACCAGAGTGTTTTGAAGTTGGTCAAGAATCCAGTTTTTTATGAAAGAACAAAGCACATTGAAGTTCAGTGTCATTTCCTTCGAGAACAAGTTCAAAATAACTAGGTTTAGCTCCAGTATATTCCCACTGAAGCACAACTTGCGGATATTTTTACAAAGGCACCTGCACGTGTCAAGTTTGAATTGTTTCGTAGTTCTCTTTGTATACGAGATAATGTAATAAGAGGGGGATGTTAGGCATTTATTACATTTTTTACATTATTATTATTTGTTATTACACCTCAAGCTGAGCATGTGTATTAGTTGGGAGGTTAGCATAATTGTTATAACCAATATTTATGGTTATAACATACTAGCATATATTTAACTATTATTATAACCATCTTGTATGGTTATAACCACCTTGCATGTATTTAAATATTTGGTGCTTGATCAATGAATTTTGTTTTTTACCCATCAGATAAGGGGCAAGGAAAATATAGGTTTGTATGGCCACCTTAAATTTTGAGGTTAGCTACCCTATGTTGTAATTCTTGATCAAAGGGATGGCTTTGGAGAAGCTTATTAACTTGCTCATTTTCCCCCACCATAACTCTATCAAATATTCTCTTAATGGCTATATTTTGTTTGTACAGTCTTTAGAAATTGATGTTCTTGCTTTTGAAGTTTTCCACCACAGTCTCCATCCAATATTATTTATTTAGAGCCTTTGGAACTGATTCCGTGTTATCTTTTTATTTTGAATGAAAAATAGCACGTTCAACTGTGATACATTAAGGAGGAAAATGTATTCTTGTTTTAAGTGGCTTTGCAGATCCCCATAGGATTGAGACAGTTGTTGGAAAAAGGTCTAAGAGAGTCATCTCAGTCACAAGAACTGTATTGTAGAACTTTTCTTTGAGCCAAGTTTTTATTCCTCCTTTATCTTTTGCAACATGACCCTGCTAAAGTTCCCACAAGTCAACCAATATGCTTCAGGGAGCTCATTGACCAACTAAAGCCAAAAAAGCAACTCTCTGAATGGCCTGGTTATAAGCTAAAAAGGCTCAATACATTGCCTAACAATTATAACAATAGTCATGTTAGACACTATGAATGATTAGTCCACATTATTGTAAGCCTAGGCACAAGAAACGTTGCTCAAGCCCTCTTACACTCCTAAGAGAGGCGTAACACATGTTGGCATCCAGTCCTATACAATTCGGTGAAGTCTGTGCTACATGAACACCTCATACTTTAAGTTCTAGCATACAAAAAATAATCTATACTCTCCTAGTCATATTTTTCCTACAAAATCCCATCGCCTTATATAGTCCATGATATGAGTTCATGCACAACTATTACAGTGGGCATCAAGATACATTTCCTGCCTTTTAAGAGCACTCAGAATCTTGAAGTGTGGGAGATCACAATTTTCTTCATTATGGACAGTAAACCAGCTATTGTAATCAACTTCTTTTAGTCGTTCCTCATTGTCAGGGTTTTCTTTATGGGTTATTTAATGGTTAAATTTTTCAGAGAATTTTTTAACTTTTGATTCAGGATTTAGCAAAAAATTGAAAAATTACTGGCAAAATTTTGATTCTTTTCTTTGAAATGCAAGGATTCGCCTCCTAGTCTATACTTGTAAAAACATTTTATCGCTTAAAATTTTCCCTGCCTGACAAAAAGGTGCACCGGGTGCTTTTCCCATAGAGGGAGAGCCATGAGGTATTTCTTTGCACTGCTCTTTAGAGCTTGATGCCTAGGATTCAAAATTCCAAGGACTGAAAGGCTTGTCATGCACAAGCTATTTTCAAGTATAAGTCCCAAATCTTTTCATCAAGGATTTAAAAGTATGGAATTGACAACAGATGCAAATATTTGGTAGTTTAACGTGCAACTTGGGTTGTATTGAAACCTCATCACCCACTTGAATCTAAAACGCATCCTTTAAGTTACGAGCAATATTGGTCTGAAAACAAATTCACTTATTTGAATTTACCACAAGAGATATAAGGCTCAAGACAAAGACCCTCCTATATGTCGTCAGAGAAAGTAAAAACCATAAATAAAATTCCAAGAATTCCACATAGATAGGACAGTGAAATTCAAACTACCATGAAAAAAGTAAAAAAGATATTTCCATAGGCAAAAGGGCAATCATTCACAACATGATCATCGTATTCAATTTAAGACACATTATACTCATGGCCTTGTCATCATCAAATTTTTCGGTTTTATTTGTATTCTTATTATAATAATAAGTGCATCAAGTATCAAGTATTGCGGTAACTTTCATACAAGATTTCGACATCAGCCAAGGAATAACGACAACACAAAAAGAGTGTAGTGAAACTGATATTGTAATGGTCAAAGTACAATAAGAATGTAGTGAAAAGGACAAATCATAAGAATGTAGTGGAAAGGACAAATCATGGTAAAAAGTAAAAGTATAAATGGTTAATGTAAATTGTCGTCATCAGGGTAAAAATGCCTTAATCACAATGTCAAATAGTCTCAAGCCAAATGTCAAAAGTCTACAAGAGTACTTAGGGATATTATGTCAAATATCTCGTGTCATATTCCAAGAAGTAAGTGTGTGTAGGATATTGGAGAAAATTCTACAAGTTTAAGATAGTTGGGCCAATTCTAAAGATCCTTTTTAAAATATCATATAATTATTGAGTGAATATCTTGAGAAGGATCCAAAAGAAATATTATAAGAGCTGTTTAGACGCCATTTAATATTTTATCCATATCTTGACAGCTAGATTTCTCCATGCATGTCATATAGAGCTACTATGAGATTATAAATAGTGGATACCCCTCTCCATTTGGGACAAGCAATCAAGTTAGAATCACCAAGTCAAAAAGTAAGGCAAGTTAAGCCAAGCATACAAGTGAAGGCTAGCTAGCATAATTAGCAGAAGAATGTGAAGCTATGTGAAAGATTTTAATTACGTCCGCGAGACCCAAATATGGTCTATGGGACCTCAAATATGGAAGTACAATTACTCAAATCATATCATATGATCTTTAATATCTTTGAGAAGGTTGTTCCTTCTCCTGCTGATTTGTGTTAGCAATTCCCCAACTTTTTTATTTTCTTGTCTTCAAATAAATCTGCCATAAACTCGTTCCCAAGTGTTTCTTTGTATTTGTCACGGATATCTGAAAAACTCGGGCATTTATAGATGAAGTGTTCCTCTGTCTCTACTGCCCTGTGCTGCATAGAGTACATATCCTTTCTTCCCATTGTTCTTTGGGCGTTGTCCATCTCCCTGTTTCACATCTAAGCCTATGAGAGCTAGTCCTTATCTGAGCAATGAGTATTTTTTCCTTCCACTTGATTTCAGCGCCTATATACGCTTTTTCCTTGTGGTCATACGTTGGGTTAAAATTTGCAATATAATATTGTCTTTTCCTGCTTGCATTTTTCCACATTCCACTTTCGAACTTTTCATTCACATAATTTTTTATGTCTTTGTTGACATTTGGGCATTCATTTATGTTGATTTCCCAACGTTTCATCCATTTCTGATTTTGTTTCATCCATGTATTCTTTCGCCTATGCAACTCTTCGTCCCTAGCTGCCCTAGGCCATCTATCATTTGTCATGTTTTCTGTTTTTTCAAGTAACATAACAACTTGGTCATAGCAATTGCTTCTAAAGGGAACATTCCAGTTTCAGCTAGAATAATTTCATAAGGGGTTGTGGCCTTAATTTTGAGAAAGTTTGTGATTAGATATTTTTGAATCCTTTCTATTTGCCTCCATTTTGCATTTGTTGTGCCACTAGCCCACACCTCGCAACCATACAACAAAACCGGTGTAACAAGTAGGCCAAATAAGACCTTGGTGGTCTTCCGGTCCCACAACTCGGCATTCCTACACTGTTTTGAAGTGCATATAGTGCTCTCCAACCACTTTGAGTTCTTTTCATCCTACATGTATTCCAATTAAGTTTGTCATGAAAGTCTATGCCCGGGTATTTGTATTCTACTACTACATCAAGCGGTTCTCCTGCAAACTGAAATTTGAGTTGTTGCTTCTTCTTTTTTGAAAAAATCATAATTTTTGTTTTGCTCGTGTTCACTGCATCCCAACTTCTTTACAAAGAGTTCTAGAGCTTGAAGGTGATCTTCTAGATCTTTGGCTGTTTTGGCCACAAGAATTACATCATCTGCATACATGAGGAGTTTTACCACATATTTGGCTAAATGCACACCCTCTCCCCCAAATTTGTTTATCCATTCTTCTAACTTGTCAATGTACAGCCCAAATAAGGTCGGAGATAGAGGGCAACCTTGTTTGACACCTATGTCACTACCAAAACATTGAGGATAACCCTTCTGTGTTACGATTCTAGCCTTTACATGCTCATATAGTCGTGAACTGCTACCTGTAGTGAATTGGAACCTCTAGCTCTTCCATTCTGCTCCATAATTTTTCCTTGGCATTGTGTCAAATGCCTTTTTGAAGTCTACAAAACAACAGAAAGCCTCCTCTTTTTGTCCCATATTTTTCCACTATGTGTACGAGCGTGATACGGTGATCAATAGTTGAGTGCTTGGGCCTAAAACCCTCTTGCCCCTTTGCTCTCTTTCCCTTTTCTTCGCCCATATCCTGATCCTACGCTCTATCATACTCCCAAACAACTTTGCAAAGAGAGGGTTGATCATGATAGTTCGATAGTTTGAGGGATTATTTACATCTCCACTTTTAAACAAAGGAATGGTCAAGCTAGTTGTCCACTCGGTAGGGAAGCCATTTTGTATGACCTCATTGAAAATTTCTTTGATTTGCGGTGCCAAGATATCTACCCCCATTTTATATGCTCTGCTTGAAGATTGTCTATGTCACGGGCTTTACCAATTGCTAACTTTTTATCCCTTGAATAATGTCTTCAATTGTGAAAAGTTCTTTCTTGACAATGATAGTAGGGGGTGTCTCTTGTTGGTTACTACGTTGATACAGTTGTTTTGAATACTCCAACCATTGATTAACTGTTATGTTATTTTCAGTTTGCATCCTTTTCACGCTTAGTTCCTTCCAAAATTTCTTTGGTTCATGCTTCCCTAAGTAAATCAATTCTTTCCTCCTTGTTCTAGTGTATTCTTCTTTTTTGCCCTTACAGTTTCTCATATGCTTTTTGTTTGCTCTTGTTTTACCCGTTGGTTCCTTTAGTAATCTTCGCATTTTTTTGCAATCTTCATCGAACCATGGGTTGGTTGGGAAGCTATTCCTTTCTTTCTTTTTAGGTTTAGCTCTCTTGCATTTGTTTAGAGCTTCTTGAATAACGTGCATTAACCATTCACTCTTCTTGTAATCTCTACTACTGTGATGTAGTTCTTCCCTTTCTGTAACTTGTTATTTAATACTGCTCTAAAATTCTGCCGATTTTCATCTGTTAAGAGAATGTTTCCCTTGTGAGGATATTTATTTTGATTGCCTTGCAAGTGTTTTTCCCTTGGTTTGTCTCCATGCATTCGAAGTTTCATAACAATTGGGTTGTGATCCGACTTAAGTTCCATTGGAGAATCTTCCACTTCTAGCTCCTCTATTTTTGGTATGTAATTCTGTGAGCATATTACATAGTCTATTACACTTTGTCCCTTATATGTTTTGCATGTATACTTTCCTGAATTTTTCCATTTGTTCATCCCATTGCAAATAATCAAATTGTATATTTTGCAAAGACCTAACAACTCTTCTCCATATTGCGTGATAGCCCCATGCTCATCTTAAGTCCTGGTCCTTGTTGATTTTCCTCTTCTGGCATCCAAAGAGGATTAATCTCAATATCTTCGTTACCTTCTAGAATGTTAGCTTGCTTATTTGTTGTCCTTGCATTGAAATCTCCAATTAATATAATCTCCCCCAACTTACTGTATATTGAAATGTCTCTTTTTAGGGAGGAGTATGGGTCTTCTCTGTTAAGGTCATGTTTCTTATAGAATTTAGAATTCTTGGGAGCAAAATAACATCTTGCTATGCTAATAACTGACTTATTTTCTAGGATCTTTATCCAGATGTATTGTTTGTTTTCATCTTGTTTTTCAATTTTAATGACCCTATCCCATTCCTCTTTTATTAAAACCATAATACCCCCATGCCCTTTGCCATTTTCTGCTGCTTTATTCCATATTGCTATTTTTTGTATCCCACAAATTCTGGAGTCCTACATCCATCGTGTTCATGTGTTTCTGTCAATATGATTATATCTTTGTCTCTAGCAATGGGCCCTAACCGGGTCCTCTTCTCCAAGGGAAACCTCTACAGTTCCAACTTACCATTGTAAGATGTTCCCGGGCGGGCCATACTCCCTATTTGTTTTGGATTTGTTTAGATGTGATGTATGCCTTTCCATTTCTTAAATATGCATGTTTCCCTTCATTCCTTGCTGCCCTCACCTTTTCCCATTCCTTATTTCTTTCTTCCTGTTGTAAAAATGTTAGGTCATCATCTAAATAAAATTGTGACCCTCTCAGCATGCCTCTGTTTTTAAGTAACCTTATTTTATCCTCGTAGCTCATCAATGTGACCCGAATATGTCTATCTCTGCCTCCTTCTCTCAGCCTGCCAATTCTGCTTGCTTTTTTTATCTGACCCTTCCATTGTAATCGATCTGACAAGAAGTCCCTGGTTAAACGATTTGTGTCTTCCCTGTCCCCATAATCTTTCAACCCTTTGATGATTATATTTGATAACTTCTCATGTCTTTCTTTCTCTTCTGTTATTTGAATTTTTACTTGCTTCTCTATCAACTCTTTTTGTTGATTGAGTGGTTCTTTTACTACTTGAGACCATGTCTTTGCCTTTGCTAATTCATTTCGTAGCTCATTTTCTCTTGTTTCCATGTTTTGGAGTGTTTTATGTACCTCTTTTATTTGATTTGCATTTGTTTTTCCACCTCTATTGCATCATTGATTGGGGGGTGGATGGCTTGTTTGAGGACATGCCATTCACGTTGACCCATGTTTGCAAGGTTTTGTAGCTTTGACACTTGCTCCTTGAGTTGGTTGTTTTCCTTTTCCAGCCTCCGAATGGTGTTTATAACCTCATTCGATTTAGTTTCTCTTAATTTCTCCCTCCTTTCCATGCTTTCAAGTTTCTCTTTCATCTTCATTAGCTCTTGCACATAAAGTCTTGGTGCCCACATGAGTGGTGTAGTTGTGGGACTTGTAAGTTTCTTCCTCATCCGAAAACTCATTTTGGTGATTTGCCTTTGATTGTTCCTTATTCTCCACTGTTTATGTGGTAGAATATTTTTTATTTTTATTTTTTGATATGCCCTCTTCATTGTTGTTGCCCTTGCTCGAGCTTGTCGACGCCTTAATATCCTCCAGTACTGTTTCTCATTGACATATATTGGTTCTTGCAATTGTTGCTTCCCTTCTTCCATTTTCAAACCCTTTATAGCCGAACCCTCTGTACTATTGATCCGATGAAATAAATGTGTAATAAAACCCTCCTTGCTCTGCAAACCCTTGCTGATAATAAAACCTTCTGCCGCAAACCCCTATAACGAATGTATTTCTCCTACCCGATGAAATAGATGTTTAATACAATACTCTGCCGCAAACCCTCCTTGCTCTGCAAAAACCCTTTGCCGCAAACCCTTTAATTAAAAACGGAAGATGAGACCACCATCATGATAAGATAAAGGACTAAAATATTTTAGGCTTCCTATGTTTATCGATATATGAGGTATTGATGGTCCAATCTACCTAAGAGGCACCATCGAGACGTTCCAGGAATGCCTTAAGAGTTTGAGGGAATGTCTAGGTGGGACTGATGGGTGTGGTCATTCAGTTAACCCATGAGGAGGTGGTATACCAAAGGGCCATGTTCACTCGCTTGAGGTAATTCAGCATGCAATCTTTGTACTTTGTTAACTCTTTATGTAATAAAGTATTCTTATCATTGCTTGGTCAGTATTGTAGTGCCATCTTTTATGCCATTATGTATATTTGATTTATGTATAGTTATTATTTGCTAGCGTGCAGCCACCATATCAAAATTGTACATTGATATAAAAGATCATAGCATAAGGAAGGCCTGAACAAAGATTCTTTGGACGTTGGAAGCCAACAGGGTTCACAAATATCTAATGTCCAAATTGTCATGATGTTCTTCGAAGTGACATGACAAATGAAATATCCAAATTACGCCAAATAATTAAAAACTTCAGAAGACTAAGAATGATCTTCTAAATGAATAAAGGCATCACATAAACTAGCAGTAAGATTATTACCTCATCAACTATTTCCAATAAAAGCATCCTCACTTGAGGACCAAACTCACAACAATAATAGCTACACTCAAAAAGCATAGAGATCAAGATGGGAGCTCAAGATAGCAGCCCTCTCAATGCATACTAGTCCCAAATAAATATCTCTATGTTTCACCTGTTCCCCTTATGGGACGATGGGTGGAAACCCCTTGTGAGGTCAAGTTGTACTAGTCCTTGAAGGGTTAACGAGCACAACCACCAAAGTTGTGTGTCACCAGCACTCGTATGACATATCATCGGTCTTTGGCCCACCATTCTTCCACTTAGTGTCTACTATCATGGTGTTAAGTTAGCACCAACAATCCAAGTGTTTTACCAACCTTGCTGTAACCAGTGGAAGATGAGCCATCTCATGTTCCAGCAATGTATATCCATTTCCAATTGTAAGATGCGCTTGAGTACTCTGATAGATAGATTGTCATAGCTTTACATATCATCTCAAATATTTACGAGATTGTACAGAACAATCACATGAATAAAATTCTGATTCAGTTCTATTACCAATTTCATTCTTTCTATGAAAATAAATGGTTGCATATTCATTTTCTGCATTATGGTAACCAGTTTAAAAATATTAGAATGAACTCGAAATTTAATAATATGTCCAACAATGTGGTCATGCTGTTTAATACCACTATGTGGTCATGCTGTTCAATACCACTATGTGGTCATGCTGTTTAATATGGGTGGGGCCCGTTTCAATCCCATATAACCAATTAAAAAGGGAAAATAAGATGTCCAACAAAATGTTCTTCAAATCGTGATCAAATGGGCCATCTAAATGAATCACCTATGGAGTAGTTCACACATAAAGAAAAGCAAATGACAGTACAATGATCAAATGGCAACAAGTACAAATATAAACAAAGATCAATACTTTCTCAAAAATTCCCCCTAAAAGTTACAGTCTACACAGACACACAAACAACCAGAAACAAGGACTAGCATTTTTTTGCTAATGATGATGGAAATGAGTTATTTATCTTCCAAAAATCTCAGTGACACCAAATATACATGTATCATGTTGGAGCTACAAAACGCATTTGTTAGAGGACTGAAAGAGAACAAACCTTGATAAGATAATATGAATGCTTATGATAGCCTTTATAAGTGATAAACATCCCAATGCTATGCAAAAGAATTGCAGCTTCCATCAATTCAATATCATTCTCATTTATTGATAGCCCTGCTACACTAATACAATCTTGACCATCCTCTTTGCATCTTTGTAAGCCTTCCAAAAGCTCCTGCCAGTTGCAATGTCAAAGGACATTTCAGACCTTTCATTATCACTTCAATAAAGTCAAAGAGATGTATATAAGATATTCCAAGTGAGCTCCAAAAGTTCCTATTTTGACAAGAAAAAATGGTGTAACCTTGATTCATAATGCATTGTTCATTTTATAGATGCTAAAAATACAAACATTCATTATAATAAGCAAGAAAATACACAAAATCAAAGTGGTACAACAACCTTTGCTAATTGCACAGCATGCATGTCAGATGTCATCCTTTTCTTGTTATTAAATCTCCGTGCGAGACTGATCACCGAACTCCACCTGATATTAGGTGCAAGACTGTATTCATTACATGTTTTTGTTAAAGTATCAGCAATCACCCCTTCACGCAATGCGTAAGAAGAAACTATAATCTTATCAATACCAAGGATCTCAAAAATCTCCTGTAACAGAATTGCTCCAGCAACTATTGAATCTAGACGTTTTTCAGTAAACCCAAGAAGCCTAGCACGCTCTTCTTTATTCTTTGTTTTGCATAGCTTAGTTACAATTACATTGAGCTCAATATTGGTAAACTCGCATCCCCTGAATGCTTGGAAAAATATAGGCATCGACTCATATCTATCTCTCAATTCAACAGCACACCCTTGGTGTATTACCTGCTGTATAGATTCAATAGTACCAGAGCTACCTACAGCCATCTCAAACCCAATCTCCCGAACCTTGTCTACCAAATCAGAGTCTGCAAATATAGCCCGAATGTGTTTCTGCAGCTTTTCTATTTGACTCTCCTGCAGCTCACCATCTCTATTTTTCAAAAATGCCTCTGTTAAGCGAATATGACCAAGCTTTAGAGAAGTTGCATAAATTACTTCTCCGCGGTATCCCAGAACAAATTCAGTAGATCCTCCTCCAATGTCCACAGTCAAAATAGCCTTATTGTACACTGGCAGAGCCTGAGAGAGAGAAAGATCAGAGAAAAAAAACGTATTATCACACCACATATTGTCTAGAGTCAAAGACCATCATCAGATAATATGTTCAATTGGGGGGGTGGCGGGGAACATACCACACTAATCTCTGCAAATGAGAAAAAATGAAAAGCATGGTGACCCGAAAACAATACGAGGATGCTCACTGGGATGCCATTTTCAGAATAATAGTATAGGTATATGGGGGCACAGAGTATGTATGATAACACATGCGAAATTCAAAAAAATAAAAAGAAATATAAAAACATTAAATCATAAATAATGATGTTCCTCTTGTCCTTTCTTGTGTGATAATGTTCTTTGAAGCTATGCTGCATCAACCTCTAATTCTTGCTCTCCTGTTCTTTTCCAAAGTTTTATTGACATGATTTGCATGCTTCCCAAACTTCCGACTATCTTGTCTAGCTCAAATGAGTGACAATGGCTTGCATGGTTATTTTTGTGGTTAGCTAAGACTAGTGTGCATTATCTTCTTTGTAATCCTGGAAATACTTGTATTACAAATATTTTGACCTTTTAGGGCATAGAATATTTCATTTACTTTTTGTTTCTTTGATGTTGTTTGTCTCCGTTGAAAATTCTTTTTGTTTTTTCAAGTACCAAGTAGAGTTCATTATGGCGTCACATCAGGGGATTCCCTGCATGCAAGAGATGTTTCCTATTCTAGGTAGATATTAATGCTGTTTTCCCCATATCCATGATGAATATCATCTCTGAAACGTGCACCATAGTGCAGGGTGCGCATCTTCAGGCCTTCGTGGTGAAAACATTCAATGAAACTGACAAGTAATACCTGGTTAAACAGCAAGAAAGGGAACCTCTATTCCTGTCCAACTTGAGTCTACTATGAAGCAATATTTAAGGAAGTAGTGTGAAAAATCTTAGTTATATAACTTGATGGCCGCAAGTGATCGTCTTAGAGAATGCCCAGAAATTTAGCCATTGATATTATTAATATCCTCAAAACTATGGCACTCATACAGTGTTGCTCTCCAAGAATGTTGGTCCATTTAGTACTGAGGCAAGGGCATAATGACTAGGTGGAATTTGTCCTATCTTTAAAGATTTTAATGTCTTGCCTTAAACCAAAAAAGGAGACAATTTTGAGTTGTTTTTGTATTATAAGTATTTATCGTAAATGAACTTTGGGATTTTTGAAAAGTTGATGCGATTAGGGGCATATCTCCTTATTGTAAAGCTGTTTCTCAATTACTTTTATATTAATGAACACGGAATTTTATTCTCATACAATGTTGGATTCTTTATTGGTTTTGCTGTTGGACATTGACAGGCTGCAGTTTATACTTCGAGTACAGAGTAGCTCGAAACACCAAAGATCTCAGAGTTACGCCATCTAGTATCCATCTTCATAATAACTATTCCAAGCTTTTAGCACTTGGTCTTAGTGGATTAAATGCATTGTTTTTTACTGACTTAAAATCTCATTATTTGAACACATCGACATAGTACTCTGCTCTCCAAGCATGCTAGAGACAACAGAAAGAGTTCAACAAAATAAATAACCATCAAAATATCCTTAAAGCTAACCATTTTTATATGTGGAGATCATGACATGCATCTAATTTAATGCACATCAAGGTTCTTAAGCCTCCCTGGATGATATCATACTACAATTTAGTCACTACAACAAGGTTTTGTTTTTCAATTATTACCGGCAACAGTTGCAATGTCAAACTGTGTCAGAAAGCCATCCTCTCTCCACATAGGAGCTCCGCGGTATTCCAGGTAGAAGGTCCAATTGACTACAGCCTGAGTAGGCATGACGAAGAAGGCTTTGGGTATAAGATCCGAAAGGAGGGTAGGATAGCAGCACAAGACAGTTAAAATAAAACAAGACGCATATGATTTTCTGATATTCACTTAAATCTTGACGAATCTGACTGTATGCTCAATTTCTTTAGGAAAATTTGTCATTCAACAAATATGACTTCATGAACAATTTCTCAAAAGTTTTTTCAATTTGTTGAATTTTGTAATTCTTCCTTCTTCAGTTAATAAATTGCTATTAGGTAAATGACAATTTTAGCAATATTTCAGAAAGTGTCTTCGCCAAAATCTACCCATATGTTTTTGTTAGGTGAATTGCTTTTCTTTTTTTTCAGTAACCCTGAAGTTGACAGAACGTAGAGAACCTGAGAATTGGAGACTACAGAGGATTTAACTAGCAGAAATAAGGAAGAATCCCTGAAGATGGGAGAACTCTGGAATTAGAGACTACATACCGGATATAGTCGGATAGCTTATCTGCCAAATCTACAAATATTAATTGTAAATAATGCGCCTCTCGTTTATATATTCATCAGATTAATTTAATAAATTGTTATTTGCTAAATCCAAAAATTGTCCTCCCAAAATTTGAAACTCTTAGTTGCAAACCACGTGTCTCTATATAATTATAATATTTTTAATTGAGTAAATACTTCTTATACAAGATTATAATATTTTGAAATGGATAGATTCTTCCCTGTAACCTCCTGCCATTCTTTTAAAAAATTTCGCCGATAAGATTTATTATAAACGTGAGTAAACGATAAAAACAGACGGAAAGGTTGAAATACAGAACCTGAAGAATTCCAAGGTAAATAAGACGAGCCTCTTCCTTCCCCGAGAGCACCTCCACGTCTGCTCCCGCCACCTCGGCCACTCGCTTGACAAATTTATCCCTGTTTTTGGCCTCTCTCACGGCGGAAGTCGCCACAATTCTCATCTCCGAATTTCGCGCTTCTGCCAATGTTTTGAACCTTCTCATGGCGTCCAGAGCTCGCTGCTCTTCCTCCGTTCCGATTACGCCACTGCTAGTTAGGGTTCCGCTCCCCAGCCTGACGTATTCTTTGTGAGAGTCGACTTTGCAGAATCTGCCGTTGGGCTGGACTTTCACCACAATCATGTGAAAGGAATTCGTTCCCATGTCTACCGCTGCCAGCATTTTGGGCATGCTGACCGGGCTTGGATTTATACTGCTTCTGATAAAGTTATTCATGGCGTCCGTCTGTCGGGGAATAAAGCGGGAAATAAAGCGCGAGCTATGCAGTTTTCAACTTAGAAATGGCAGTGGAAGAGACCCGAACTCGAGACCTCGCGAGGAACGGGGAGTCGAGCGAGTTCCGAACTCGCGACCTCGCTAAAGCAAACCTAGTTAGCGTAAGGAAAGGAAAAACGTACTATAGACGTCAGACACCTGGAACGAACGGAACGGGAAAGGATATTCCTTATCGATGGAATTAACATGAAATATATCATATTATCCTCACTTCAAAGTTGACGTCAGATACCTGGAACGAACGGGATCGAAGGAATTAACATGAAATATATCATATTATCCTCACTTCAAAGTTGACGTCAGATACCTGGAACGAACGGGATCGAAGGAATTAACATGAAATATATCATATTATCCTCACTTCAAAGTTGACGTCAGATACCTGGAACGAACGGGATCGAAGGAATTAACGTGAAATATATCATATTATCCTCACTTCAAAGAGCAGGTCTGATAATCCTAAGGGGATAGGTATGTACGTTTTGTAGTGGAATGGTGAGGTCTGATAATCCTAAGGGGATAGGTATGTACGTTTTGTAGTGGAATAGTCTTTGTTACCATGAATACTTTGTTTTTTTTTTTTTTTTTTTTTAAATATAAGAGCAGGTCATAATTCTAAGGGATAGGTATGTACGTTTTGTAGTGGAATGGTGAGGTCTTAGATAGGTATGTAAGTTTTGTAGTGGAATAGTTTTTGTTAGCAAGAATTTTTTTTTTTTTTTTTTTTTTTTTTTGTGGTGGTAATATTAAGATATGGGTTTTGACGAGGAATCCTCTCATTCACACACTCACACACGCCACAGATTGAACCTTGTATTATGAGTTTTTTGTATTATAAGTTTTTTAAATATGGACCTCTCACACACTCACCCACGCCACAGTTTGAACCTTGTATTATAAGTTTTTATTTGTTTTTTAAATATGGAGTTGGTTACAACTATATTATTTTTTAGTAATTGTGATGACTAGTAATTGTGATGACAACGCAACGTTTCGTGCTTTTGTGATGACTAGTAATTGTGATGACAACGCAATGTTTGTGCGGCTTTTTTCGGGAGGTCCAAGGTTCAAATCGCGGCATGTGAGGGGGTGGGTGTATGGTGGTTGTGTGTTAAATTTCATATTGATAAGCATAGCTCTCGACTTTGCAAGGGATCATGGTTGGGAGGAGATTGCTCAACCTTGTATGTTGGTCGTAGGAGTTTCTCGCACTAACCAAAAAAAATACCGCAGAAATTGTTATCAACAAGCCTATACCATCTCGTTGTTGACATTGCATGTTATTTAAATTGATTTTATTTTAATTAGATATAATTAGCTAAAAAATTTAGTCTATTAAACTTATTTTTAAGTAGTTTAAATTTTATAAATTTGTTTTTGTTGAATACATTCATACTCTCACTTTAAAGTTTGAATTTAGGTCTTCTCTTAATTTTATAAAATTAATTAAGGTTTGAATTTAGGTTTTCTTTCAATTTTACATAATTAATTAAAATATTTTATAAAGTAAGGTTAAATCCTTTAAGATGGGTTATTATTTGACAATAAATATGGACTAGAGCTTGGAAATTTTGAATTGGAAATTCAAAGTATATTGAACACGACTCTTATTATGTAAGCTTACTACAATGGTAAGGGCTTGGCTTCTCTTTGAGAGGTCCAAGGTTCAAACTTCACTCAATATGAGGAGACGAGACCGCTCATAAAAAACTTGTGTCAACTTATTGAAAAAACAAGACTTTTATTAAGAGTATAGTGTATACCTCTATCATTCTTATGAAATTTGTTCTAAAGTCTTCGTTTTAGACCCACTCAAGTTGCATAGTAAATTGAAAAGAGTATAACGTATTTGTTTGTTCTAAAGTCTATAAGGTATTTGTTTGTTTTAAAATCTTCGTTTTAGACCCACTCAAGTTGCATAGTAAATTGAAAAGATTATAAGGTGTTTGTTTTGCAATGTATGTGGATCCTAAAAGTTACGTATAAGGATCTCATAAATACCGGGATCCCTCGTAAAAACCTTGCTTACACTTATTGAAAAACAAGACTCTTATTAAGAGTATAGTGTATACCCCTACTATTCTTATAAAATGTGTTCTAAAGTCTTCAATTTAGACCCACTCAAGTTGCATAGTAAATTGAAAATAGTATAAGGTATTTGTTTTGCAATGTATGTGGATCCTAAAAGTTACTTATAAGGATCATAAAAAAATGTATGTGGATCCTAAAAGTTACTTATAAGGATCATAAAAAATCATAACTACAAGTAAAAAAATGGAAAAAAAATATTTCTTTTTTTTTTAAAGAAAAGAGTTATATATTGATATTCAAATTTGCAAAGAACAATTATCCAACAAGCAGCTTGGAGGTCACAAGATTGCTGTCCAAAAGGAGGAACAGGCAACAAAGCAAATTCAAAAACTCCAAAAAGTGCAACAGTATACCAAGGGTGCCAGAGATGCAAAGGGTACCATAATCACCGAGAAAACTTGAAACACCAAAAGCTCCAGAATCACGCAATGTTCCAGGGTTGTCCAGAGGCATCAAAATCTCCAGGGGCGCCGAAATCTTCAAAGGCTCCAAAATCTCCAAAGGCTCCAAAATTGCCATATGCTTCCTATCATCTGTGCCACTCATGTTGTCTGCTTTTCTTTTTTCTTATTACTCTGAGATGCAAATAGGCTATGTTTATGGCCTCATTTGCAAGGCGATCAACCACCATATTATGCCTCCTTCCAATGTGGGAGTATTGTATATATTCAAACTTCTGCTCCAATTCTCTTAGTCTTCTCTGAACTATTTGTAGTTGGACTGATGAGAAATCCTTCCCCTTAGATAGGGCAGAGATCACAAGTCTCGAATCACCATACACATGGAGTTGTTTAATGCCTTGTTCTTGAGCCAATTTTTGTCCCATTTCACAGCCTATCAATTTTGCAACATTATTGGTTGTTTTCCCCAAATTGATTTTGAACTGAAGCATTTCATAGTGTGGTGCCACTAGTATCACACTACCAGCCGCTGCATGGCCTGGGTTTGATTTAGAGGCTCCATCAAAGAAAAGTGCAGGGAACTTTATCTCTGGAGGTTTGATTGTTCTAACCTGTGGCCCAGAATTCAGGAGATTTTGGAGATCCATTTGGTGTAACAGTTGTATCTCCTTTTTTCTTAATCTCCTAATGTCTTGTTGTTTATGATATATAGCTTTTGTGTTCAAGACTATCTCCCTTAACACTCTATTGGTTAACACTCGAAAATTGGTTCTTTTGTCATAAAAAATTATCCTGTTTCTGTCCTTCCATATGTGCCAAATGATGAATATTGGCACTGAATACCATATCTGCCTGATAAGGTGCTTGTCCTTCAGTCCCCATTTGTACATTTGGCCCCAATTGGTTAGGCAATTTTCTGAGTTGAAGGTTCCTGATAGTGTTGATCCTAGCTGTTGGGTTATTTCAATCCAGATTTTAACTGCTTCTGTACACTGAAAGAATAGATGTGATATTGTTTCATTGTTCTTAAGACACCTATGGCAAATATGAGGCCCCATGATATTCCTCTTAATGAGGTTGTCTCTAGTAAGAATCTTGTTTTGGAGCACCAACCAAAGAAAGGCTTGAAGTTTGGGGGGAACCTTGTAATTCCATACCTTAGCTATGGTTGAGTTCTTCTGACCCTGTTGCTGTAATAACACCCCTTGTCTGACTGTGTAAACACCTGACCCACTAATAGAGCCCCATATAAGCTGATCTAGAATTTGGGGAGAAAGTTTAATCCCTTCAGTTTGGATGTGCAGCTGTCTCCATGAGTCTTGGTCAAGATGTGGCAGGGGTGGATCTCTCACCCATTCAATTAAGCTTGCAAGAGAGTTAACACCCAACTGTTGCAGGTCTGCTTTTATTTCTGGGAAACAATTCTTAATGATTGGAGGTCCTCCCAAGACTGGATCATCCCATATATTAATTTGTTTACCATCCCCTAGAAGCCAAGAGGTATGATTTAATATAATATCTTTAGCTTCCACAATATGTTTCCAAATTGAGGAGGAGCCTGCTATGCTTTTCACACTTTTTATGAGCTGGATCCCATTAGAGTTGTTCAGATATTTGCATTTTAAGATTTGCTTCCATGGAGAGTCTGGTGGAGTGAGCAGATTCCAAAGCAGCTTAGCACTTAGTGCCTTGCTAACAATTGCTGTTTTTCTGGATTCCTAGGCCTCCCTGCTCCTTTGGCTTGGTAACAGTCTCCCAATTGACCAAATGGAACTTTTTCCTATCTGATTGCCTTCCCCCTTGCCATAGGAAAGTTCTTAACATTGCATCTAACTTCTGCAAGATATATAAGGGTGCATGATACACCAACAATTGATATATGAGAAGACTTGCTAATACTGATTTGATTAAAATAACTCTTCCAGCCAAACTCAACCAACCATTGCTATACTGTTGTATTCTCCTTGACATCTTTTCTAGAATTACATTCCAAGTTTCCTGTTTTTTTTATGGAAGCCCATAGGAACACCTAGGTAGTTAAAGGTATCACTACCTTTGTGAAATCCCAAAATCTGAGAGAAACCTCTATCTTCTGCTGTTGAAGTATTTATAGTGTAAAATCTGCTCTTTTGGGTGTTTATCTCTGCCCCTGTGGCTGAAGAGAAGCAATCTAAAACTTCTTTGATCAACCTGACATTCAGTTTTGTGGCTTCCCCCAGTAAAATAGTGTCATCTGCAAATTGAGCATGAGTGATTGTTCTATATCCTGTAGCTGCTCTAATTCCCAAGATTTCTTTCCTTCTTCTCAATTTGGTCAGGGTCCTCCCTAAAGTTTCAGCTAGAAGGATATAAAGGTAAGGGGAGAGAGGACACCCTTGCCTTAATCCTCTAGTGGCTTTAAAGAAGTTAGCAGGTTCCCCATTGATTAGAGGGGCTATCCAAGGTCCCTCTATGCAAGCTCTTATCCAGTCTATCATTTGAGCTGGAAATCCAAATTTGGCTAACACCTGTGTTAAAAAGCCAATGTCTACTCTATCAAAGGCATTAGCCATATCAAGTTTAATGGCTATTCTTTTCTTTTTGGACTTGGCACTTGAGTGTAGGGCTTCATGAATCATTATAATGTTGTCATATATTTGTTTCCCTGGAATAAAACCCCCTTGTTTTGGCTCTATCAAATCATTAATCTTCCTTTTAATTCTATTTGCTATTATTTTAGTCATTATCTTATAAGAGCAATTGCACAAAGATATAGGTCTGAATCTGTCAAAAGTAACTGCATTTTTTCTTTTGGAATTAAAGCTAAGAAAGTGGAGTTGATTGCCCCAGATAGCTTACCTCTTATCCTTGTCTCTTCTATCATTGCCAACAGGTCATCTCCTATAATTTCATAAAACTGCTGATAAAAATTGTTGGTGAAGCCATTTGGTCCTGGAGCTTTGTCCTTGGGCAGTGAACGTATAACTTCTTCCAACTCTTCTTTGGTTACTGTTGAAGAGAGATCTTCTCTGTCTCTATTTTTTAACAAAGGAGGAATGTTGTTCAGGAGAGTGGCCTGAGCCTACTGATTTACTGTTGTCTTTGTGAGAAGGGCTGAGTAATGATCTCTTGCTAGTTCCTTTATGACTGCCTAATCAGAAAAATTATTTTAGTTTTGTGAATTTCTTTGATTGTATTTTGTTGGTAGTGCTGCATTGTTTTTAGATGAAAGTAATTTGTGTTTCTATCTCCTTTCTTGAGCCAAATCATTCTTGATCGAAGTCTCCAATGTGCCTCTTCTTCTCTGAAAGCTTGATCCATTTCTCGGTTCAACTAGAGTCTTCTCTCTTCCTGTTGAGGGGTTGGAGGCTGATCACCTATCTCTTGCTTTCCTTCCTCCATCTGTTGTAGCAATATGCTTGACCTATTTTTAACTTTAGTCTTATTGGAAAAGTTTCTTATTATATTTTAAATTGAAAATAATTTTCATATATATTTTACATATATTTCTTAACATGAGGTAATATAATGTTTTATTTATGAACCCTATCAACTCACCCAATCCCTAATCTATAAGCAAAGAGCCTTAATGGATGGAATCAAGTCATCAAATGGAATTACGATGTTGGGTACAAAAGAAACAAAAAGAAGGCAAAGAATATAAAGTGAAAACCACTAGATGTGAAGTTGATCAAATTGAATTTGATGGAGCATCTAAAGGAAATCCAAGACAAGTAGTAGGAGGAGGAATAATTAGAAATAATAGAGGAGAGATTTTATCTCATTATGCTTTCAATAGTGTATTTAAGACAAATAATGGAGTTGAAGCTTGGGCAACTTTGGAAGGGTTAGAATATGCAAACAAATGAATTGAAATAGTGTATGGATGGAAGGTGATTCACTAATAAAAATAAATGAAATTTTGAGGAAAGCAAAGGCTCCATGGAACATACAAGAGATAATTGTGGAAATACAAGACCTTGCTATAGAGTTTGAAGAAATTAGGTTTGCACATATGTTTGTTAGGACTGAAAAAATAAGGCACATATTATTTACAAGTTATCTTACAATATATAAGCATCAAGCTTAGGAGGGAGATATGACAAGTGTCATAAGCTCCACTCCAAGTGTCTTTCAGAAGACACCACTCCAACTCAAACTGAAGACAGGGACAAGTGGCAGAAGACAAATGTCAACCTATCAATTATAGGCATAGTGCACATTATAACAATAATAATATTCTAACATTCCCCCTTAATGTGCACTATCCTAAAAAGATAAGTCAACATTAGATAACATTCCCCCTTAATGTTGACTTCTTTTACATAGATATAGCAAATTGCTAAACTGAGAAAACTTGTCTTTCCCAAGTGACTTGGTGAAGATGTCCGCTACTTGATATTGAGTTGGTACATACTTCATGTGTATAATATCTTCTTGGACCATTTCTCTAATGAAGTGATGATGGATCTCAATGTGCTTTGTTCTAGCATGGAAAACTGGATTCTTGGTCATCTTGATGGTACTTTGATTGTCACAATATATATATGTTGGACCATGTATGAATAGCCCAATATCCTGAATTAATTGCCTCAACCATATTGCCTCCTTAGTTGCCTCAACTACTGCTCTATATTCTGCTTCTATTGAAGATAGTGATACTGTGTGTTGCTTCTTTGTGCTCCATGAAATAGAGCCTTGGCCTAATTGAAAGCAATAACCCGATGTAGATCTTTTGGTTTTAGGACAACTGGCCCAATCTGAATCTGTGTATCCAATCAAAGAAAAATTATCACTTGATTTATACATAAGGCCATGATGAGGTGTGGCCTTTAGGAATCTCACAATCCTCTTAGCTGCTATCCAATGGCTCTTCTTAGGATCCTGCATGAATCTAGAAATAAGGCCAATCGAATAGCAAATATCTGGTCTAGTTGAAGTTAAGTAGATCAAACTTCCAACTAGTTGCTTGTAAAGTGTACCATCAACCCTTTCTTCTTCATCATTATTTAGCAATTTCAATCTAGTTTCCATGGGAGTTAGAGAGGGCTTACACTCCTCCATGCGAAACCTCTCCAAAATAGATTGAATGTATTTAGCTTCGTGAGATAAAAATCTTACCAGGTTGTTGCCATACCTCTATTCCTAAGCAATAGTGGAGGAGGCCTAAATCTGTCATCTCAAAGTTCTTGCATAAGTCCTCCTTGAGCAACCTTATTCCTTCTATATCATCACCTGTAATGAGAAGATCATCCACATACAATGTAACCAAAATGATGCGGTTCCTCCAATGTTTCACATAGAGAGTAGATTCCGTTGCGAGATCTAGTGAAACCAAGGTTGAGAAAATAGGAGTCAATCTTTGCATACCAAGCTCGGGGTGCTTGCTTCAACCCATATAGAGCTTTCTTTAATCTGAGGACTTTGTTGTTTTGGCCTTCAACTGTGTATCCTGGTGGTTGTTTCACATACACTTCCTCCTTCAAATGACCATTTAGAAATGCACTTTTGACATCCATTTGATATATTGGCCAATGTTTTTGAGCTGCCATAGCAATAACTGTCCTGATTGTAGTCATCTTAGCCACAGGAGCAAAGGTCTCCTCATAATCAATTCCCTCTTGTTGCTTATAGCCTTGAGCTACTAGGCGAGCCTTGTAGCGATCTAGTGAGCCATCTGCTTTATATTTTGCTTTGTATACCCATTTTGTGCCTATGGTATATTTTCCTTTGGGTAAATCAACTAACTCCCAAGTGTGATTCCTTTCAATGGAATCCAATTCTTGATCCATGGCATGAACCCATTTAGGATCACCAAGTGCTTCTTTGACATTAGAAGGTTCAGGTTGACTAAGGACTTTGGCCATTAGGGCATAATTCACTTGGTGTCTTAGGGTGAAGGCCTTTTACCTGTATAGGTGGGCAAATGATTTTGGGCTTCATCTATTGTGGCTTGAACCCACTTGGGTAAAGGATTGGATGATGTTACTTGATCATTAGGAGGAGGAGATGGAGGACATGGATCATTTGTAGGAAGTTCTTCTTGTGGATGAATTTCTTGATTTATGAGTGAAGGGGAAGAACTAGATGATATTGTATGCATGAATGGAGCAACTATTTCATTAGTTATTTCTAAGGTGGGGTTTTTAGGAGGATTAGATGGAGGATACTCATGAAAGGTAACATCCCTAGATAAAATGATTTTCTTGGAAATAGGCTCATATAATTTATATGCATTGGCACTATCACTATAGCCAACAAAGATGCATTTTTGGCTCTTATCATCAAACTTCTTCCTTTTCTTATGAGGAATATGAGCATAGGCATCACATCCAAATATTCTCAAATGGCCCACATAGGGTGTTCTTCCACTCCATGCTTCTTCAGGTGTTCTTTCATGTAAGGCCTTTGTGTATGACCTATTAGTCAAGTATGCAACAGTAAGAACAACTTCTCCCCAAAATGAGTTAGGTAATATAGCAGCATGTAACATTGATTTTGCCCTATTTGTGATTGTTTGATTCATCCTCTCAAGCAACTCCATTTTGTTGCGGGGTATAAGGGGTTGTGAATTGCCTCCTTATCCCATGATACTTACAAAAATTAAAGAATTCATTGGAGACATATTCTCCACCATTATCCGATCTTAAGGTGGAGATTTGATAGCCACTTTCTCTTTCAACAAGTGCGATGAATTCTTTGAACTTATCAAGGGCTTGCCACTTATATTGAATTAGGTAGATCCATACCTTTCTGCTGTAATCATCAATGAAAGTGATGTAGTATTTTGCCCCAGTATAAGATTGAACAGACATTGGCCCACAAATGTCTGAATGAATCAATTGCAAAGGTCTATTAGCTCTCCATGCCTTTCCTGTTTCAAATGGTTGCCTATGGTGTTTGGCTATTACACATGGCTCACAAAAACATTTTGACTCCTTAAGATGTGGGAGTCCTTTAACTAATCCTTTTGTAGCCATCATTTGAAGATTATTAAAATTTAAATGTCCCAATATTTCATGCCACATGTACTCCAAAGAGAAAGTAGTTGTTGTATGCAAAGATGTTTGTGTTACTGATTTTGTAAGGAGGTAGTAAACACCATCCTTTTTCACTCCCATGGCCTTGACATTGCCATTGGGTTCCTTAATGTAGCATTTTTATTTTTCAAAATAGACATTATAGCCCTTATCCGTAAGTTGTCCAATAGAAAGAAGACTCCTTTTAAGACCAGGCACATACAAAACATCTGTTGCAGGAACATTATTACCATCATGCAAAGTAAGTGGTGCCTCCCCAACACCTTCAATGGGTAGAGCACTTTCATCACCAAAAGTAATGAATTGATTTGATGTGGTCTGAACCTTGGTCAACCAATCTTGCCTTCCTGTCATGTGCTTTGCTGCTCCAGAATCAATATACCAACATTCTTTATCTTCAACATTAACTTGGTTGGCTGCATACAATGTGTTCATATTATTATTTTGTGGTTCTCCCTATTCTCTTTGCCTTTGATAGCAATTAGCAATATTATGATTCCATTTTCCACAATATTCACACCCTTGTTGATTGTTGTTTTGACCCCCTTGAGGTCTTGTTGTCCATCTTTGCTGCTGTTGGTATGTCTGTCGTTGTGGTCATTCATTGGTACTATTGCTGACGTGGTTGCTAATGGTACTATTGATTTGGCTGCTGTTGGTACTGTGTGTATCTCTGGTGTTGTCTACCCCTTTGATTCTGATTATGCTGATTTTGACCCTTGTTTTGTTTAGGCTGTAAAGTTGCCTTGGTGGCAAAAGCTGTTGATGTGGCTTCAATTTCTTCATCTTTGATTAGGGCTTGCTCATGCTTCTTAAGTAGGATCTCAATATCCTCAAGTGTTGAATTCATTGTTTTACCACTCAAGTCTAACATGGTAGCATAGGAGTGAAACTTTGAAGGAAGACCATGCAACATTATTGGAATTAATTCATTATCTTCTAGGGTTTTACCAGCAGCTAAGAAATCATTTTTAATAGACTTCACTTCCATTAGATAATCGGTAAGTGAGCCTTTCATACATAGATTGTGCAATTTTTGTTTGAGATACAAAATATTATCTTGACTTGGCCTATCAAACAATCTATTGAGAGCATCCCATGCTTGTTTAGGTGTTTTTGCAGCTCTTACAGTTTCTCTGCATTGAATTCCCATAGCTAGCTTGATTAGAATTAAAGCTATGTTGGAATTCTTCTCAAATTGTGCTTTTTCTTTAGGGTCTATAGGTGCCGTAAGTGGTTCTTCATTAGCCTCGCCTATCTCTCACAAAGTCCCACATGTCATTCATCATTAATATTGACTCCATCTCATACTTCCAATTTGCAAAAGTCTGTGCTCCTTCAAGTTTCTTTGTAAGTCCACTTAATAGATTTGTAGTAGCCATGATTTAGAAAAGGATCAAAAGAGAAGGGAGCTCAACAAAGGATGAAGTAAGAACGACAAATGCCAAATTAGATCCCTCAAAAAAATCTAGGGTACACCGCTGAAGATCCAGAGGAGGGTTCGCCTAGTTTTTCCACTCTGAATCTTCAAGAGATTCCAACAGTGGGAGGGTTAAGTTGAACATAAGTGCCTTTTTCTATCCAAAGAGAGTAAGAATTAGAATTTTTCCAGACCTTTATACCAAACTTCTCAATATACCCGCCCTTACGTGAGGGAGACTGTAAGTATTTGAGCAGTTGATACGTGGAACATAGACAATTCTGAAAGGGAATAACCTGCCAGACCTTTATACCAAACTACTCAATATACCCGCCCTTACGTGAGGGAGACTATAAGTATTTTGAGAAGTTGATACGTGGAACATAGGCGGTTATAAAAGTGTGATGCTTGCTTTTTGTAGAATTATTACAATCAATGTGCCAATGTATTATTTTTGAAAATGCCTGTATGTGTTTGCTTGCTTGTATATGGCTTAGTGTCAAGTGTGTATGAATTGGAACTACACTTGATTACAATTATAAAACCCAAAGTCATGCAAGGGTGATAGCAAGCATAAAATGTATACAAAGCCCAAATAGAAGATGCAAGCAACAAACACCTAGTGGCCAAGAGAGTGCCACAAAATGAATCCACTGACAAGGGACAAGGGGTCCTAAATCACCCCTTAAGTTGATGATTTGTATTGAAAATTTGGCTAAAACAAATTAGCCCCAAATGTGCCTCCAAAAAAAATGAGACAATATCAATGCCTCCTTTTACAAGATTGCCTTCAAACTTGCCAAATTCAATGAATGACTTGGCATAATGTCTCCCCCAAAGATTTAGAATTGAGCCCCTCACAACTTTTACCAAATTATCAACCAAGAGTGTCGGATGCAACCGAAAATGCACTCTATTTTACAATATCAACTTCAAGTCAAAATTCAGCTGAGTAAAAGGTCTCAAAACTGAAAAATAATTGCACCAATGGATCCCCCTCGAATTTCTCTTTCCAACGACTATAAATACACCTATAGTCAGATACAATTTGATGCTTAAAAAAGGTAAAAACAATGACACTTAAAAAAGTGTGCAGCTCCGGGACTTCCCAAGTGGTCACCCATACGAGTGCTACTCTGGAATATATTGCTTAAGTTCAGAGTTTTACAAAATTTTGCCACCAATATTCCAAGTGTACTTATGAGCATATAAGAACGAAAAAATAATTCTTAGAATCTCATAAAGCATATACCTAAATTAGTATTGCCGCCTTGCAATATTTAAGTTTAAATTTCAAATTTAAAAAATATTTCCCCCAAATCAAAACCTTTACTACCCGTTGCCATGGATGACATGTGCTTTCCATGTGGCAAGAGTTTCAACTGGAACGAGATCACCACCATCAGTGGTCGTTGAGTGTAGGGCTAGTTTGCCACTGTCGCTTCCAACTTCAACTCTGCCATCTCCGTACATCCGGTTGCAAAATAACGAGAGATATTTATCGAACCAAACTTCGTCAATTTATATCAATCATGGGCGCCAAGCGGAGGCACGTGGGGCTCCGTCAGGCCATCATGTAATTCTTGCTTGCCACCCGTCCGGCCTGCGGTTCGGCCTCAATGAAATTGTGTCGATTGGCTCCGCCTTCGAATTCTCCACAGAGGGCACCGGCGCTGCCGCTGTTGCCGTTACTGTTGCTACAGCTGCGGGTTTGTCTCTGCCCTGATTTGAACCGGCTATCTCGGGGATCACAGGGCTTCAGTCAGAAACTGAAAGCAAAACACCTCCAACAATGGATACAGTTAATGCTCAATTTCATATCCCATGTAATAAAATTATTGCTCTGTACTCTCTCTGTATGCATGGAATATCTCATCTGCTGCAAACTAAGGTAATATTCAGAAACATATGCGTAGGAGATCGCGGTTGTTCTCACAATGTTGGCATAAAATTTGGATATTTCAGCTCTCGTACAACAATATTAGCATGTGTTAATAGCGAACTCTAAAGTAAAACATGGGTGTAATCTGAAACAACCAGTAACATGAATGCAATCTTAGCAATACGGATGACGCAAATAATTTAAAAAAAAATCATTTTCTTTCTCTTCTAGATTATCTCCCTCCAAAGCATCCACACCATGAAAATATATAACGGCTGATCTGATTTAAAAAATCTCACTTCGAAAGCCTTTAGATCTAAAACCGGCATTTGCTTGCACAGGCGACCCACGTCCCAAGCTCCTGAGGTCGCTCTCCGATTGAACTCGTCGGACGTTCGACAACAAAATTACCTCTTTCTCGTCTTCTTCGACGGCTTCCAGTACGACCACTTCTTCCTCAATGAATACCCTTCTGCCCAGGTGGTCCTCCAGGGCTTACAGGAGCTTTCCCTATGCCAGCATTCTTGTTTTCTTTATATTCTACTTATGGCCTGGGAATCCCTACATACTAACCATTTTCTGAGATTCATGTCCCTGCAAGCGGATCCTGCTAAATTTCTGCTAGGCCCCTTGATTTGCCCGACCAAGGGCTGTTGGAATGGAGGGTGCGTGATGAAAAAATACAGTGAACTAGGAGGTCCGGGAAAGCTTGTAGTGGCTCAAGAGACAACACATCGGTATTTTTAGCACATCAAGGGGTAGGCTAACCACTGCAAACATTAAGAACAACACTAAAAAAAAATCCCACGAGCTCTATAAAACTCGGAAGCAACTCAAGCTCTTATAATGGAGTTCTGGTTTCTAGACTCTAAAAAAATTGAGGCTTGTCCTCGGATGGCGAGGATTGTCCTCTAAATTAGGGAAACTAAAAAAAAAACCAAAAAACAAATAGGGAGATTCTGGTTTCTGATCCACTCAACGAGTGGAGAGCATACTCCCTAACTCCATAAACCAGACTCCTAAAAACTAAGGTCCCTCAGGCGGATTTCACCGCTCTGATACCAAATGTTAGGACTAAAAAAATAAGGCACATATTATTTACAAGTTATCTTACAATATATAAGCATCAAGCTTAGGAGGGAGATATGACAAGTGTCATAAGCTCCACTCCAAGTGTCTTTCAGAAGACACCACTCCAACTCAAACTGAAGACAGGGACAAGTGGCAGAAGACAAATGTCAACCTGTCAATTATAGGCATAGTGCACATTATAACAATAATAATATTCTAACAATGTTTAGGGAAGGAAACACATGTGCAGATAAGCTAGCCAATAGAGGGGTTTTAAATTAAGGATCGTGAAGTTAAATTCTCTTTTCCATGGTTAGAGGAAGTCGTAAGTTTAGTTGAAGTTGACAAGAAAATGTTGACTACCTAAATCAAATAATGTTTAAGATTTACTTTAATGTTTTCCATTAGTAATATTTGCTTTATTTTATAACATTAACGTGTTTTCATATAAACTATTTATTACAATTTTTGTGGTTGCACTTATGCTTCAAGAAGAAAACTAGCAATCCAGATCTGGTAAAGCAGACTATGATAGTGTGATGTTTCAGAAATATTATTCTACTAAGATTTGTGAAGGTTATTATAGAAAAATATCAAGAAGGGTACTGAATTCTGGAATATTTAGATTCACACAAAAATTGAAGATCGAGAAAATGAAAATAAAGAAATCAAACATTTTATGAAAATGATGAAGGTATCTAGATATAGCAATTCAATTGAGATGAGAATTGAATACTCTCAAGCTCTAAAGGAGAGAGTTGTGATATGTCAAGGATGGGGAACCTAAGTACAACCCCTTGTTCTCCAACAAAAAAAAAGTGTTTCATCTATGAAAATAGGTAGCAAGTAATCAATATTATTGCATTGATTTGGCTAATATTTAAATGGGATATTAAGTAGAACAAAAAATGTTAAAAAATAATATTAATCAATCAAAATTTACTAGATATAATGTTAGAGTAATTTTGAACAAATATCTTCATTCTTCATTTATTTTAATCGAGACTAATTTGGTTAAAAGGAGATAAAAACACAAAGAATTTTTATAGGATGGAAATAATAGAGAGATCAACATCCAAAATTAGTAGAATTAAATTAGTAGAAGGGGTTTGGACTGAAGAAAAATAATCAATCAAAATTTACTAGATATAGATATGATGTTAGAAAGTAATTTAAAACAAATATCTCCATTCTTCAATTAATTTAATTGAAACATACTTGGTTAAAAGGAGATAAAACACCATAGGATGGCAATAATACAAGGATCAACATCCAAAATTAGTAGAATTAAATTAGTAAAAGGGGTTTGGATTGAGAAATTAATAAATCAAACTTTACTAGATATGATGTTAGAGTAATTTAAAACAAATGTCTTCATTCTTATTTTAATTTAATAAAGATAGACTTGGTTAAAAGGAGATAAAAAGACAAATAATTTTCATCGGATGATGCTAATACAAAGATCAACATCTAGAATTAGTAGAATTAAATTAGTAAAATGGGTTTGGATTGAATACAGGAGCAAAATAAAAAAGGAGGTAAGGTTTTTTTATCAAAATATTCGAGGATCGGAGGAGATTGAAGTTCTTAATGATAAACTATTGCAAGTACCTTCAATTATAACATATGAAGACAATAGCAAATTGATGGAGCCTATTACTTTAAAAAAAGTTCATTCGACTTTTTCCCCTTTTGATAAGGATAAATCCCCAGGTTTGGATGGACTCTTTGTAGCATTCTCTGAACATAACTAGGAAATAGTGAAGGATTTTTTATTGGTGACCATGGAACAATCTAGGATAAAATAGTACATACCTTATAAAAAATGCAATATATCATACCTTAATTCCAAAAAATAAGGATGCAAAATTGTTTAACTCATTTAGGCCCATAATTCTATGTAATATGGCATATAATATAATCTCCAAAATGATGGTAAACTGGTTAAGACCATTACTAGACAAAATTGTTTTAGAAGAGCAATGAGGATTTGTGAAAGGGAGATAGATTATGGATGAGATTATAATAGCTCATGAAGTAATGCATTCAAAAACTTCTAGAAAAGAGAGCAATAATCTTAAAACTTGATATGAATAAAGCCTACAATATGGTTAAATGGAATTTTCTTTTTGCAGTATTAGAAAAGTTTGGATTTGGGAGAAAATGAGTTAGATGAAATAAAGTTTTTGTCTCTATAGTATCATATTCAGTGTTAGTCAATAGGCTAGTAACATAATCATTTAAAGCCAAGAGGTCTCTTACATAGGGAGATCCTCTATCACCATATCTATTCATTATTATGGTAAAGGTAATGGGAAGGAAATTGAAGAAGGCATACAAAGATGGGTTAATAAGCAAACTTAAGGCTAGTAATAACATCGACAATATCACCCATTGATAGTTTATTGGTGATACAACCCTTTTTGGGAGGGTAGGGTAAAATGAGGTTAGAGCTTTAAACAACTTATTAAAGGACTATGAAAGAGCACCAAGGTAGAACGTTAATAGGACAAAATTCAAAATATACTTTCTAAATACTCTAGCTAGAATCAAAGCAAAGATATGCAAATTACTTCAAATGGAGGAGGCAAATTTACCAACAACATATTTAGGGATGCCCTTATTTGAGGGGAGAATGAGGATAAAATTGTGGAATCCAACTATAAGTTCATAATAAACTACCAATATGGAAAGATAGATGGTTAAATTAGTCTTATAGGTCATTCCAACATATTATATGTCCTTGTATATTATGCCAAAATCAATAGAAAAAAGTTTAATCTATATTATTGAAGAACAAAAGCTTATACTGAGAGGAGGGGTGAACAGTATAAGACCACTTTTTACTTTTTCTTTCAATTCAACTTTCAATTCAATATTATGCAGAGTATAGATAGCAGTATCAAAAGCCGTAATCAAAGCAATGCACAAAACACCATCCACAAAGAGACACAACAATTTACATGGTTCACCCAATGTGGGCTACTCCATGGATAAAATTTTTCACTAAATTTTATCAAATAAAATTCTGGGAATACCTTTCTCGATTACAAAGTTTATGGGTACCAACCCAAAGGAGACACCAATCCCCTAGCTCTGTTCTGGCTGGTGATCCTCTATAAAACCTCTGCCTCCTCTGCCCTTAGAAAATGGAACTCTATCCATAGAAGACACCTGTCTTCCCTGCTCTGGCTAGAGATCTCTGTCCTCAATTCTATCACCTCAAAAGTTGGTCCTTGAATTTGCACTAAACATAGTCCTTCGGTCTAGCACAAATGTCATCTTTCATCTTTGCCTGATGCGCTTACTATGCCCTCTGCTCTCTTTGCGCAAAACACAGTAGCACTATCTTTGTGCACTTTGATTCCTTGCGATCTCTCTCACTTAGAAGATTCGACAGAATGCACTCTGTATATTGCTATCGAATTTTGCACTCTGCTCTTGGCGATCAAACTTCTTCTCTACACACTATCTGCGAATGTCGCACTTCGAACGCACACTTGATCGATGCTTAACTCTCCAAGTAGCCCTCCTTTTATACTAATACTTTCAAGAATAAATTCTTGATCTTAGTCGGCTGCACACCCTAAACTACGTCGGCTGCAAACCCTAATCTTTGTCGGCCCAAATTTAACTTTGTCGGCTTCACTGCCTCTGCAACTCTTCTGTAGCTTCTGCCATGAAACTACAACATGTCGCGATATCGCAACACCTTTGCAACCGTACACTATCTTATGGCTTTTGTCGCGATATCATGACACTTTAGCCTTTGACGACTTTGACTAAGCTCTTGTTGCGATATCGCGACACTTCTCGCTTTCTTACCCTCTTCTCGGCTTGCACCAGCGAAAGCAGAACATGTCACGAAATCGTGACACTTTCGCTTCCTTGCACTCTTCTCGGCTTGCACTAGCGAAAATGAAACATGTCGCGAAATCGCGACACTTTCGCTGCCTTATGCTTTTCTCTGCCTTACGTCCGCAAAACTGGAACATGTCACGAAATCATGACACTTTTGCCTTCGAGCTCTTCCTTCTTGAATTCGTCATGAAATCGCGACGCTTCTTCTGTTGAAGACTTGCTTCCTGTTTCTGTCGTGAAATCGCAACACTTTCTCCAACTGAATGCTGCCATCTCAACCTGTCGCGAAATTGTGACACTTTCTACATTCGTACGATTTCTTTGCAGCCTATCATGAAATCATGACGGTTTCAGCTTCCGACTCTTCCCTTTGTTGCAGGTCACGAAATCACGACAGTTCTTACTTCGAGTTCTGTAGCATGTCGCAAAATCGTGACAGTTCTCACTTCGACTTCTGTAGCATGTTGCGAAATCGCGACACTTTGTCTTGCCACTTTCTCTCTCTTCGAACTTGTCACGAAAACATGACAATTCACACTACGGACTCTCTTTTCAGCATTATGTCGCAAAATCGCGACACTTTTTCTTTTGGACTCTCTCTTCTGCATTATGTCACGAAATCGTGACACTTTTCCTTTTGGACTCTCTCTCCTGCAACATGTCACGAAATCGTGACACTTTTTCTTTCGGACTCCCTCTCCTGCAACATGTCGTAAAATCGTGACACTTTTTCGTCCGTACAATCTTCTTTGCAATATGTCGCGAAATTGCGACACTTTTTCTTCTCTGCCTTCCTGCACTTTTTGAGTCGCGAAAATGCGACATGTCACGAAATCATGACACTTTCCACCTTGCTCTTCTTCTCTGCCAACATGTCATGAAATCGCGATAGTTTTGCCAGCTCTTTCTCTCTCCTCAAACATGTCACGAAATCGCGATAGTTTTTCCAGCACTTTCTCTCTCCTCTAACATGTCGCGAAATCGCGACAGTTTTTCTTGCCTGCTGCATACCTTTTCTTACTTGACTTTTTCTTTGATCTTTTGCAAATGGGCCAGTATGATCTTCTTAGAAACTCACTGTCCATGCTCTGAATAATTTGACATTAAATCAAATTCCTTCAAGAGCTTCTTGACATCAATGACAACTTCTATACTTGAGCAAAGGCAATGTGCCCAAAGTACCCAAAATTGCCAACAATTATGCAGTCATTTTGTGGTTAGGATTACATGATAAAAGGAAATTTCCTTTGGTGAAATGGAGCAAGGTGTGTGATGATAAAACTAGGGGAGGTCTTGGTTTAAGAATTTTTATGGATGCAAACTTAGCTTAAGGGGAAAATTAATTTGGATATTGTACAAAGAGAGTCAAAGACGATGGGCAAGAATTCTTCTAGGTACGTTGGTCCCAATGATCCAAGCTTAAGATTTACTATATTCTCACTACAAAATGGTTCTCCACTGTGGAGCGAGCTAAAAAAAACAATTGATCTAATGATTAAAGGTTTAATATGGGTGGGTGGTGGAAACTCGAGAAAAAAAAATCTATTTGGATGGATACTTGGTGTGATAAAAAACCACTTAATCTATATCCAATTTTGAAACCATGAATGAGATTACTTCAAGATAAATATGGTGATAGGGTTTCAAAATGTAGATACCAAAATCTAGCAACTTGTCACCCATAGTAGCCTTCAATCACAACCGTCCATTATTTATATAAATATATGTATTTATTTAATATATACATATATGTATTTATTTAATATATACATAAGTATTAATATTTTATATTTATATTTATATATATTTAATAAATATATATGTATTTATATAATTAAATCCTAGTCATCCACCACATTTTAATCTCATCCATCCATCCAACTCAATCCATGTCACTTGCCCAAGCTTAATCTCCACCCTTCCTCATGTTTTAATCTCGATTGCTCATTTTGTGTCATCAAAACCCTAACATGTTTAAGGGTAGATTAAATAGTATGCAGAGGTGAAATTTTGCAACTCTGCTCCTACTCCCACATCCGCACCCTCCATCACCATAGCTTCCACTCCACCTCACTTCTTCACTCACTTCTTCAAATGCAACTTCTAGAATTTGCAAACTCAAGAATGAATATGATTTCATTATTGAGATGCTATTTGTGGTGCACTAAAACACCTATGGGAATTCATAGGTGCATTGAAATGCTTACCAGCATTTGCAGAGTGGCAAATGCTTACCAGCATCTACGCATCGATGTGGATGCTAGTTGGCGTTTGGTGTCAAAATTTGCAAAAAGACCAAAATGATCCAAAAAGGTAGCTTACCTCCACAAAATCACTCCAAATTGCATCCATACATTCATTTCATCATCATATCATGTTTTGTGAAAACAAAAATTGATTTGGATTCTTATTTTTTGTTTGCGACCAAAATTCATAAAATCACCTTTCAAGCTTCAAAACCCTAACATGTTTAAGGGTAGATTATAAAAGTGATTCATTTTTATGAATCAAGGTCTACAAAAATTACCCCTAGTCTCGAATTTAAAAATTTGCCCTAACCATTTTGCTATCATCTTCGTCATTCACCGTCGTCATCGCATCCCCCATTTTCATCGTCGCCAAACCCTCGCAAACGAGATCTATTTTATGATCCTTCCCTCAACCCTCAAACGCCCCCCAAAGTTTCATGAACTCTACTAAGAATTATTGGAATGCTGGTGGGCATTCACAACCATAACCGAATGCCTCTAGTGTTTCCCATAATATATTTGCAATCCCCCAACCCTCAGGTGCCTTTTGAGCGTTCGCGCGACCATCGACAACAAACACAGAAGCAGAAATAGAGACTAGCACTGACAAGGTAAAAAGTTATTGGTATTCATTCATATTTTTGTACTTTTTATTTACAGTTACATTATGCAACATCTAGGGTTTTAGTAGTTTTTATCTTTTAGATAGCCTCATGCAGTGGAGCCCTCACAGGTGCTTCTAATCTCTTTTATGTTGTTTGTTGTCTGTAGGTGTAGGAATCATGTTTTTGGAAGCTACTATAGCTAGGGTGGTCCCGTAGGGATACATAAGCCCACCTACACTCTTGCTTAGATGAAGAACAAGCGAGAAGACACCAGTTATTCATTGAACTAGGGTTTCAAAACCCTGTTATTTGTAATATCTATATCAAAAGCATTGTAAAACCCCATATTGGGGCACATTCATTGTAAAACTCGAAGATCTACCCATATTGATAAAGAATATCCATTTTATGCATTTTGTGGTATTGTTGTGCTTTTATACTTTATCTTTGTATTGATGTTGTTTGTTTTTGGTTTACACAAACATTATATACAAGGATCAAGAATGAAGATACAAATGGAAAGAAGATTATTTTATAAGTATATCAGACATTGTTGCTAGGAGGCAGTTGAATAGAAAGATAACTATAGTGATTATTCCAAGGGGACCCAAGGATAAGTTGATTTGGAAGTGGAATAGCTTAGGAGAATACACAACAAGTAAATATAATTTAAAGCAACAACAAAATAGGAATACCACAAGAACATGGAGAGATATTTGGGATAGTCTGAGCTTTCCAAAAGTTAAAATGTTTGTATGGCTAGTAGGTCATAGGAAATATTTTATCCTGGGATAACCTAATGAATAGGGGTTTTCATGGCCCTTCACAAAGTGTTCTATGTAAAAAGGAGGAGGAGAGTATAGACCATCTCTTATGTCATTTTTCAATAGTTTGGGAACTATGGCAATGAATTCTTAATATGTTTAGTAAATGAATGGTGATGAATGACATAATTGAAGAATGGTTAAAGTAATGGCATAGCTTTTAAAAGTGAGGCATTACACACAATTTGGGATGCATAAACATCATAATGACCAATGAATACTACAAGAGAAGGAAATGACTCAAGCATGAATTCAAATTTCTCAAATCAGTACCAAGAGGCCCTAGCTCAGTGTGCACCATAGAGATGCTTTGAAGAAGCAAGGTGGTGACGATGATTGATAAGGATAGACAAGATACTAAGAATCCTACACCAACACCTGGTAATCAGGCACATGCAGAACCAAAGTCACGAGCAAAACTGCTAGACCAAGCCCAAAATAGAGGTGACTTGGGCAATACTAGGATTTTGTCAGGACTTTTAGGTAACCCAAGCTTGCCTGACCAAGGGAGGAGCATGGTTGGCCTCCATCCCAATAGTTTGAGAGGAAGAAATTCCCCTCTTGCTACCTATAGGTCGACTAGTTTGTGGATTGGGCCACAAGGACCATCTATAGACATAGTCCAAGTCAACCCATCACTATGTATTTTTAATATTAAACCCTTAGGTCTACCTCAATGGCCTCATAGGAACCAAAGATGTCATTAAGAAGGATAGAGGGACCGACTGAATCTCAAGCAACTAGGAGTATGAAAATACCACATTAGGTAGATTCAATTGGCAAGGGGAAGAGGATGAGTCACACCGGCTCAAGAGAGACATGGGTCCCAAAGCAGGTATCTTAATCAAGCACAGATAGACCAAGGATGGGTAGTTGTCCATCATCAAATCAATAGACTTAAAGGAAGAGGTCAAGAGACAGGGAGGATCTATCAAAACATAGGGTAAAGAGAAAATAATTATCCCAGTGGTAGGATGACCAACCGTCAGGAACAAGAAGGGACTATGTTTCATTATCTTGCATGATAATCCAATAGAGTGATAGAAGAACTGAACGAGTCTTCCTGGAGGATGGACCTAACCATATAGATGATGAGTCAACCTATTTAGACCTTGGCATAACCCATATGAATGATGTAGTTACACATCTAGATGATGGAGGAACCCATCTGAAAAATGTCTAGCTAGAACAAACTCGTTTAACAACTAATACAACCCATCAGGAAGGATGAGATGATTTTAGGAAAGATAGATGTCCAGTAGAAAATCACCAGACAGCTGGGCAGGGGACATGTCATCAATAAGAAGAAGATGAGCGTGCATATTGATGTATTATTCTATGAAGAACTATAATATGTGAAGAACAACCTTAGACGAAAACCCCTCGTAGTCACGAAAATTGCCAAATTCACCAACAGGTGGAAGCACAGGTAGACGGTGATGATTTCAGCAATTTCGAGACTGGTAGTTAGCACCAAGAAGATAACATGTTAGATATGTTGGAAGTACGCGTCAACATTACCATGTGCTTCACCCGATGGCGTTAAGAGCAAAGCGTAACTTTGAAAAAATAATAAAATAAGAATAAAAAGAAAAAGATAAAAAGATAAAAAGACAAAAACAAGAAAAAAGATAAAAAAACAACAAGACAAAATAAGAATAAAATATGAGATGTCTTATGCATGCAAAAACTGGTGATGTGGTGCACATGTAGACGACTGGGTGTTAGGTGGAAGTTACGCAAGCAGTTGCATGGGTGACAAGTTTCCTATAAATTAGAAGCGCTTGGGCATTCTTGCTTGTTCACTTTCAACAGGGTGCAGGTGAAACACAAGAGGAGTGCAAGATATTTGGAGCAAAGGTAGGGTTACCAGTGCACCATGATTTATTCAAGATAAATCTAGATGTCATTCAGCTTGGTAGTCACACACTTTATAGAGAATTATTATTTTTTGTGCAAGTGCAGCAATTCCATCTCATAATTCCTAAGTAGATACAATGTCATACAAAAGAGAGCTTGGCCATTGTCTAGCTATGAAACATCCAAGTCTATTATGTTTAGAGGAGAGCCACTTGCAAAAAAACTACCTAGGGCATTCATCTATGCATTTACCCATCGAAGCAATAAAACAAGAAGACGTCTAGTTGGAGAAGTAGGCATCTAAGGAGAAGATATCTAGTTGGAATAATAGGCATCTTAGGAGAAGAAATATAGTAGGAAACTAAAACATTCAAGGAGGACACGTCTAATTGATAGACCTAGAAATCTAGGATGAAGACATCTAGCAGAAGACTTAGACGTATAGGAAACAAATGTCTAATTGGAAATTTGATGTCCAAAAGAGACAGACGTCTAGCAGGTTGAGACGTTTGGATTAGTTTGACATCTAAGTGTAGAACCCATCTAAGAGGGGAAACCATGAGTCGCTAAAAATTTGGACAAGTTCCAACCCGATCCGAAGCGGTACTCGACTTAATTATTGCTAAGAGACTCCATCATCATTGGGAACATGAAGATACAATGCACGAACAGGTATCGATCCCAGATAAGGGATAAACTTGAGGTAGACATGAGGCTGTACAAGTAGAAGTATTTGCTTGGAAAATAAGATAAGTAAAAAAAGTAGCAAGGATTAGGTCTCGATTGATAACATCACTTAGATTTACCCTACAAGAGATTTTTATCGACAATGGTGAGTAGAAACACCAGCAACCGATCCAACGAAGATGAATATCAAAGACACAAGAGTTAATTTTATTTTACAGGTCCAAAGTTTTGAGAAGGATTTCTTCAAGGAATATCTGGTGCAAATGTTGCAAAATTATAATGCACCATGGAATACCAGCACAATACGCACTGGTGATCGAACCCTGGGTCAATCCCAAGAAAATTCTGTAGTTGATATTGGGTATCACTACTTTGATAGAGGAGGAAGTGGATGTCATGTTTTCCACTCATTTTTTTAGGGGAGTTAAGTAGCCACAACTGCAGAATAAGGGTTTGGAGTGTATTATGAATGTTCAGATTGTCAAGCAAATAGTGAATATCAGATCTTCCCAATTAGCTAATTTTATACTTGCAAGGGATAGAACAAGGAGTGGCATATGACTGGGCAACTCATTTGGCACTTCGTATTCAAAATTTTTTGATGTGAACCAAAAAAAAAATTCAATGGCATTTCACACCATTGGACTACTTTTGGATGCAACCTCCAGGGCAGGAGTACAGATCCCAAATCTTGACCCACCTCAACAAATTTCAAACTTGGCCTCGACCATCTTGCAATGGAAGGATGTCAAACCACATGTAAAGAAGCAAACACCAATAAAGAATCCATAGGTAAAATAGATCTTCCACAAGCCATCATGCTATGATGCAACAACTTACTTTTTGGGCCCTTTCACCTCAACCAAATGTGGTGTAGTATCCTCTCTTTCTAAATCAATCACTAGAAGTACCCAAATCGACAAAGGAGGGACGACGATTTGACTTACCACCCCCATAATTATTCCCATATTCAGTGTGAAATATCACAATGGAGAAGATTGCTCACATCCGAGAGATAGCTCGTAGCCTTGAACAACAAATGAATGTGTACCAAGAAGATGTTGATTTTGAAATCCCCTTAGTTCTATAGAATATCATAGCTGGAACCAGTACTGTTATGCAAAGTGGACTAATGAAATATTTGGTAGAATCTCCTTTTTAGGCTTTTGCGATGTCACTAGAAGCACACTTTGAATCCATATTTAAAACCACTTCCTTCGTTGCCTCTCTACGGGTTGTTTCCTTTGAGGACATTCTCATAGCAAAAGTAGCTAGAATAATAAAAATATTAGTACCCATAGAAAATCCAGTTGAATCCATAGTCAAAATAGTAGAAGAGGACCTACCACCCCCCAATGTTAGAAATCTAGCACCTGGGACATCACAACATCCCATTTTAGTAGATGAAGATGTCTCTCTGGGACATGAGACCACTATAGAGAAGGGAGAGCAACCCTCATAGACAAAAGTATCTCAGTAAGTTGTTGGGACAGAAGCTGACTACAATCAGGCTCAAGTACCTCAAAAATAGTCTATAGTGACAAAATGGAAAGCAACCAAAAAGCTCATCGGTCTCTTCTGGAAGGGGAATGTGACGTTGCAATAAGAAGAGGAGGAGGAACATGAGGATGCATGGTCAATTTTTTTTTGGTACAACTACCCAAACTCATGGATCCATCGAATAATATGGATCAACAGGCGGTAAATTATTTTCCAAGCTAACAAAGATAATGGAAAATCTACGCTTGTAGTTTGATGTTGCTTGTGTTGGACAATGGAAGAAGTGGTAGTTCATGGTAGAAGAGGAGCTAGACATATTGGTAAAATGGGCCACATAGGGTCCTTGGCGTGTAGAGATTTCTAGCATCTATTAGACCTAGCCTTGGACGATATCCACTGCCCACTTGTCAACAATGGAGAAAATAGAATAACTACCAAAGAAAACACCCACCCTCTACTTGGAGTCAAAACAGATGTATGTTTGTGGCCACAAAATTAATCCTCCTTCCAAACACTCCATGAAACACAGATCATAGGTGGAGCTAACACTAGAATTGCTATCCATGTATAGCCAGTTTAACTTCTTAGTCCACTTATTGTGTTGGCTAGTTGAAGGAATTAAATACTTGCATTCAACCAAGCAAACGATAGATAGTGAGTTGCAAGTGGTACATGAAGCATTACAATGGAAGGATCAAATTATAGAATAAGAGATTGCTCGAATGAATCATGTCACACAACAGATTCGAGAACTGCAACAAGAATTGGAGAAACTTAGCACTCAGTTGGAAGAATAGGCCCATATAATTATCAAACTGAAGGTTGAAGTGTTGAAGCAAAATGAGACTAAGGAAATGCTGGTCAAGCAGACTGAAATATTTAAAAGAACTAGAGTGAAATAGCTTGGCAACAGGATATGAAGCAGCGTGAAGAGACTTGGCAGAAGGAGCAGGCAACCTTGCAAGAGGAATTGCTGTAAGAACAACAACGTGAGGTAGATATTAAAACAAAATTGGTATAGATGGCTTCATCTTCTTCCAGAGTACCCAAACAGCATATGAAATAGCTTTTCTTATAACAGGAGGTTGAACTGTTATCTAGGCTCTAGGAGATAGAAGATCGTGCCAATATCTCAAGAGTCGAATGGGTCAATTATTACAACTATGCCAAGCAGGTTTGGGATGAACGTGAAGCTCTTAAAATACAAGTACAATAATTGGAGGAGGCACTTCAGGATACATCCCACAAAGATGTTGAGATCCCTCAAAGCGAGAAAAGAAAGTCACTGAGGACATCGACTTCTTCGAAGGGGAGGATAAATGTAGACAACAGTTCGAAGCAAAAATAAATCACTGAGTTGTCTGATAAGAATGTCCTATGAAGATTCACAATTTTGACTATGTACAACAATTTTGATAATGTATAAGTCATTTAATGTAATGTTTTACAATGTACAATCAATCGATCTAATGAATACATACTGATTAGTTAAACTGCACAAAAGGACAAACACAACCGTCATTTGTGTTAGACATCCTAATTAGTTAGACGTCTAGATTATTTAGACATCTAGTATAGTTAGTTAGATGTATGATTGGTTGTGTTAGACATCTGAGATAGTTTTTATGCTTGAAATTGAATTGTTAAGCATAGGCGGTTGGGACGGTTGAGTCAGGTTGGTTGTAATAACTACCTGGACTTACCTATAAATACCCCCTATTTCATTTTGTAATCTATCCATACTTATCCATAAATGCAGATCTATTACGCAACAAATGTTATTCTGGATTGCATGTGTTATGTGTGATTGCATTTGGCATATAGTGTTGTGTTGCAGGTATTGATCATTGCTTGGTACAAGGAGGAACATCATTGTGTGTTATAGAAATAGGCAAGGAGAGTTGCATATTGAACAGTGATCTCCCAAGTTGCAAACATCTAGACTTATCCGTCTAACCTAACCCATCACACATCTAATCTTGGTCGTCTAACCTTGCTGATAACTTGCCCTAGATGTCTACTACCTAGACATCTAGCTTGGATACCCCAAATATCTACTGTCTAGATGTTCACTCTGTTGATTCTAGACATCTACTGCCTAGAAGTCTAACCTGCCTATTCTAGATGTCTAACTAACTAGACATCTATTGTGTTCACCCTAAACATCTATTGCCTAGACGTTTGACTCATTGCCCTAGACATATACTACCTAGATGTCTAGCTCGTCTATCCTAGATGTCTACCTGCACCCTCTAGGCATCTCCCATCTAGATGTTTATGAGTCTGTTCTAGACGTCTACTGAACTTACCCATCTATAGCAGAATAGTATGTCAAGTGTCATGACAAAACTCATTAGTTCTTCCTAATTCTCATCATTCCCTCATCCCAGGAAAGTACTGACCCCTATTTACATTTGGTGTCATTACCTAAATCAAAATTCTGGTCAAGAGGCATATGTGATAAGGCAAAGAGGTGAATGACACATTCCAGGTCAGGTAGAAGAGGAAGGAGTACGAGACCGTAAAGAAGAAGTGTACGACTAAAAAACCAAAGACCATAGAACCAAGACAAAGTTTCATGACTTGAAGTGGAAAAGGTGTGGAACCCTATAGAAGATGAAAGTCTGAGAGTAGAGATATTGTTGGTGATAGAATAAGGCAAAGAGCAAATAGCAGTGGAAGTCCCAATTATTGGAAATAAGGAGTGTATAGTAACACCCGAATCAACAGAGAAGAGTTGGATGATAGATACAAATGTAGGAGACTTTGTACCGCAACAACCACATGTGGGTTCATGGTGAGGAAGACCAAAACCACATCTCATTTACTCACGAAGGAGGTCATGAAGCAGAGGCTCACGAGAGCCAGGTATAAGGCTATTTGATTAGAATTTTGCACCATCAACAATAGAGAGGGTGTTGGAAAAAACTCCACCTTAATTACCACTGATAAGTCTAGATAGTGGGACAATCCCAATGGAGAACCTTGCTAATCATGTGGGAAAAAAAAATGCCCCCCTTCACCATGGAAGGAAAAGAAGACCTAGTCCATAATGTAGGAACTTGTATCACCATTTGGGGATCAAATGGGGTGTCACAAGACATAGAGTGGTTGTAATTGTTTCCAGCTAACTTGTAGGGTAAGGCTATGGATGGGTATCTAAAACACTAAAATACACAACCATTCACATAATGGACTTTCTTTAAGGATGCATTCATTGAATATTTCCAACCATTAAGGGATGACATAGAGATCATCACTGAAATATTCACCACAAAAAAAAACCAGAAGAATATGTCAAAAGCTATAATAGGAGACTGAAGCAGTTGACAGACAAAATGGAAATACCACTTGCTGATGAAATGATTAAACATTGGTTCTTGGATGGATTAGTGCATAAGTACCAAAAGAAGATGAAGGTACTACCAACCTCGACATATGTAGAAGCCCTTGAGAAAGCAAAGAACTTCGAGAGTGAGGCCAAACAAACAACTAAAAGGATCAGAAGACAACCAAGGTGCGAAGATTTTGATAGTGATGAATAGGAACAATTTCAAAGTGCAATACACTCCTTTCGAAAAGAGTTTGATAAAATCATAAGAGAAGTCAAAGGAGAAGTGAGGAAATATAGGAAGGATATTTGGTGATCTGATTGTAAAACGAAGGGACATGCAAATACCAATTGCTAAAAGAAAGCGTATTGCAACATATGTGATATTGCAATTCACCTAGTAGCAGATTTCCCATTCAACTTAAAGGGAACAAGGCATCAAACTCTAACAGTCCAACAAGGATTTCAACCTGATACTTCAAGAAGTGGACAAAGTGTTGTTAAATTTAGAATATTATACATCATTTGGGTCATGTAAATATACCATATTTGGTACATAGTTAGAGTAGAGATTACTTTAGGGGGAAGTTAGCTACTTATTTCAAAAAATGTAATAAATGCACAAGTGATGAGGTTTGAAATGCAAGATTGATCAGAATTGTAGGAGCGATCACCAAACAGTGCACTTAGTATTGCCAAACAGACACAATTTGCTATCTAAGTCAATAGTGTGCAATAATATACTACAAAAATTGATGATTAGGGCAGCAATTACGTAGCAATTTTGCAATAGGATTGAAGAGCTTCAAACATGACAACCTAATGAGGTCGAAAATGATCCAAAACCCCACTAATTTCCTATGCTTTGATACCAAATCTATTATGGAATAAGAAGCTCCCCATAAATTAATTAAAAAAAGGACTTTAAATAAGCTTATAATACAAACCATAATCTGAGGATTATGTGATAGAGGCTTACTCCAAAATACATGGGATAAGGAGAAGCCGACAAGACACCTGGACCCTAATCAAAAACAACATGTGAACAAAGCTAATGCACTTCGAAAAGGTGACTAAAAATACAAACATAGGAAATATAAAGTTTACAAAAATATAAATTAACCCTAAAGTATAAGCCTCATCAACAAGTGTTAATGTGCATGTTGTAATGTGCAAGGTGTCCACTTGTACAACTAGGTAGAGTGTTGGCCAAGGAATCTCTTTTCCTATATAAAGGGTCTCATAGTGATAGATCATAAGACATAGCATATAGATATCAAAATCATTGTAGTAGAGAGCAGATTATGGTAGAGCTCCTGTATGGAGCATAAAGTAGTTCTCTAGCTTATATTAATAGAGTGACCATATCCTCCATAATGCATTGTATTTTTATCACTTTCTATTTATAGTATATTTCAGTCATATTGCAGACTCACTTGTTTTCATATTATCAAGACCTGTGTTAGATCTCTCCCATTGCATATATCCTCAAAATATAATAGTGGTATCAGAGCCATGGTGAATCAAGATAGGAATATGAGGGCCTACATCCATCATAGTCCAGTAGATAAATATGAATAGGGAGAGAATCACAAGTGAGGATTGAAATAAAATCTCAATCACAAAAATTATGAGATTTCATTTGGCTAGAGTCTTTCCATGTAGTTGCAAGAAAACCCATGAAGACTAAGACTCAACATTCATACCACTAGTTTGACAAATCAACTAGTAAAGATTATTATCTCTAGATTTATAAATCCTTTCGTTCTAGTTTCTAACAACTTATTGCAGGAAAAGAAGATTCAAGAAAAGGTTAGGAAGCTTCCTACAAAAGAGTTAAAAATAATATCTTCTTAGAATCATTCCAGCATCTACAACAATAAGGAGAAGACTAAATATTTTAAATACCTCGAGAAAGGTCCCATTACAAGATCTACAATCTTACGAAGTGTAGAAGTGAATAAAAAGGCCTCAGTATCCTCATAGCATACTCAAGGAAGACGAGAATCTAGAAGATGAGTCAAGAAGGAGATAGAAGATTGGTGATCTTCGTTCAAGATCAATACCTCCAAAAGTGCAGAAGAAGAATATGCTAGAGAAGCCTAGAAGAAGAATAGGCTAGAGAAGCCTTGAAGAAGAATAGGCCAGCGAATCCTAAAATAAGAATATGCTAGAGAAGCCTAGAAGAAGAAAAGGATAAATAAGCCTTGATCCAAAAAAGGACATAGAAGCCCTGATCCTAAAAAAATCCATAGAAGACTTAATTATAAAGAAAATTTCTAAGAATAATTCCTAATTTAGAAGAAAAGTTCCTATTTTAGAAGAAGACTCTGAAGAACATAAGCTTATACTGAGAGTGGGGGGGTGAACAATATAACACCCACTTTTTACTTTCTTTCCAAACCAATATCAATTAATTTCCTTAATTGTAATAACCGAATATAGCAGTGCGCATTAATAACTTAGATAGCAATAGTAAGCAAGAGCACAAGTCACCACACACAATTGAGACACAAGATTTAACATGGTTCCCCCAATGTGGGGTACTCCACAAGATAATATCCTTATAATATTTCACACAGAAATAAGGATCCTTATCCAATATAATGATTAATTTGATATGCTCAAAGCTAGGTAATACATTGATCTGCTCAGGTAGGCAATCCACTGATCTGATCAGCTAGGTAACACATTGATCTGCTCAGGTAGGAAATCCATTGATCTTCTCAGCTAGGCAACACATTGATCTGCTTAGGTAGGTAATCCACTGATCTGCTCAACTAGGCAACACACTGATCTGCTCAGGTAGGCAATCCATTAATTTGCTCAGCTAGGCAACATATTGATCTGCTTAGGTAGGTAATCCACTGATCTGATTAGCTAGGCAACACACTGATATGCTCAAGTAGGAAATCCACTGATCTGCTTATCTAGGCAACACATTGATCTACTTAGATAGGCAATCCACTAATCTGCTCAACCAGGCACTCCACTGATCTGCTCAACAATCTCACACAAAAATTGTCCAAATCTTCTCAATAAGCTCACACAGAACTTGTCCAAATTTGCTCAACAAGCTCACACATAACTTGTGCAAATCTGCTCAACAAGCTCACACAGAACTTGTTCAATTCTGCTCAACAAGCTCACACAGAACTTGTCCAAATTTTCTCAACAAGTTCACACAAAAATTGTCCAAATTTTCTCAACAAGCTCACACAGAACTTATCCAAATATGCTCAACAAGCTCACATAAAACTTGTCCAATTCTGCTCAACAAGCTCACACATAATTTATCCAAATTTTCTCAACAAGATCACTAAGAACTTGCTCAAAATCTACTCAACAAGCACACTAAGAACTTGCTCAAACTCTGTTCAACAAGCTCACACAGAACTTGTCTAAATCTGCTCAACAAGCTCACACAAAACTTGTCCAAATATGCTCAACAAGCTCACATAAAACTTGTCCAATTCTACTCAACAAGCTCACACATAATTTATCCAAATCTGCTCAACAAGATCACTAAGATCTTGCTCAAAATCTACTCAACAAGCACACTAAGAACTTGCTCAAACTCTGTTCAACAAGCTCACACAGAACTTGTCCAATTATGCTCAATAAGCTCACACAAAACTTGTCCAAATCTGCTCAACAAGCTCACTAAGAACTTGCTCAAAATCTGCTCAACAAGCTCACTAAGAACTTGCTCAAAATTTGTCCAAAAACTGTCCCAAAAGCCTTCTTAAGGCTCAATCAATCATGCACAAAATCTGCCACAAATCTATCCAAAAATCTATCCCAAAGGCCTTCTCAAAGGTTCAACCAATCATGCTCAAGTAGCATTCAAATCTCATCCACAAGTCTACAAATGCAAGGCTCAATGATGAACTCAACAATGAATGACAAAGCACTCTACAATGGATGACAACAATGATCCACAATGATCTCAACTCAAATCAATCTCAAGTCAACTCATAGAAGCATAAAGAGAATTGTTAGAGACTCAATATGTTCTAAGCTCAATATCAACTCAAATCCAATTTATAGAATAGTTTGTTTCATGGAACTTGAACAATAACTTCACACATCACTTGACTAGGCTCAATCAACTCAACTCAACCAATCATCACAAGAGACATATCTTTCTCACAAAACCCTAGTCCAAGCATGTATCAACAAACTCAAATGTTTCCAATAATGCTCAACCACAAATCTCACATAACAATGATACTCATGTTCTTTTCAAGTTCTTTTCATAACCAATGGGCTTCAACAACTATGCTTATAAAACAAGGTTTAAACACAACTCTCAAACCAGAAAACCTTGAAGCATTCAACCAACCACTTTGGAAAAGGAAACCACAATCAATCCATTTCTCTCCAATGATATTGCAGAAATCAACCACCATAATCAATCAATAGGAGAACGTGCCCATACCTTTTATGAAGATGAAGAAACATCTTTGGAAATCTACCACACTCAACAAACTTCTTTTTCAACTTTCAACAAGGGTTAGAGATCATAATTAATATCACAACAACAATATCCGAATAACACCTTATCACTCCTACTCAACAAAATGCATCATGTCCCCTTATAAAAGAATTAATCACTTTTGAAAAAGAACAAAACAACCTTCAATTTTGAACCCCTTTACAAAAACATAAATATATCTTTACATACACCTTATTTCTCCCTCTAAGCAAGTTAATAAAATAGCCCTCGAAATAAGCTTTCCAATGATATATAATATGATATACTTCTAAAAGGAAAATCACCAGAAATCTCTCTTTTTCTCAACATGCATCACAACCCTTATCTCTCCTAGGGCAACCTTAGAAAAATAAAATATTATGAAAAATTATTAACTTGCATTTGTCCTCTACCCCTGCACCACTCTAACCGCGGTGCCAACAACCACGTGAGCCAACCGCTCACATAGAATAATGAGCACAAACCTTCTATTTGTTTGCTCCGAGCATGTCCTCAAACACCATGTGCGCCAAAAGAGTCCTCCCTTTCACTTTGCAAAACCAGTACCGACGGGATTCAAACTTTGGATCTGCTAGCGCTTCAACACCTTACGTGCCTTCCTCTTGTCGCTTGGTAAGGGACCTCCCTTAATTTTATTGCCTTCTTTCTTTGCTGGATTTGAATGAGCTGCGACGCCTTTGCTCCCTCTTCGAATGAACACCCTTTGCACACTCTTTAACACGCTAGCACCTTTCACTTCCTTAGCAATTTGAACGCATCACCATCATCGAGGACATGGGGAATAAATCAAAGCATTTGGTGGCATATTTATATATGCCTTCCTCATTTATTTTGACGTCGACACTATAAATTAAACTTTAATATTATATGCCTCCTCCTTTCTTTTGACGTTGGCGCTATAAATTAACTTTTAATTTTAATTTTAAATAATTAAAATTTAAACTTAAATATTTAAAATTAAATATCTCCATCACTGGGGCACCTTTTTCGATGAAACAAAAAGCCAATCTGGGTTTTAAGAAAAACCCATTTCAAATATGCCATTCATGGTTTTAAATAAAACCTTTTAGTTTGTCTACCTTGGTTTTCACAAAGACCCTGTATATATTCATGCTTCCCAAAATATCATAAATGCTTATTTATGAAATACTTTGGCCAAAAAAACTCAATGTGATCCATGTGACATCAATGACGACATAAAATACCTCAAATATCCAACAGACTCCAGAGAAGAGCCCAAGAAAGAGGAGATTGGTGATCTCCATCAAAGCTTGCAAATGCAAAACAAAGAGAAAGGACCAACAAAGTCCTATTCCATAATCTAGAAGCAACAAAATAATATATCCAAGAAGAAGATCTCATCACCATTACTTCAAAAAGAAGGATGGTTGAAGAAAAAGTCTCAATTGGAAGACCAAAGAAACTGCCAAATAGAAGACCTAGGAGAGGTCTCAAGCAGAAAAAAGAAGAAGGCTTGGTGAGCCTTACTGCAAAGCTCATAGAAGCATCATTAAAAGAGTTCCTAGGAGAACTCATTGGAGAAATCCACTACCGAGGAGAAAAGTTCTTGATAGTGAAGGACTTGGGACAATTATCACCATCCGAAAATAAGCCCAAGAGAAGAAGAATTTGGCGAAGAGTGCCAAATATGAGAAGAAGAATTTGGCAAGGAGTGCCAAATCTAGAAAAATATTCCAATGAAGACCTCAAGATATTCATAATCTTGAGAAGAAGATGATCCTGTTTGAAGTCAAAATTTGATAAGAAGGTTGAAAGAAGATCCAAATAGAAGAATCCTAACAAATCTAGGAGATTTAGAGATTACCTATCACAACAAGAAGGTACAAATTTAGAGAAAGGAGTTCTTTGAATCTATAGCAGAAGGTAGAAGATCACTAGAAGGATCAAGCCACCAAACCTAAGGCTCAAGATAGAAAGTTCAAGACCTCAGTTTGGTGAAGTAGGAAGTTGTTATGGACAACCAATAAGAATCTATGAATTCATCCACTACAAGGTAGCAACTTGGTGAAACAAAACACCAAGATTTACATCTACTACATAAGCCATTAAAGGTAAGCAACTAAGGTGCAATAAGTTGAAATTAAATTAGGGTTCATTATCAAATTCCATTAAGCACCATATTTGGATTAAAGTTGCAAGAAGAAGGGCTCATATTATAGTCTTCTAGAAATTTCAAAAAGGAGAATTCATTTTAAGATATAATTGCACATGAAAAAATTATCATCTATCTATTATCTATCTAGAAAGCAAGAAGACTACATCCTACAATATTGATTGTAGTGAAAATAGCAGAAGATTATTAAGGGCGTTATAATTTATTCTGAGAGTTTATTATCATTAAAAGTGCATTATTAATACATTACAACACTATACTAGTTGTTATTTGACTAGTTACTCTCAAGAAATTAGTTTGTGTTGCTAAAATCACAAAACTAGCATAAGAATCTACAACATTGTGTGGCCAAAAGAAGCCACCATTACAAGCAAAAATGTGGAGAAGGAAACCACCATTAATACCCTTGAAGGAAGACTCAAATCGAGACTTGGTGAGTCTCAAGATTCAAGGAGAATATAAGGATTTCATTTAAGTGCAGAGCACATAAATACTTACTTCAAAAACAATATTTTATTAGATTGGATTAACTATCATTAAAAATGCAAGGAAGTAGATTAAAAGAGGCAAGAAGGGTTTCATAAAAAAAGATCCTTCGTATTGGTGCAAATATAACTACTACAAAGCACCTCTTTTGTTCCATTGAAAGGACAAAAGCTATCATATTTACTGGGAGCAGTGCAGACGTCATATTTTGTAGGTTGAAGAGTAGAGTTCAAGCAAGAGGAAGGAGCCACCGAAGAGCTCACACGTCTAAGAATCAAGGTGTTTAAAAACACCATTTATCCACATCTAATCCAACCCTAGAAGAGAGCGTATCATCTGTAATATTGGAGTCATAATACGAAGCCATTACCATCCAAGTATACGTAGAGAATATGGTAGCACACAGAGGGAGATTATCTACGTAAGAAGAAGTGCCATCAAAACTAAGCAAAAGGCTAGCAATCAGTTGTTCTAAAAGACATACAAATAGCATAGAAGAAGTGTCATCAAAGCCAAGCAAAAGGCTAGAAATTGGTTGTCATAAGAGATATTTAAACAACATATTACAAGCATGAAAATACAAAGGAAGAAATGCAATACCCAAGGTTTATACTTGGAGAGAACGATCACCATTGAAGAGCACAAGAAGCTGCCATAAGACCACCATTGAAGAGTGCCATAGAACCAAGGAGCAATACAACTGGTGCCATCCATTATCCTCATCAAGACAACACATGAATAGAAGAGATAATTCTTGCATTTCAAGAAACATAGCAAAGCCAACATATATTTCAAATATATAGATAAAGATAGGGCATCAACACCCATCGTTGGAGCATTAGAAGAAAGGTCTACATGCACAGTTGTGAGTGCCACTTAGCACAAGAACTCCAAGCATTCAACGTTCATGAATAATCCAATGCTCACCCAGGAGGAGTTACAAGTCTTTGGGAGGTTACCATCAACCTCATCATTGCATACGTTGGAATATTAATGCCTACTAAGTAACACTTACGTGACACCTATCTGAAAGTCATAAGAAAACATTCCTATTTAAGGCATCCATATTGAAGAAGGAATGCGTTGGAGATGAAAGAGAAGACCAATATTGAATGGTGTAAAAAGGAAGAAGGCTAATTCAAGCATGAACACCATTTAGAGGAGAACACTAGCATTAAATAAGTTGTCATAAGATCAACCAAGACATCACCTCATTTGAGCAACAATCCAACGTCCAATTCATCCAAGGAAGACATCATAATAGCATGCAAATCACAACAAATTAGATCGAGAATACCAGTGTCGATTATAAAGAAAATAAGTGCTATGTAAGGGAGATTTCAATGTCGATCATAGAGGGCATTGACTACCATTTCAAAGAATTCAAATATGTCATCTCATAGCGTTAAGGGGAAGGAATATGAAGGTAAATCATAAACTATTTATTGCTTGCTATAAGACTAAGGTTATATTGGAGTTATAAGGGTAAATTATATTTACTATTGCAATTCATTCACTTAGCATTAGTAAAATATTAAACAAGCATATTCTAAACTATTTAAATTTACAAATAATAAAGGAGGAATAAGAATTTTAACTTGGAAATTAAAAATCCTATTATTGCAAATATTATACTGTTTTCTAATATTCCATATTAGGAAGTCATAAGGAATACTACATCAAAGTAGGTAATTGGAATTTAGAAACATTAAACATTAAATATCAAAATCTATAAAGGAGGTCTATTAAGAAAAAATCAAGAGTTGGAAATACATTGGCATACTTGTCTCAAACCATATTAAAGAGACAAAAGAAATCCAACCAATAGAACTTCATCAAATTAAAAGTGCTTAATTTCAATAGGAGTAATAAGGTGTAATAGAAGTTGATTTTTGCTACTTACAAAACATTACAAAATCAACCCAAAATTGAACTATTATACTCAAAAAGCACTTTATCTATCATTTCATATTTGAAACACTAGGGAGTCATAAGGCATTCTACAAAACTTTATAATTATAACATTCATTAAAGATTATCAAGTACTTAATCCATCTAGGGAGATATAAGGAAGCCTACAGAAACCTAAGATCTAAAAAGGTTATACAATCCTAAGGAATAACAAGCAACACTATCAAGAAGGAACATGGATGAAATAATAAGAAATGCATTTATTAACAAAGGATTATTTCATGAAATGGAATTGTATTTCCAAAACTTGATGGATATCCTTGAAGGATATGAGAATCTATCCATTAGTGAAAAAGAGAGATTCTCCTTATTTCTCAAGGAGGCAAAAGAGGATAAATTTGAAGCATTAATTGGTTATCTTCATGAAAACCTTTTCATGACATGGTGAAATTCACAAAAGATAGTCATATTTACATCCAAGGAATGTTTGATGATTTATCTATCATTAATAGTGTCTGTATTCATTCAACACATGAAGCAATCTAGCAATACAAATCAATTTTATTGTGATGATAGGCTAACTCCTCATGAAGCAAAAACTCCACTAGCATCAACGCAAAATCGTAGGAGAAGAAGAAGAAAAATGAAGAAAAGACATGTTGGAGAGAACATGAATACCAAAGAAATCACAAAGACTGAACTAGACGAGCATCTCCCAAATACTGAAGAACCCTCAACTACAACTCTCTTTGCATCATATGAAGACACTGACTACTTGCTTAATTAGATTACAGTAAGCAAAGAAGGAGAATACAAGTTCAAGTTTTGACTCAAAATAGAAGAAGAAGAAGAAGAACCAATTCAAGGAGGATTACAATACAAAAGTCCATTGATGAAAGAACCTTAACAAACCAAAGAGCATCCACAAGAAGAAGATTTGTATTCAATATTGAAATCTTCAATACCAAAATAATGTAATATAGGGGGTGTTAGAGTTAGAATATATTACATCATTTGGGTCATGTAAATGTACCACATTTGGTACATAGTTAGAGTAGATATTACTTTAGGGGGAAGTTAGCTACTTCAAGAAATGTAATAAATGCACAAGTGTCAATGTGCATGTTGTAATGTGCAAGGTGTCCACTTGTACATATAGGTAGAGTGTTGGCCAAGGAATCTCTTTTTGTATATAAAGGGTCTCATAGTGATAGATCATAAGACATAACATATAGATATCAAGATCATTGTAGTAGAGAGTAGATTGTGGTAGAGCTCTTGTATGGAGCACAATGTAGTTCTTTAGTTTATATTAATGGAGTGACCATATCCTCCATATTGCATTGTATTTTTACCATTTTCTATTTATAGTATATTTAAGTCATATTGCAAAGTCACTTGTTTTCATCTTATTAGGACCTGTGTTAGATCTTTTCCATTGCATATATCCTCAAAAGCTAACAGGTGCAACAAATGGTGGATATAGGAATAACCATCGAGGTGGAAGACAAGGAGGGAAAATTCAACTACAATATGACTCTAAAGGAAGACCCATAATCCAGTGTCAGAATTGCCAAGAATGGGGCCACTTTGCAAAGAATTACCCCAAGCCTCAGAATGCAAACAATGTTGGTGGTAGAAATGCTACCCAAATGTGTCGGTGGTGTGGACCAGAAAGGCACAAAGAGGCTAATTGCCCAAATAAATCAAGTTCAAGTGGCACATAGAATGTCAATTTGATTGACATTGGTGAAGTGAGTACAATTATAGACAGGGAAGATGAAGTCCTAGAAGTAACAAGAGCACAAGCTAGGAAGTTAGAAGAGTACCCAAATCCTGCCAAGGAGAAAGAGCAATGGTAGAAATCTCAAGAATTGATAAGAACAGAACTAGACAAAGAAAAGCAAGATAGGCTAGTTTTGGAGAAATCTCTAAAGAAGGTGGAGATCACAACTGACAAGCAAGCATCAATAGAAGGCTTGGTGACACAAGTACTAAATACAATTGTGAAAGTGAAAGTGAAAGTAGCAAGTCTATTCAACATAGTACCTGAGTTATATGCTATGATGAGGGAAGTCATGAAAACAAAGAAGAAAGAAACCCGATAGGTAGCCCACATCAAGTAAATTCAGTTCATTGATCCAATGATACTAATGATCGAGGTAGGGAAAAATCTAGCTTTGGTTCATATGGAGATACTAGACCACAAGTTGAATCAAGTAATCGTTGATGGAGGATCAAGCATGAACGTGATGCCAGAAAGGACGTGGTGGAGCATTGGCCAACCCGCACTAAGATCTCCAAACTTCAAGTTATACAGAGCAGATCAATACGACATTGAGATAATAGGTGTATTAATGAGCCAAAAAGTATGCATAGCAGAGCATGACTTTCTATTGGATTTCATTATAATTGCTATGCAAAAACTAGCATATGATGCATTGTTGGGACGTGGGTGGTTACGAATGGTGAAGGTAAACCACAATTGGGAGAAAGAGCATCTGACCTTCAAGAAAGGCCAACATAAATACTTGATTAATTTAAAGAACTAGGTAGTAAGCCAAGAAATTGCAAGTTCGGATGACTCAAGAGCTTCTTCCTTGGATGAAGAATCGGGATATGAACCAGATGAAGAGGAGTACTACACTTGGAATATTGCACGAAGGATGAGTACAATGAAGACAAAGGCTTACTCCATTGGCAGCTAGAAGACTATGAAGTATTTTCTCCCCAGTGTTTTTGCATTGATGCAGGAGATGAAATCCAGGAAGATGAGAAGAAGGAACCAAAAAAGGAAGAAAGCAGTAAGAAATAGATAGCAATAGAAAAGGATAAGGAAAGAGAAAAATGGATATTTCCCAAGAACTTTGTAGAATATACGATGGGAGATGCAGTCATTGAAGATAAACCAACTCACCCCATCGATGTTCTTAAGGTAGTAAATGAACCCGAGTCCATCAAGTACGAGGGACCTAGAATGATTCAGGTAAACTTGGGAGAATATGGCAAGGAGAAGATGATTAAGTGTGGAGATGACTAGGATCCAATGCTAAAAGTGATGACATTTAAAATATTTTTGGAGTATAAGGATGTCTTCACTTGGACATACAAGGACTTGAAGGAAGTTCCACCAGAGCTTTGTGTACACAAGATTCCCTTGATTGAAGGTGCACAACCAATGAGGAGGTGACCATACAGGATGAATCCCAAGTATGTAGCCCTGGTGAATGCTGAAATTGAAAATATGCTAGATGTGGGCATCATCTTCAAGGTTACGACAAGTGAATGGGTGTCACCAATTGTGATCACCTTGAAGAGGGAGGCAAACAAAATTTGGATTTGTGTGGACTTTTGAAGCCTCAATGCCATAACCATAAAGGATCCCTTCCCGATCCCTTTCATAGACTCCATCTTGGAAGAAGTAGCAGGCCATGAGATCTATTCATTTTTGGATGGATTCTCAGGATACAACCAGATCACCATTACGAAGGAAGATAAGTTGAAGACCACCTTTGTAGTAGAAAATGGGATATATGCTTATAATCGCATGTCGTTTGGATTGTGCAATGCACTGACTACTTTTCAGCGAATCATATTATACATCTTTGATAAGATATCCATAGGTAATTTCAAAGCTTTCCTAGATGATTGGTCATTGTATGGAAGGACACAAGAACATTTGAAGGCATTGGAGGAATGCATGAGCTTGTGTAGGAAAGCTCGGATATCCCTGAACCCAAGAAAATGTGTCTTGATGGTACCATATGGGAAGCTACTGGGGCATATCGTATGCCAAGAGGGTTTGAAGCCCGATCCAGATAAAATTCGGGTAATACTGTTGATGGAGGAGCCACATGACGTGAGCTCAGTAAAGACCTTCTTGGGAATAGTAGGATACTACAGAAGGTTCATCCGAAACTATGCATAGACTTCTCATCCATTAGACGCTCTTACGCATAAGGGTGTTCCTTTTCACTAGGCAAAGGAGCACCAAGGAGCTTTTGAGGGCTTAAAAGCACATTTGGTGAAGGCACCTATCCTAGTTTTCCCAGACTGGGAGAAGGAGTTCCATGTGCACGTAGATGCCTCAAAATTTGCCATTGGTTGTGCATTGGCTCAAGAAGGCCAATTTGGGTTGGATCAACCCATATATTTTGCAAGTTGGTTGTTGTCTCGAGCCAAGAAGAACTATAGTACAATAGAGCATGAAGCACTAGGGATGGTGTACGCAGTACAAAAGTACCGACACTATTTGTTGGCTAACCCTTTTGCTTTCTATGTAGATCATTAGGTATTGTTGTACCTGATTAACAAGCCAATGATCTATGGATGAGTGAGTCGATGGCTCGTCACTCTACAAGAATTTGTGTTTTGAGTGGTAGTGAGACCAGGGAAGAAGCATGTAATTGTGGATCAACTATCAAGGATTCGCTCAGGAGAACCTATAGAAGGAGGAATACCAGATGAATTCCTCGATGCATAATTATTCATGATAAGTGTGATACCCATGTGGTATAAACATATAGGGGAATATCTATCGACAGGAGAGCTGCCAAAGGAGATGATGGTAGTTGAACAATGTAAGGTGATTACGAAATCAACACCCTTTACCTTGATTGTAGGATTGCTATACAAGATGGGGAAGGACCACATTCTAAGATGATGCGTGATGGAAGATGAAGTGCAACAGACCCTAAAAGAGGCACACGAAGGATTGGCTGGAGGACATATGGGACCTGATACAATGGCTAGGAAAGTGTTGTTGGTGGGCCTATGGTGGCCTACCCTTTATCATGATGCCAAGAACTTTGTTAAGGCATGTGATACGTGTCAAAGGATAAGGAAGCCATTGAAATGGGACTTCATGCCATTGCATCCATTGCAACCTCAAGAACTCTTTGAGAGATGGGGGTTGGATTTTGTGGGTCCACTGAGAACAAGTCACAAAAGGAAGTGTAGGTACATCATAGTCGCAATAGAGTACCTAACAAAATGGGTCAAAGCAAGGGCCTTACCAGATAATTCTGCAAGAAGCACAACTCGCTTTTTGTATGAACAAGTTATCACATGGTTCGACATACCTCTTCAATTGAAAAGTGACAGGGGAGGCCATTTCGTTAATGAAATCATCCAAAATTTGATGAAGGAATTTAGGATCTTTCATTCATTGTCAAGTCTATATTACCCCAGAGAAAATGGGTAGGCGAAGGTGACAAATAAGGTCCTGGTTTCCATCATGTATAAAATGTGTGTAATCGAAGGAGCATATTGGGAGGAGCGCTTACCAATAGTTTTGTGGGTGTACAAAACTACCTTCAAACCAACCACAAACCACACACCCTTTCAACTGATGTATGGATAGGAGGTGGTAGTATCGATGGAATTTTTGGTACCAATCTTGAGGGTAGCTATTGAAACCCTCCTAAATGAAGAGGAAAACATGGAGGAAAGACTCACAACATTGGTACAATTAGGCGAGAAAAGGGTGATGGCATAGTGGGCAACGAAGATTGCTCAACAATGACGGAAGTATTGGCATGACAAACATCTTCAAAAAATGAATTTGAAGGTTGGCGATTTAGTGCTCAAGTACAACGGAAAAGAGAGATCAAGCTAGGGAAATTGAAGACCCTATGGCTTGGACCCTTCCAAGTGGAAGAGGTATTGGACAATAGGGTTGTTCGATTGAAGAAGCTGGATGGAACAATCTGCCCCAAGGTGGTGAACGGTTCTAAGTTGAAGGTGTATAAGGCACAGGCACAGATAAACGTAATCAACTTAGAAATTGTGAAGGACACTTCTGGTAATGCAACTAAAGAAGTACAACCAGGTATACGATCCTACGAACATGGTGGGCCAAGTAATGTTATTCGAGAGGATGAACCTACCAACCTGGAATGGCTATTTGGAATAGAAGGAGAACCTGTAATCGAACAAAGGGAGTTAGAACCTCGAGAGGGAGAACAAAGATGATTACAAGTCCATGTACAATTTCCAAATAGCGAAGTAGAAGAGCGACTTCGAAACATTTTGCATGTCGCTTCACAAGGGTGAATACTAGAAGTGGAGGAATATGAAGGTCAAGGATCAGAAGTTCTACAACGGATGGCCTAGGAAATATAGAGATTGCAAGAGGAGTATGAGACTCTTCGGCAGTACAATGCACGATTAAGGGAACAAGTAATTCAAGAGTTGGATGGAACCATGCAGTGAATGCATCAACGAGAGGAAGCACATAGAGCAGAATGGGCTGAAAGAGATCAGGGAGAATTTAGGGGAAGCTCGGATGGCAATTCGTCAAAAAGTAGCCTATTTTTTGTGGCTTTGAATAATTCACCCTCAGCACCATTAACAATCCACCTAAGACACTCTCGAAGGCAAGAGAATCGAAGGCTGCAAGGACATGGACTAGAGATGCAATTCGAAGGAGTAAGGGAGAATATAGAAAATAATGCAGGACCCTTGGGAAATAATGCAATTTCCTCAGAGAACTCAGATAGTTCATCTACAACCACATTGAGAATCCTCCTGAATACTGATGACTCCTCAAGAGTGGCTTCACCATTAATCCGACATCCTCAAAGATTCTGGAGATCACCAAACATAGGATGAGACAAGGGAACTACATCAAAACTTGGCTACCAATAGTGAATATCAGATGAGTCGAGAATAGGCAGCCAAGATTCTATGGTGGGATGTCATAGAGGTACCCAAACAACCAAGGTATGAAGGATGGCTAGAAGATTCAAGTGAGGATGAGAATCAACCTCGGGACCCTGATATACCCTACGCCAATCCCAACCCAGACCGTAGGAGACAAAGGGATGAAATCTGAAGTCAGAAAGCAAGGGTCAGATACCTCGAAATAGTGCAGGTAATTGAAGACGAGGAGTCTTTGAGCCCACAAGATGAGGAAAATGAAGGAATAAATATCCAGTTGGAGAATGAAGACACAATACTAGGAAGATCAATACCACGTAGGTGGAGAATACCATATGAAGAATCCATGCAATGTCCGAATGAACGGCAAGAAGTGGCAAGGTATCGATTGGTAGCAATGGACTTACGATGACATAGAAGAGAAGTAAGATGATTGCAACAAAGGGTTCAAGAAACCTCAAAATGGCCAATGAACACTGCAGGAGAAGGAAATGACTCAAGCATGAATTTGACTTTCTCAGATCAGTACCAAGAGGCCCTAGCTCAGTGTGCACCATAGAGATGCTTTGAAGAAGTGAGGTGGTGATGATGGTTGATAAGGGTAGATAGGAGATTAAGAATCCTGCACCAACTAACACCTGGAAATCAAGCACATGCAGAACCAAGCTCACGAGTAGAACTGATAGACCAAGCCCGAAATAGAGGTGACTTGGGCAATCCTGAGAGTTCATTAGGACTTTTGGGTAACCCAAGCTTACCTAACCAAGGGAGGAGTGTGGTTGGCCTCCATCCTGATAGCTCGAGAGGAAGAAATTCCCCTCCTGCTACCCATAGGTCGACTAGTCCACAGATTGGGCTGCAAGGACCATTTGTGGATATAGTCCAAGTCAACCCATCACTACGTGTTCTTGAGAATAGACCCTTGGGTCTACCTCAGTGAGCTCATAGGAACCAAAGACGTCATCAAGAATGATCAAGGGATTGATCGAATCTCGGGTAGCTAGGAGTACGACAACCCCACATTAGGGAGATTCAACCGACAAGGGGAAGAGGATGAGTCACACCGGCTCGAGGGAGACATGGGTCTCGAAGCAGGGATCTTCATCAAGCACAGATAGACCAAGGATGGGCAGTCGTTCATCGTCAAATCGATAGACTTCAAGGCAGAGGCCAGGGGATAGGGAGGATCTATCGAAACATTGGGCAAAGAGGAAATCATTATCCTAGTGGTAGGATGACCAACCATCAGGAGCAAGAAGGAACTGTGTTCCATTACCTTGATGATTGCATGATAATCCAATGGGGTGATGGAAGAACTGAGCAAGTTTGTTTTGAAGATGAACCTACCCATTTGGATGAGGAGTCAACCTATCTAGACCCTGGTAGAACCCATCTGAATGATGCAGTTACACGTCTAGATGATGGAGGAACCCATATAACAAACGTTTGGCTGGAACAAACCCATATGACAGCTAATACAACCCTTCAAGAAGGACGATATGACATCAGTAGAGATAGATGTCCAATATAAAATCACCAAATGATTGTGAAAGGGACACATCATCAGCTAGAAGAAGATGTGCATGCAGATTTGTGTATTATTCCATGAAGAACTACAAGACGTGAAGAACAACCTCAGATGAAAACTCCCCGTAGTCATGGAAATTGTTGAAATCGCCAACAGGCTGAAGCACAGGTAGATGGCAATGATTTCAGTAGTTTCAAGATTGGTAGTCAGTGCCAAGAAGATAACACGTTGAATACATTGGAAGTACGCATCGACATTGTTGTGCGCTTCACCCGACGACGTTAAGATAAAAACACATTTTCAAAAAAAAATAAAATAAAAATAAAAATATAAAAGATAAAAACAAGGAAAAAGACAAAACAACAAAAAGATAAAATAAGAATAAAGACACTAGACATCTTATGCATGCAAAAACTGGTGACGTGGTGCACATGCAGACGACTGGGTGTTAGGTGGAAGTTACGCAGGCAGTTGCATGGGCGGTAGGTTTCCTATAAATTGGAAGTGCTTGGGCATTCTTGCTCATTTACTTTCAACAGGGTGCAGGTGAAATGCAAGAGGAGCGCAAGAGATTTGGAGCAGAGGTAGGGTTGCTAATGCACCATGATTTATTCAAGACGAAGCTAGACGCCATTCAACCTGGAAGTCACACGCTTTGTGGATAATTCTTCTTTTCTATGCAAGTGCAGCAACTCCATCTCACAATTCCTAGGCAGACACAACATCATACGAAAGAGAGCTTAACCATTGTCTAGTTATGAAGCATCCAAGTCTATGATGTCTAGAGGAGAGCCACCTATAGAAAACCGCCTAGGGCATTCATTTGTGCATTCACCCATCGAAGCAATAGAACAAGAAGATGTCTAGTTGGAGAAGTAGGCATCTGAGAAGACATCTAGCTAGAATAATAGGCATCTAAGGAGAAGACATCTAGCAGGAAATCGAGACGTCTGAGGAGGAGACATCTAGCCGACAGACCTAGACGTCTAGGATGAAGACGTCTAGTAGGAAGACTTAGACATCTAGGAAATAAGCGTCTAATTGGAAATTTGACATTCGAAGGAGATAAACGTCTAGCAGGTTGAGATGTCTGGAGCAGTTTGACGTCTAAGTGCAAAACCCGTCCAAGAGGGGAAACCATGAGTCGCCAGAAATCTGGACAAGCTCCAACCCGATCTGAAGCAGTACCCGAGTCAATCGTTGCTAAGAGACTCCGTCATCATCAGGAACATGAAGATACGATGCGCAGACAGGTGTCGAGCCCAGACAAGGGGTAGACTCGAGGTAGACGTGAGGTTGTACAAGCAGAAGTATCTGCTTGAAAAACTAGAGAAGTCCAACAAAGCAGCAAGGATCAGGTCTCGATTGATGAGATCACTTGGATTTTCCCTATGGGAGATTTTTGTTGGCAATGGTGGGTAGAGACACCAACAAACGATCCGATGAAGATGAAGATCAAAGATGCAGGAGTTAATTTTATCTTGCAGGTCCAAAGTTTTGAGAAGGATTTCTTCAAGGAATATCTGGTGCAGATGTTGCAAACTTATAACGCACCACGGAATACCAACACAGTACGCGTTGGTGATCGGACCTTGGTAATTAAATTTTCTCCTAACACTTTTAGACGTACATTTGGACTTCCAAAGAAGGGCAAACCAGTGGTAAATGAGCGGGTCGATCCCAAGAAAACTTTGTAGTTGATATTGGGTATCACTACTCTAAAAGAGGAGGAAGTGGATGCCATGTTAGCCACTCACAACAGCAAGGGAGTTAAGTAGCCACAACTATGAAATAAGGGTTTGGAGTGTATTATGAATGTCCTAATGGCCAGATTGTCAGGCGAATAATGAAGCTCAGATCTTCCCATTTGGCTAATTCCATACTTGCAAGGGATAGAACAAGGAGTGGCATATGATTGGGCAACTCATTTGGCACTTCGCATTTAGAATTTTCTGATGTGAACCACAAAAAATTTTTCAATGGCATTTCACGCCATTGGAGAATTTTGGATGCAACCTCCAGGGTAGGAGTGCAGATTCTAAATTTTGACCCACCTCAACAATTTTTGGACTTGGCCCCGACCATCTTGTGGTGGAAGGATGCCAAACCACAGGTGAAGAAGCAGACACCGATAAAGAAGCCATGGGTAAAACAGATCTCCCATAAGATGTCACGTTAGGAGAGGTTGATGATTGATTTAGAAGGGGAGGATACTGCACCACCTGATGAGTATCGTCAGCTCTTCATCATTTAATCTTTATGTGTCAATCCAGGGCGATGTCCAAGGCTATATACGAAAGCAGGGGTTAACTGAATGATTTTTAGTTCATCTAGATAATGGCCTTATTCATGGAATAGTTAATGTTTTGGGGGTGTTAGGTGTCCCTTTTAATCTCCTAGAAACTAAAATTGAGTGCCTACTTATCCTTGCATAATTGAAATTCACACAGTTGCAAGAAAAGCAAATCTAAATTATTGTAGAATTGAAAATGATAGAATTTAATTAACATAATTTAAAATAACAAAATTGAAATCACAGAATTAACTATAACAACAATGAAAATTTTTAGAATTGAAACTTCACACCTGCAAAAAATGAAACCTAAGACAATGATGAAATTCAAAGGTTGGTAAGCAAATATTGCAAATCTGTAGCAAACTGAATTAACAAGAAATTCTCTAATGCAAACTGGAAATACAGACTAGAAATGTTGAAGCTGAAACATAAAATGTTATGCTATAAAATATATTCTAGATGACTTAACTATAATGCATTCATGTGCCACATGCTAGATGAAGTTTAATTCAATATTAACTATGCAAAAAGCTGTCAGATTCCTGTTGACCTACTACAGTAAGAAATTAGCAGAACTCTTGCAAGAATAATCCCTCTTATGGGCCTGGAAGTGGCCCTTACTTCCTGAACCAAAAGAGGGGAAGAGTACTTGATATACACTATAAAATCCTCACACTGAACTCAGAAACAAACATGAATGACAAATATTGCACTTTTATTTCATTATCAGCATATTAATAGTGCAGGGGAAGTTCTGCAGACTACTGATTTGCTGTAGTACATAATTACAACACTTGGACTACTCTATCTCCTAGTACCTATATCCTCTTATCCTATATGCTCAACCAAATGGGAGCACTTTATTTATATAGCAAAGTACAACAATGATAAGGTTTGGTGCTTTAATATAGGACTGTTACAACTGTTGCAAGACTGTGTTTCCAAAAAATGCAGGGATCTGATCCATTAAACCTTATCCATTCCATATGTTGGGCTTCATTCGTTGAGGGACAGGTGTTGGAAAAGATAGGGATATCCCTAAAATAGCTGCAACCACTGTTTACCACCCTTTGTTGCAATTAAAGGCGCTTTTGACCCAAACTATTGCATCTACGCTTATTCTGAAGCTACTCCGAAATATCAGGAAACATAATAGAGTTTATATTAATACATGCTCCAAAAGTGCATGAGAACAGTTATGATGGTGGAAATAGTCTCCATAAGTTTCGAGATTGATTCCATATTTTGCATGAGCTCGAGTGGAAAAATTCCAAGCCATGTTGTATATGTACAACTGGCTAGAATTTGTATGGAAAAGTTCATGTTTTTTGCACAGTCAAACTGTTGACAAATTTTTGGCACCTTTTGGTTATTTAAAATTGTTAAACGGTGGGTAAATCTTATGAAAGAAGCACAAAACCAAATAGATAACAACACCTTAATACTACAACATTAAATTAATGCAAAATATACTAAATAATACAGCTGAAACAGACTATAAAATATAGAAAAATAGTCAAAACAGGATATATGCACTAACATTTACAACATGTAAACATCAATACATAATGCATTCTATCACTATAATTAGCATCAAAACATAACATAAGGTGTTCAAAAGTGTTTATAAGTTATCAAAACTAGTCCATGGATGAGGCATTTGCAGGCCTCATCATTTTCCCCCAACCTATTTTAATGCATGTCCTCATGCATTCTGTGTAGCCACAATAGCACAGAGATCTACATCCAGATTTCGTTCTTCATAACTCAGCTTTGGTCCTGGAACCTTATAATATCCTCTGATTGCTTGTATTTGCTTGAGCCATTCTTGGAACTGCTCATCTGATTGGGGATCATTATCAAAGAAATAAGGAACTGGAGTTATCACATTTGGCAGCCTATACCTCAAACCTACCAGTGATCCTGCAGCTTGTGGATAACCTGTACTATACCTTCTGCTCTCCTTATGGACCATAATAAATTGTTAGGTGAGATAGGTTCCCTCTTATGAAGTGATATTGATAATTCTCCCCACCTGGTTTTACAATATGAGAGAGCATTATCAAAATGTTGATTACAGAAGACCTAAAAATTCTTAATACAATCAGTAAGATTGCTCTTATATACTTCTTTGATTTTCTATTCTCTCATCATAGTAAAATGCTGTTTATGGACTCCCTATAATTAGTATGGGTTCTTCTGATCAGTAACTCAACTATTAAATCCATTTCCTTGCTTGCCTTTTTCTCCTCCTCCCAATAAATATGAATATCTCCTGTAAATATGTGTGGCAAGAAGGTTCCATTTTTAGGTAAGAAGAAGTTATGCAAAAACAATGTAACCCCATAGGAGCTTGTTTAACCTTTTTAGGTAACTCCAAAAAAAATTCTGATGATTCTGGAGCAGAACCTGCTTTAGATGTTTCTTTCCCTATTTGCCTTTCTTTACTTGAACTACCAAATTGCTCGACAGGTTGTGTTGGACAAATAGTTACATTCTCAAAAAATGTAACTTTCCTTCTTTTTCCCATGGGACCAGGCTTGGACTATTTTTCCCTTTGTTTCCTTGTCCTAGAGAATGGAGGTGCTTATGGTGAGGAGTGGATTCCCTTGTCAGAGGATTCAGTTTCAATTTTAGGTTCAGATCTTGTAATTTTTGCTTCTTCTTCAGATTCACCTTTTGCCTCTCCTTCAAATTCAAGGCTTTCACTCTCTAATTCATTCCAGGCAAAAAATAACCGTTCAAAACTCTTAGGGTTTCCTCTAAAGTGATGCTTGCAGATAAGCTTGATGAGCCCATGGTGTTTGGAAGTGCCCCTTCCTTGTTGGTATTTTCTAGCCATTTGCTCAATTCTTGATGAAGATATACAGGCATATTTATCTTGACCTCCGGGTTTGAGTGACCATGCCGTAGATGATTCAGAATTATGATATGATGTCCAGATAGAACAGGAAATTGTCCATCACAAGTTAAAAACCTAATAACCCACACAACTACTTCATTCTAGGGAGGTGGTGGACTAGACCATTTAACCACTTTACAAAAATTTTTGCTCATTAAAAATTCAATTGGCCTGTCCCCTTCTTCTCTAAATTGATTGACAATTTCTACCAGGGTATTCTTTCTAGTTTTTACAATTTGGACCCCTTGCAAAAGTATTTCAGTAATAGAACTAAGAATTTTTGGAGTTACCTGGATGGTCATGCTTCTAATATGGACTTGGTTTTTTTTGAACGTTCGGGCAAATTTGATTTTACAATTTTAGAACACCAAAAAAATTTTACAACGCCAAAAAAATGCTTCGAAATGTGTTAAAGCGGTTGAAAAATTAAATTTCTCCTTTATGTATCATGTGGTAGATTTCTATTTCTTTGAGGGAACGTGATCCGTTGCATTTGATTCAATTATTACGATGCATTGATGTGGTATTCATTTGTTGGTCGTGTCATGTACCACATACAGAGCTTTCCTTTTTCTCGAAGTCCTTGTGAAGTGTGCCAAATATTTTTGCTTGTCGCAAAATGTACGATGATTCCCAACACCTCCATTCCCATCATTGTGTTGGAAACCTGCGTCTTAAAATTTGTGCCATAATTTTTCCTTACTTCAAACAATAGGAATTATAATGCCACATGTCATTTCATTTTTATCTTTATTCATTTCGAAGCTTATTTATTTATTTTTTCTTCAAGGTTTGAACAATTTTTATTCTGAAGCACACCCCTTTTTATGCTGAAGCGCTTTTGTTAAAACAATAGTTTTTCATTCCAGAGCTTCCATATTTTCGAAGCTGAACATAAATCTTATTCAGGAGTATTATCATGCTGAAGCATTTGAAGGTAAACAAATTTCTTGTTGTTTTCACAACTTCCATTGACTAGATGGATAACTTTTTTTTTTTAAAATAACCTTATGTATGCCTCATATACTAAGGATATTATGCACTACATACTTGATATAAACAATATTCTAAAATGAGAAAGGCACATACCTGATATAACCATTTATCTACAATCGTACAGTGGCTATTTCTACTGATTCTTTGTTGGATGCTCTACTGACTAAGATAGGTGCAATCTGAAAACAGGTGAAACAGAGGTGAGAATGAATAGAATGGTAAATAGTCAGTGGTGAGAATGAATGGAATGGTGAATAGTGAAATAATCGTGAGAATGAATGGAATGGTGGCAGGTCCGTGAGGCAAACATGCCAAAAAAACCGGTTTTCATGTAAGCCCAATTTAGATGCACCTCAAAGAGGTTTTCACATTCTGAATTATTATTATTATTTTTATATATATATATATTTTTCATTTTTTTATATATATTTTGGTTCATGTCACGTGATTGAGTCCATCTTGGAAGAAGTGGTTTCTTCCAATACTAACACATCCAAGTTTCCTACTTGCTTGAGAAACTCCTCGGTTAACGATTTGTGATATATCCGAAGACGATGACCATTAACCACCATTTTTCTTCTTGAATCATCTATTGGTGAAAGATGTACAACTCCATTTGCAAACACTTCCTCAATCTATTATGGTCCAAGCCACCTAGTCTGCAATTTTCTAGGATAGTCTTCATAACGTGAGTCAAACAACAAAGCCTAGTCGTCTTGCTGAAACTTCCTTTGCTGAATGTGACTATCATGCCACAATTTCCATTGTGCTTGGATCAGCTCAGTTTGGTGCAAAGCATCCCTCCGTAGTTCATCCAATGCATTGAGCTACAGAATTCGGTCCGTCTATGCCTATGATAAATCAATACCAACTTCTAAAGCAGTTCGAAGAGTTAGTAATTCAAACTCAATAGGCAAAAGAGGTTGTTTGACATAAATCAATTCATAGGGAGTAAATCCAGTAGTGGATTTCCAAGTGGTGTTATAAGCCCAAATTGCTTCAGGTAACTTTTCCACCCAATTCCTCCTATGGGTTGCTACAATTTTGGTTAAGATCCTCTCTAATTCCCTATTTGTCACTTCAACTTGGCCATTGGCTTATGGATGGTAAGGTGAGGATTTTCGATGTTTGATTTCATACAGCTTTGTAAAGGCTTCAACAACTTTTGAGGTAAACTAAGGTCCCTAATTAGTGGTGATAGAATATGGGGCTTTAAATCACAAAAATATTTGTGAATACAAGAAATCAGCAACTTTCTCTTCTCTTGAATTCTTAAAAGCATGGGCTTCTACCCACTTGATTACATAATTAGTACATACCAAGATATGAACTTTCCCTTGGGAAGGTGGATCAATGGGTCCTACCTTTCAAATGGTTCTGTACCTAATTGAGGTTGTAAAGGTATTTCACTAGTAAAATTAGGCCTACCCATCCTTTGGCATGCATCATAATTTCTGACATACCTTTTGACATCTTTGTGCAAGGATGGCCAGTAGTAACCAGTGCCCAAAATATTTTGAATGGTACTTTTCATTGAATAATGCCCTCCTGATGGTTCATCATGACATGCTCGTAGGATGTCATATACCTCATCCTTGCGAACACACCTATGCAAAACATGGTCAGGATTGCATTTAAACAATAAACCTCCTATCCATTCAAAAGAAGAACTTTGCTTGATCAAATGTTTATTTTGTTTAGAAGTAAAGTGAAGAGGAATCTTCCCTATAGCTATATAATTAGCTATATCTGCAAACCATGGAGATTGTACAGAAACAACAAACAATTTCTCATCAAGAAATGCATCCTCAACCAATTCCTCTGTATCTGCATTTGACAATCTTGACAAGAAATCTGCCACTACATTAGACTTCCCTGGTTTATTGACTATAGTAATATCAAATTCCTGCAATAGTATTAACCAATGAATAATTCGTGCACTAACCAAGGGTTTATTCATCAAATATTTTATAGCAGCATGGTCTGTGTGGATGAATACGGGATATCCTGTGATATAGTGTCAAAATTTGTTAATAGCATACACCACAGCTAAAAATTCCTTCTCGGTTGTGGTATAATTCTTTTCAGCTCCAGTCAAATTTTTACTAATGTAGTATATGGCATAGTGTTGTCCACCTTCAATCTGCCCTAATGTAGCTCCAATTGCAGTATTGGAAGCATCAGTTTGAATATGAAAGGGTAACTCCCAATTAGGACCTTTCAATACAGGCGAAGTTGTTAACTTTTCCTTTAAAAATTCAAAGGATTGTTGACACCCAGCAAACCAAACAAATTCAAAATCCTTTGTTAACAATGCGAACATTGGATTAGCAATGAAACTAGCAATAAATCTACGATAAAAGCCACAATGTCCTAAGAAACTACGAACATCAGTTTGAGTTTTTGGAGGAGGAAGGTTCTTGATGACCTCTACCTTTTTAGGATCAACTTTAATTCCATAAGCAGAAATATGATGTCCAAGAACAATTCCTTCTTCCATCATCAAGAAATATTTATCAGGGTTCAGAGACAAACGATATGTTTCACAGCGTATTAAATTTTTTTCAAGTTGTTCTAAAGTATATTCAAATGTATCTCTAAACATTGTGAAGTCATCCATATAAATCTATACACTTTCATTTGTTAGATCAGAAAAGATAGCCAAAAAAGCTCTCTGAAATGTTGTTGGTGCATTGCACAAATCGAAGGATAATACTTTGTAAGCAAATGTTCCCCAAGGACATGTGAAAGTTATCTTTTCCTGGTCTTCTGGTGCAACCTGGATCTGATTATAACCACTAAAACCATCAAGGAAACAAAAATTTTTTTACCAGCAAGGGTGTCCAACACTTGGTCTATAAATGGTAATGGAAAGTGATATTTATGTGTGACCTTATTCAATTCTCTGTAGTTCACACATACTCTCATATTCCCATTTTTATTTGGAACAATGACCAATGGTGAAACCCTCCTACTATCTGAAATTGGATAAATGAATCCTACATCAAATAGTTTTTGATTCCTTCCTTAACAATATCCTTTAGAGCAGGATTCAGATGCCTTTGTGGTTGTCTTATTGGTTTGACATCTTCAGTGTATATCCTATGTGTACACATATCAGGGTGAATTCCAGTCATGTCCTTATAAATCCAAGCAAAAGCTTGAACATATCTCTGTAAAACAACAAATAATTTGGCTTCTTGCTCATTAGTCAACCAACTATTAATGTTAAAAAATTTTCCTAGTTGTATCTCAATCTGCTTAATCCTTGGATAAACAAAGTTGACAGCCTCATATTTATTGATTAAAGCATTTAAGGGACAATGATGTGGCTGTAGAGTATGAAATACTCTTGATTATGGTGTAAATGTGATACCTGATGGGATCATTTGCATAGGACAGGTGAAAGAAGTTAGAAGATGATGATGCCATCCATGTGGCAATGTGAAGGAGCTTTCTTGTAGTGGAATAGATGATAGATGTTCAACAGTTTGTTCTTCATATTTCCATAACAAACGATGGACAAGAATTTGATCATCCTTAAGGCCTTCTTCTTGCAATGTTTTCACCAAAATTATTTCATGTTTAAAGATTTCTCTTTCTGGTGAATTAAGTTCTTCAATATGTTCTTTTACTACAATAGTGGCCAAGGTGACAATAGTTTCCTGTTCTTCATTAGACTCAGGATACCATATCTATCCAAAAAATTTAGCTAAAGGTTGGGCTAGTGGATACAAGGAAATATTTTTTAGGTCTACACCATTTGAAATAGTCATATCGCCTGATCTGCAGTCTATAAATGTAGCTACAATGGTAAGCCAAGGTCATCCTAGAATAATAGGATAGCCATTAGCTAAGTTTCTAGGCTGCAACACTAAGAAATCTATAGGGTATTCCCAAGAAGAAACTTCAATGGCAACATCCTCCATAATTCCTTTCGGTTTAGCCACTGACCTATCTACCATTTCCAAAACTGTGGTAGTAGGACTAAGGTTATTGAGCTGCAATTTTTGCATGGTTTCCTTAGTCATCACGTTGATTGCAGCTCCTAAATCAATAAGTACATTTGGAATTTGAACTAACCCAATAGTAATTGTAACTACTGGACTCCTTGTATCACCATATTTAGGGGGTACTAGTTTTCCAAAAAGAAGGACAACCAACTTACCTTCTACTTGTACAGTCTCAGGAAAGGCTTTCTTCTTCCTGCCAGGTTTCCTAATACATAACTCCTGAATGGTTTTTCTAATCAGAGGTACATCCTTTATTGCATGCAACAAAGGGAGTGAGATAGAAATTTTCCTCAATTCTGTGATTAATTCTGATTCAAGAGTAGTGATAGTGTGGTCAAACCTTTCAGGATACGGTAGGTCTGCCAAGGTAGGTTTAATTTTTCCTTGTAAATTTTATGTTTTTTCCTCTTTTTGCTCTGTTTGTGGTTTTTCTAGATTTGAAAATTCTTGCTTTCCATCAATTTCTTCAATAGTGGGTGGTGCAGGGTCAGGTAAAACCTTCCCTAAATGTAACTAGATGTTACTATAGTCAAGGACATGGACTGCATCAGTCTCTTCAGACTCAGCTCCATAAACAAGGGATGCTTATTTGTTGTTATTGGGGTTAGCCATAGGCTGAGCTGGAAGTGGAGGTTGCTTAACTGGCTGTATTTATTTTGGTTGAACTCTTTCCCAAAATTTTTGATTAGGGGTTGGCAGCAAGTGTTGATTTGGTGATTGATACCTTTGCTACCCTTGATAGGATGGGCATTATGGCCCCCATATTTTCCCTAACTGATTTGGTACCCAATATGGATTAACTGAATGCCATGGCTGATTCCAACCAGAATGTGACCAATCTTGAGGGGCTACCCAAGATTGATTCCAAGTTTGGGGAGGAGGTTCGATATATGCCTATGGTATATTCCAAGGATTCTGTCCCCAATTTGAAGAAAAGTGAGGGGCATTTTGGTTTTGTATGAAGTTGCCTCCTGGACTTTGCCCAATAGCATGAAGTTCTTCAACTTGGGTTTCTAAAACACTCCAAATATGGGGCAAAAGGTGACATTTATTAGTTTTATGCTCCTTTGAGCAAATACCACAAATTGCTGAATTGAAGTCTTGTCCAAAGGATAATCTTGCAGAGCATGCTTATTTCGAAATGGAATAACTGCCAAAGAAAACACCCACCCTCTACTTCGAGTTAGTACAGGTGTATGTTTGTGGCCACAACATTAATCCTCCTTCCCAACACTCCATGAAACACAGATCATAGGTGGAGCTAGCACCATAATTGTTTCCCATATATAGCTAGTTTAAATTCTTAGTCCACTTATTATGTTGGCTAGAAGAAGGAATTAAATACTTGCATTCAACCAAGCAAACGATAGATAGTGAGTTGCAAGTGGTACATGAAGCATTAAAATGGAAGGAGCAACTTCTAGAAGAAGAGATTACTCGAATGAATCATGTCACACAACAGATTCAAGAACTACAACAAGAATTGGAGAAACTTAGCACTCAGTTGGAAGAATAGGCCCAGATAATTATCAAATTGAAGGTTGAAGTGTTGAAGCAAAATGAGACTAAGGAAATGTTGGTCAAGCAGAATAAACCATTAATAAATCAAAAGAACTAGAGTAAACTAGCTTGGCAATAGGAGATGAAGCAGTGTGAAGAGACTTGGCAGAAGGAGCAGGTAACCTTACAGGAGGAATTGCTGCAAGCACAACAACGTGAGGTAGATCTTAAAACAAAATTGGTATAGATGGTTTCATATTCTTTTAGAGTGTCCAAACAATGGATGAAGGAGCTTTCTTACAACGGGAGGCTGAACTGTTGTCTAGGATCTAGGAGATAGAATATCGTGCCAATATATCAGGAGTCGAATGGGTCAATTATTATAACTATGCCAAGTGGGTTTGGGATGAATGTGAAGCTCTTCAAACACAAGTACAAGAATTGGAGGAGGCACTTCAGGATACAACCCACAAAGATGTTAAAATCCCTCAGAGCGAGCGAAGAAAGTCGCTAAGGATATCGACTTCTTCGAAGGGGAGGATAGATGTAGACAACAGTTCGAAGAAAAAATAAATCACTGAGCTGTCTAACAAGAATGTCCTATGAAGATTCATAATTTTTACTATGTACAACAATTTTGATAAATGTATGTCATTTAATGTAATGTTTTACAATGTACAATCAGTTGATCTAATGAATATGGACTGATTAGTTAAACTTCACAAAAGGATAAATGCAACCACCATTTGTGTTAGACATCCTAATTAGTTAGTCATCTTGATTATTTAGACCTCTAGTCCAGTTAGTTAGACGTCCTACTGGCTGTGTTAGAAGTCTAAGATAGTTGTTACACTGGAAACTGAATTTTTAAGCATAGATGGTTGGGATAATTGAGTCAGATATGTGATCTATTTAAATGACATCTATTTATACTTGATCTATTTCTTTTTGTGATCTATTTATACTTATCCATAAACGCAGATATGTTGTGCAAAAAACATTGTTCTAGAATGCATGTGTTATGTGTGATTGCATCTAGTGTATAGTGTTGTGTTGCAGGTATTGATCATTGCTTGGTACGAGGAGGAACATCATTGTGTGTTGTGTTGTGTTGTTGTAGGAACAAACAAGGAGAGTTGTAGACTGAAGGATGAACACCCAAGTTGTAGATTTCTAGACTTATCTTTCTAACCTAACCCATCACACGTCCAAGCCTAGTTGTCTGACCTTGCTGATAACTTGCCCTAGATGTCTAGCCTAGATACCCTAGACATCTACTGTCTAAACATCCACTCCGTTGATTCTAGACATCTACTGCCTAAATATCTAGTCTGCATGTTCTAGATGTCTAACTAACTAGACATCTATCATATTTTCCCTAGATGTATATTGCATAAATTTCCAACCCATTGCCCTAGACATCTACTGCCTAGACGTCTACCTGCACCCCCTAGACATCTCCCATCTAGACGTCTAAGTTTTTTCTATACGTCTACTAAACTTACCCATCTACAGCTGAATAGTATGTCAAGTGTCATGATAAAACTCATCATTTCTTCCTAATTCTCGTCATTCTCTCATCCCAAGAAAGTACTTACCCTTGCCTACATAAACCATCTCTTGTGACATTGTTCAATAGTCTAGAAACTATGGCAATGAATTCTTAATATGTTTGGTAAATGCATGGTGATGACTGGTAAAATTTAAGAATGGTTAAATTATTGGCATCATTTTTAAAAGTGAGGCATTACAGACAATTTGGGATGCATCAAAAGATACAATACTTTGGACTATATGAATAGAATATTTAAAGGAAAGAAAAGCGATTTAGAGGTAATAAAAATAAATATTTGTTTATCCATAAAGTCTAAAGCAACCCTATCAACTTACCTAATCCCTAATCTTAAATCAGAGAGCCTTGATAGATGGAGTCAAGTCATTAGATAAAATTATGATGTTTGGTACACGAGAAGCAAAGGGAAATAAAATAATATAAAGTGGAAACCACTGGAAGTGGAGTTGGTCAAATTGAATTTTGATAGAGCATCTAAAGGAAATCTAGGACCAACAAGAGGAGGAATAATTAGAAATAATAGGGGTGAGATTTTGTCACATTATGCTTTCAATAGTGGATTTAAGACAAATAATGAAGTTGAAGCTTGGGTGGCTTTGGAAGGGTTAAAAATTTGCATACAAATGAAATGGAATAGAGTATGCATGGAATTAGGTGATTCACTTATAGTAATAAATGCAATTTTGAGGAAAGTAAAGGCTTCATGGAACATACAAGAGATCATTGTGGAAATACAACACCTTGCTATAGAGTTTGAAGAAATTAGGTTTACACATACATTAAGGGAAGGAAACAAATGTGCAGATAGGCTAGCCAATAGAGGGTTTTTTATAGAGGATTATGAAGTTAAATTCTCTTTTACATGGTTAGAGGAAGTAGTAAGTTTAGCTAAAGTTGACAAGAAAATGTTGACTATCTAAATCAAATAATGATTAAGATTTACTTTAATGTTTTCCATTGGTAATATTTGTTGTATTTTATAACATTAATGTGTTTTAATATAAACTATTTATTACAATTCTTATGGTTGCACTTATGCTTTAGGAAGGAAACTAATAGTCAATATCTGGTAAAGTGAACTACGATAGTACGAAGTTTTAGAAATATTACTCTACTAATATGTAGTGCATAGACAATAGAGATGGAGTTTTGGTATTGTGAAGAATGTTGTAGAAAAATGTCAAGAAGAAAGATTTTGAATTCTAGAATATTTGTATTTACAAAGAAAATTAAAGAAGATCCAAAAAATAAAAATAAAAAATTAAGAATTTTTATGGAAAAGGTGTAGGTAGCTAGCTATAGCAACTCAATTGAGATGAGAATTGAACCTATTTATAAACTCTCAAGTACAACCCTTTTTTCTCCAACAAAAAAATGTACATGACTTTATCTAATTTTTTCATTTTATACCAGAAAATTGTTGCTTCATGTAATAGACAAGATTTCACATACAAGGGGACAGGAGATTTTTTGAGGGTTTGATGAGGAAAAACTACTCTGCTAGGGTTTGATGAGGAAAAACTGCTCTGCAAGGATGGTAGCAGCTTCTGGAGGAGGTCTAAAAAATTAGAGGAATATTGTGATGGCATCGTGTCCATCATAGAGAGTGCATTCTTGTGATGTTTTTTCATCTGAAAATGACTGGAAGGAATAGGATTTTCCAGTGCATGTTGAAAACCGCTTATTAAAGAACAATGGATGTTTGGAACAATGCGAAGCCAGGTCAGTTCTAGTGGTTCAACCAGACTCGGTTGTGGAAGATGTGGAGTATCTAACCAAACATACACTTATTGGTAAATTTTTGGGCATCCAAATTTCTCTTCCCTTTGTGGAGGCTTGGGTTAGGAAGACTTAGAATCCTGAAGGCGACGTGGAGGTGATGCTGAATGTGAACAACTATTTTATGGTGGTTTTCACTTGTATTGTAGATCGTAACAAAGCATTTGAAGGGGTCCTTATTTCTATAACCAAGCGGGACTCTTTCTTAAACCCTAGCATGTGGGTTTCAACCTGGCAGAGGAGCGGCCATCACTGGTTCTAGTATGGGTTCGACTTCCGTGGCTCTCGTTGGAATTTTGGAGAATTGATATCTTGCATAAGATTGTCCTTCTTCTTGGGACACCGGTTGGACCGTCACAACAGACAATGGATAAAAATGTAACCTCTGTTTCCTATATCTGTGTTGAAATTGATTTAAATAATCCTATTCCAGATTCTATTAAAATACAATTTGGATTCACTACATGGGTTCAAAAACTTGACTATGAAGCTCTTCCACTTCGTTGCTAGATTTATCGTGAATATGGCCACCTGTAAAGAAAATACCCTAAGTTTGTCCTGCCTGTGGCTTTAAATCCTGGGCCCTCTCGGTCTGGACAAAGTTTGGATAAAGGAAAAACCTTAATAAAGGAAGGGGAACAGGATAAGGAAGGCTTTGTTTCGATAAAATCCCGAAACAGAGGACGAAGGGAAAAAAGAGACCTTAAGGATAACCAACCAGATGCTCTACTCAACCATTTTGAAATATTAGATGATCTTGATCAGTGCATGGAGATACCTAAAATGTTGCTACCTGATGTAAATATAACAAGGCCAAATCAGATGTCTCTTATTGAGATGGAACTTAAGGAATCAGATCTAGGGGGTTTAAATGCAGAACAAATGGCTTTGGATATGAGTATAGGTGACATGGTTGGATATAGCCCTAGAAGGAAATCTATTTTAGAAAGTGGTACAAATTTAGTTATACTCTCTCCTACTCAGGCACTGATGCAGTCATCCTTGGGCTGTGTTGTGGCTGATCCACAACACACCCCAAAATTGGGGACCCACCTTTTTTGCATGCTTTCAAAGAAGATCTCAGTGACCCAGATGCTAAAAATCAAGAAAAAGGCAAAATTGCACAAAAATGAAAAAGTGTCGCGATATCGCGACATGTTGCTCCGTCGCGGCCGAAAATGAAAAAGTGTCGCGATATCGCGACATGTTGCTCCGTCGCGGCCGAAAATGAAAAAGTGTCACGATATCGCGACATGTTGCTCCGTCGCGGTCCAGAGAGGAGAGAGAAAGACAGAATGGAAAATTGTCGCGAAATCGCGACATGTCACAAAATCGCGGTCAAAATAGTCAAACAGGGCAAGGCACTAAAAGCGTCGCGATTTCGCGACAAAAAGCAGCAAAGGGGCACGAAGCGAAAAAGTGTCGCGATTTCACGAGAAAAGTGAAATGTGAAAGGCGTCAGATATTTCGTGGTTGGAGGGTAGCAAGTGAAAAGCGTGTGCACGATTTGACGTGAAAAATGTGGCACGGATTTCGTGAAGATTTGTGACGTTGCATTGGCAAGGTTGCTGGCAGAAAATGTCACGATATCGCGACATGTCACGTTTTCACGATGAAAGCAAAGGAGCAAAGCTGCATGCATAAAAATGTCATGATTTACATGGGGCCATTACAGAACATGCATAGGAAGCGTGAAACACGTGGCATACAGGTGTCAGGGTTACAGAAGCGTTACATGTCAACAAAAAATATCGAACGTTTCGGCCTCGAACATAAATTCAAAAGCAACGAAAAGGCGAGGAATACGAAACGATGCATTCTGGGAGGTGAAACGAAGCGACGCAGGGCGAAACAGAGAGCCGTATCAGATGGTATAAAATCAGAAGAGCAGATTGATACAGGGGTTGGAAATTGTTGCTAGCAGAGTTGCAGAGCCAAAGGCGACAAGCCATTCTGGGCCTGCTATTGGAGCAATTTCCTTCACTTGTTCTGGATTTGTTAAACCTGGAACATTCTGTCATTGTAACTGATATATTATTTTAATACAGAAAATACAGAGAGTTGGCATCTCATTGACAAGAAAGAAGGAGTCATTTTTGCATGCAAGATTTAATGTTTTACCTTTCCCTTTCAGTATTTCTAGGCTTCTAGGTGAAGTTTAATGCAAGTGTTCTTGGTTGCTTCATGCGAATGTCTAAATCTGAAATTACAGTAAAAACCCCAGAAACCCGCACCTAGCTTATCTGGATTGTGCGAATTTGCAGATTCAATAGGTTAGGTTGCATGCAAAAACCTCATTATCTTCGGTTTTGTCAAATCAAGATGGTAGCACTCTGGACGTAGTTTAGTTTCATTTTCATTTGCATTTCTTTTATTTTCAATCCTTTATTTTATTTTTTTACCGTCATTTAAATAAATAACTGAAAATCCATCAAAGTTCGAAATCGAAATATATTCATCTCTTAGATTTATTCACTTTGAGTCCATTGCAATTTCAAATTAAAATAAACCATAGTGCCCCTTGTTAACATTCACTTGCAACACTAAGGTATTCCCAGCATTTAAATTGAACAGCATCATTGGTATACAAAGAGCTAGCATAACAGGAACCTTGGAGAAATTATCTATTGTAATTTCTTTGCAAGCAGAGGATTTTGGGACTCAGATCCTATCGGAGAGTGTGCTTTCACAATCGGGTGAAAACACCACTCAACAGATTGGCGCTAGAAGGAGGGCCTGATTGGTTTACTTTATTTTGATTTTCATACAGAAGTAATATCTTTTGATTCGATTTTGAAATTATCTCTTAAATCTCACAAACGGCTAAACTACAGCATTTGTTTTTCTATTGCAGGTTTTCTTGGAGATAATCGAGAGTTTCATCAGGCAGGCTGGACCCACCGCGTCGTATTGCGACTAGGTCCCAAACAACTGGGGAAACCATATTCCATGACCTTACACTCACTGGTACTCCCAAGAACAAAACCAAGCAAGTTGTAAACCTACCAGTCACAAAAGATCTTTTTTCTTCAGGAACCTCGAGCGGACCTACACCAGTGGTATCAATTGCCACTAGTGCACCTATTGTCAGTACCATTTCCACCGCTCTTGTAGGGTTGTCCTCATCAATTTTGAGTCAAATGGCTCAACCTCCAGTAGCTCCTTGGTATGGAGCTAATAATATCCCCTTGAATATTGTAGGGGATATCCATGAAATCCCTAAGAACATAGAAATATTCTTGCCCAAATATAAACCAGATGGCCCAAGAACTGTAGAAGAGCATATCCAAGCTTATAGGGATGTTTTAATAAGGTTGCAAGTCCAACATGAGGATGTGGCTTGCAGACTTTTTCCCATGAGCTTAGATCCAATAGCATATGAATGGTATATATGCTTGCCTACTGGTTCAATCACTTCATGGACACAAATGGAGAACGCCTTTGTCAATCAGTTTAGGTCACCTTTGGATCCCGCAACCATCTACAATCAATTCATTACATGCAAAAGGGGCCAGGGTGAACCAATCAGAACCTTTAATCAGAAATTCCAAAAATGCTATAATAGAGCAGTTCGACATTTTGCCATAGATCCCATAGTGGCCTTGCAAATATATTTTGGGGCATTGGATCCCATGACAGCCATGTTTGCAAGATGAAATCCTCAAGTCACCACGCTCGCTTTAGCCTACAATGAAGCCATGACCATCGAGCAACAAATGACACCACAGGGCTATGGATTTCCCCAGATGCCTATGATGGGACAATATGCTCCATATGGTCAAGCTCCCTTGGCAAATCAGATCATGGCACCACAAATGCCAAGCATGAATGCCTTCCCATATCAACAACCGTATCCACCAAAGACTTGCCTATGCACCCATTCCAATCCAACCAATCACATCCATTCCACCTGTTCCCGCATTTTTGCAAAATAGTCAATCGACTATGCAAGGAACCAGCCAAGTTAATTCTCAAGCTATAGTTCCTTTCCCAAATCCAACTCCGATTCAAAGTGTCAATCCATACGTGAATCAAATTCCTCAAAACCCGACCCAAATGTTGAATCAAGACCCCACCAATTATGCAAACCCAACGGGAGTTAACAACAATGTAGGGCCACCGAAGGAGATTTATTCGGAGGTCGAAGAGCTCAAGAAGATAGTTCATAAACTGAGCAATGACATGGTTCAAAAATAGAAGTATGAATCCCATGCCCCTCACTCAAATCAAAATTTTAACAATAGAGGGAGACATTGGAACACAAAGCCAAACAATGGGGGAGTACCCGCCCCCATTGCCAATCAACTAGATACTTCTGCAGGACCTAGTCAATCCAGCTCCCTTTTGAATCTTTTCGATTTGGCATGGGAAAAGGGGTGTAGGTTGCACAACACAAAAGAGCACAATGAGAGGAATTGTCCTGAAATTGCTAGATACACTCATTGTCTCCAGGCCCAAGTTGATGATTTGGAACTGGTGTCAAATGAGGGTCCATCGCAACATCAGGATGATAACATTATGGTGGTGGAAACTTTGTATCGTCAAGAAGGTGAGAGTGAGGAAGAAGAAGACGAAATTTTGGAACAGGAGGTGCAAGCTTTTCGAGATTTTAGAAAGGGGAATCACGGATACCATTTGAGAAGTAAATCTAAAGCCCCTAAAACCTCATCAACACCACCAAACAACTCTATCCTTCCTCCGGATACTAAGGCAGATAATAATCCTCCTCCTCCACTTAGAAGAGAAATGTCTAATGACGTGCAAAAGACAGTCAAATTCGAAAAACCAAACTATGACATAGTGGAGGATCTAAAGAAGTCCAAATCTAGCCTTTCGTTCTTAGACGCGGCTAGATTGCCTGGCCAAAAGGAGGCGTTGATAAAGGCTCTGAACTCACCTGATCAAATGTGGAAGGGAAAAGGAGTTGAGTCCCATCTGATTTTACGAAAGGAGAGACGGGATGTCCCGCCATTCTTATTGACTCTGAGAATTGCGGGTAAGAATTTGCATAACTGTTTGGTGGACACGGGTGCCACGAGCAACCTCATGCCTTCGGAGATATGTCAAATGCTAGGTCTACAACCTGTTTCATCCAAATGCAAGGTCTTGCAATTGGACCGATCAGAGGTAAATGTGGTAGGGACCCTATATGATGTCAAAATTCAATTAAATTCTGAACCCAGGGTCCAGAAGGTTGTCGACATTCTGGTTGTTAATATCCCAAGTAGATATGGAATGCTACTTGCAAGGGATTGGATGAAAACTCTGAATGGTTATTTTTCAACAGATTGCTCACATATGTGGCTACCCTGGAAAGGAATTGCAAATCAAATCAGAGTGGAAAATGAACCGAGGCTTAAAGAAATCATAACAGAATTTAACAAGCCAAATGAAGTTCAGTTTTCTGAGCCAGAACTGGGGGTCTATGCACTTGATGTTGAGGAAGCTACTGAAGAGCCTAAAAAGGAAACATGTCATGGTGGCTCTTTTGAGGAAAATGATTTCACATGGTTGCTCAGGTTTGATGGATCCAAATCTAGACAGGGAGCAGGAGCTGGAGTCGAGCTCACTGGTCCAGGAGGTAAACCATTATTGGCTGCCTATAGATTGCAATTTCCTTGCACGAACAATGTGGCAGAATACGAAGCACTGATCTTTGGTTTACGTCTAGCATTGAGCAAACAAGTTAAATGCTTGAAAGTATTGGGAGATTCTGAACTAGTAGTCAAGCAGATTAAAGGACAATATACATGCCGTGATAGGAGACTGAGCCTTTATAGAACTAGGGTTATGGACCTCATTGAGGAATTCGACGCGTTCAATATAGCCCTTATTTCTAGAAAAGGAAACCGAATAGCAGACTCTCTTGCAGTCACCGCGGGCATGTTAAATCCAGTTGACATAAAAAGGTGTAAAAAGTTCTCCATTGAATTAGTTCCTTGTCCATCAATACCCGATAATGTCAAGAATTTCCAGGTTTTTGAAAATGACAGACACATCTTCAAATTTGTCACGAACTCGGGTATTTTTGAAAATCAGGTGATTGATGAGGAGCAAAGGTGGCAAGATGAAACAGAAAACGAGAGTGAAACCGCATGTCAATCCAACAAAATACCTAAAGACGTGGTTTCATTGGAGAAAATGTTCGACATGGGATACAAGACCAGAAAAGGAAAAAGGGTCCCACTCCCCAAAGATGCATGTGATTCAATTAATCTAGGGAGTGCAGACAATCCAAAGGAAGTGTACATTGCAAAGGCATGTACAGCTGAAGAAAGGAGCAACATCATACATGCATTGAAGCATTACATGGATTGCATTGCTTGGAATTACAATGAGCTGAAAACATACAACCAAGACATCATCACACATACCATCCCTCTAAAGCCGGACTCCAAGCCTTTTAGGCAAAGACAACGAGTTGTTAACCCGCTATTGGAGCCCTTAATAGAAAAGGAGGTCAAAATATTATTGGAAGCGAAGATCATTTTTCCTGTTAGGCACTCAACCTGGGTTGCTAACCTCGTTCCAGTAAGAAAAAGAGTGGAGAGATTAGGCTGTGTATAGATTTTCGAAATCTTAATAAAGCCTCTCAAAAGGATAATTATCCATTGCCATCCATTGATGAAATTCTACAAACGGTAAATGGATCTGAAATGATGTCTTTTCTTGATGGGTATTCTGGATACAACCAAATTCTTATACATCCAAATGACAGGATGAAAACAGCCTTCACCACCAAGTGGGGGACATTTGCCTACAAGAGAATGTCGTTTGGACTGTTAAATGCTGGTGCAACATTTCAACGCGCCATGGACTATGCATTCAAAGGGCTTATAGGCAAATGTATCATTGTGTATGTGGATGATATTCCAAGATTCTCAAAGAAAAGAGAAGACCATGTCAAAGATTTGAAGAAAGTGCTTCAAAGATGCAGAGAACATGGAATTTCCTTAAATCCCAAAAAGTGCATTTTTGGAGTAACATAAGGAAAATTGCTTGGTCACATCATTTCAAAAGAGGGCATATCCATTGACCCAGAAAGGATACAAGCTATCCAAAACTTGCCTCTCCCGGGTAGTAAAAAAGAATTGAGATCTTTCTTTGGGCAGGTTAATTTTGTGAGGAAGTTTATCTCAAGCTTTGCTGAGATAGCCAAACCTCTGAACAAGATGCTCAAGAAGGATGTAGATGTCAAATGGAACGAGGAAAGTAGGGTGGCCTTTCAGAACATCAAAGATGCCATTTCCAGAGCCCCTGTCCTCATAAGTCCAGACTATTCTAAACCTTTCTATATTTATGCTTTCGCATCAGAACACTCTTTTGCGAGTGTCTTGACCCGAAAAGGTGAGGATAGTGCAGAAAACCCCATAGCATTTTTAAGTGCCCCTTTAAAAGATGCTCAATTAAGGTATTCCATCCTTGATAAGCAGATGTACGCACTTTTTAAAACGGTAAAAAAATTTAGACATTACATTGTGCACAATAGAGTTATTGCCATCGTGCCTGACCCTGCTGTTAAGACCATGTTTTTATAGAACGAACTAGGTGAGAAAAGAGGGAAATGGATTTCCACCATCCAAGAGTTTGATCTTGAAATCCAACCTATGAAACTAGTTCGAGGACAGGGACTGGTGAAGGCGATCGCTGAGAATAATCCGCAAATGACATGCCAATATTCGAATACGTAATACATTTCTAAGGATGACTGGTATGTTGACATTGTGCAATTTTTATTGAATGGTAAGTGTCCTTCTAATCTGAATTCAACTCAAAGAAGAGCTTTAAGGCTTAAGTCTATCAATTATCTGATGAAATCTGGTGTTCTTTACAGGAAAAATCATGAAGGGATCTACTTGAGATGCTTGAACAAAGAAGAATCTGCCAAGGTGTTGCAGGAATTTCATGGGAAATATGGAACTGGTCATGGTGCGGCAAATGCTACAACGCATCAAATCCTGAGAGCAGGATACTACTGGCCCCACATTTTCAAAGATGCACATGCCCATGTACGATCATGTCACATTTGTCAAGTGGCCGCCAATAGAGAAAGAAATGCAGCCATGCCATTACAACCTGTAGTTGAAATGAGACCATTTGCACAATGGGGACTAGATTTCATTGGGGTTATTAACCCAAATTCTTCTGATTCCCATAAATTCATACTAACAGCTACAGATTACTGTACAAGGTGGACAGAAGCAATTCCTACAAAACATGCCACCACAGACGTTGTAATAAGATTCCTTGAGGACCACATTATAACAAGATTCGGAATGCCCGATTCTATTGTCAGTGACAATGGTAAAGCTTTTATTTCTACGCAATTTGCAGATTGGGCATATGACAACAAAGTGAGTTTAAAATTTGCATCTAATTATTACCCTCAAGGAAATGGTTTGGCCGAATCTTCAAATAAAAATTTGTTGAATATCATTAAGAAATTGTTGGAAAAGAACCCTCGGGATTGGCACAACCAGTTAAAGTTTGCCCTTTGGGCAGATAGGACCAGAGTAAAAGAATCCATAGGGAATACTCCCTATCATTTGGTCTATGGACAAGACCCGATATTTCCTGCAAACTTGAAGTTGCAAACCTTGCATTTCATACAAGAGTACTTGGGGACAGATGATCAAGTTGAAGCCAGGTTAAGTCATTTGCTGCACCTTGATGAAAAGAGGGAAGAAGCCATGAGTCACATGAATAAACACCAGGAAGTTATCAAAATATGGTTTGACAGAAGGGCTAAAATTAAGTCCTTCAGAATTTCAGATTTGGTATTACTATGGGATAAAAGACATGAGGAAAAAGGGAATCATCAAAAATTTGATTGTCTTTGGTTAGGCCCTTATCAGATTTCAGAAATTCTCGAGAAAAATACCTTCAGGCTAAAAACTTTAGAAGGGAAGGATTTGATGTTACCGGTTAATGGGCATGTTTTAAAGCATTATTTTAGCCCTTAGGTCGTAAGAGATTGATGTTATTCTTTTCGGTTTTGGTGGGGATTTTCATATTTTGTTTTCATTGTTTAGGATTGTTAGTCTAGTTAGGATTTAGGTTGTGGGTTTGATTTCAATTGACATGCTTTGTTTGTTTTTATAAAAAAAAAAAAAAAAAAAAAAAAATAAAAAAAAAAATTGAGATGTCAACTTATGCTTAAGACTAGGAGAATATGAAATATTGGAATTGTCTTGTAAAAGCTCCACAAGTAACACAAACATTTTAAGTTATATCGTTTGAAACTTGTGATGCATGAAGTAGTCAGTTTTGTATGGCAAATATTTCATCTGCAATTCAAGAGATAATGCATTCATGTTACATCTCACTTTACATATACATTCCATCTTAGTTGCATATGCATCTCAGGTACAAATCATTAAAGTGTGTCAAATCCTCTTAGGGTTATGCTATAACATAAATGTGAAAAAATCCTAAGGTTGGAAACTGAGCCTCATGATATCTAGAACTAAGCACATCTTATACACATTAAAAAGGATCTTGAGCAAAATGATCAAAACCTAGCTTGGAAGAAAAGGTTGGGCGAAAGAAGTATTTCATGTCTATCCTATTATGCAACATGATCCTTAAAACAATGGTTTTGACCACTTCCATAAAGCTTAAAGCCTAAAATCATAGTAGTAAGGATAGGGCTAAATCCTCATCGAACTTAGGTTGAGGATCCAACTCCCCAAAGCTTTGATTTGACCTACATGGAGTAGTAAGGATAGGGCATAAATTCTCATCTCGCTTAGGTTGAGAATCTGATTCCCCAAAGCTCCTATGTCTCATTTCATGATAAATCTTGGATTGGAAGGATCGTACTACTTGTCCTCTCGCAAAGGATGGGTAGTCATCCCCAAGGTCTAAGCAATAAAATTAATATTTTCCATTTTTATCCAAAGCTTGGATTGGAAGGATCGTACTACATGTCCCTAGCAAGGATGGGTAGTCATCCCCAAGGTCCAAGAAGTAAAAAATTAATTTTTCCCATCTCATATTTATATTGGATTGGAAGGATCGTACTACTTGTCCTCTCGCAAAGGATGGGTAGTCATCCCCAAGGTCCAAAGAAATGAAGGTAAGTCTTGGATTATGGGGTTAGGTATGCCCATGCATGGCAACATGTCTTGTCTAAAAACAAGACCACTGATTGTTCAAAGGGTTAGACTAGCATGACCATTTCTTCCATAATTGGTTAAATTATTTTGCTCAAAGTGAGGTAATGAATTCCAAATCAGAATAGTAAGGATAGGGTTAAACTCCCATCTCGGTTAGGTTGGGAGTCTGATTCCCCAAAGTTCTGATTTCACGTTCACTTGCACATGGGTTCAAGATAGTAGGGACTCATAACCAACTTTGGGATATAATAAAGCAATTCATTAGTGGATCCTAAGAGGGTTTGGTAATCTTGAATGTTTGTGCATGATACTAGAAAGTTTAGGCCTTTACAAGAGCAAAATCTCTAAGCATAGTTATCATGTTACACAAATCATTCACAATCTCACATATGCATTCATGTAAAACTAGACAATGGAATGTTGATCAATTTCAAACGATAGGGAATGAAATACATTGCACACACCGAGCTAATACTTGATGATTCTGATGATTCATGTACTTCTGATCTTTGGGCATTTGTTTATATTTCTTATGTGCTAACACATGTTTTCGAGTTTGTATACTTCCAGGTAGGGTTCTCACTAAAATGCTCAAGAGCATTTGACAGTAGAGTCACCATTTGTTGTGGCTGATCCACAACACACCCCAAAATTGGGGACCCACCTTTTTTGCATGCTTTCAAAGAAGATCTCAGTGACCCAGATGCTAAAAATCAAGAAAAAGGCAAAATTGCACAAAAATGAAAAAGTGTCACGATATCGCGACATGTTGCTCCGTCGCGGCCGAAAATGAAAAAGTGTCGCGATATCGCGACATGTTGCTCCGTCGTGGCCGAAAATGAAAAAGTGTCACGATATCGCGACATGTTGCTCCGTCGCGGCCATAGAGGAGAGAGAAAGACAAATGGAAAATTGTCGCGAAATCGCGACATGTCACAAAATCGTGGTCAAAATAGTCAAACAGGGCAAGGCATTAAAAGCGTCGTGATTTTGCGACAAAAAGGGAAAGGGGCACGTAAGTGAAAAACGATCGTCGCGATATTCATGATAAAGGGCAAAGCGCAAATGAAAAGCGATCGCGATATTTCTGATGAAAAAATTTGGAGGGGAGTGAAAAGGTCGTCAGGATTTCACGACAGTAGCCCCAGAAAAACGTCACGATTTCGCGACAGGTTGCATTGGCAAGGCTGCTAGCAAGAAAATGTCACGATATCGCGACATGTCACGTTTTCACGATGAAAGCAAAGGAACAAAGCTGCATGCATAAAAACGTCACGATTTACATGGGGCCATTACAGAATGTGCATAGGAAGCGCGAAACACGTGGCATACAGGTGTCAGGGTTACAGAAGCGTTACATGTCAACAAAAAATATCGAACGTTTCGGCCTCGAACATAAATTCAAAAGCAACGAAAAGGCGAGGAATATGAAGCGATGCATTCTAGGAGGTGAAACGAAGCGATGCAGGGCGAAACAGAGAGTCGTATCAGATGGTATAAAATTAGAAGAGCAGATTGATATAGGGGTTGGAAATTGCTGCTAGCGGAGTTGCAGAGCCAAAGGCGACAAGCCATTCTGGGCCTGCTATTGGAGCAATTTCCTTCACTTGTTCTGGATTTGTTAAACCTGGAACATTCTGTCATTGTAACTGATATATTATTTTAAGGCAGAAATACAGAGAGTTGGCATCTCATTGATAAGAAAGAAGGAGTCATTTTTGCATGCAAGATTTAATGTTTTACCTTTCCCTTTCAGATTTCTAGGCTTCTAGGTGAAGTTTAATGCAAGTGTTCTTGGTTGCTTCATGCGAATGTCTAAATCTGAAATTACAGTAAAAACCCTAGAAACCCGCACCTAGCTTATCTGGATTGTGCGAATTTGCAGATTCAATAGGTTAGGTTGCATGCAAAAAACCTCATTATCTTCGGTTTTGTCAAATCAAGATGGTAGCACTCTGGACGTAGTTTAGTTTCATTTTCATTTGCATTTCTTTTATTTTCAATCCTTTATTTTATTTTTTTTACCGTCATTTAAATAAATAACTGAAAATCCATCAAAGTTCGAGATCGAAATATATTCATCTCTTAGATTTATTCACTTTGAGTCCATTGCAATTTCAAATTAAAATAAACCATAGTGCCCCTTGTTAACATTCACTTGCAACACTAAGGTATTCCCAACATTTAAATTGAACAGCATCATTGGTATACAAAGAGCTAGCATAACAGGAACCTTGGAGAAATTATCTGTTGTAATTTCTTTGCAAGCAGAGGATTTTGGGACTCAGATCCTATCGGAGAGTGTGCTTTCACAACTGGGTGAAAACACCACTCAACAGATCGCAAAACTCCTACGGTGTTGGGATTGCAGTAGAAAATAATTAAAAAAGATTTTCGGATAAGAATATGAAGGTGGGTTGAAAAAAGGACCAGGATAAAATTAAGTTAATGGAGGAGACTTTGGTGGAGTCAGGCTTGGTGATAACATTGGACTCCCATTTTTCTAACCCCCAAAAATGATTATCCTTTCATGGAATGTAAGGGGGTTGAACAACATACCCAGACAAGAAGTTATTCATGATTTGGTTTATGTACATTCTTCGGATGTGGTGTTTATTCAGGAGACTAAATTGGATACTGATAGTATGTTAAATATTTCCCCCCAAGTTGTGGAGAAGGGGGTAATGCCAATGTATTGGTTCATGTGGATATGATGGTGGCGTCGCTTGTTTATGGGATTCGATTAAGATATCCCCTCTTACTTAAAATTTCTAGCAGATGGTCTATTTTGATGATCAGGCATGATAATGAATCTGGTGAAACCATCCTACTTATAAATGTGTATGCTCCTATTGATTACAATGGCAAAGTGAATTTGTGGGAGCACATTTGCTTTGTGAGAAGTTTGGGTCCCCTGTACCCATGGATTTTTGCTAGAGACTTCAACTCTATCACTTGTTTGGAGGAGAAACACAGTGGGGTTGACTGTCTTAAGCCTTTTTCTTCTATCTTCAGTGCTCATATCCAAGCCCTAAACTTGGTTGACATCAAGCCATATAATGGTATATTTAATTGGCACAATAGAAGGTGTGGGGAAGCTTCCATATTAGAGAGACTGGATAGGTTTTTGATATCTAGTTATTTGATGGGTAATAACAAAAGTGCTAGTTCTATGATTCTGGAGGGTAGGAGATATGATCATTGGCCTATCAAAATCTTTGCTCTAGAGTTAGGGCTAAAGAAGAATCCTTCCTTTAAGTTTCAACTTATGTGGCTTCGTGATCCTAAGCTTCATGATTTCATGCGAGGCTGGTGGACCACTAGCAAACCTCCTCATGGCATCGCAACGTATTTCTTTATGAAGTGACTACAATTTATAAAGCATAAATTGAAGAGATGGAATAGATTGAATTTTGGGAACCTTTCCTTGGATAAGTTGGAAGCTCTTAGGATGGTGGAAGAAGCTTCAAGGAATATTAGAGATCAAGGACTCACGGAGGAGATTCTCGTTGAGGAATCTGAGGCTGCGAAAGACCTTGCTGAATGGGAACTAAGGGAAGAAATTTTTTGGAAACAAAAATCTTGAGTAGATTGGCTTTAGGAAGGGGATAGGAACACAACCTTCTTTTATAACTCAGTTAAGGCTCACTGTAATGGTAACCGATTACCTCTCTTGTGAATTATCAGGGTGCCCTGCTCTCTTCTTTCAAGGATATTTCAAAAGAGATTAAGAGGTATTTTTTCTTTCTCTTCAAGGAGGACTCCCTCTTAGATGATGAGAATGAAAAGATTATTCTAAGCTGTATTCCATCGGTTGTTTCTAGAGATGAATGAGCACTTGATGGGTCCAATTTCCCTTGAGGAGTTGGAATTTGCTGTATTCAAGATGAGAAAAGGAAAAGCCCCAGGTCCAGATGGATTCTCGATTGAGTTATATTAGGAGTTTTGGGATTTAATCAAATTTTATCTTCTGGAGGTGGTCCATGAGTCCCAAAAGAAAAAATAGATGCTAAGGACCCTAAATTCTACCTTTGTGGTGCTTATTCTAAAAAAAGAGGGAGCAAATTCCTTGGACATGTTTAGGCCTATTGCTTTCTGCAATGTTGTGTATAAGATCATCACAAAAATTATTGTTGAGAGGCTGAAGATATGGTTGAGAAAAATAATCTCTGAGGAGTAAGGAGGGTTTGTTGCTGGCCAAAAAATCCTGGATGGGGTTGTTATTTCTACAGAAGCTATTCACTCGATGGAAACTTCTAAGGAGAAAACTATGTTCATTAAGTTGGACATGGCCAAAGCCTATGATCGGGTCAGATGGTCCTTTCTTTAGAAATTTCTTACTGCTTTTGGATTTGAGGAGTAATGGGTTAGATGGGTGATGAGATGTGTTTCTTATTCCTTGTTCTCTATTCTTGTTAATAATGAGCCATCAGAGATGTTTGAGGCCTCAAGGAGATTGAGGCAAGGTGATCCTTTATCTACTTATTTGTTTATCATTATGGCAGAAGGGTTGGGAAGATTTCTCAAGTCTTAAGTCAGGCAGGGTCTCATTCAAGGGTGGAAGTGGGATAGTAGTTTGCCACCTCTTTCATACCTTTAATTTGTTGATGATACTACTTTGTTGGGAGTTGCCACTATCAAGGAAGCTAGCAATATTAGACAGAATATTGACATATATCTTGGTGCTTCTAGACAATTGATTAATGAGGACAAGTCTTCTATTTTCTTATTCAATACCCCTCCTCTTATTCAAGCTAGGATTGCTCGTATTCTAAGATTCTAGTTTGAGACTCGCCCCTTCATTTATCTTGGTATTCCAATTTCATCTCATCCTCTACCCGGATCTTCTTGGCAGTCTATGCTTGATAAGTTTAGAAGGAAGGTGAATCATTGGACTTTCAAATGGTTATCCAATGCAGGTAGAGTGTTTCTTTTAAAATATGTTGTTCAAGCTTTACCCATTTATAGGTGTTTTGTACAAATAGCTCCCTCTCATTTCATCAAGGACATGGATGCTTTTTAAAGACAATTTTTATGGTCTAGAAAACTTGGTAAATATAAATAGAGTTTGGTTAGGTGGGATTCTATATGTAGGCCGGTGTAAGAGGGAGGCCTTGGGTTGTGACAAACAACTCTTTTTGGGTAGGATTTGGCTGCAAAACTTTATTGGAGATGGTGTACCTCTCAAGATCAGGTTTGGGCTAAAATAGTATGTTGTAAATACTTGAAAGGTATTTCTAAGGCTGAGATCCCTAGAGTCAGCTTGGTTGGGAAAGGTTCAATTATCTGGGACACTCTAAAAAGAGGAGCTAATTTAATCAAGTAAGGTTTGTTCTGGATTTGCAATCGGGGATCAGATGCTCTTTTTTGGTAGGATTATTGGGATGGCCACCCTCCTATATTGAATAAATATCCTAGGTTATGTTCCCTAAGCATTTATTTCTTAGAAGCAGGATGGTCTCGTGTGGAGGATTTAAAAAAAATCTACTTTTGGAAATATGGAGATGTATAGGTGGAAATATCCGTAGGAATGGCCCTAGGGGGGACTGGCCAAGGATAGAGAGGTGCTTCCTCTTATTATTATGGGGATGCCATGTTCTTCATTAAGGGGTAAAGATATTATGGCTTGGAACCTTGATCCCAAGGGAACCTACTCGGTAGCCTATGGTTATTAGGTTATTGATAAGCAAAAGTATGGGAGTCTTCCTGTCACTTGGTAGAAAAAGGTGTGGAACAAATTTGCTTTGTCGAAATGTAACTTCTTTCTCTATATGGTAGCTCATAATAAATGCCTCACTTGGGATAATGTGAGGAAGAGGGGATTTCAGGGTCCCTCTTTTTATGTCCTTTGCGATAAGAATGAGGATGACTCTTCTCATTTATTTTTCCAATGCTCCTTTGCTAGTGATATTTGGCACTATTGGTGGAGCACCTGGAACCATCCATGTTTTCATGTGTTGTCCCTGGTGGAGTTTTGGAGTAGTCTGGGCATACCTTTGGCCAAGAAACCCTTCCTTAGGGTGGCTTGGAATTTGGTCCCTTATTGCATCATCTAGCAGATTTGGATTGAACGAAACTGTCGCATCTTTCAGGGTAGTCATTTGGTTGTTCAACAGATCTGGAAAAGGATCTTGTGTATGGTTTAGGAAACCATCCATAGAAAATGTGATGTGGACCCTCTTTTGGATTCTAGGGAGGAGAATGCACAAGTCCTTGGTCTATTTTGGGATGGTGTGAACTCTTCTAGCCCTAGCATGGTTCCTCAGCTTAGCATGAAGGTTGGGAGAGATGGTAGGTGGAGGCCACCCCTTATAGGAGTTTTAAAAATTAATATTGATGGATCGTCCAAGGGTAATCTTGTACATGCTGGAATTGATGGTGTTGGGAGAGATTATGCTGGTGGTGTCAGTTTTTCCTTTTCCATTTATAAAGGTGTTCACTCCAACAATTTTATGGAAGCTCTTGCAATTCTTGAGGCCTTGCAGAGGGGGTTTTCTCTTGGCTAGCATAGGATTATTTGCGAATCTGACTCTCAAATTGTGGTTAACATTTTAAATAGTAAAAGGGTGGAGGAAGTTAATTGGAAGTTGGCCTTTGTATTTGTTCATATTCTCAAAATGAGTGAAGAGTTTGATTTATATCCTTTGTGCACATTCCAAGAGAATGGAATGTGGTTGCTGATTACCTAGCCAAAAGGGCTTTTGAGCTATTGGATCCTTGGATTATCGATAATTGGGAGAGTCTCCCATTTGGGGACTCTCAACGCCTATGGGAGTTGATCCACAAGGATGTACAAACTTAATGTGGTTTGTTCTTGTTGTCTTCTTTGAGTGTCAATCTAGTCTAGTGGTTTTAGCCTATTTGGTTGTTTATTTGAGTCCTGGTTGAAAGCTCAGTTGTACTCTATAATCCAGAATTTTTATCAATAATTTTTACTCCTTTATTTAAAAAAAAAAAGATTTCACATACAAGGACCAAAAAAAATATTAAAGACATGTATTGATGTTTTAATTTTTCCCTTGGAGTTAAAATAAAATTTCCTTCAAAATATTTGACTAAAAAAAGAAACAAATTAGGTAGTTGTAACCTTGTATTATTTCTATCCTTGCTAGTTCTATTTCCTCTTCATAAGTTTCTTAATGGATAGCCTTGTAGAAAAAAAAAAATATTTTGGGTGTATGTACATCAAGGAACTTGGATCCTAAAGTTAAGAAAATGGCTTAATCAACGTTCTAAGTTCACCTCAATACATGTTGAGACTACTAACTCCACAATGCTTTTCACCTCTTAAAATGGCAACCCCTTATTGGCTAGATTTGGACATGGTAGAAATGTTGCTTTTACAATGATGTGATTAATAGCTTCGATGGTGAATAACAATAGTTGTTATAGAATTTTTTGTGGCTCATGATTTTGCAACTAATAGGATTTTTGTTGGTTATGAACATCCCTATGAATAAGAGAATACCTCGTTCTTCTAAATTTGTTACTTCGATAGCCCAAAAAGATGTATTAGCACATGGATCTTCATGGACATTGTTCAGAAGAATAGTGAGTAGTTGCAATTTTAATGTCGGGCCATTTTAGGAGCCCAATGCGATTACGAGATTAAAGGGAAGCACCAACAACCATTAGAGATCAGGGTGTTCTAGTTCTATATGAAATTTCAAAGATGTTGTCCAAGGGAACATGTGGCCCATGCACAAGGGAGAAACCTTATTAGAAAAGTCATCTAAATATAGCAATGTGTGCCAAGATTCTATCATGATGGAAAATGATAGAGCCTTGACCTATAGTCAATCACTAATTGCTCTAAGGTCTCATTACATGGTGTTGAAATCTACACAAGATTGATATTTGGATAATTCCTAAGAATGCATTTAAGAATATGGCCTAGATGTTATAAATGCCATGATTCTCTTGAGGCCTTCTCTAGATATTCCTTCATAATTGTGTTTTCTTGTCTTTCGTATGATGAGATATTTAACAAGACCAATGCCCTTGAGCACCACAAGATCATAAAACATGAAAATCAAACTCCTATACCACTTTCCACTCTCTAAATTATTAATGAAGTTTATTTTATACTCTTATACTACCCTCCAATTTCTAAAAATATTAATTAGTATATATTTCATTTTTATATTACTATGAAGTTATATGAATGTTAGTATAGCGTATATATACATGATTTACTAAAGAAGATATGGTTAAGAGGGAGTAGTGTTAGAGCTAAGAAAAAAATATTTGATGCACAACATGGTGGAGATAATATTCTACTTGATTTAGTTGAAGGAAAATTCAATCTACAAAATAAAGAGGATACTCAAGGTCCACAATAACCAAAATATGATCAACAAATTTGAGAAGTATAGAGACACTACGAAGGCCAATAAGCTCTTGCACTTTCATTGCATAATATTTCCTTGTTTGCTAGGAATGAACAACTCATCCACTCTCTATGCTTTACCTACCTGCAATATTTGCAATGATATCAAGAACAAGTTTTCTTGTCCCAAAGTGGACACTATGGGAAACCAAGGCAAGACAATTTTATAAAAGTTTCTTAGAATATATGACTATTTTTAATTTCATATTACTATTTAAAGTAATTGCCAACTTCATTGCTTTGTTCCACTTAATTCATTCTAAACAACCAATGTCATTTCTAATTTTTGAAGGACAATAGTAGCAATTGGATGCATATTTTCTATGTTGAGTAGTTGTTTAAATATTCCATATTTGTCTTATTAAAGTCTAGTGAGTTCCAAAATTAAGCTTCCTTCAATATCCTTTACAAGACCTAAGAGTTGGTTGTTATCTCCCTTCAATATATTTCACAATATCAACACGTTTTAATTATATCTATAAATTATAGGCATAAAAATTGACATGTTTACATAATTAGTGAATACGTTTTGTCATTTTGTGCTATTTGTAGTTTGTATGCAAAGTGTTTGACGAAATGTGCATACGTATAATAAAGTTATAAAGTTATGATGTAATATTATATGTGATAACATGTAATGCTTAGTGAAGTATTAGTTATGTATGGACAAGTCAATAAGTGTATCATAAAATGAAATGTATATGTAAGTCAAATGCATATCAATGAGGTGTTGGGTAGTTGGAGGTTTTAACTACTTTTTAGTTGTATAAATAAGGTCATTCCCTCATTCGTTTGTATGGTTGAAATTGTGTCGAAGGATGAAATGTGTGGATGTTGTTAAGATTTGGTCAATGGTTGTTGGCTGAGGTATTATAGGTATTGGAAGGAGATATTCCACACACACACACACACACACACACACACACACACACATATATCCATTGCTAATACACAAATTATTCATATTAATTTATCATCTACTATTGTTATTGTATATATATGCATGTGTTATCATTATTGATTTCTACAATAGATAGGTTTTGTATTGTTCATTTCAAGTTTTAGATGTAGGGTGAAAGTTGTGGATCAAGTGTTGTCGTACAAGTGATATTGTCATACAAGTAGTTGTGATTACAGTACAAGTGAAGAATCCTAGCTTATTATTAAATATTTCATTCAATTTGTTCCTCCAAGTGTGGAATTCTCCCATCATACTATATTTAGTGTCATTTAAATTTAAGTTTGAACCAGCACTATGTGAAACTTGGAGAGGTGGATGATAGATAATTACTATGAGGATGTGGGAAAGTATGTTGTATTACATTTCTACATCCTGATGTCATTGCTTGTACAAATTTGAGTCAATCTTGGTGATATGGAGTTGTGAGAAGCAAATCACTTGGGAATATGCACAAACAACAATGATGGAAAGCAGACAAAGATACATATGAAGAAGCATAATTATTTATTGATACTGACAAAGAGTCGATAGGAGCTAGGTTGTATAGAAATAGATTATTTTAGGCTAAACTATAAGAGCCCATACAATAGGAGGCCGTACAATAGGAGACTATATATCAAGGGGTTGTATAGTAGGAGGTCGTATAGCCTGTATGACAAGAGGTTGTACAATAGGAGTTGTCGAAACATGTCACTAAGGAAATGAATGACAACCAAACATGTATCACATTGGAGCAATTATAGGTTGGTGTGCCTAATATTGAGCAAGAATAGAGTCTGACATTGATGCAAATGCAATATGACATGTCCAACAATGCACAATATGGGAGTTCAATACTAGAGCAAATACAGGTTGGTGTGCTTTATGGTGATAGAGATGAGAGTTTGACATCAAAGCAATTATAAGTTGGTACATTTTATAGTGCGAGGGATGGGAGTTAAACACAAGAGAAATTGGCACTTGGTGCACCTATTGATGTACATGATGATGTGCAAGAAGGAGAGATACACAAACAACCACTACCAATGACAAGCCAACCTATTAAAACAAAGACTAATTTTGGCATATCATGTAAGCATCCAATATTTTATGGAGGAGAAAATAAGACCCATTTAGGCATTCGGAAATCTACCTCATGATGTGGAAAGAGAATGAGGTAAATAATGACATAGATTGGAGGAGGTTATTCCTTGTGATATTTTATGGAATCGAAATGGACTGGTACATGAGATTGCCAAAGGGCAAGTCTTGAACTTTGGAGGAGTTGTGTGATGCATTCATGAAGGAATATTTTTTGTTCCAAAATGATGTAATCACTACTAAAATTTATAAAATGAAATACGGTGAGAAAAATTATGTTTATTCATACAACTAGAGGTCGAGAGGGTTATCTACTCATTTGGAGGAAGATCCACCAGACACATTGAATAAGAGGTGGTTCATGGAGGAACTTCTTCCTATGTATCGAAAGAAGATTAGGATGGTTCCTCTGAAATCATACCAAGAGGCCTTTGAGTAGACCTTGAACTTGGAAAGTGATGCAAAGACATCAATAAAATGTTGGTATCATGTTAATGTAGACGAGAATGATCCTTGAGATGAAAGTAACTCTGATATTAAGAATGAATTAGATAGTGAGAGTGACGATTATGAAAATGAAAGTAGTTCATCAATCACGTGTTGGGGTCGCTATGTCAATGAATAATATGACTATGAGGAGAAGAACGATGACTCTAAAGGTGAATGTGACTTGGAGAGTGTAAGATCATTGATATAGGTACATGCAACACAAAGGGAGATTGTACCAAGGGGCATGCCACTAGTAATACAATTTGTGACAATCATCAGAGAACTAGAAGATATAATTTAGTATGATATTGAGGGCGTACCCATGGTTCAATATTAATGATATTATTTATGGGAGCACTTCACACATGAATGTCAAGTATTGAGAGTCAAGATAAGCTAGTGATGTATATAGAGTTCAATGCACCAAAGAAGAGTCATAACCCTAGTCAAGAAGCAGAGGAGGTGAACCTAATTGCAATAAAGGAGGTAAAATTTAGAACCTAATTATAATTGAGAAGGTGAAATTGATTATAATTGAAGAGGCAAAAATCCAACAGATAACTAAAGTTGCGTAGGATGAAGTCACAAATATGGTTGATGTAGATGGTAAAGTAAGTGATGCAGATGATGGAGTGAATGCTATAGATAATGAAGAGAGAGAGTGTTCAACATCTGATCATCTGAAGCAAGGTCATTCAAAAGTTGCAAGGTCATATGATGAGATGCCAAGGTCATATGATGAGTTGATGTCTAAGAAAGTATTTTCCAAAGAAGTGTTTTCTAAGGAACTACCATACAAGTTGAATGTCATAGAGTTGTCATATAAGATACATATCATAGAGTTATTGTACAAGTTGAATGTCATGGATCTACCATACAAGTTGCATATCATAGAGTTGCCATATGAATTGAGTGTCATGGAGTTGCCATACAAGTTGAATATCATGAAGTTGTCATACAAAATAAATTGCATGAAGCTATCACCGTATAAGTTAAGTATCACAAAGCTACAATACAAGTTGAGTTGCCATACAAGTGGAGTATTAGAGTAACTAGCATACAATTGGAGTATCGACAATTGTTGTATAAGTGCTTGTCGTATAAGCAATACCAACATGGAGGGTCATACAAGTATTATTGATGAAGAGCATCGTGTATAGTGGAGAGTAAATACCAAGATGTTAGTCATCTAGGACAAAGTGATGTATTAGAGGCTAAGGTAGGGTCATAAAAGGGTAAGAGGTAATCATATATAACAATAGAGAAGTGATTCAAAGCTAAGGAAAAGCTGGTGAACTTGATCAAGAAAAGGTTACCAAAATGAAGATAAAGAAAATTTAAGTTCAGACAGTGAAGGTTTCACTAGTATCATAATTGAGGTTTTAGGTTGTTACCTCTCGACCTTGCCCCTACCCCTCGATCCCTCAAGGGGTGTTACCTCTTGATCCTTGAAAAATGTGGAAATAGGCGTTGCATTTCATGTTACTCATGTTGATCATGTTGGACACGCTGATGATATGGTTGATTGCAGAAAGTGAAGTGAGCAATCAAGGAATAATGTATTGTGGGCAATAGTTTGAAGTGATTCTAGTTGCAAAAAGATATATGAAATATGTAAACGTGAAAGGAGTGTGATAGAAAATTCTATTACATGTTCAATGCTTCTATCCCGAGTGTTTAGCTCATGTATCATTAAGGACGTCGACAAGTTTAGAGAAGAGGATATATGTGGGTGGGCAAGTTGACATGTTTGTGTAATTAGTGAATAAGTTTTGTCATTTGTGTTATTTATAGTTTACACATAAAATATTTGATGAAATATGTGTATGTATAATAAAGTTATCAAGTTGTGATGTAATATTATAAGTGATAATGTGTCATGTTTATTGAAGTATTAGTTATGTATGGATAAGTCATAAAGTGATTCATAAAATTAAATACAAATGTAAGTCAAATACATGTCAAATGTAATTTAAGAAAATGATGAGGTGTTGGGTAGTTGAAGGTTGCAACTAATTTTTATCATATAAATAATACTCTTCCCTCATTCATTCATATCGTTAGAATTATTCCGAAGGACAAAGTATGTGGATGTTGTTGAGAAGCTAGTCAATGTTTGTTGGTTGAGGTATTGTAGGTGTTAGAAGGAGATATTCCACACACACACACACACACATATATCCAATGTTAATACAAGATCTACTCATATTCATTTATTGTATGTTATTGTTATTGTATGTATACTGCATGTGTTGCAATTATTGATTGTTGCAGTAGATAAGTTATGTATTGTTTTTTTCAAGTTTTGGATACAAGGTAAATGTTGTAGGCCAAGTGTTGTTGTACAAGTGATGCTATTGTATAGGTGATATTTTTGTACAAGCAACTGTTATGATTATTATACAAGTTAAGAGTTCCAATTGATTATTAAATTTATCATTTAGATTGTTCCTCCAAGTGTGGAATACTCCTATTGTGCTATATAAACTCCCTTCTATGTATTATTCAAGACTAATGAGTTGATTGAATCCCTTCTATGTCTAGGACTATTGTATTAATTAACTTAAGTGAATCAAATTTATTTTGATTCAAAATCAACAAGTTATTATCTTAACCCCCTCTAATATCTAGCTTAGAAACATTGAATTATTTTGTTTCAACTCCCTTCTTATCTAACGTAAGATCTCAACTCATTTTCATATCTTGATCAAGACTGAGTATGACCATTGTTATTGTGTTACCAAGACTAAGAAGTTTAAATCCCATAAAATGTTGAGATATGCGGTGGTTAAGCTTCAATTGAGGACATGACCAAATTTATATTGTATCATATGTATAATCCCTTTGGGCCCTTATAAACCTTGAAAAATGTATTTTTTGTAGTATTATATTATTTTGAACCTAAAGATCGATTACTTAACCTTGACCTAAAGGAAATTTGTATTTGGGCGTATATACTCCATCATACCAACCATTTCATAACTATTGGAATGTATTATTTATTTGCTTGTATCACGTGTATTTGCTTGTTGTGTATTCCTTTTCAACAATACTAGGTAATGTGTTGATTCCATTCATTTTTGGAAACAACTATGAAATCTAACATGGTATCAAAGTGGGTGTGAATCTCCCTTAATTCCTTGTCTTTGGAAAATCAACTTCTACAATATTTTCCAACGACAACAATGTTTGGAGTAGCCAATAGAGTTTTTTGTAAGATGAAGATAAATTTGAAAAGATGTTTCTTTTCATAAAACCCTAGGTGGACTTGGATCGTGAGGATCTTACAACATTCAACAAATTTTCTCTAGGAAAAATATTCACCAATAGGTTTTGTTCCTCTCATTGGCACTCAATCCTATTATTATTTTTATTTCTAACTAGATGGATACCCTAGCTTTAGGATTGAGCTTTTTGAGTTTTTTTAGAACCTCATTTGTATTTTATGGATTTTTTTAAATAACCCATTTCCTTTTCTTCTTCAAATTTTTATGTCCAATAGTAGCATAGATGTGAAGACAAACTTCTTGGCTATTGCAAAAGAACAAAAGAAAAGGGTAAATATTTTTAGATAGACCCATGGTGCTAGAGAATTCATGAGCAATATTTCATGTATGACAAAGACCTTTGAATCACTTGATAAAACTAAATGGTCTGACCATTTTTTTGTTAAATAGGCATGAGGAGAATGTCCTAATTGGTTGTGTTTAACAAAAAGGTTATATAGGGAAAATCATGATAGATAAACAAATCTTCAACAAGTTTGGATTCTTTGCAAAAATTTGGGGGGTTATAATTTAGCACTTTACATAATTTTACCTTTAGGCATCTCTTTTTTCCATTAGAAATTTCTCTAATTTCCCTCCATTTATTAAAATTCAAAAATTTCAATAGAGGGAATAATGATTGGGATTATTCCCTAGGCAAGTGGGCATAAAAATAAAAATGTGCGTGCATCATTATGATGTAGGCTTGTGTCATGCATAAATGGAGGTATTTGACCATGAGATTTAGTTAATTTTTAGTTCTTTCTTTCTATATTCCAAATGGGGGTATTGGCCCTAGTGGTTAATAGAGCCCACTTGTAGGCAACAAATCCACCTCCCAGAAGAAGAATAAATGATTCATGGATTTGCATAGTTTTGTTCATTTTTTATTTAAATGTACAAGTGTCAAAATGTACAAGTATGAGTAAAACGTACAAGGTTGCAAATGTATGATGTGAAATGTCAATGAAATTAGGTGAAATGTACATTTGGGATGAATTTGATAAAAATCAAATTAGACTTAGTAAAACCTTGTAAAGAATTGTTTTTGGAGTTAATTCAGGATGGCGATTGTAAGTAATGCGATGTCTCAAAAATTACTTTGGAACTATATAGGCATGCATTATATAGTCTCCCATTCAATTTTTAGGTTGTTCTAGATAGTTCATTGATAGTGGAATGTTCATTCATTTATGGAGTTATTGATTTGCATAGTATTCATTGTTGTGGTCTATGATTGTTGAATTTATGGTTGTGAGCAATGAGGATGGATATATTGGACAAGCATACCCATAATCTAAATATAACAACAATTCTCTTTGCTGCCATGGCATTGTGAATTCCATTGTATATTTTAGTTGTTGCAGGTTGTGTAAATGATATTTGACTGCAATAACTTGTTATGTTAATGGATGGAATTGCATTGTGAATGATTCTGATCATCCTAAAAACTTGATGTGAGTATATGAATTGATTGCATGATGGATTACGATCATAAAATGATGTTTCTAGGCAATTGTATGATTTCTAGAATTTCTCTTGATGATTACAATTCATTGCCAGTGAATTAGGGTTTGCATGTTAGAAGGAAAGTGAGGAATTGTCATAAAGAAACATCCCAAAACTTGTCTGGGAAAGAATGGTTGTGCAGGCTAATAGATCTGAGTAAAATTTGCAGCAAGGGTTCATACAAACCATACAAGTGATGTACCAAATTGTACAAAGTGATCCTTTACCCTATTTGGCAATAAAGCTGCAAGATAAAACCTACCAAATAAGGAATAAATGCTAGTTTGGAGAAATCGATTACAAAACTAATTGATTTGACTTGTAAAACCTATTTTAGTGGATTGGATGAGTACCAAATTGTACAAGATGCAATATTGTATGATTTAGATCGTACAATTGTACAATTTGGTGATTGTACAAGCTATTTGACAAATTGACATAGTGCACAAGACAATATGTACAAGCTATACAATTTGGTTAAGTTAGGTTTGAGACTTTGGAAATTAGTTCTAGGCCTTCTAAATCACCTTCCCTTCTAGGAATACTATATGCTTGCTCTACATTTGGTATTATTGCCTTATAAAACTTTGGCATTTTTGTTAAAATGGGTCAAAATTATTGTAGTTAAGAAGATTTTGCAAAGTGACAAAAGTGAGTACACAAATTGGAGGTGAATGATAGACACAAGTTTGCAAAGATATAGGATACAGGATCAAGGAGAAGTTATCCCGGTTAGGAGAAGCATGAGATTTTCTCAAAGAGGGAATGTGAACAGTGTTGAACACAATACACATGAACTAGTGATAGAACAAGTATGGACATTTGATGAAGCAAACATTGAGAGGTTGGATACATTGTTGATCAATATGAAAGAAGAGGAGCAAGAAGCACATAGAGTCAAGGAGAAAATTGACGTAAGTAAAGAAATTAACAAGGAAATTATATGAGATCGAGGTGAGTGGATGGTAACACCTAAGAAAGTGGAAGATAGGTTGCAAAGGAGTGAAGTGGATAGGAGTCAGGCACCAGAGCAACAACACACAAGGTCTCAGGAGGAAAGACCAAGGCCACAACCTACACACCAGCAAAGGAGGTCATGGAGTGAAGATGCACAAGAGATTGGTAGATGACTGTTTGGTGAGTAAAATATTCCTCAAGTATATGGTTCCAACGAGGACCAACAAAGTGAGTTGCCTACAATGTGGAATCAATCAGGGATTCCAGGAGATTCTTCATCAAGTGAAGAGGAAGAACCACCAACAATGACCTACATAGGCAATCAAGCAGGAAAGAAAATATTCCCACCCTTTATGGGTTATGGAAAAGAAGAACCAACAAGACACATCAAGACATGCATAATCATTTGGAGAGCAAATGGTGTGGACCAACCAGACAAATGGTTACAATTATTTCCTACTACATTACAAGGACTTGCCATAGATTGGTATTTGAAAAGACAAAATACACCACATTATTAGGCCTAGAACACAATGAAGGATGCATTCATTGAGGAATTTTCCCTTTGAAGGATGATGGAGATATTGTAATTGAAATTTGCGCCACTAAGCAAAAATTTGATGAAGATGTGAAATCATATAATCGTCGATTGAACTAGTTGGTGGACAAGATGCAAATGCCTCTAGCAGATGTACTGGTAAAAAGATGGTTTGTAGATGGGTTATTACCCAAATATAAGAAAAAGATGAAGGCAATTCCATCTGCCACATATGAAGAAGCCTTGGAGAATATGAAGAATTTTGAAAGTGAGGCTAAACAAACAATCATTGGAATGATAACACATGTGAGGTGCGATGACTTAGATAGTGACGAAGATGATACAATACAACAAACTATACAATAATTCTGAAAGGAATTCAACAAGATAATAAAAGAGGTGAAAGGCAAAGTCAACCAATATCAAAAGGATATTTGGTGTACAAAATGTAAGTCAGAAGGTCACACAAATGTGACTTGTCCTTGGAATGATTATTTCCACATTTGTAATGTACTTGGACATGAAGTGATACAATGTCCATTTAATGCAAAGGTGCACCCATAGGGTCTCTCAATCCAAGAATAGGAAGAGAAACCAAAACCTTAAGGGAGTGGCCAGTAATCCACCACTGGTGGTTATAGGAATAATTGAAGAGGGGGAAGATAATACCAAGGCAACCGATAAGGAGGATAGAGTTGCTTGCAATATGATTCAGATGGAAGACCAATCATATAGTGCTACAATTGCCATGAGTGGGAGCATTTTGTGAAGAATTATCCTTCACCTCATGAAAAAGAAATACGATAGACTAATGCTACACATATGTGTAGATGGTGTGGTCTAGGGAACCACAAAGAAAAAAATTGTCCAAAGCAAACGAGTTCTAGTAACCCGCAGAATGTGACATTTTTAGACATAAAGGTACCTCCAATTAGAGAGAAAATCAAAGTATTAGCCGTGACAATGAATCAGGTTAAGAAGGATAAGTATCCTAAACCTACCAAAGAAATAAAATATGGCAAGTGGGGAAGAGGGTACTTGAGGAAGAAGCACAGAAGGCAAAGCAATTGAGACTAGCAGGAGAAAAAGAGTTAAAGAAACCATCAGAAAATAAATTAGTCATACAAAATATGGTAGCATAAGTATTGAACACAATTATCAAGATTAAGGTGGTGAGTTTGTTAGAAGCTATCCCATCATTGCATAAAGAAATGGTGAAAGACATACAACCTCTTACGGTGATGGAAGTTCAGAGCCAACCAATCAAGGAAGAAGAAAAAAAGAACTATTTTATGGATCCAACCACATTAATGATTGATTTTGGAAAGAAACCCATATTAGTCCATATAGAGATCTTGGGGTACAAGCTGACACAAGTCATTGTGGATGGAGGATCTAGTGTTAATGTGTTACCTATGAAGACTTGACTAGAAATTGGCGCTCCATCATTATGGGCACCAAGATTTCGATTATATGGTGCTGATCAATATGACATCAAAACAAAGGGTGTCTTGATCGCACAACAATTTATAATAGCTGATCAAGAATTCATCTTGTATTTTGTTGTGATTACCATGTGTTGAGTAGTATTTTCACCCAATTGTGAAAGTACACTCTTCCTTAGGATTTGAGTTCCAAATCCCCTCTTGCAAAGAAGTTAAATAAATAACTTCTCCAAGGTCTCCGCTATATTAGCATTTGCATGTGTATTAGTAATCTTAAACAAAGATATTCAATTTAAATGCTTGGAACACCTTAGTGATTGCAAGTAACTGTAAACAAGGGGCAATGTTGATTTATTTTACCATGAAACTTTAGTGATTGTTCATTGAACCAAAATAAAGCAAATGTGAGTTGACCCTCATATGACCACGATGTAGTGCCTTAATTCCTTTTATCTTGAGAATTTTAAGGTAGATTTTATCTTCTTTATTAAGTCCAAATATGACTTCTTATCATGAAGATGAAGATAGCTTTCAATGTGATCGATAAACCACCCCTCTTTGGCGAAATAGATTTTCACAAAGAGGCAATAATTTATGGCCTTGAATAAAGGGCTTTAAATGTCACTTTAACTTATCCCTCTTAAATGAAATCAAATTTTTATCAAGATGAACAATTAAGTGCTTTAAAGAAAAGACCTTCAATGTAATACTCAAATTACCCCTCTTTCGTAAAATTAGAATTTTTAGGAAGAGAGGGTAATTTTGGGCTCAAAATGGAAATTTGTGAAAATGCCATAAAACATAACTCCTTCAATGAAATTGGAATTTTCATGAAGGGAATGTCATCATAGGATCATGAGTGCAAAAAAAAACTGAAAAAATGAAATTTGACCTTAAAATGGAAATTTTCTATTTTCGGATTTTTTTAAAATCTGCAATAAAACAACAACTTCGGTGAATTTTTAAAAATACTAAACAACTCCGAAAATGAAATTTCAAAGTGCGTATTGGAAGTCTGAAGTATAACCTACGCAATGGTGAAATTATTTTTGGATTTTGAAATTTTTTTACTGTTTATTTTAATGCCTGAAAATAAGAAAAAATTCTGAAATTAAAATTTTGGAAAACAGAAAATTAAAAATTTATATCAAATTAATTGCTGAAAATGCAGCAATGCAAAAGCTCCTTCAGTTTGATAGCACCCCATCCTGCAAAACCGAATATGTGAGAATTTCGTACATGCAACCTAGCCTATTTGACTTGCAAAACAAACACAATCAAGGTAAACTAGGTGCTGGCTTCTAGGGTTTAAAATAATTTCTAGATTGCAGACATCACATGAAATAACCCAAAATAATGGCATAAATTTCACATACAAATCTGAAATGAGAAAAATAGGGCAGTTATAACAAAGCATGCAGAAAATTTCTCATCCTTTCTTGACAAACGGAGTCTAAATTTCTGAAAACAAAGCTTGCATTAATAACACTTCCAGGTTTTTTTTTTTTACATTCTTAGTTCAGCAGCATTTGGCCATGCCAAAAATTCCAGTCCCAGTTCTTCATCTTTCAATCTAGTATTTGAAATATTACAAACAACCCTTCGTTTCTTGTCCTCGCATGACTTTTCGTTTTTTTCTTTTTGACTGTTCGTGTTTCATTTCCTTTCATTTGGTTTTGTACGCAGGACTCTGCAGCAGTTTTACTGTCCTTTCTTTTGCTTTAATGGGGCATCTCATTCAACCTATAAATGCTTTCCGTTTCATAAGCCAAATGGGTAATTTTTTTTTTTATACGATGACACATTTCCTCATTATTCCCAACACTCATGTGTTATGCCGACGTATCATACAAGCCCTCCACTAATACTTTAAAATATGTAACTATTTTTTTTATGACTTCAAACATTAAGTCTTTATCATCATTAAGACGTAACAACTCAAATGCATGGCTAGCATTTGTCTCTATTTAAATTAATGGCTTAACCTTATATGCTGCATGCGCCTGTTCCTTATAATTTGTCGACCATACCGGCCGTTTCCATAGCAGAAGCATTCTGCTTCCCCCTTTGATTTGACCAGCTATCAAATGAAGACCAGAAATATTGCTACACATGGCAGCCTCAAATAAACATATCACATGGGAAGGATTCTTGTTACTACTGTTCGATGTATCCCACTAAGACCTATTGAATGTCGTCGCTGCTCTCCGTGGTTACCGTTGAACCTGTCGTCACCGATTCCTTCTCGACGTCGATGGATACATCCTTACCGGGAAACAACTCCCTGTCCAACCTCTGCTCGACTATCTTTGCCTCCGTCTATTTGCAAATCTCACCACATCGGCTTCCCACACAATTTGACCAGACTCTGACTTCCCTAGCGATTACAAGCTTCAAACTTGCACCAATTCAAGCGTTGTCGAACCTTACCATGCCTGCCATGATCAAGTTACTCTGCCTACTTTCACTGTTACTTTAGCCAATGTGTCAATGAATGGCCGCCCATTATTGGGTGCCTCTGTTGTGGTATTCTGTCCATATTCATCTGACAAAATGACCCACTGTGTAATCTGCCGAATACCTGGAGATATGTGCTTGGTAGTGTTAGCTCACCGCCATCATGCCTGCATTTCTTTCCTGCCCACATGGAATCGTCCCACGTCATCTGTCGATGCCCGTATCTTTGACTTTGTTGGGCCCTTTCATTAAAAAAAACATTAATGACCAAGGCCCCCTGGTAATTTGGTGATTGTCTATGACTTCACGATGCCCTGTTTCTACCTTGCACCGGAGGTTTTCCTCTTGCCAAACTTGAGATCATGTCATTCGCAGCCCCCCCTGACTAGGCGTCATCGTTGAATATGACCTACGCCAGGTTTGTCTATCATTGCGCCTTTATCGGGAAGCCACCCATCGAATAAACATATGCCGCGTTTCGTCGCCGCGACCACTGCCATGGTGAATCCATTTTCGGTGCCGATGTGACCTACACATTAACAAGTTTTGACATATTAGAAACCCTAAATGTTTATAATTAAAGGCAACAACTTTTATAATGAAAATTAAAACTTTTTAACATGAGAATGTGAAAGCCTATTGCTTGATTTATTCTTTCTTTTTTTATTTAGTCACATGCACTAAGATATATAATACTATATTATATAAAATAATATAGTATTATCCTTTCATTTTTATTTTTTATATTTTTATATTTATTTTTAAATACATATATAAAGATATATATTTAAATTTTTATTTTTATTATTTGAAACATACAAATGAAAGAGAACACAAAAAAAAAATAACGATAAAAAAGGCTAACATAAAAATTGATGATAAAATATCGTTGACAAAAAATTAACAACAAATTGACAATAAAAACAAAAATCGTCGACAACAATTTTACGATAAAAAAAATCGTCGACAAGAAAAAGTCGTCAACAATAAAATATCATCGACTAAAAAAAAAAGTCGTCAACAAGAGAATATTATTGACAAAAACTACTGGTAAATGCAAATTCAAAAACAAACCGAGCATTAGACACTCGAAACCAACATGCAAACACCCAAATACCAAACATAAAAAGGTGGGTCCCCAATTTTGGGTTACGTTGTGGAGTAGCCAAAACACCATGCAAAAGCCATCGTATGATGCTTTGTTGGGGAGAGGATGGTTATGAATAGCCAAAGTTAATCACAACTAGGAAAAGGACCAAATCACATTCAAGAAGGGACAACACAAATACATGATCAACTTGAATAACTAGAGGATGAGTGAGTATGTGGCCACGACCGATGAGTCAGGTAGTTCTTCTGGTGAAGAGGAGTATGAGCCTAATGAAGAAGGGATGTTGTACCTAGATGACTGTTGATGAGGCCCAAAAATGCCTCATTATTGCATAATGTTTGACTACCATATGATAAGTTAATTGCCAAATAGTTGACTAAAATATACTATTTGTTAAGTGTTTACATGATTTTATGTTAGGAATACTATATCTCTGTTTTTGACTATTTTCAGCATTTTGTGACTGATTTTGCTTGATTAAGTAGTAAGTAAGAACATGCATTTCAATTAACCAAATGTGGTATGCTGATATCCATTAACTTCTCAATGGTTTTTGAATGTTTTTCTGCCCTTCAACTTGTTTCAAATCCACATTGAAGACAAGTTTAGGACTGTCATAAATTTGAAAATTTGGAAAAAACAGCCATATAAAAATCAGTAAGCTGTCACTTTATAGGAACACCTTGAAGTTGTCAAGCAAAGCATGAGGATATGTATGGAATGAGTTCAGAAGGACTACAAAAGACATCTGACCTATTTAGAAGCATTCCCACATGGTCTAAATAGGCATCAATAGGGTATAACAGAGCAGGGACAATTGTGCAGCATTGTTGCACTATTTCAGCATGGTTACTTGGTGAATGAAGTGTATAAATTCAATAGCAACTTGATGTACTCCTTCATGTTGATATTTGAATAATTTTTCCATGTTTTAAATTGTTTGAATTTGCAAAAAATGCCAATATTTTACAACTGTGCAGCAGAACTGAAAAATGCAATAATTTACCATGTAAATTCCAACAAGCTACCACTGAATGGCAAGGCATGAAATTCACATCCAAGGAAGAATGAAGACTATTGCAATCTGATACTGAGGGCTAATCCACCTTAGAAATTTAGCCAAAACCATTTGGAGTCAACACAGTTGGTCATTCTAAAGATCTTCGGAATGAACACAATGTCTTCGGAATGAGAATTGCAGTATCTTCGAAATGAGCCACTTATCTTCAAAATGAAAACAAAATGTACTTTTTAACTTGTTGACTGACTTTTGGCGATGGAAAAGGGGATAATAAGGTTGATAAAGTTAAGGAAAAATATCTCCCATCTGATTTTGCCGTCCTTGCCGTCCAAAGCCACCATTCATGGAAAAGATCAATTTTGATCCTCTTATAGGATAAACCCAGAAAAACTGCAGCATAATAGAAAGTTGTTTGCAAGATAGGAATGGCATATTCTGAAGTGGATGTGTGAGATATTTCTATACTCCTCCCACGTACTCCCACCACTGAAGATGCTTTCTAAGGGCCAATGACTACTATTGCATCACAAATTGTCCAAATTTGCATTTATTTCAGATCCAAAATTATTGGCAAATCACTGTAAAGCAGCACATAGGCTGATTTGAGAATGGAATATGTTGTAAATATTTATATAAATAACATAGCTCCCTCCTTGGTTGAGCGAGTTAGGAATTAGAATAGAGGAGAGTTTTCAATTACGGCAATTAGGACTGTACAGTAATTTTTTGTAACAGTTTTCAGCATGTTTTGTCATCAATAAAAGTGCAGCTATTTTATCATTTTATGTTTTGAGTGTTAATTAGTTAAGGAGTGCTTTTCACCTCCTTCTAGATCAGGAAGTATGGGCCCACTTTCAGATCTAGAAGGAGGGATTTTATGACAGGTTTTAATCTGTAATTTTTCTGTAGCAGAATTAATAGATTGCTTGCCAGATTTCATTTTCTTGTTTTTATTTTGTATTATGTGATTTATGTTTTCTATTATGCTTGTGTACAACATTTGTGTGTATGTTAGTTGACAAATTATACTACGCATTTTTCCTTTGCTTTCCATGTTTTCCCTACTTTCTATTTTAGCAACTTTCCATTTTCAACATATTTCATTTTGCTGTCAATTTCTGTAGCAGAATCTTGATGACCTTTTGTGGCAGGGCATTGACAGGTGTTTTAGAATAAGTTTAATTTACAAGCATCATTTCAATTATGCAAGAGTAACTAGATTTCAATTCTACAAAAGTAGATTAGATTTTAATTTAGCAATTTCAATTATGCAAGAGTAACTAGATTTCAATTCTGCAAAAGTAGATTAGATTTCAATTTAGCAATTTCAATTCATGCAATTGTAGTTAATTGTTAAATTTTGCAATTTAGATTTAGTTTTCAATTCTTGTAATTTATTTTAGTTTTCATTCTTCAAACTAGGTTTAGTGTGACACCAAAAGGCTAAACCAAAATTTGCTTCACCAATAAATGTTTGAAATCTGAATGCCTGAATTGTACTCTGCCCTAGCCTTCTATCGTAGACAGCCTTGGACACCACCCCGGATTGATAAATCATTGAGATTAAATGATGAGACTCAACGACACTCATCAACTGTAGTGAAGATGAAGCTCGATCTAATAGCAGATTTCTCTATTGGCAAATGGAGGAGAATAAGGTTTTTTAGCCCACCTGCATCTATATTAATATAAAGGAGACCACAAAAAAACAAGACGAGATGAAATTCAACTCGAAACCAAAGAAAAAAGGGGAGATATATACATTCCCTAAAAGTTTTGTAGAATATATAGTGGGAGACGCTAAAATTGATGCAAGGCCAACACATCCAATGAATGTAGAAAATGCAGTAATAGAACCTACAAATATTAAGTACGAAGGGCCTAGGATAGTGGATGTAAATCTAGGAACAGAGGAGGATCCTAGGATGATCCATTGTGGTGATGAATGAAACCCAATACTCAAAGTAGCAACTTTCAAGATATTATTGGAGTACAAGGATATCTTTACTTAGAGTATAAGGACCTGAAAGGGGTACCACCAAATTTATGTGTCCACAAGATCACGCTAATGCCTAGGGTACAACCAGTGAGAAGAAAACCTTATAAGATGAACCCTCAGTATGTCGTATTGGTAAATGCAAAAATCGAAAAGATGCTAGGTGCAAACATCATTTTCAGAGTCACTATTAGTGACTGGGTTTCACCTAATGTGGTCACTTTGAAGAAGGAAGTGGATAAGATTTGAATATGTGTAGATTTTAGGAGTTTGAAAGCAGTAACTATAAAGACTCAATTCTAGAAGAGGTCGCTATACATGAAATTTATTCATTTTTGGATGGATTTTTTGGGTACAATAAAATAAAGTATAGCCAAGGAGGATAAGTTGAAGACCACATTTATTGTGGAAAATGGCATCTATGCATTTAATCGAATGCATTTTAGGATATTGAACGCCCCAACCACATTTCAATGTATTATTTTGTATATCTTTGATCAATTGACCACGGGAAATTTTAAGGCATTTTTGGATGATTGGTCCATTTATGGTAAGATCAAGGATCATCTACCTGATCTCATTGAATGTATGAGAAGGTGTAGGAATGCGCAAATCTCCCTAAATCCAGAAAAGTATTTTTTGATGGTACCTTACAAGAAGCTTTTGGGACATATAATGTGCAGTGAAGGGTTAAAGACTGATCTTGATAAAATTCATGTAATATTACACCTGAAGGAGCCATATGATGTGATATCTTTAAAAAAATTCCTTGGATCCATGGGATACTATCGAAGGTTTATTAGGAACTATGCACATGTGTCCTACCCACTGGATTCTTTGACTAAGAAGAATATTCCCTTAAAATGGACGAAGGAGAACCAAGGAGCGTTTGAAGAGTTGAAAGCTAAACTAATCAATAGTCCCAATATCGTATTCCCTAATTGGGATAAGGAATTCCCTGTCCATATTGATACCTCAAACTTTGTGGTTAGATGTGCATTGATACAAGAGAGACAATTTAAGCTAGATCAACCTATCTTTTTTGCAAGTCACCTATTTTCAAGGGTGGAGAGGAATTATAGTACAACAGAGTGAGAACCATCAGGGATGGTATATGTTGTAAAAAAAATTAGGCATTACCTATTGGAAAACCATTTTGCTTTCTACATAGAACATCAGGCCTTGTTGTACTTGATAAACAAGCCAGTCATACAAGGATGAGTTAGCAGGTGGCTCGTCAGTTTACAAGAATTTGTATTTTGAGTAGTAGTTTGATATGGTAAGAAGCATGTGATTGTAGACCAATTATCTTGAATACGATCAGGAGAACCTATAGGGAAAAATATTCCAGATGAATTCCTTGATGCTTGGTTATTAACAATTAATGTTGTGCCATATTGGTACAAGTTAATTAGACAATACTTATCCACAGGTTAGTTGCCACAAGATCTGATGGCAAAAAAAAAGAAAAATGTAATCATAAAGTTAGCACCTTTTTAGTTGGTAGTTGGATTGCTGTAAAAAATGGGTATTGATAGTGTAACAAAATAACTGAACACAAATAAAGATATGCAAAAAGAGAAGTAGATTGCCAAAAATGCTCTTTTGTATTGATATTGATACAACTTTTTTTACAAAATATTTTGAATTGCCCCAAGTGTGTTGGGAGTAATGTTACAATGCTTCTTGTCTCTCTGAAATACAATGCTTTTGATAAAAGAGGGGATATCCTCCGACTCTTCTACGGGATGTGGTGTTCTTCGCTCTCTTGTTATAGCTTCAAGTGGTGAGTGGGCTTTGGTATCCAATGAGGGGACCACTCCAGCTTCAACATCTTCTCAATAGCACTTGTCACAATAAAGCAATTAAATCCAATGCCACACATAAACCCTAAGCTGATGGAGTGAAAAGTAGATAACAAAAATAAATCACAAAATGATGGCCTTGCAATCAACTACTATACTAATATCTGCTCCGTGCAACTTTTGTTCTTGGGACTGTGGAACCGCAGACGCGTGGTGGTGGACTGGAAACTGCGGGTTCACGGTGATGTATTGGAAACCGTGGACCTGCATTTGTGAAACCATGAATGCATGTTTTTGACTGTGGAACCATGGATGGGCAGTCTTGGCTGAAAAGCAAGATGCCTCAAGAATCGAACCAGAAGTACGAAACAAAGATGGTGCTCGTTATTTTGCTCTGGGTTCGGGTTAATTTTGGTAGCCTGTCGGTATTCAAATTCAGCTCCCTTTTTCTGGTGAAATGATGGTATTGTTATAGGATTCCTAGGGCTTTGGAGGGAAATGGGAGGTGGTAAGCCCACATTGCCAAGTGGTAAATCTAGGCTGCCAAGTGGAAGGGGCAGTTATAGTGAGTCACCTAGTGTGTCTCACTTAACTGGGGTGATGTGGTTGCAAGTGGAGTGGAATGTGGGATCTTGTTTTATGTGAAGGGACAAGGGGGACAAGAAAGGTGGGATGTGGCATGGGTGTTGGGAATCTATCCCATGTGCAAAGACAAGGGGGACAAGAGTGGGTGAGATGTGGCAAAGATGTTGGGTGAAGTGTCCAGGACACATGTCCAGTGGGCAAGTAGGGTATCCTAGGGTAATTTTCCAGATTTAATAAATTTGGAAAATAGGATAATGTGTAAGATTTTATATCCCTAAGTTAGGACTCAGACATATAATTTAATTATGCAGCATTTGATGGTGGGGTGATAACTGTGACTTTGAAGGTGTTGTATTTTGGTGTCTATAGTTGCCCATTTTTGTACTGCGTTGTGTACAATACAATGCGGTGCAAAAACTAATGACACTCAACTTTTATTTGATGAATGGACTCAACTCTTTTTGGTGTGGTAGAATGAATGATTATTGTAAAAATTTTAATTGTGTGTTTACCCCCTCAATTGGTGAATGGGTAACGAATGAGACCCAATAGGCAATTGAAAGTGAAATCAGATGTTGCCCCATGTTAATGGTGGACTTTTGTTTTGCAGATTACCTTTTGGTTTGTTGACATGCAAGAGATGCAGTAAAGGAAAAATTCATCCTAGGTGCCTATCCTAGTGACTGTTAGCAATTCTGTTAAGCAATTTGTGGAGTTGTATTTTACCTTGTTTTGTAACCTCGTGGAGTAGGCATCATTTTCACCTTGGTTTGTTTTGTGTTTGAACATTAGTTTGAAAATTTGAGGCATATTTGTTTTTCTATTTTGTTTTTTTTTTTTATTAGAACTGTGCTTGCATGGTTTTTCATTTCTAAAACCGTGGACCTGCATTTTCAACTAGTTAACCGTGGGTTAGCGGTTTAGGCTTTGAACCACGAGTTTACATTTTTATGCGTTCTGAGAAACGCGGATGCGCGTTGCATTTTGAGAAACACGGATGAGCATTTTTTGCCACAAATTGTGGTTATAAATAGGCTAGTTGCCTAGTCATTTTCACATTTTACCATTCGTCATTTGTTGATTTGTTGAGAGTGATGAGCGAGATGGAGATTAGCGAGGGAAGTGGTGGCGATGGTGATGGTGGTGGTGGCTTGGCTGGAGCGAAATGTGGCATCCGCTATGCCTATGTTGGTGGTCTTGCCCCTTAGTTTTGGTTTCATTTTTTTTGTTTGTTTGTTGTTTGTTTTGCTTTTTTTTTTCTTTTTGAAATTAAGTGGGGCTGGTAATGAACATGCTTTTTTTTTTCTATTATCACCTAGGGGTAGGTGCCGGATTTTTTTTTTTGGTTTATTGTTGCTTGTTTTTGCTTGATTATTTATTATCACCTAGGGGTAGGTGAATTTTTTTTTTTGGTTTATTGTTGCTTGTTTTTGTTTGTTTGTTTTTTTTTTACTACTGCATGGGGGTAGGTGAAAGTTTTGAGTTGTTCTTGTTTTGTTTTGTTATTTTTTTTTGACTACTGCATGGAGGTAGGTGAAAGTTTTTGTTTTTGTTTTTTTTGTTTTTTTTTCATGCTTGCTTTTTTATTTTTTTTTCAGGTGAAGCTACTTGATGCTCACCATAGATGGCATTGCGCTATTCGAAAGGTGCGAAAGACACTTTTTGATGATGATTGGACATTTTTGGAGACCATTGGTCTTGATGGTTGTAGGTGGTTGAGAACCATTCGAGCTGATGAGGATCTTCTTTCTACACTGGTTGACCATTAGGATCCAGATAGGGGGACTTTCTAGCTTCCTATGAGGGAGCTTACTTTGACTCTTGAGGATATTTATAGGATTTTACGAGTTTCTGTTGAGGGTCCAGCTGTTCGGGTTGGCCTCAACAAGAAGGAGGTCCTATATTCAATTTTTGGTGAGTTGTGGGATGTGGACTGCAACAAGGGCAGTATTTCTTATTTGGATCTATTTTAGGATGAGAGACTTGGTGCAGTTTTGACTTTCATTATGTACATATTGAGAAACATACTGCTGCCCAATTCAATGGGATCGAGGATCCTATGGAATTAGGTTCCTATTATGCTCGGTTTGATTTATGACCCTCAATTGTTGGTTTGGGCTTCCGCTCTTTTGTGCCAGATCTACAGTGAGTTATATGAGGTGAAGAGGCGGGGGCGAAAGGGGGTTGCATGCAATCCAGTGCTTCATATTTGGTCATGGGAGCACATTATCATTGGACGTCCCATTGGTCTTCCTTGTGCTTGTGATGCTACCTCTCCTCGTACTTACAGGTGGCTTCTTAGTGAGGAGATCAATCGTTCAACAGTGGGGGCGTCAGAGTATAGAGATATGCTTAGCTCACTGACTAGGGACTTTATGAGTTGGCTCCCGTGGAGGGGCTTGGATTGGGTCTCTGATGTGACAGATCTTCGCAATATCAGGTGAGGCTGATGGGTTTTTGGTAATCATCTCAGGTAGATGGAGTACATTTAGTTTAATCAGGTGCAACGATAGTTCAGTTTGGTTCAGGGTGTTCCTGTTGCACTCGTAACTCATAGGTATCGATGAGATGAGCTGGGGCTTCCTATTACTCCTAAATTTTGGAGGGTTGATGACCATTATGATGATCCTAACATGAATATGGAAAATTTGGATGATGTGGGAACTACCCCTGAGTTTGATGCCTGGTTTTCTTCTTAGCCTCCTTGGATTTCAAGTTTGGTTATTGATTATGAGGGAGTGGTAATGAGGCAAAGATGGTAGGGTGGGTTCTTTGGTCGATGAAGCATCGACGAGGTAGCTCTTCTGGGGTTAAGGTTGCAAATGATGTATGACAACCAATGGAGGGAGGTGGAGATGGGGATGGGAAGAGGGTTATTCCTCCTCGACGAATAATGGAGGAGTGGGATTTGTTACAGGCTAAGCATGACAGCCTAGATTTAGAGGTGACTCACCTGAAGGGCAAGTTGGCATATACTAGGGTGAGGTGAATCATCTATAGGCTAAGGTGGATAGTTTGTGAGGTGGACCCAACAATGATGCCATTGCTATCATGGACGCCAAGATTACGAGGCTCGAAGGTAAGGTGACTCGGTTACAAGGTGAGCTTAGTCGCTTATAGGAAGATTTTGATAGAGGTGACACTGCAACTACTATTGCTGCTCTTCAAGCAGATATTTCTCAATGGGTGTCTCGACAAGGTGTGAACTTAAGGAGCCTGTTCAAGAAGGCTAACTATATTAATATGTTGGAGAACATTTTGCATGAACGACAGATTCCTTTACCTGTTCTTCCTTCGTCATTAGTTGCTACCACTATCCAAGGGACTGAGATAAGTCACATGACTCATCGATGTTGGCAATTTTGGGTACCTTGAGTACATTGCCTTTGCTCAAGTATAGTTGTTGTCATTGATGTCAAGGAGCTCTTGGTAGTTGTTGTCTTTGATGTCAAGGAGTTCTTGGAGCAATTTGTTTTTATGTCTAAGTATGTGTTTTGATGAAGGTTTCAGCTGGTCAGTAAGTCTCCAAGAAAATCAGAGTAGCCCAGTTGCAAAAGATCCAGAAAAAGATAAGTTAGAAAAAGTTTGCAGGCGGCTGGAAAAACTGTCGCGATTTCGCGACATGTTTTAGGAGAGAGAAAGCACTGGCAAAACTGTCACGATTTCGTGACATGTTTGAGGAGAGAGAAAGTTTGGGCAAAACTGTCACGATTTCGCGACATGCTGGAAGGCAGAGACGAAGCGGGCAAAACTGTCACGATTTCGTGACATGTCGCATTTTCGCGACTCGGGAAGCGCAGGAAGGCAGAGAAAGAAAAGTGTCACGATTTCGCGACACATTGCCAGGAAAGTTGTTCGGACGAGCAAGTGTCGCGATTTCGTGACATGTTGCAAGAGAGAGAGTCCGAAAGGAAAAGTGTCACGATTTCGTGACATGTTGCAGAAGAGGAAGTCTGCAGTGTTAACTGTCACGATTTCGTGACAAGTTTGAAGAGAGAGAAAGTGATTCAGGAACTGTCACGATTTCGTGACATGCTGCAAAAGACAAAGTGAGGACTATTGCGATTTCGTGACATGATGCAAAGTTCCAGTTGAGGACTGTCACGATTTTGCGACATGCTGAAAAGCTCGAAGTGAGAACTGTCACGATTTCGTGACTTGCAGCAAAGAGAAGAGCCTGAAAGGAGAAGCGTCGTGATTTCGCGACAGAAGTGGAGAAAGCGTATGAAAGCGAAGTGTCACGATTTCATGATAGGCAGTGGAGAAAGCGTTCGAAATCTGAAAGCATCACGATTTCGTGACAGGCTACAAAGAAGTTGTACGGATGCAGAAAGTGTCACGATTTCACGACAGGTTGAGTTGGCAGCTTGCAGTTGCAAAAAGTGTCATGATTTCGTGACAGGTTGAGTTGGCAGCTTGCAGTTGCAGAAAGTGTCACGATTTCATGACAGGTTGAGTTGGCGGCTGTAGTTGTAAAAATGTGTGATTTCAGACGGTTGAGTTGGAAGCGATGAAAGTGTCATGATTTCATGACAGAGTTGTAGATGACGTCAGCAGAAGCTGATGTGTCACGATTTCATGACAGAAGCTGAGAGGAAGGCCATGAAGACTAAAGTGTCACGATTTCATGATAGAAGTGTGATGACATCAGCAAGAGGCAAAGGTGTCACGATTTCATGACAGAAGCTGAGAGGAAGGGCATGAAGACAGAAGGGTCATGATTTCATGACAGAAGAGAAGATGACGTCAGCAAAGATAGGAAGTGTCACGATTTCGTGACATAAGCGGTAAGGAGGTCGACAAAGGCAGTAGTGTCACGATTTCGTGACAGCAAGCATAGAAGGTGTACGGTAGGCAAAGATGTCACGATATCGTGACATGTTGTAGTTTCATGCTAGAAGCTACAGGGAGGCAGTGAAGTCGACAGAGTTAAATCTGGGCCGACGCAGCGTAGGGTTTTGCAGCCGACGTGATCAAAGGGTAAAACAGCCGACTAAGATCAAGGTTCTAATCTTGAGATTATGTGTATAAAAGGAGGGTTGTTTGAAGAGTTTCATCGATCATCCAAGTGTGCGTTCGAAGAGTGGCGTTCACAGATTTAGTGCGACAGTGAGGTTCGATCATCGAAAAAGTAGAGTGCGAAGATCGATTGCAGTATAAGAGTGCATTTCGTCGAATCGTCTAAGTGTAGGAGACTGTAAGGACATAGAGTGCATGAAGTCGATACTGCTATGTTTGCACGGTTTATGCGAAGACTATGTTGTTGTATGTGCGAAGACTGTGCTGCTATGTTTTTGTAGAAGAGTATAAGTTGATCGAGTGCTGCTGTGTTTGCGCAGACTGTGAAAAGTTGGTTTCGACCAAGTGCAACTGTAACAGAAAAGAAAAGAGGAAGAGGACAGATTTGTGCCAGATCGAAGGACTGTGTTTTGGTGTAGATAAGAGGACCAGCTTTGCGGTGACAGAGTTGAGGACAGAGATCTCCAACGAGAGCAGGGAAGACAGGTGTCTTCTGTGGATAGAGTTCCACTTGCTAAGGGCAGAGGAGGTAGAGGTCTTCTAGAGGATCACCGACCAAAGCGAGAATTAGGGGAAGGTGTCTCCTTTGAGCTGAGGCTCATAAACATTGTAATCGGGAAGGATTCCTAGAGGACTTTGATATTACTTTTAGAAGAAAAGTTTTATCCGTGGAGTAGCCCACCTTGGGTGAACCACGTAAATTGTTGTGTCACTTTGTGGATTGTATTTTGTGCATTGTTTTGATTACTGCTATTATTACTGCTATCTTTATTCTGCATGTTATTGATTTGAAAGCTGCTTTGAAAGAAAAAGTTAAAAGTGGTCTTATACTGTTCACCCCCCCTCTCAGTATAAGCTTGTGTTCTTCAATTGGTATCAGAGCTAGTTCCTTCGAAAAGGTTTAACAGCTTGAAGGAAAAGCTTGCAAAAGAACACAATGGATTATTCAAGTGGCAATGCAGCACCTATTCTTGATGGATCAGATTTCGGTCTGTGGAGTGCAAGAATGAAAGTCTATCTTATGGCACTTGGTAATGAGGTATGGGAAGTTATTGAAGATGGGTACACCATTCCTGCAAATGGTCCTTATACTAAAGAAGACAGGCTCCTACATCACAACAACTCAAAAGCCATGAATGCAATCCTGAAGGGTTTACAGAAGGCTGATCTTACCAAAGTTATTCACTGCAAGACAACTAGTGAAATGTGGAAACAATTGCAGGTTGTTCATACAGGTGATGCAAATGTCCGAAAGGCCAAGTTGAGACACTTCAAAGGTATGTTTGAACAGCTCAAGATGAATGATGATGAAAATATTAGTGACTATATGCTCCGTATGGATGAAGTTGTTAATTCTATGAAAGACTTAGGTCTTGAACTTGCTGAAAATGATGTGTGTGATAAGATTTTAAGATCTCTTCCTAATAGATTTAGTGAAAATATTTCTGCTATTGAGGAAGCTAAAGATTTAGATAAGTTGAAAAAGGATGAGCTCCATAGTATTCTTGCAGCATTTGAGCTGAGAACTCAAGTGAAAGTTGATGTAAAGAAAGAGGCAGCTTTCAAAGCTACCAAGAAATCAAAAGGCAAACAGATTCAAGAGAGTGATGAGTCTTCTAGTGAGGAAGAGGCATATTACAGCAAGAAAGGCAAGTTCTCTAGAAAGCACAAAAGCAAGAAAAATATAAGATGTTTCAACTATGGAAAATTTGGTCATTATGCTACTGACTATACTATTTCCAAGAATGAAAGTGATGAAGATATACAGGATGTTAAGAGCAAGGATTCTGAAAAGCACAGGTATTACAGAAAGAACAAAGATGAGCACAACAATCAAGGAAAGAGATATTCACACAAGAACAAGAAGAGCTTCTATCTGGACAAAGCAAGTAAGTGTTCTAGCAGTGATAGTGAAAGTTCTTCTAGTGATGATGAAAATGAGATGTTGTTCATTTCAGAAAAAGAGGAAGAACCGAAACATAAATTTATTGTCATGAAATGTTTTAGATGTGGAAATTTTGGGCACCTTGAGGATGATTGCACAAATAATGAATTGGTTGCTAGTATGTATGAGGATGCTTCAGAAAATGATAAGGAAGATGCTTGTATGGTTTTTGAAAAGGGTAGCACCTCTAGTGATAAGAAATCTGAAAAAGGCCTTGATATTTCAAAAAGCAATCAAATAGAGGATCTTGAATGTGAACTCAATAATGCTCTTAGTGTTTTGAAAAAGGAAAGGAAGAAGAATGCTAGACTCAAGGATAAGTTAGATGAATGTTGTATGGAGAGAGATGAACTCATAGAAAGTCTTGACTTCTCTATAGCCAAAACACAAGAACTCAAGGATGAGTTAGAGTCTAAGATTCTTGAGTATAATGAGTTAGAGCAAAAAATGGCTTCTTTGAAAGAAGAAAATAAATATTACAAGGATAAGCTCTACATATTTTAGGATAGCTCCAAGAAGGTTAAGTCTCTCATCAAAAATCAAAGAAATCCAACAGATAAAATAGGTCTCGGTTTTGTTGAGCCGCACAAGAAACAGGTTGGGGAATCTAGCAAGAGATTTCAAAAGGAAGAAAGTTCTGATGAAGAAAGTACTTCAGATCATGAGTCCGTGAGTGATGAATGCGTACGAAATAGAAAATAGATTTCTGAATGTGAAGCAGAAGTTCTCGGGACCCAAGAGATCGATTAAAAGAATATTTCACGATAGATGTTTTGCGTGTTACAGGTTTGGACACATGGCTGCACATTGCATGTCTCAAATGAAGAAGGTTAACAATAATTTTAGAAGTCGTAATTTATTTCAAGGGTATTGCTACTCTTGTAATCAGTTCGGGCACAAGGCAATTTTTTGCAATGCAAATAACAAGAACCGGGTTAGTCAGAACAGGCGGATTCAAAGAACAACTATGCCTGAAAGAAATAATGTTGTTTGTTACAAGTGCAACAATACAGGTCACACAGCCAGACAGTGCAGAGCTGATCTTCCAAGGTACAAGAACAGGAACAGTGGTATAAACAGGTCCAAGGATCAAGGTGTGGACAAGAAAAAAGATGAGAACAAGAACAAGAAAAGTGCCAAGAACAGAAACATTGACAAAGAGCTCAAGAAAAGGCCCGACAAAGAAATTGTAGACACTGATGATGATGAGTGTCTAATGGGAGTTTCACTCCCAACCCTATTTTAAATCACCTCAATAGGAGGTGGGGGAGGGACTAAGCTAAGAGACTCATTCTTAGTCCCAAGCCCCAAAGGTGACCCTTTGCCATTGATGACAAAGGGGGAGAGATTTGAGTAAGGGGGAGAGATATGAGTAAGGGGGAGAGCTTCAAGTGAAGAGGAAAGCTTCAAGTCAGGGGGAGCAAAACTTCAAAGAGATTTATTTCAGTTTTGGCTCTTGAAGATGTGTTTTTAGTAAAGGTTTGCCATCAATGACAAAGGGGGAGATTGTTGGCAATTTTGGGTACCTTGAGTACATTGCCTTTGCTCAAGTATAGTTGTTGTCATTGATGTCAAGGAGCTCTTGGTAGTTGTTGTCTTTGATGTCAAGGAGTTCTTGGAGCAATTTGTTTTTATGTCTAAGTATGTGTTTTGATGAAGGTTTCAGCTGGTCAGTAAGTCTCCAAGAAAATCAGAGTAGCCCAGTTGCAAAAGATCCAGAAAAAGATAAGTTAGAAAAAGTTTGCGAGCGGTTGGAAAAACTGTCGCGATTTCGCGACATGTTTTAGGAGAGAGAAAGCTTGGCAAAACTATCGCGATTTCGCGACATGTTTGAGGAGAGAGAAAGTTTGGGCAAAACTGTCATGATTTCGTGACATGCTGGAAGGCAGAGACGAAGCAGGCAAACTATCACGATTTCGCGACATGTCGCATTTTCGCGACTCGGGAAGCGCAGGAAGGCAGAGAAAGAAAAGTGTCACGATTTCGCGACACATTGCCAGGAAAGTTGTTCGGACGAGCAAGTGTCACGATTTCGTGACATGTTGCAGGAGAGAGAGTCCGAAAGGAAAAGTGTCACAATTTCGTGACATGTTGCAGAAGAGGAAGTCTACAGTGTTAACTGTCATGATTTCGTGACAAGTTTGAAGAGAGAGAAAGTGATTCAAGAACTGTCATGATTTCGTGACATGCTGCAAAAGACAAAGTGAGGACTGTTGCGATTTTGTGACATGATGCAAAGTTCCAGTTGAGGACTGTCATGATTTCGTGACATGCTGAAAAGCTCGAAGTGAGAACTGTCATGATTTCGTGACTTGCAGCAAAGAGAAGAGCCTGAAAGGAGAAGCATCGCGATTTCACGATGAGTGGGAAAGCGTAAAGCGAAGTGTCACGATTTCACAAGCAATGGAGAAAGCGTTCGAAAGCCAGAAGCATCATGATTTCGTGATAGGCTACAAAGAAGTTGTACGGATGCAAAAAGTGTCACGATTTCATGACAGGTTGAGTTGGCAGCTTGCAGTTGTAGAAAGTGTCACGATTTCATGACAGGTTGAGTTGGCAGCTTGCAGTTGCAGAAAGTGTCACGATTTCGTGACAGGTTGAGTTGGCAGCTTGTAGTTGCAAAAAGTGTCATGATTTCATGACAGGTTGAGTTGGCAGCTTGCAGTTGCAAAAAGTGTCATGATTTCATGACAAGTTGCGAGATGACGTCGGCGAAGTTGATGTGTCACGATTTCACAAGAAGCTGAGAGGAAGGCCATGAAGACTAAAGTGTCACGATTTCGCGACAGAAGTGTGATGACGTCAGCAAGAGGCAAAGGTGTCATGATTTCATGATAGAAGCTGAGAGGAAGGGCATGAAGACAGAAGGGTCATGATTTCATGACAGAAGAGAAGATGACGTCAACAAAGACAGGAAGTGTCACGATTTCATGACATAAGCGGTAAGGAGGTCGACAAAGGCAGTAGTGTCACGATTTCGTGACAACAAGCATAGAAGGTGTACGATAGGCAAAGATGTCATGATATCATGACATGTTGTAGTTTTGTGCTAGAAGCTACAGGGAGGCAGTGAAGTCGACAGAGTTAAATCTGGGCCGACGTAGCACAGGGTTTTGCAGTCGACGTGATCAAAGGGTAAAACAGTCGACTAAGATCAAGGTTCTAATCTTGAGATTATGTGTATAAAAGGAGGGTTGTTTGAAGAGTTTCATCGATCATCCAAGTGTGCGTTCGAAGAGTGGCATTCATAGATTTAGTGCGACAGTGAGGTTCGATCATCGAAAAAGCAGAGTGCAAAGATCGATTGCAGTATAAGAGTGCATTTCGTCGAATCGTCTAAGTGTAGGAGACTGTAAGGACACAGAGTGCGTGAAGTCGATACTGCTGTGTTTGCACGGTTTATGCGAAGACTGTGCTGCTGTATGTGTGAAGACTATGCTGCTGTGTTTTCGCAGAAGAGTAATAAGTTGATCGAGTGCTGTTGTGTTTGCATAGACTATGAAAAGTTGGTTTCGACCAAGTGCAACTGTAACAGAAAAGAAAAGAGGAAGAGGACAGATTTGTGCCAGATCGAAGGACTGTGTTTTGGTGCAGATAAGAGGACCAGCTTTGCGGTGACAGAGTTGAGGACAGAGATCTCCAGCCAGAGCAGGGAAGACAGGTGTCTTCTGTGGATAGAGTTCCACTTGCTAAGGGCAGAGGAGGTAGAGGTCTTCTAGAGGATCACCAGCCAAAGCAGAATTAGGGGAAGGTGTCTCCTTTGAGCCGAGGCTCATAAACATTGTAATCGGGAAGGATTCCCGAGAGGACTTTGATATAACTTTTAGAAGAAAAGTTTTATCCGTGGAGTAGCCCACCTTGGGTGAACCACGTAAATTGTTGTGTCACTTTGTGGATTATATTTTGTGCATTGTTTTGATTACTGCTGTTATTACTGCTATCTTTATTCTGCATGTTATTGATTTGAAAGCTACTTTGAAAGAAAAAGTTAAAAGTGGTCTTATATTGTTCACCCCCCCTCTCAGTATAAGCTTGTGTTCTTCAATCGACGGACTAGCTCACACGGTGCTTCATCAGCACAAGGTTCTTGAAGGGATCCTATTGGCACCAACTAGTGTGCCTTATTATCTCTTTTTTCTTTTGTATATTTTTGGTTATGAGCCTTTGTGCTCCTATGTATACAACCTATGGGTATTTTTTACTGTGAGACCTTTCATATTTATATATATAAATGAATTTTATATATATGGTTATCTCTTGTGTTCATTTTGTAATGTTAATGCATGCATGTTTTATGGGAATGCTTTTATTATTGTTTTATTGATGTAAATGCAATCTAAATATTTATGTGTTTGCTCTACGATATTTTATAATTTCCATGTGATGTTTTTATGCTTTTTATGTAATGATTGATGCAAAATAATATGGAATGTGCAGTTTAATTATTTGTTTGTGCAAACTATACGATGGAACGTATGATGTTCATGTGATATTTTTATAGCTTAAAATTTTAATTGGCCATTATTTTGTTCATTGTTTGCAATTGGGGGTATCCAACTTGGTGGTTTTATGCACGTGATCAATGATGGAGATATGTATGTGATCATGGGAGAACATATGGATGCTGTTATGGAAGATGATATGGTTTTTGATTTTTAATAGTAAATGATTTTCAAAGACTCAAACAGTCTAGTGCTTTCAACCAAACTTACTTGACAGTTGTCCAAGTTTCTTTAGGACCAATGTGTGTGCAAGTGAAGTCCATTTACTAAATCTTGAGCATGGCAATAACCCTAAGCAATAAAGAACCAGTGTGTGTGTATGTGAAGTTCATTAACCCATTATGAGTTATTGAGGCTTGACCTGTTATGGGATTTACCAAGAAGCTAGCTTGTCCATATGTGCCGTCAGAGGTCTCCCTTTTGGGAGAGAGACATGTCTCCCCGCATGAGCTTACTCCACTGCCAGTAAAGCGTCTATAGCCCTAGTGGAGGCTTGATCCATAGTCCAATGATCTTATATTTAGGTATTGGGGATGACTACATAACTTTCTGAGGGGAACATAGTATGATCCTTGCAGCTTTAGGGATCTATGGTGTGTGCATAGAATTTGTTAATTCTAGATAGAGCTTTGGGGAATCCGATTCTCAATCGAAGTGTGATGAGAATGTGATCCTATCCTTACTACTCTACATTTTGTTTTATATTTGAAGAGCAATTGTGATGGTGGTGAAAACCACTATTTTTTATTTTGGACTATGTTGCATGATAGGACAAGTGAGGAATATCTCTTTTTCACTTCAAGGTGCTACCCAAGTATGACATTATCCCTCTATGACTCAAAATGTTTATAATATGTGAAGAGGTGGTTTGGTGCAAGATTGTTTTTGGAATAAATCGAAATACTCAAGACTTTATTAATGTGAGAACAATGTTTTTGGTCCTAAAGAAAATTGGACATTTTATGAAAGTTGGTTTTACACTAGAAATGGTTGAGTGACTGAATATTTGATTTTATGACATATGGAATACATATATGGGTGTAGTGTATGTTGAATTGCATAAATGCCTGAGGTGGGTACCCCCAATTCTTGGAACTTGTTTTTCTTTGGCCATATCATCACCACTACAAAAGATCATTGAACGTGGGATGAGATGGATGCAAATATATTTTATTATATATATATATTGTGTAATGTGGCTATGTGCGTATGATTTTTTTATTGCAATGCAAATGTATTGAATCTTTGTGATATGAATATTATCTATGTGATATGCGAATGCAATGTGCAAAATGTTTGTAAAGATGTTTATATACAATGTAAAATGTATGCAATGTATGATTTTTTTTTTTCGTTTTTGTTTTTGTTTTTTTTAGCCATGTATATATATATATATATATATATATAAGTCGATTTATGCATAAAATGCCTTTAGGTGCATTATGTTTAATGGCTCTGGTTCCAAATTTATTTCTAAGTTGCCAAGTCTATACGTTCCTGGTCCCAAATTTTGTTTTATGATATATGGTCCTAACCAATTAGCCGCAAATTTATCTCTCAAGTGTGGCAATGCATTGGTATTTTGGTGATTTTATTTTAGCATGAGGTGTACTACTTGAAATTTGTGAGGATGTACTTTTGCATTGTAAGCATGTTTGATTCTGTCTTGATACACTCGCAAATGTTCTGAAGCGTTAGTGTGCTTTTCATCAATAAATGTTAGTTGGTGAAGACATTCTTACGTAGCTTTGTCATCATCCATGAACTCCTGTAACGTGATTTGCAAGGAGGGAATCTCGAGCTCAAGTGGTAATATGGCTTCAACACCATAGACTAGTGAAAACGATGTCACTCCCATTGGCATTTTGATGCTTGTTCTGTAAACCCATAGTGCCAAAGAAAGTTCTCTATGATTTTATTTGACTAGTTTCTTGAGAATGGCTACTACTGTCTTGTTTGTTGCTTCAGCTTGCCCATTTTCTTGTGGGTAGTAAGATGTTGAGAAAATTTGTTGCATAGAGCTCGAACATCCTTATTATTAAATGACTTGCCATTATAAAAAATGATCTTAGAGGATATTCCAAAATGATAGATAATATGCTAAAGTATGAATTACACTATTTGAGGTCCAGTCATGGTGGTCATTGGAATTGCCTCAATCCATTTTGTGAAGTATTCAATAGCAGTTATGATGAATTTATGCTATCCTGAAGATGCAGGTGATATTTTACCAATCAAATAAAGGCCCCATTATGAAAATGACCAAAGCCTTTGAATGGAATGTAAATCTTGTGATGGTACATGAGTTAAATTGGCATGATGTTGGCACTTTTGGAATTTCTTGATATATTGACAACAATCAGTCTCCATGGTTGGCCAATAGTAACCCATGCACAATATTCATTTTACGATGGCCATTCCACTGAAATGACCACTGCAAGTACCATCATGGGATTATGTTATAGCTCGTTCTGCTTCAACATGATCTAGGCATCGTAACAAAATTCCATCATACCCTCGCTTGTACAACACGTCCCCCAAGATTGTAAAACAAACTGCTTTTTGTTTAAACGTTCTTTTTCAGTTTGTGACATTTCTATTGGTAGCATCCCATACTTGAGAAAGTTTTTGATGTCATCGAGGTAAGAATTATATTATTTAGCGTGTATTAAACAAACATTCTTCTCACCTTTAGACTCTACTCTTTTAATTATTGGTTTGGACACTGTTGTTATGATTAGCGATTGTACTTCTCCATGTTCATTTTTAGGGATTAGAGATCCCAAAGAAGCCATTGCATCCATAAATCTGTTGGTTTAATGGGATAAGTTACTAATTTTGTACCATTCAAACTTTTCTAGCAACTTTGTTGCTAATTCGTGATATTGTTTGAGGACTAGTTATTTACATTAGTATTCTCCTTTTACTTGGTAAAAAACTAGTTTAGAATCACCAAAAATGCTTAGCCTTTTTATACCCATTGCAATAGCTGATTGAAGACCCAAGATTAAGGCTTCATACTCTGCATTATTATTAGTGCATGTGAAGTCAAGTTTGAATGATAAAGGAATTGGTATTCCTTCGGGTGTATAAAACATGACTCCCGCACCTTGTCCTTTTTCACACTTAGATCCATCAAAGAACATTGTCATGTCTGCTTCATCCTTAGGAGGAACTAACTCTTCTTGTTCTATGATAGAGAATACTAAATCATCTGGGAGTTCAATGATTAGTGGTTTATCATTTTGTAAAGGAGCTTCAACTAGTTGATCAACTATCACCTGACCTTTTATGGATTTTTGACTTATGAATTCAAGGTCAAATTCAGTTAAGAGCATTATCCATTTAGCGGTATAGGTGTTGTTGTAAGTGCAAGTCATCATGTATCGCAGAGGATTTTCTCTAGCTATGACATAAGTAGTGTTGCTTAGCATATAATGTCTAAGTTTCTTAGTGGTGAAAATCACTGCTAAGCATCTTTTCGATATAAGCATATCTCATTTCATAACTCACCAAGGTTCGATTGATGTAGTAAATGGCTTGTTCCTTATGATTATCATTCTTCTATGAAAGCATTGTCCCTAGTACAAAATCTATTGTAGAGATGTATAGGTGAAAAGGGACTCCTATGCGAGGTGGCGTAAGAACTGGTGGTGAAGCCAGGTATTTCTTTATGTCATCAAATACCTCTTGGAACTTAGTTGTCCAAGAGAATGTCACCCCCTTTTGTAGCAAGCGATTGAAAGGCCTACATTTATCAGAGAGTTGTGCAATGAATCATCATATATATTGAATCTTTCCTTGTAAACTACACAACTCTCTCAAGTTCTTTGGAGGTGGCTATTTATAATAGCTTTTACTTTACCTGGATCCACTTCAATGCCTCGCTTGGAGACAATAAATCCTAGCAGTTTTCTAGATGTGATACCAAAGATACATTTCTTAGGATTTAACCTTACTTTATGCTCTAGTAATCGATCAAACACTTTTTCTAGGACTTCAATATGCTCAAGATGCATTTTTTATTTAGAAATCAGGTTATCTACATAATCCTCGATGATCGTATACATATAATCATGAAATATGTACATCATAGCACATTGATATGTAGCTCCTGCATTATTAAGTCCAAAAGGCATCACTCTATAACAGAATGTGCCCTAGGGTGTTGTAAATGTTGTTTTATGTTGATCCTTGGGATTAATTCAGATTTGATTGTACCTCAAAAAATCATCCATTAGGGAAAGCATTTCATGGCCAACGCTTAGGTAGAGGAAAATCATCCTTAGGACACACTTTGTTTAAATCTTGAAAATCAGTGCACACACGTATCCCTCCGTTCGGTTTAAGAATGGGTACCATATTTGAGAGCCATTTTGGGTAATCAATTGGTACTATGAAGTATACATCCAATAAATTTTATAGCTCTTCTTTCACAATCAATGCAACTATTGGATGGACTTTCCTAAGATTTTTCTTGAAATACTTTGCATCTAGTTCCAATATAAGGTTGTGAACTACCAACTCTGGGTGTAAACCAGGCATGTCTTTATATGACCACGCAAACACTTATTTCTTTCTTATCAGTACGTTGATTATGCATTTTTCTTCTATGGATAAATATTTTATTATTTTGACAATTTAGGGATTGTTCGCATCTAGAATAAGGTTCACATCTATAGATTCCTCAATTAGCATGTGAGAATCTTACTCTAGTTTATGTGGAGTTGAGATGAGGTGGATATCATCTGCCACATTCTAAAATGTCTCAAGGGCTTCCCCTTCTATTTCAATTTGAAAAACTAAGTTATTTGATGATGAAGGTTGTTGTGGAATATGCGCATTTGAAGCACATAACAACTCTTCAGATAGGATAAATTTGGAAATGGATGGCGAGGATGAGATTCTTGAAGAACACAAGCTTATACTGAGAGGGGGGTGAACAGTATAAGACCTCTTTTTACTTTTTCCTTTATACTTCAAAATAGTAAAGCAATATACCCAAAGCAATATCAAAACAAAGCACAATATCATCCACAAAGTGACACCAATTTTAACGTGGTTCACCCAGAATGCCTGGGCTACGTCCACAAAACTTTTCTCTAAAAGTTATCTCAAAGTTCTTTGGGAAACCTTCCCAATTACAATGTTTATGAGCCTCGGCCCAAAGGAGATACCTTCCCCCAATCTGAATTTATGAGCCTCTGCTCAAAGGAGATACCTTCCCCTCTATCTAAATTTATGAGCCTCTGCTCAAAGGAGATACCTTCCCCTCTGCTCTGGAAATGATCCCTCAGAAGATCAACTGCCTCTACCTCTTGCCAACACGTGGAACTCCTTTCCATCGAAGACCTCCTGTCCTCAATGCTTAGCCTAAGAGACCTCTGCCTTCTATGATCACGTCCACAGTAGCTCAGCAACTTGTACCAAACACAGTCAGTCGGTCTAGTACAAGTCTTCCTCTGTCTGTTAGATCTGTCCAACTCTTGAACAAATCAATCCTCTGCATACAAGCCTTCTCAAAGACTTGCCAAATCTGTCCTCAGGTTCTTCTCAAAGAACCAATGCACCTCTGTCCTCAAGTTCTCTGATAGAACTCTCAAACTCAGCTCACAAGTCCTCTGCTAGGACCTGTCCAAATCTGCTCACAAGTCCCCATCGAAACTTGTCAAAAATCAGCAAGCTCACCAAGAAAAACTTGCTTAGCATGAACCCACAAAGAGAATTGTTAGAGACCCAATGTGATTCATCAACCTCATAGAAGCATAAAGAGAATTGTTAGAGACTCAATATGTTCTATACTTAACTCCCAGTATCAATCTCAACTCAATCTCAATCTCAACAGAATAAGATAGATGTAGTATGCTTTTCTCAAGAACATGAAACACAACCCAACAATTGCCAACCATGCAATATCTCATATAACAATGATACTCATGTTCTTTCCACAACCAATTAGGGTTTTAACAACAATGCTCATCAAACAAGGTTTAGTCAACCAACACCATTCAACTCAACATCAACCTTGAAGCATTCAACCAATCATCACAAGAAAAGGAAACAAGTAGAAATCCTTTTCCCTCCACACTTATTTTTAGAAAACCATCAATCAATAACAACCATGGAAGAATGTGCCCATACCTTTACTTTGATGAAGAAGGAGAACTCAAAAATTGTCACAACATTAACTCTCAATTTACCACCAATTAGAGTTAGCAACTATACAATAATACACAATAATAAAGATCCAAAATAACACCTTATTACTCCAACTTAATATTAACCACCAAAATTATAATATACATACAAAGTAAAATCTCTTTACACCTTATTACTCCACATAAGCATCAAGCATTAATAATAACAATGTCAAAACAAAGATTACAACTTAACCTTATACCTCCATCAATAATTCTTGATCAAATCAACTCAAATATCCCAAGTCAACAATAAAAAGATTTACCTTGGCAATACTTAGTTCTCCAACCTTAGGAGAAATGAGGAGCCACCACTATAAGCGCTAAAGCGCATTCTCCTCTACTTACGTAGCCCAATCACAGCCGCTCTCCTTCGTGCATCGCAACAAAAGGAAAAATGCACTCGACGTGATTCGAAACCTGTATCTCTGCCTAGCGAGCACCTTTACTCAAACTCCATCGTCGTTGGAGCACAAGTGCTCGACAAAGAAATATTAAACTATCCTTTGTTTTATCTTCACTTGATCGTAGGATATGGAAAACGTATTCGTTTTCCTAGCACTGTCCAAAACATAAGTCACTGAATGCTTGCATTAATCATCTCACAGCACAGTCTGGAAAAACACAGTTCAGGTGCAATTGCCAATCCACTAACGTCAAGCAAAAAAGTAAGGATGCAGCCCAAGCTCAAATCCGAGTATGCCAAGCATGGTTTCCAAGACACAGATCAAGCACGATTTCAAAGACGTCAATTGGAGATTCGAAGACACAGAGCAAGCACAAATCGAAGACACCAAGCGCTATTCGAATGATACAGAGCAAACGCAAATCGAAGACACCAAGCGCTATTCGAATGATACGAATAGAGCAAACGCAAATCGAAGACTCCAATTAATCGGTGGTGCACTTACTTTAGAAAATCATCCCCACTTATATAGCCATTTCTCCTTAATCTGTTTGACGTCGGCGCTCCTCCAACGATGGCAACACGTCGGTGAAAGAAAACTTTATCTGCGTCGCTTAAGGGTTAAAAGACCCTTTAATAATAATTAAAATAATAATTATTATTATTTTATTAATAATAAATTAAACTTAGACCTTTGTCAAAGGTTTGAGTTAATTTAATTATTAATAATAAACATGGACCTTCAAGGTTTTTCAAGAAGTAAAAACCTTTGCATTAAGTTAAGCTTGGTTTTAATAAAAACCCTTAATGAGTCCAAATGGTTTTAAGAAAAACCTTTAACCTTGTCACCATGGTTTTAATAAAAACCCTTTAACAATATGAAGCTTTCTCAAGATATTTTTGACATCACACTCTTTTTGATATCAACACAAAAATGCCTTTTGACATCAATGACAACTTATACACTTGAGCAAAAGCAATGTACCCAAAGTACCCAAAATTGCCAACAATCTCCCCCTTTGTCATTGATGGCAAACCTTTACTGAAAACACTTCTCAAGAGCCAAAACTGAAACCAACTATGCTAACAACTGACCAACTGTGCCCACAACTGAGAATCTTCCTTTGAAGTTTTGCTCCCCCTGACTTGAAGCTTTCCTCTTCACTTTGAAGCTCTCCCCCTTACTCATATCTCTCCCCCTTTGTCATCAATGGCAAAGGGTCACCTTTGGGGCTCGGGACTAAGAATGAGCCTCTTAGCTTAGTCCCTCCCCCACCTCCTGATGAGGTGATTAATTCTGGGGTGGGAGTAAAACTCCCATTAGGCACTGATCATCATCAGCGTCTATAACTTCCTTGTCGGGCCTTCTCTTGAACTCTTTGTCCATATTCCTGTTCTTGTCACTGTTCTTGTTCTTGTTCTCTTGGAAGTTCAGCTCTACACTGTCTAGCTGTGTGACCTTCATTGTTGCACTTATAACAAGTAACAATGTTATTTCTTTTAGGCATACCTATTCTTTGAATCCACCTGTTCTGACTAAACCTGTTCTGACCAAACCTGTTCTGACCAAACCTATTCTGATCAAACCTGTTCCTGATATTTGCCTTGCAATAAACTGCCTTGTGCCCAAACTGTTTACAAGAGTAGCAATACCCTTGAAAGAAATTACCACCTCTGAAACTGTCATTTACCTTCCTTACTTGAGTCATGCAATGTGAAGCCATGTGACCAAACCTGTGACAAGCAAAACATCTGCCATTAAACTTTCTTGTAAATGGCTTTCTAGGTCCTGTAAACTTTCTCCCCTTTTTCTGTTTCCTATTTTCTATTTCTGTGCATCTATCATTCAAGGACTCATGATCTGAAATACTTTCCTCATCAGAACTCTCTTCCTTTTGGAGTCTCTTACTAGACTCTCCAGCTTGTTCCTTGTGTGGCTTAACAAAACCAAGGCCTGTTTTATCTGTTGTCTTTCTTTGACCTTTGATGAGTGACTTAACCTTTTTGGAGCTATCTTGAAACCTGTGAAGCTTATCCTTGTACTCTTTAGTTTCCTCTTTCAAAGAAGCCATTTTCTGTTCTAACTCACTATACTCAAGAACCTTAGACTCTAACTCATCCTTGAGTTCTTGTGTCTTAGCTATAGAGAAGTCAAGACTTTCTATAAGATCATCTCTCTCCATACAACATTCATCTAACTTATCCTTGAGTCTAGCATTCTTCTTTCTTTCCTTTTTCAAAGCACTAAGAGCACTAATAAGTTCACCTTTAAGATCTACTTCACCTTCCTCTATATGTTTGCTTTTTGAATCATCAAAGCCTTTTTCAGATTTCTTATCACTAGAGGTGCTACCCTTTTCAAAAACCATACATGCATCTTCCTTATAGTTTTCTGAAGCATCCTCATACATACTAGAAACCAAATCATTATTTGTGCAATCATCCTCAAGGTGACCAAAGTTTCCACATCTAAGACATTTCATGATAATGAATCTATGTTTCGGTTCTTCCTCTTTTTCTGATATGAACAACATCTCATTTTCATTATCACTTGAAGAACTTTCACTATCACTACTAGAACACTTACTTGCTTTGTCTAGGTAGAAACTCTTCTTGTGCTTGTGAGAATACCTCTTTCCTTGATTGTTGTGCTCATCTTTGTTTTTCCTGTGATGCTTGTGCTTTTCAGAATCCTTGCTCTTAGAATCCTGTTTATCTTCATCACTTTCATTCTTGGGAATAGTACAATCAGTAGCATAATGACCAAACTTTCCACAATTGAAACATCTTATATTTTTCATACTTTTGTGCTTTCTAGAGAACTTGCCTTTCTTGTTGTAATATGCCTCTTCATCACTAGAAGACTCATCACTATCTTGAAGTTGTTTACCCTTGGAATTCTTGGTAGCCTTGAAAGTCTGCCTCTTTCTTGACATCAACCTTCACTTGAGTTCTCAACTCAAATGCTTGCAAGTATACTATGGAGCTCATCCTTTTTCAACTTATCCAAATCTTTAGCTTCCTCAATAGCAAAAATATTTTCACTAAATCTATTAGGAAGAGATCTTAAAATCTTATCACAAACATCATTTTCAGCAAGCTCAAGACCTAAGTCTTTCATGGAGTTAACAACCTCATCCATACGAAGCATGTAGTCACTAATATTTTCATCATCATTCATCTTGAGTTGTTCAAACATACCTTTGAAGTGTCTCAACTTGGCCTTTCTGACATTTGTATCACCTGTATGAACCACCTTCAACTGTTTCCACATTTCACTAGTTGTCTTGCAGTGAATCACTTTGGTGAGATCTGCTTTCTGTAAGCCTTTCAGGATTGCATTCATTGCTTTTGAATTGTTATGATGTAGGAGCCTTTCTTCTTTAGTATAAGGACCATGTACAGGAATAGTGTACTCATCTTCAATCACTTCCCATACCTCATTCCCAAGTGCCATTAGATGAACCTTCATCCTTGCACTCCAAAGACCAAAATCTGACCCATCAAGAATAGGTGTTGCATTGCCACTTGAATAATCCATTGTGTTCTTTACTAGCTTTTCCTTCAAGTTGTTAAACTTTTCGAAGGCACCCGCTCTGATACCAATTGAAGAACACAAGCTTATACTTGAGAGGGGGGTGAACAGTATAAGACCTCTTTTTACTTTTTCCTTTATACTTCAAAATAGTAAAGCAATATACCCAAAGCAATATCAAAACAAAGCACAATATCATCCACAAAGTGACACCAATTTTAACGTGGTTCACCTAGAATTCCTAGGCTACGTCCACAAAACTTTTCTCTAAAAGTTATCTCAAAGTTCTTTGGGAAACCTTCCCAATTACAATGTTTATGAGCCTCGGCCCAAAGGAGATACCTTCCCCCAATCTGAATTTATGAGCCTTTGCTCAAAGGAGATACCTTCCCCTCTATCTAAATTTATGAGCCTCTGCTCAAAGGAGATACCTTCCCCTCTGCTCTGGAAATGATCCCTCAAAAGATCAACTGCCTCTACCTCTTGCCAGCATGTGGAACTCCTTTCCACCGAAGACCTCCTGTCCTCAATGCTTAGCCTAAGAGACCTCTGCCTTCTATGATCACGTCCACAGTAGCTCAGCAACCTGTACCAAACATAGTCAGTCGGTCTAGTACAAGTCTTCCTCTGTCTGTCAGATCTGTCCAACTCTTGAACAAATCAATCCTCTGCATACAAGCCTTCTCAAAGACTTGCCAAATCTGTCCTCAGGTTCTTCTCAAAGAACCAATGCACCTCTGTCCTCAAGTTCTCTGATAGAACTCTCAAACTCAGCTCACAAGTCCTCTGCTAGGACCTGTCCAAATCTGCTCACAAGTCCCCACCAAAACCCCCAAAACCTGCTCACAAGTCCCCACGAAACCTGTCCAAAACCTCAGCAAGCTCACCAAGAAAAACTTGCTTAGCATGAACCCACAAAGAGAATTGTTAGAGACCCAATGTGATTCATCAACCTCATAGAAGCATAAAGAGAATTGTTAGAGACTCAATATGTTCTATACTTAACTCCCAGTATCAATCTCAACTCAATCTCAATCTCAACAGAATAAGATAGATGTAGTATGCTTTTCTCAAGAACATGAAACACAACCCAACAATTGCCAACCATGCAATATCTCATATAACAATGATACTCATGTTCTTTCCACAACCAATTAGGGTTTTAACAACAATGCTCATCAAACAAGGTTTAGTCAACCAACACCATTCAACTCAACATCAACCTTGAAGCATTCAACCAATCATCACAAGAAAAGGAAACAAGTAGAAATCCTTTTCCCTCCACACTTATTTTTAGAAAACCATCAATCAATAACAACCATGGAAGAATGTGCCCATACCTTTACTTTGATGAAGAAGGAGAACTCAAAAACTGTCACAACATTAACTCTCAATTTACCACCAATTAGAGTTAGCAACTATACAATAATACACAATAATAAAGATCCAAAATAACACCTTATTACTCCAACTTAATATTAACCACCAAAATTATAATATACATACAAAGTAAAATCTCTTTACACCTTATTACTCCACATAAGCATCAAGCATTAATAATAACAATGTCAAAACAAAGATTACAACTTAACCTTATACCTCCATCAATAATTCTTGATCAAATCAACTCAAATATCCCAAGTCAACAATAAAAAGATTTACCTTGGCAATACTTAGTTCTCCAACCTTAGGAGAAATGAGGAGCCACCACTATAAGCGCTAAAGCGCATTCTCCTCTACTTACGTAGCCCAATCACAGCCGCTCTCCTTCGTGCATCGCAACAAAAGGAAAAATGCACTCGACGTGATTCGAAACCTGTATCTCTGCCTAGCGAGCGCCTTTACTCAAACTCCATCGTCGTTGGAGCACAAGTGCCCGACAAAGAAATATTAAACTATCCTTTGTTTTATCTTCACTTGATCGTAGGATATGGAAAACGTATTCGTTTTCCTAGCACTGTCCAAAACATAAGTCATTGAATGCTTGCATTAATCATCTCACAGCACAATCTGGAAAAACACAGTTCAGGTGCAATTGCCAATCCACTAACGTCAAGCAAAAAAGTAAGGATGCAGCCCAAGCTCAAATCCGAGTATGCCAAGCACGGTTTCCAAGACACAGATCAAGCACGATTTCAAAGACGTCAATTGGAGATTCGAAGACACAGAGCAAGCACAAATCGAAGACACCAAGCGCTATTCGAATGATACAAAGAGACAAGCGCTATTCGAATGATAAGAGCAAACGCAAATCGAAGACACCAAGCGCTATTCGAATGATACAGAGCAAACGCAAATCGAAGACTCCAATTAATCGGTGGTGCACTTACTTTAGAAAATCATCCCCACTTATATAGCCATTTCTCCTTAACTGTTTGACGTCGGCGCTCCTCCAACGATGGCAACACGTCGGCGAAAGAAAACTTTATCTGCGTCGCTTAAGGGTTAAAAGACCCTTTAATAATAATTAAAATAATAATTATTATTATTTTATTAATAATAAATTAAACTTAGACCTTTGTCAAAGGTTTGAGTTAATTTAATTATTAATAATAAACATGGACCTTCAAGGTTTTTCAAGAAGTAAAAACCTTTGCATTAAGTTAAGCTTGGTTTTAATAAAAACCCTTAATGAGTCCAAATGGTTTTAAGAAAAACCTTTAACCTTGTCACCATGGTTTTAATAAAAACCCTTTAACAATATGAAGCTTTCTCAAGATATTTTTGACATCACACTCTTTTTGATATCAACACAAAAATGCCTTTTGACATCAATGACAACTTATACACTTGAGCAAAAGCAATGTACCCAAAGTACCCAAAATTGCCAACAATCTCCCCCTTTGTCATTGATGGCAAACCTTTACTGAAAACACTTCTCAAGAGCCAAAACTGAAACCAACTGTGCTAACAACTGACCAACTGTGCCCACAATTGAGAATCTTCCTTTGAAGTTTTGCTCCCCCTGACTTGAAGCTTTCCTCTTCACTTTGAAGCTCTCCCCCTTACTCATATCTCTCCCCCTTTGTCATCAATGGCAAAGGGTCACCTTTGGGGCTCGGGACTAAGAATGAGCCTCTTAGCTTAGTCCCTCCCCCACCTCCTGATGAGGTGATTAATTCTGGGGTGGGAGTAAAACTCCCATTAGGCACTGATCATCATCAGCGTCTATAACTTCCTTGCCGGGCCTTCTCTTGAACTCTTTGTCCATATTCCTATTCTTGTTCTTGTCACTGTTCTTTTGTTATCATTCCTGTTCTTATCCATGCCTTGATCCTTGGACCTGTTCATACCATTGTTCCTGTTCTTGTACCTTGGAAGTTCAGCTCTACACTGTCTAGTTGTGTGACCTTCATTGTTGCACTTATAACAAGTAACAATGTTATTTCTTTTAGGCATACCTGTTCTTTGAATCCACCTGTTCTGACTAAACCTGTTCTGACCAAACCTGTTCTAGCCAAACCTGTTCCTGATATTTGCCTTGCAATAAACTGCCTTGTGCCCAAACTGTTTACAAGAGTAGCAATACCCTTGAAAGAAATTACCACCTCTGAAACTGTCATTTACCTTCCTTACTTGAGTCATGCAATGTGAAGCCATGTGACCAAACTTGTGACAAGCAAAACATCTGCCATTAAACTTTCCTTTAATTGGCTTTCTAGGTCCTGTAAACTTTCTCCTCTTTTTTTGTTTCCTATTTTCTATTTCTGTGCATCTATCATTCAAGGACTCATGATCTGAAATACTTTCCTCATCAGAACTCTCTTCCTTTTGGAGTCTCTTACTAGACTCTCCAACTTGTTCCTTGTGTGGCTTAACAAAACCAAGGCCTGTTTTATCTGTTGTCTTTCTTTGACCTTTGATGAGTGACTTAACCTTTTTGGAGCTATCTTGAAACCTGTGAAGCTTATCCTTGTACTCTTTAGTTTCCTCTTTCAAAGAAGCCATTTTCTGTTCTAACTCACTATACTCAAGAACCTTAGACTCTAACTCATCCTTGAGTTCTTGTGTCTTAGCTATAGAGAAGTCAAGACTTTCTATAAGATCATCTCTCTCCATACAACATTCATCTAACTTATCCTTGAGTCTAGCATTCTTCTTTCTTTCCTTTTTCAAAGCACTAAGAGCACTAATAAGTTCACCTTTAAGATCTACTTCACCTTCCTCTATATGTTTGCTTTTTGAATCATCAAAGCCTTTTTCAGATTTCTTATCACTAGAGGTGCTACCCTTTTCAAAAACCATACATGCATCTTCCTTATAGTTTTCTGAAGCATCCTCATACATACTAGAAACCAAATCATTATTTGTGCAATCATCCTCAAGGTGACCAAAGTTTCCACATCTAAGACATTTCATGATAATGAATCTATGTTTCGGTTCTTCCTCTTTTTCTGATATGAACAACATCTCATTTTCATTATCACTTGAAGAACTTTCACTATCACTACTAGAACACTTACTTGCTTTGTCTAGGTAGAAACTCTTCTTGTGCTTGTGAGAATACCTCTTTCCTTGATTGTTGTGCTCATCTTTGTTTTTCTTGTGATGCTTGTGCTTTTCAGAATCCTTGCTCTTAGAATCTTGTTTATCTTCATCACTTTCATTCTTGGGAATAGTACGATCGAGTAGCATAATGACCAAACTTTCCACAATTGAAACATCTTATATTTTTCATACTTTTGTGCTTTCTAGAGAACTTGCCTTTCTTGTTGTAATATGCCTCTTCATCACTAGAAGACTCATCACTATCTTGAAGTTGTTTACCCTTGGAATTCTTGGTAGCCTTGAAAGTTGCCTCTTTCTTGACATCAACCTTCACTTGAGTTCTCAACTCAAATGCTGCAAGTATACTATGGAGCTCATCCTTTTTCAACTTATCCAAATCTTTAGCTTCCTCAATAGCAGAAATATTTTCACTAAATCTATTAGGAAGAGATCTTAAAATCTTATCACAAACATCATTTTCAGCAAGCTCAAGACCTAAGTCTTTCATGGAGTTAACAACCTCATCCATACGAAGCATGTAGTCACTAATATTTTCATCATCATTCATCTTGAGTTGTTCAAACATACCTTTGAAGTGTCTCAACTTGGCCTTTCGGACATTTGTATCACCTGTATGAACCACCTTCAACTTGTTTCCACATTTCACTAGTTGTCTTGCAGTGAATCACTTTGGTGAGATCTTCTTTCTATAAGCCTTTCAGGATTGCATTCATTGCTTTTGAATTGCTTGTGATGTAGGAGCCTTTCTTCTTTAGTATAAGGACCATGTACAGGAATAGTGTACTCATCTTCAATCACTTCCCATACCTCATTCCCAAGTGCCATTAGATGAACCTTCATCCTTGCACTCCAAAGACCAAAATCTGACCCATCAAGAATAGGTGCTTGCATTGCCACTTGAATAATCCATTGTGTTCTTTACTAGCTTTTCCTTCAAGTTGTTAAACTTTTCGAAGGCACCTGCTCTGATACCAATTGAAGAACACAAGCTTATACTGAGAGGGGGGGTGAATAGTATAAGACCTCTTTTTACTTTTTCCTTTATACTTCAAAATAGTAAAGCAATATACCCAAAGCAATATCAAAACAAAGCACAATATCATCCACAAAGTGACACCAATTTTAACGTGGTTCACCTAGAATGCCTGGGCTACGTCCACAAAACTTTTCTCTAAAAGTTATCTCAAAGTTCTTTGGGAAACCTTCCCAATTACAATGTTTATGAGCCTCGGCCCAAAGGAGATACCTTCCCCCAATCTGAATTTATGAGCCTCTGCTCAAAGGAGATACCTTCCCCTCTATCTAAATTTATGAGCCTCTGCTCAAAGGAGATACCTTCCCCTCTGCTCTGGAAATGATCCCTCAGAAGATCAACCGCCTCTACCTCTTGCCAGAACGTGGAACTCCTTTCCATCGAAGACCTCCTGTCCTCAATGCTTAGCCTAAGAGACCTCTGCCTTCTATGATCACGTCCACAATAGCTCAACAACTTGTACCAAACATAGTCAGTCGGTCTAGTACAAGTCTTCCTCTGTCTATCAGATCTGTCCAACTCTTGAACAAATCAATCCTCTGCATACAAGCCTTCTCAAAGACTTGCCAAATCTGTCCTCAGGTTCTTCTCAAAGAACCAATGCACCTCTATCCTCAAGTTCTCTGATAGAACTCTCAAACTCAGCTCACAAGTCCTCTGCTAGGACCTGTCCAAATCTGCTCACAAGTCCCCATCGAAACCTGTCCAAAACCTGCTCACAAGTCCCCATCGAAACCTGTCCAAAACCTCTCACAAGTCCCCATCGAAACCTGTCCAAAACCTCAGCAAGCTCACCAAGAAAAACTTGCTTAGCATGAACCCACAAAGAGAATTGTTAGAGACCCAATGTGATTCATCAACCTCATAGAAGCATAAAGAGAATTGTTAGAGACTCAATATGTTCTATACTTAACTCCCAGTATCAATCTCAACTCAATCTCAATCTCAACAGAATAAGATAGATGTAGTATGCTTTTCTCAAGAACATGAAACACAACCCAACAATTGCCAACCATGCAATATCTCATATAACAATGATACTCATGTTCTTTCCACAACCAATTAGGGTTTTAACAACAATGCTCATCAAACAAGGTTTAGTCAACCAACACCATTCAACTCAACATCAACCTTGAAGCATTCAACCAATCATCACAAGAAAAGGAAACAAGTAGAAATCCTTTTCCCTCCACACTTATTTTTAGAAAACCATCAATCAATAACAACCATGGAAGAATGTGCCCATACCTTTACTTTGATGAAGAAGGAGAACTCAAAAACTGTCACAACATTAACTCTCAATTTACCACCAATTAGAGTTAGCAACTATACAATAATACACAATAATAAAGATCCAAAATAACACCTTATTACTCCAACTTAATATTAACCACCAAAATTATAATATACATACAAAGTAAAATCTCTTTACACCTTATTACTCCACATAAGCATCAAGCATTAATAATAACAATGTCAAAACAAAGATTACAACTTAACCTTATACCTCCATCAATAATTCTTGATCAAATCAACTCAAATATCCCAAGTCAACAATAAAAAGATTTACCTTGGCAATACTTAGTTCTCCAACCTTAGGAGAAATGAGGAGCCACCACTATAAGCGCTAAAGCGCATTCTCCTCTACTTACGTAGCCCAATCACAGCCGCTCTCCTTCGTGCATCGCAACAAAAGGAAAAATGCACTCGACGTGATTCGAAACCTGTATCTCTGCCTAGCGAGCGCCTTTACTCAAACTCCATCGTCGTTGGAGCACAAGTGCCCGACAAAGAAATATTAAACTATCCTTTGTTTTATCTTCACTTGATCGTAGGATATGGAAAACGTATTCATTTTCCTAGCACTGTCCAAAACATAAGTCACTGAATGCTTGCATTAATCATCTCACAGCACATGATCTGGAAAAACACAGTTCAAGTGCAATTGCCAATCCACTAACGTCAAGCAAAAAAGTAAGGATGCAGCCCAAGCTCAAATCCGAGTATGCCAAGCATGGTTTCCAAGACATAGATCAAGCACGATTTCAAAGACGTCAATTGGAGATTCGAAGACACAGAGCAAGCACAAATCGAAGACACCAAGCGCTATTCGAATGATACAGAGCAAACGCAAATCGAAGACACCAAGTGCTATTCGAATGATATAGAGCAAACGCAAATCGAAGACACCAAGCGCTATTCGAATGATACAGAGCAAACGCAAATCGAAGACTCCAATTAATCGGTGGTGCACTTACTTTAGAAAATCATCCCCACTTATATAGCCATTTCTCCTTAACTGTTTGACGTCGGCGCTCCTCCAACGATGGCAACACGTCGGCGAAAGAAAACTTTATCTACGTCGCTTAAGGGTTAAAAGACCCTTTAATAATAATTAAAATAATAATAATTATTATTTTATTAATAATAAATTAAACTTAGACCTTTGTCAAAGGTTTGAGTTAATTTAATTATTAATAATAAACATGGACCTTCAAGGTTTTTCAAGAAGTAAAAACCTTTGCATTAAGTTAAGCTTGGTTTTAATAAAAACCCTTAATGAGTCCAAATGGTTTTAAGAAAAACCTTTAACCTTGTCACCATGGTTTTAATAAAAACCCTTTAACAATATGAAGCTTTCTCAAGATATTTTTGACATCACACTCTTTTTGATATCAACACAAAAATGCCTTTTGACATCAATGACAACTTATACACTTGAGCAAAAGCAATGTACCCAAAGTACCCAAAATTGCCAACAATCTCCCCCTTTGTCATTGATGGCAAACCTTTACTGAAAACACTTCTCAAGAGCCAAAACTGAAACCAACTATGCTAACAACTGACCAACTGTGCCCACAACTGAGAATCTTCCTTTGAAGTTTTGCTCCCCCTAACTTGAAGCTTTCCTCTTCACTTTGAAGCTCTCCCCCTTACTCATATCTCTCCCCCTTTGTCATCAATGGCAAAGGGTCACCTTTGGGGCTCGGGACTAAGAATGAGCCTCTTAGCTTAGTCCCTCCCCCACCTCCTGATGAGGTGATTAATTTTGGGGTGGGAGTAAAACTCCCATTAGGCACTGATCATCATCAGTGTCTATAACTTCCTTGTCAGGCCTTCTCTTGAACTCTTTGTCCATATTCCTATTCCTATTCTTGTCACTGTTCTTGTTCTTGTTATCATTCCTGTTCTTATCCATGCCTTGATCCTTGGACCTGTTCATACCATTGTTCTTGTTCCTGTATCTTGGAAGTTCAGCTCTACACTGTCTAGTTGTGTGACCTTCATTGTTGCACTTATAACAAGTAACAATGTTATTTCTTTTAGGCATACCTGTTCTTTGAATCCACCTGTTCTGACTAAACCTGTTCTGACCAAACCTATTCTAACCAAACCTGTTCTGGCCAAACCTGTTCCTGATATTTGCCTTGCAATAAACTGCCTTGTGCCCAAACTGTTTACAAGAGTAGCAATACCCTTGAAAGAAATTACCACCTCTGAAACTGTCATTTACCTTCCTTACTTGAGTCATGCAATGTGAAGCCATGTGACCAAACCTGTGACAAGCAAAACATCCGCCATTAAACTTTCCTGGATTTGACTTCCTAGGTCCTGTAAACTTTCTCCCCATTTTGAATTCTATTTTCTATTTTTGCGCATCTATCATTCAAGGACTCATGATCTGAAATACTTTCCTCATCAGAACTCTCTTCCTTTTGGAGTCTCTTACTAGACTCTCCAACTTGTTCCTTGTGTGGCTTAACAAAACCAAGGCCTGTTTTATCTGTTGTCTTTCTTTGACCTTTGATGAGTGACTTAACCTTTTTGGAGCTATCTTGAAACTCTGTGAAGCTTATCCTTGTACTCTTTAGTTTCCTCTTTCAAAGAAGCCATTTTCTGTTCTAACTCACTATACTCAAGAACCTTAGACTCTAACTCATCCTTGAGTTCTTGTGTCTTAGCTATAGAGAAGTCAAGACTTTCTATAAGATCATCTCTCTCCATACAACATTCATCTAACTTATCCTTGAGTCTAGCATTCTTCTTTCTTTCCTTTTTCAAAGCACTAAGAGCACTAATAAGTTCACCTTTAAGATCTACTTCACCTTCCTCTATATGTTTGCTTTTTGAATCATCAAAGCCTTTTTCAGATTTCTTATCACTAGAGGTGCTACCCTTTTCAAAAACCATACATGCATCTTCCTTATAGTTTTCTGAAGCATCCTCATACATACTAGAAACCAAATCATTATTTGTGCAATCATCCTCAAGGTGACCAAAGTTTCCACATCTAAGACATTTCATGATAATGAATCTATGTTTCGGTTCTTCCTCTTTTTTCTGATATGAACAACATCTCATTTTCATTATCACTTGAAGAACTTTCACTATCACTACTAGAACACTTACTTGCTTTGTCTAGGTAGAAACTCTTCTTGTGCTTGTGAGAATACCTCTTTCCTTGATTGTTGTGCTCATCTTTGTTTTTCCTGTGATGCTTGTGCTTTTCAGAATCCTTGCTCTTAGAATCCTGTTTATCTTCATCACTTTCATTCTTGGGAACAATACAACGAGTAGCATAATGACCAAACTTTCCACAATTGAAACATCTTATATTTTTCATACTTTTGTGCTTTCTAGAGAACTTGCCTTTCTTGCTGTAATATGCCTCTTCATCACTAGAAGACTCATCACTATCTTGAAGCTGTTTACCCTTGGATTTCTTGGTAGCCTTGAAAGTTGCCTCTTTCTTGACATCAACCTTCACTTGAGTTCTCAACTCAAATGCTGCAAGTATACTATGGAGCTCATCCTTTTTCAACTTATCCAAATCTTTAGCTTCCTCAATAGCAAAAATATTTTCACTAAATCTATTAGGAAGAGATCTTAAAATCTTATCACAAACATCATTTTCAGCAAGCTCAAGACCTAAGTCTTTCATGGAGTTAACAACCTCATCCATACGAAGCATGTAGTCACTAATATTTTCATCATCATTCATCTTGAGTTGTTCAAACATACCTTTGAAGTGTCTCAACTTGGCCTTTCGGACATTTGTATCACCTGTATGAACCACCTTCAATCTGTTTCCACATTTCACTAGCTGTCTTGCAAGTGAATCACTTTGGTGAGATCTCGCTTTCGTAAGCCTTTCAAGATTGCATTCATTGCTTTTGAATTGTTGTGATGTAGGAGCCTTTCTTCTTTAGTATAAGGACCATGTACAGGAATAGTGTACTCATCTTCAATCACTTCCCATACCTCATTACCAAGTGCCATTAGATGAACCTTCATCCTTGCACTCCAAAGACCAAAATCTGACCCATCAAGAATAGGTGTTGCATTGCCACTTGAATAATCCATTGTGTTCTTTACTAGCTTTTCCTTCAAGTTGTTAAACTTTTTGAAGGCACCCGCTCTGATACCAATTGAAGAACACAAGCTTATACTGAGAGGGGGGTGAACAGTGATAAGACCTCTTTTTACTTTTTCCTTTATACTTCAAAATAGTAAAGCAATATACCCAAAGCAATATCAAAACAAAGCACAATATCATCCACAAAGTGACACCAATTTTAACGTGGTTCACCCGAATGCCCGGGCTACGTCCACAAAACTTTTCTCTAAAAGTTATCTCAAAGTTCTTTGGGAAACCTTCCCAATTACAATGTTTATGAGCCTCGGCCCAAAGGAGATACCTTCCCCCAATCAGAATTTATGAGCCTCTGCTCAAAGGAGATACCTTCCCCTCTATCTAAATTTATGAGCCTCTGCTCAAAGGAGATACCTTCCCCTCTGCTCTGGAAATGATCCCTCAGAAGATCAACCGCCTCTACCTCTTGCCAACACGTGGAACTCCTTTCCATCGAAGACCTCCTGTCCTCAATGCTTAGCCTAAGAGACCTCTCCCTTCTATGATCACGTCCACAACAGCTCAACAACTCGTACCAAACACAGTCAGTCGATCTAGTACAAGTCTTCCTCTGTCTGTCAAATCTGTCCAACTTTTGAACAAATCAATCCTCTGCATACAAACCTTCTCAAATACTTGCCAAATCTGTCCTCGAGGTTCTTCTCAAAGAACCAATGCACCTCTGTCCTCAAGTTCTCCGATAGAACTCTCAAACTCAGCTCACAAGTCCTCTGCTAGGACCTGTCCAAATCTGCTCACAAGTCCCCACCGAAACCTATCCAAAACCTGCTCACAAGTCCCCATCGAAACCTGTCCAAAACCTGCTCACAAGTCCCCATCAAAACCTGTCCAAAACCTCAACAAGCTCACCAAGAAAAACTTGCTTAGCATGAACCCACAAAGAGAATTGTTAGAGACCCAATGTGATTCATCAACCTCATAGAAGCATAAAGAGAATTGTTAGAGACTCAATATGTTCTATACTTAACTCCCAGACTCAATCTCAACAGAATAAGATAGATGTAGTATGCTTTTCTCAAGAACATGAAACACAACCCAACAATTGCCAACCATGCAATATCTCATATAACAATGATACTCATGTTCTTTCCACAACCAATTAGGGTTTTAACAACAATGCTCATCAAACAAGGTTTAGTCAACCAACACCATTCAACTCAACATCAACCTTGAAGCATTCAACCAATCATCACAAGAAAAGGAAACAAGTAGAAATCCTTTTCCCTCCACACTTATTTTTAGAAAACCATCAATCAATAACAACCATGGAAGAATGTGCCCATACCTTTACTTTGATGAAGAAGGAGAACTCAAAAACTATCACAACATTAACTCTCAATTTACCACCAATTAGAGTTAGCAACTATACAATAATACACAATAATAAAGATCCAAAATAACACCTTATTACTCCAACTTAATATTAACCACCAAAAATATAATATACATACAAAGTAAAATCTCTTTACACCTTATTACTCCACATAAGCATCAAGCATTAATAATAACAATGTCAAAACAAAGATTACAACTTAACCTTATACCTCCATCAATAATTCTTGATCAAATCAACTCAAATATCCCAAGTCAACAATAAAAGGATTTACCTTGGCAATACTTAGTTCTCCAACCTTAGGAGAAATGAGGAGCCACCACTATAAGCGCTAAAGCGCATTCTCCTCTACTTACGTAGCCCAATCATAGCCGCTCTCCTTCGTGCATCGCAACAAAAGGAAAAATGCACTCGACGTGATTCGAAACTCCGTATCTCTGCCTAGCGAGCACCTTTACTCAAACTCCATCGTCGTTGGAGCACAAGTGCCCGACAAAGAAATATTAAACTATCCTTTGTTTTATCTTCACTTGATCGTAGGATATGGAAAACGTATTCGTTTTCCTAGCACTCGTCCAAAACATAAGTCACTGGAATGCTTGCATTAATCATCTCACAGACACGATCCGGAAAAACACAGTTCGAGTGCAATTGCCAATCCACTAACGTCAAGCAAAAAAGTAAGGATGCAGCCCAAGCTCAAATTCGAGTATGCCAAGCATGGTTTCCAAGACACGGATCAAGCACGATTTCAAAGACGTCAATTGGAGATTCGAAGACACAGAGCAAGCACAAATCGAAGACACCAAGCGCTATTCGAATGATACAGAGCAAACGCAAATCGAAGACACCAAGCGCTATTCGAATGATACAGAGCAAACGCAAATCAAAGACACCAAGCGCTATTCGAATGATACAAAGCAAACGCAAATCGAAGACTCCAATTAATCGGTGGTGCACTTACTTTAGAAAATCATCCCCACTTATATAGCCATTTCTCCTTAACTGTTTGACGTCGGCGCTCCTCCAACGATGGCAACACGTCGACGAAAGAAAACTTTATCTGCGTCGCTTAAGGGTTAAAAGACCCTTTAATAATAATTAAAATAATAATAATTATTATTTTATTAATAATAAATTAAACTTAGACCTTTGTCAAAGGTTTGAGTTAATTTAATTATTAATAATAAACATGGACCTTCAAGGTTTTTCAAGAAGTAAAAACCTTTGCATTAAGTTAAGCTTGGTTTTAATAAAAACCCTTAATGAGTCCAAATGGTTTTAAGAAAAACCTTTAACCTTGTCACCATGGTTTTAATAAAAACCCTTTAACAATATGAAGCTTTCTCAAGATATTTTTGACATCACACTCTTTTTGATATCAACACAAAAATGCCTTTTGACATCAATGACAACTTATACACTTGAGCAAAAGCAATGTACCCAAAGTACCCAAAATTGCCAACAATTCTATCCATAACAATGAGGCTAGTGTCAACATGGATTGACTTTGCCTTATCATATGGATTACAGAGTGGGGTGAGCAAATAAACAAAAATCATGTTGACTTGATGGAAATGGGGTGATAGCAATTCGAGAGGTAATGACTCATCCTGTCTAGGTTACAACTGACCTAGTGTGTGTGACTGGCGATGCTACATACGATGCCAATGTGATGGAGGAGGTTCTAGTTCAAGACTCTCACACTATTTTCTTAGTCGAAATAGAGTGCAGTCTATTGGAAAATTCTTTTGGTGTCAGTCATATCTTTGAATAGATTTTGCATACACCACCTCCTCTTGAGGATCTTATTCTATCTAATTAAGCCCTTCAGGATGCGCATCCATTCTTTGGAATCCTCCAACATCTTCTTGCATTTGGTGCATGTGATTAAAATATGTCATTTCAATTTCATCCTCATAGTCATCATTACTTATCCAGAAGCCATTAGCATTGGTATGAGGCCCCAAAATGAGTGGCATGTAATCTGGCCTAAGGTAGGCCATCTCTATTGGATCTTCATATTATGGTCCTTATTGTAAGGCTTATATTGGAAAATATCCAAGTACATGAGGATAAAAATTATAGTCTAGGTATTCACCATCTATATCATCATCCTCATAATTAGGTTCATCCTCTTCATTTCTTCCTTCTTCCTCTTCCTTGCACTCGATGTCAAGTTCTTTGATGGCGTGATTTAGAGAAGAGTTAGCAATGGAAGGTTGGTAGCCTAGATTGGAGCGATCATTTGGTTCTCTATATTCTGGCTCAACAATGTGGTGAGAACCTTGTTCATGTCGTCCAAGTCCATATACTTGCCTATTAAACCTTTGAAAGTATCTCATTGGGAATGCTGGGTTAGATAAATAATCAATGTCTTCATTAAAATCTTGTAAAGGGTCCTCATCCGGAGGAGGTGGATCAGATGAAGAATCTATCCCCCCATATATGAAATTGATTGCATTTTATTGGGAACCCATTCTATATATCTCACCTATGGCTAAAGGTGGGTCGTGAGAGCGACCATAATCCTTGACTGACTCAATGGGTGGTGTAATTGTGACACTTTTAATAATGTACTCGCCAATACCTAGACTAACAATATGTACTGCAACTCGGGAAGGTTGGGAGGCTGATGGCTTGATGGATGAAGAGGGTTATTTTGAGCTAACCTACGGCTCTAATGGTGATGGTGGATTTTATCTGATGGGTGGCCCTATTTGTGAGACTACGGGTTGTGATATTTGTGGTTTGCTAATGGATGGAGTGGGTTGCACCATGAATATGAATGGTATTTGTGGATTTGGTAGTGTGGTAGATGAAGTTGGTGGTTGGTTGGTAGGATGGTCAAGTGTGATTGGAAAATGATATGCAGTGTTTGAAGGTTGAATTGAGCTAACACTTTTTAATGTAAAAGTTGGGTCAACTATGGGCAATTCTTCTTGGATGGGGGATTTTGATGATGTGTTACTAGGTGGAATGGTTGTGATGGTGAATGGCTAGATAGATACGTGTGTTGATGAAAGCAAGGGCTCATACGAATTTGAAATCAAATTACAGTACTTGAAAGGTTCTATGTTAGCTGGAATATAATGTACTTTACCTTCATGTACATACTTTAAGCATTGATATAATGTTTAAGGTACACACTTCATTTCTCTAATCCAAGGGCATCCAAGAAGTATATTGTATTGCATTTCTCCTTCCAATATGTGGAAGAGAACGTGTATTATTTTCACCCCCACGGTGACGGGAAGAACAACATTTTCTACAATTGAGCATAAAGCATCATTAAAATCCCTAAGGGTGAAGGTGGATGTTGTGATGTGTGATGATGGAATGTTGAGTTTTTTCATTGCAAGTGTGGTGATGAGGTTGATGGAAGAACTGGTATCAATGAGAACTCTCTTGAATCAATTTCTATCAATGTGAGCTACTATGTGCAATGGTGGATTAGGTGAATCTGTTGAGACTTGTTTTTCCTCGAAGTCATAAAATGATATTGAGGGTTCCATGAATTTTTGCACACTTCCCATGAAGGAATTGAATGCATTGGGGTCTTCTATTTGTACGTGGATAGACTTTAAGATTTCCATCAATGCTTCCCTATGGGGTGGTGACTGTTGTATTAGCTCATAAATTGATAATTTTTTTGAAGCTTATTTTTAAACTTTGGGTTAACCGACTACTTAAGATGAAAACTGGACAATTATTAAAAGGTGGTGGTGGAATGGTTGGTCCAAGTTGTATGGGCATATTTGTGGATTGTGTTACTGTAGCCTGAGTTGTGCAATTTTCTTGTCTCTGTCCATGGGTAACTATACTAATAGCCCCTATAAAACCTTGTGGCAGTTGAGACACATAATTAACGTTATTGGGAGAAACTGTAGAAGTTGATGCTCCTATCGATTGTTGATTTGCCTTGTGATGCGACAAGGGTGTCTGATAGATACCTAAGTTTTAATTATTTTGGGCTCATGGGTTGTCAACTTTGATCGTACCCACTTCCAATAAATATTGCACAATATCTTTGAACCCATGACAACCTTCGATGTCATGTCCTCTTTGTCTATGATAGATACAAAATAGATGCTCTTTATAGCATTTTGTATTTGGTTTGTTAGGATCCTCAAGTTTCATCTCCAACAATGTAAAGAGTTTTTCCACATACAATTTTTGAAAAACTAATGAATATGGCTCTTGTACTGGTGTGTAATTTATCTTTGGCTTAAAATGACATTGTTGCCTTTCTGTAGGTTGTGTCTAATTTTGTGCTTGTTGTGGGGGTGGAACCGCTTGATAATTCAATTGTTCTTATTGTTGTTGTTGTTGGGGTTGTTGGTTCTATACTTGGGCTGGTTGATTTAACTATGGTTGGCCCAAGACTATCTGGTTAACCTACGCAATCTTGTCCGGACCATGGTTATTCCCCTTTGGATTCTTATTTTGCCACTCTTTCTTCTTAGGCTTTATCTCGCCTTCTTGAATTTTTATTTCTTCTATTACCTTTGCTTGGACAAGTGCCTCATATAATGTTCTATACTATTGTACCTGTAGTAATGAAGAAATGGGTCTAGCACAACTCTTTGTGAACATTCGTGTTATCTATGACATAGGGAGGGAAAATGGTAGCTTGATCATGACTACCCTCCATAGATTGCCAAAGTCATGGACCGATTCATCATCATATTGTTTCAAATAAATCAAATTAGTCAATGTGGTTTGCTTTCTGACATTTAGGGCAAATATTTCCAAGAACTAGTCCGCTAGTTGCTCAAAGGTAAAAACACTTTGATGTGGCATGGGGTTGTACCAGTATTGGGCTTCTCCTCCTAGTGTCTGAGGAAATGTGTGTAACATGAGTGGATCATTGCTCTTGATTCTAAAGCATGCATTTAAAAATCTAGTTACATGTTCATGAGGGTCCTCTTACCCTTTAAATTCAAGCTTGGGTATCTAGAAATACGTTGGATATGGCGACGTAGGCACCGAAACATGAATAGGATGATTTATTAGTTGCATTAAAGTTAGCTTTTGGTATTGTAAACCTAGAGTTTGCATGGCAAGACTATCAATCTGACTCTATAAGAACTGGTATCTAGGGTCATCCATTGGACTAACACTCAAGTGTACTCGATGATGTTGGTGATGGGGTGGATTGTATGTAGGTTGTGGGTGATAAGGTATGATTGGCTGAAATATGTTATGGTATGGATGTTGGTGGAGATTATGATATGAATGAGGTGATGAAGGTCTGATAGTGTGCTGACTTGTTGCATTAGCATGTGGATGAAGAGGTTGATTATGAACCATTGTGGTAAATAGAGGGTGCATTACCCAAGATGGATCTTGGATAAAGGTATTAGTTTGGTGAGATGTAGGTAGAAAGTTGTGCTTAATCCCTTGCAAATGCTGGTTAGGGTTAGGATTTATGCTACAGTTAGCATTATCTAAAATCATTTACTGTAGCTATAAGAAAGCCTGCTGCATAGCAATCACATTTGAAGTTGGGACTGCCACATGTGATGTGATAGGTTGGGTTGATTGCGAGACAACCATGGTGGTGGATGTGAGTGGGGGGTAATTAGCAAAGGGTATTGCCACTGAATGTGGTATGGTATGAGATGTAGAACTTATGAGGGTAGTGGATGAAGTGGATGTAGGGGCTTGCAAAACAACATGAATTGTTTCATACAAGGGATTGGTGGAAGTGGTCATTTTTTGAGGCAATGTGAGGGGTGGTTGGTTAGCTAGTGCTACAACAACCAACTCAAAGAGAGGATTTGTGAAGACTTGTTCCAGCTGCTGTGGGTAAGTGAATGTGGACTCTTATTGTAATGGTGGTATGACATGGGATGGGATGGAGAGTGATGGCAATGATGGGAAGACCATTCCAGTTGCATTCAAGTATATTCTAATGGTATCCATGTCTAGCATGGTGACACGACTATCCATCATTGTAGGATATTCACTCCTAGGTGTCTCAGGTATGGCTGTGTGAGTAGCCCTATGAATGATGTCTATATCCATATTAGGGGCACTAATAAAGGGCCTACATTGAATATTTAGGACATAGAAAGGGGTAAGCTTACTTGCCCTACCACCGAAGTGTTAGGGATGTTGCCAGACTGAGATGCCATGGGGGATGACCGTTGACTTTGGATTGACACTAATTTCTTAGCCTGACTACGAGTCACTACCATGCGCTACTATGTGATAAAATGCCAAGTGCAACTATGTGTCTATGTAAATAAAATGACAGTATAATGCAATACAACATGAAAAGCAAATAAACACATAAAGTTTTGGTCTTAGATTTTTGTTAGTTCTGATTTTGTCTTTTTTTTTTTGAAATTGTTTGAAAATAAAAATATGTGTGCTCAAAGTTTTGCCCTAAATGAATCTAGGTTTTCACCTGTATACTTGTAGCTCTACAACCTGGCTATGAACTCCAGGTCGCGTAAACCCCCCAAAGTATGGTAGTGAAAGTCCACACCTGGGCAGGGAGCACAGGTCCTACTGGTCCTCACCCAATCTCACTTGGTTAGCGTCATACTCTCCGAAGAGAAATATATGCAAATTTTCCAAGCTACGATGATTCTTGGATACGACCTTGGCAAAAAGTTAGGGTATAATGTTGGTGGTTTGGTGATGAAATCTGAACCCAGCGATGATGAAATCCAACTGTTTTCCAATGTTTATGTGAGTGTGTAGTGGTTTTGTTTAATTATTGTGGTATGCAAGACTACCATGCAATTTCATTTCAATGTCTAGATGCAGGAAAATAGAATACAAGGAATGGCAAATAGCAGATTAGGGGAAAAAGTGCCAACTTCAAGTCCAATCTAATCAGATTCTATTTAATAGGGCTAACCGTGAGTGGGTGGTTAGTTTTGGTAAACTGCGGATGCACAGTTTACCAGCCGCACGTTTGCATTTGGGATATCCCAACCATGGATGCATGAGTACTTTCTGCTAATAGAAATAGAATGAATCTTAGACCCAAAATTGAAAATAATGCCTAAGTTATTTCTAACCCGACAAATTTAGAGATGACCTATTTTCTATTTATGCGAATGTAGATTTTTTTTTTCTTATGAACTCTATCCTAAGACCTATATGCAAACAAATGGTAAACATGACTGAACTTCTGATTTACCTTAAGTGTAATGCTAAGAACATAATTCAAATAAAGAATTAGAAAAGAAATAAAAATCTAAGGGTACAGACCTATGATCCTATCATTGCTCCTTCTAGATATCAACCATCGGCTCGCGTTTCCATAAACAACTGCGCATTTGCATTTTATCATAATCATAACCACGTAATCGCATTCTAGTCTTCTCAATCACGGTTCTAAATTTCCTTAGGATAGGAACCGAACCAATGCATTTTATTAGGGCAAAAACCACAATTCTACATTTTTATAGTGAACATGTCGAGCACAGGGTTCTTCAGGTTTATCGACCCAGGGTTGATCTACACGCGCCTCAAAATCTTAAAACCTGTAGGTAAAAAACAAAGATTAGTAAATAATTTAAAAGGCAAGGCAAAAAAAAATGGAACCCTTATGGGGTCGCATCGTGATCGCCATTTTCTATAACAAAATAACTGAACACAAATAAAGATATGCAAAAAGAGAAGTAGATTGCCAAAATTCTCTTTTGTATTGATATTGATACAACTTTTTACAAAATATTTTGAATTGCCCCAAGTGTGTTGGGAGCAATGTTACAATGCTTCTTGTCTCTCTGAAATACAATGCTTTTGATAAAAGAGGGGAGATCCTATGACTCTTCTGCAGGATGTGGTATTCTTTGCTCTCTTTTTACAGCTTCAAGTGGTGCATGGGCTTTGGTATCCAATGAGGGGACCACTCTAGCTTTAGCAACTTCTTAATGAACCTGTTACCTACACATAATCACACAAAAAATGGATCAATAGAACCTGTCACAATAAAGTAATTAAATCCAATGCCACACATAAACCCTAAGCTGATGCGAGTGAAAAGCAGATAACAAAAATAAATCATAAAATGATGGCCTTGTAATCAACTGCTATACTAATCCCTACTTTGTGCAACTTTTATTCTCGAGACTGTGGAACTACGAATGCACGATGGTGGACTGGAAACTACGGGCTCGCAGTGATGTATTGGAAATCGTGGACCTATAGTTGTGAAACCACAAATGCACATTTTTGACTGTGAAACCATGGATGGGCGGTCTTGGCTGAAAAGCAGGATGCCTCGGGAACCAAACCAGCAGTACGAAACATAGACAGTGCTCGTGATTTTGCTTTGGGTTTAGTTTAATTTTGGTAGCCTGTCGGTATGAAAATTTAGCTCTCTTTTTCTAGTGAAATGATGGTATTATTATAGGATTCCTAGGGCTTTAGAGGGAAATGGGAGGTGGTAAGCCCACCTTGCCAAGTGGTAAATTTGGGCTGCCAGATGGAAGAGACAATTATAGTGAGTCACCCAGTGTGTCTCACTTAACTAGGGTGTTGTGGTTGCAAGTGGAATGGAGTGTGGGATCTTATTTTATGTGGAGGGACATAGGGAACAAGAAAGGTGGGATGTGGCATGGGTGTTGGGAATCTATCTCATGTGAAAAGAAAAGAGGGACAAGAATGGGTGATATGTGGAAAATATTTTGGGTGAAGTGTCCAGGAAACATGTCCAGTGGGCAAGTAGGGTATCCTAGGGTAATTTTCCAGATTTAATAAATTTGGAAAATAGGATAATGTGCAGGATTTTATATCCCTAAGTTAGGACTCAGGCATATAATTTTATTATGCAGCATTTGATGGTGGGGTGATAAATGTGACTTTGAATGTGTTGGATTTTGTTGTCTACAGATGGTATTCTACGAAGATGTGTGATGGACAAGGAAGTTAAAGCAACATTGAAAGAAGCTCATGAAGGATTGGTAGGAGGACACATGGTGCCTGATGCCACTACTCAAAAAGTACTCTTAATAGTACTATGGTGGCCCACATTGTATAATGATGCAAAGGAATATGCACAAACATGTAATACTTGCCAAAAACCAGGGAAACCAATACAATGATACTTTATGCCCCTACACTCATCACAACCCTAGGAACTATTTGAGAGATGGGGGTTGGACTTTGTCGAATCATTGAGAACTACTCGTAGGTGGAAGTGTCGATATATCATGGTAGCTACTGAATACCTAACAAAATAGTTGAGTCAAGAGTACTACCAGATAACATGACAAAGAGTACAACTCAATTCTTGTGTGAGAAAGTAATTACAAGATTTAGTATTCCACTACAAATAACAAGTGATTGAGGATGTCACTTTGTGAATGAGATTATAAAAAAACTAACAACTGATTTCAAGATTTGGTATTCTTTGTCTAGTTTATATTACCCTAGATCCAATGGGTAAGCATAAGCGACTAACAAAGTCCTAGTGTCAACCTTGTATAAAACCTTTGGGATAGAAGGAGGAGATTGGGAGGAAAGTTTACCATTTTTTATTTGGGTATATCGAACTACCTTTAAGCCAACAACAGACCATACACCATTTCAACTAATGTATGGTCAAGAGGTAGTAGTACTAGTGGAGTTCTTGGTACCAAGTTTGTGGGTAGCTGTGGAGCATCACTTAGGTGACCAAGAGAGTCTAGAGGAAATACTAATGAAACTAATTGAGCTGGATGAGAGAAGAGTCATGGCACAATGGGCGATCAAAGTGGTCCAGAAGATAAGGAAGTTGTGGCATGACAAGCACCTTAGGAAGTTAGAACTTAAGAAATGTAACTTAGTTCTAAAATTTAATGGGAAATGAGAAATCAAGCTAGGAAAGTTAAAAACCTTATGGATTGGTCCCTTTCGAGTCATAGAAGTAAGGGACAATGGGACAGTTAAACTACAAAAATTTAATGGAACTAAAGTACCAGACATCATGAATGGTTTGAAGTTGAAGTCATATAAAGTAAAATGTCTATTTATTTCTTCATAAGAAGTTGAATGGAGACAAGAAGCTTAGTCCAATGAACCACAAAGAAGAATTAAAGGTCCATTATAGAAGGACCTTGATATGGGACTCACATGCCTATTCACAGAAGAGGAGGAGGCAAGGCCTATTATCAAACAATAAGAACTGGTACCTCAAATCAGTGAGAGAAGAAGGATGTGGGTACATGTAAGGTCAATAGATGAGATCAAATAGATCAAGTAAGAAGATGAAGAAGGGATTCTCCCAAATGAGGGAAGGAACCTAGAGGAACAAGGAATGATGTATCCATAGTTGGAGGATAGAGAATTACCCCAACCAACATAAGATCAACAAAAAGTACGACTAACGGTCTGATATGTAGATAGGATGGACATTTCGACATGGAAGTACCAAAAAGGAATAGAGGTGACACTATGAAGGAAGATCCCATTGGACTCAATTTGTTAGCTCAGATTGTATTACTGCAGTAGAGGATGCGATACCAGATCCAAAAGTTGCAAGAGGAGTATGAAATATTGCAAGGTCACACTGCAAGACTTTGTGAACAAACTATCTAGGATATGAATGAGATGATACACATGATGGATGAGCAAAGGATAGCAAGGTTATAAGAATTATAAGTAAGAGGAAAATAACATGAGGTGACACCACAAGTAAGCAGTACACATCAGGATGGTGCAAGTACCAGCAGGGGAGAAAGCTCACAAATAACACCTCATGGTATGCCCAATGGCCCGTCAATGATAGAATAAGATGCAAATATAGCTTGGCAATAAATTGAAGAAGATATTACATCACCCAAACCACAAGGTAATATACACAAGGATTCAAGTAAATTCAATGATGGAGAGTTGCCTTGGTTAGTAAGAGATGAGAATTTTGATAGTGGTGATGATGACTTTTAAAGGCAAATATAGGTACCTCATACTCATCCTGGCTCTGAGACCTATGCAATAGCCTATTGGTAGCTGAGGCAATAAGAGAGAAGTGCAAAGACTTCAAAGGTTAATGAACTTGCCAACAAATTGGTCAAAACAAAGGGATGATGATCGTCATGATTCTAGTTTTGAGTCTAATTTTTTAGAACCATATAGGGAAACTCTGGCAATCGTGTCTCCACAATGACACTTTGAGGAAATGTGATGAACATGTTGAGTATTACATGTAGATCATCGAATGCAAGCACTCCGACAATTGTCACCCATAACACAAAGAAATGAAGGTCACTTGGCCAACATAGAATTGGTGGATATAACCCATGGAAGGAACCAATAAGAATCCCCAAGAAAGTAGTGAGGCCATAGAGGAGTACACCCACTGAATACTAGAAAGGTTAGAGGAGATATACCACCTAGAGGATGTAAAGGATAAGGGAGGATTCAACCCCCTACTCCTAGATGACCAAGAGATACACCATTGGGTTGTATCAACTAGACTAGAAACCTGTAAGGTATCCCCTGGTTGAGAGGGTATGTACCAAACCTCAGATGAAGACAACCATGGGGATGACCTCCATTGATCTAAAAAGGACCAAGAATAATTGAATCTGGAAGAGGATTGCTCCAAGAAAGAGAAGTTCCACTTAGAGATCCTATGTTGAGAGGGTTAGGTCATGAAAGACCTATGCAAGGAAGAGGACTTACCAACAAGGGAAGAGTATGCTTCATTGATGAAAGGAGTCAAGGATGAAAAATGACTCGTTCACCTAGCTTGGAAGCTTATTTGATACAAGGAGATAGGCAGAGGAGTAACTCAAATGATAGTAGATCAGTAAGAACACCCCTACCTCGTGATCAATCACCAGAACAACAGGATGAAGTATTTCCAATAGGAAGTCTTACAATTTGTAATTGTACAATTCCAAATTGTACACATGGCAATCAAATGAGAGTAAATGATACAACCCTACAAAGAGAAAGGGATAAAAAAAATGGTCGGTTAGCACCTAACAACACGATTACTCGTAATGTAGTAGTGGGACACCCAACTGATGAGTCAACAAATGGTATCGTACAAGTGAATGCCACTATACAATTTCCATGACGATAAGTTGTTAGAATATTGGAAAAAAATAGAAAAATATCTTAATTGTGAAAATCTTGCAGGACACAATTAAGACAAAAGGTGGTTGAAAATAAAAAATGGTAGTCCCTTCTGAGAAAAAAAAGATAGAACAAGTTGAAAATTATCTTAACTGTGAAAATTCCTCGGGATGCAATTAATATGGAGGGTGGTTGAAAACTGGGAATGACGACCCCTTCTAAAAAAATTAGAGAAAAGAAAATAAAAGAAGAGAAAAGAGAAGAAAAAGAAAAAGAAAAAGAAAAAGAAAAAGAAAATAAAATAAAAATGCAAAGAAAAGTACAAAAAATAAGAAAAAGATAAAACCGCATGCACTAGGGTGACGAGTTGTCAATCATCCATACAAGAGGACAAAATCACATGCAAATGAGGCTAAGGTGGAGAAATTTCATGCATTGAGACATTAGGGTTTCAAAATTAGATAAAAAGCAAGCACCATACAAGCTTTTTGACAAACCGTACACATGCAATTGAAATTTGGAGGATTCGAGAGCAAAAAGGGTGCAACCAGACAATATTATTCTATATGGGAATTTGAATTCAATTGTTTTCTATAATTTTTTGTGATCCATTCCATATTTGCACCATAAAACATTTTTGATTTTGAAAAAGCAAAACCGATTGGAGAAAAGTTTTCAAAGTTAGGGTTTTACTCTGAAAAAGTGATTTTTTTTAAAATCGTGTTGCAAGTAGAGAAATTTTGTTGAATGAATGAGGATTTGTAGGAGGAAGGCACCCAAGGAAACTCTTATTGTAGAAAAAGTAGGGCTACGGTTTGGTTTTTCTAAAAATAGGAAAGTGCAGAAATTGCAAGGAGGCAAAACGATAAACCCTAGTATAGAAAATTAGCCATAAAAGCACAAGGATATTTTTAACTATGCATGTGTGAAAAATAAAGAAAGGATGGTCGTACAATGCTACCGTACTACTAATTTTTTTTTTTCTTGGAGGAAGATTGCACTGAGTGAAGGAAAAATTGCATAATTGCACCAAAATTACACCAGAAAAGAAGATTGCACACTTTCAAAAAATGGGTTTCTTAGAAATCATACTAGTTTGAAAAAAGTAAGGATTTTTAGCCAAGTGATATTTTTTAGGATTGTATGTATGATTTGGAGGCATGATTGGACGATTCTGAAGCAGATTGTATGATTTTCAGGCCTTCAAATACCCAATTTGTGTATTTTGGAGGAGATTGTATGGAATGTTTTGTAGTTGTACAGAATCTGATGAGGTTGTATAAAAGGGAGGCATCATTGTATGATTTAATAGTTGCTTGTATAAATTTAGATCGATATTGTATGATTTGAAGCTCCATTTGTATGATTTTCTATATTTGTATAGAATCGGGTGTAGTTGAACAACTTTGGTTGGAGTTGTACGATTTGACAAGGGTTGTACGATTTCAAAATGTACATGTATGATATACTAAAGATCCTATACAATTTATAATAGCCCTTGTACATTTAGGAAGTAATCATACAAATTTTTGGAGTGATTTTGTGTAGAGTTGTCCTAAATTGCCAAGTTGATCAGACAGTGTGTGAACAAGATTTCCACTCAGCAATGATAGAAGCATGAGATCCAGGAAAGAGTTCTAAGGTCATTCTGATATCATTTTAGAAACTAGGGTAAAAATATCACCATGACCACTACACCAGAGAGAATCATGATTCAGTATATCTCCCTCAATTTACCCCATTGAAGATCAAGGACATAGATTTTAATCACACGAGAGGCGTGGTAATCATCCTTGGAGAGGGAGAGGGCATAAGCCATGGAGGGGTCAAAGATATTGGCATGGTGGTAGAAGAGGTACAATGCTACAATATAGGAGGGAATATATAGAGCCACCCAAGGCACATAGAAGGGAACTTCATAATGAAATTCATCGAGAGAAGACTCTAGAGGAATAGGAAGAACTACTTAGTGAAGCAGAGGAGCAAGTGGATATCAAGGATATTAATTTCAGACAACCAATAATAGAATTTTATAGGAAATGGTGGGAAAGGAATGAGGCAAAACACCCAGTGAATCTTATGCTGAGGAAGGCTAGAGTGAGCACTATCGCGTAAATCCTGTCGCAAGATAAAGTATTCTTCAATGAGTACTTGTTGCAAATTCTTTAGTCCTATAAACTTGTTACAAATCACACTATTGTGAGAGTGGGTAATAGGTACATCAAGGTGGAGTTATTGATAAAGGCATTTCAAATAACATTTGGATTACCCAAGGATGAAGCTCCAATTTTGAAGAAGATAGTAGATCCAATTGAGGCTCATAGGTTGATTACGACACTCACATATTTTAAGTCACCTATGGTAGCTAATATTTCTAGTTATGGAACCCATGGAATTAAATAGATCCAGTTTAAGACTGATGAATTAGCATGCACAATGAATGTTGTCATGGCTCAGTTTTTTGGAGAATCACAAGCTTCAAAAATTTCAATTTGAATGGCACAATATGTGGAAGGTGTTTACAATGGTGTGAAGTACAAATGGGGAACATACTTAAAGGAATGAATGCAACAATTGCTGACAACCAGGAGGAAAACATTCACCATGAATTTTATGTCATTTATCTTTTATTAGATGTAGTATCTGGAACGAGAATCCCATTTCCTAGTAGGAACCAACCTCGGTATTTGTTGCCTAATTAACCTACCATACTGTGATGGGAAAATACTATGCCTCTATCAAAGGCAACTCCAAAGAAATTGAAGGCCAATAAGAGAAAAAAGCAGCCAATAACTCCGATGTAGGTTGAGGCAGAGACTGCATATGATGAAGATGTTCATCCTTGGAGGAAAAAAAGAAGATAGTTGGAACCTGCCTTAGAACAACAAGCATATGATCAACAGTTTTAGGAGCAACCAATATCTTTTGAAGAGGAGGAGAGATTAGAATGGCAATCCAGTCCTATAAATATTCAAACACACAAAAAATGAGAGAAATAGAAGAAGCCCATGTAGAAGGAGAAACCCGAGATGGTACCAGAGGAAGGGTACTCAAACTCGAAAGGATTGAATTTACTGAATTTCAATATACCATGTCTAGAAGAAGTAGGAAGAGCAATGGGATCTCTGAAATTGCTCCAAACCTTTGATTTTAATTTTTTGGATTCATCCACATATTTGGTTGGAAAAATAATGGTACCAATAGCCTTAAAAGTGAAAGCAGTGGTGGTAGTTCCATTTGAGAAACCTATGGGAATAAAGAAAATAAATATTGTGATGAGAAACGGTAACAGTAAATAGGATCAGGCAAGTACACAACCACCACAGGAAGAGTTTGCTCCTAATCATATAGTTGCAATCCTGAGGGGAGTGCAAACAAACCCATAGGAGGAAGGGTTGGTAGAAATGCAACAAGAGGACTTACCTAATCTAAAATGGGAAGTCCAAGCACTAGTGATAGAGCAAAAATCTCTATAGGATATCATCAATATTGAGGAGATTAGATCATCAGAAGAAGGAGAGACAAACATGATAATAGCACACATCCCACTACAAGAAGAGAAAGTAGCCAGTGTGATCAAGGAAGTTGGAAGAAGTTCAGATCCATAGGAAGAAAAAAAGGAAGAATAGACCCCACCACAATATAATACTACAAAGACTTGTACAAGATTTTTAGTAGAAGTACCTTGCTTTGGTATTTTGGGGGATGAGGATGAAAATACTAATAAGAAGGTGGAGCACTTCTTTCGACAGGATAGTGAAATGTTTGTGCGCCAAGCTGAAATTTTGTATTGGTGGTATTGGACAGTTGAAACAATGGAGGGAGAAAACCTTCAACAAATTAGAAAATATTGTGGAGTGGGTGTGTAATGAGGATCATACAAGGCAAATATCACACATCCATGCACAACACCTATGGTTGTTACCTAGGGGTGAGGTAACCAGGATGCTAGGAAGATAGAATTTACCAAATGGAGTGAATACCAATTACCACACATTTCCACACATATATTTGGATAAGGCAACATGTTAGACTTGTCCATTGAATACAATGGGTACAAAATTTTGAAGAGTACCTTCGAAATTGGCCTTCTCTCTAAGGAAATTGAATTTCCTTACATACTGGATCGAGTGGCTCAACTTGGGTCTAGAACAAATTTATCAAGCCAAGGAAGATCAGTGAGAAGAAGTAGAAGCTACTCAAAAGGATATGGTTGCGATGGAAGAAGAATTGGTGCACAAAAAAATAGAGGTTGAGGAAATATTGAAGAAGGTGAAAATAAAATGGGCTAACATCAAGCAAGCTTATGAGGATAAGCTACACTCATAGGAGGAGGAAGAGCAACTTGTGATCCAAAAAGTGGAAGAGCACACGAAGTAGTTGGAGGCTCAGTTGGCAACACAAAATGAACAGCTAGCCAAACAAGCAAATTAGTTGAAGGTAGTAGAGGAATAACTACATGAGAAGAATCATAAGATCGAGGAGTTGGCAAAGGATACCAAGTGCTACAATGAGATAATAATGGATCATAAGGCTCAATTTAAGGTTAAGGATGAGTGTATTAAGGCTTGTGAGGTTGACATTCATAAGAATCTATAGGTTATTACAAAAAATAATGAGAAATTATCCATAGCAACTAGATTAGAAGCCATGTTGACAAAGAAGCTACACAAGGGAGCATCCTAACATGAAAAGGAGTTAGCCGCACTTCTGGCTACTGCAGAAGAGAAAGCCAATGAGTATGGGTTGAGAGCCTTGGAAGTCAGTAAATACATAGCTGGATTGAAGGATGAGCACCAAGATTTGTACATGCAACTTGATGAGTACCACCAAGGTTGGTCGACAAAGACTAAGAAGGCTGAGTCGATGAGGATACCCCCTAATTTAAAGGGATGGTAGATGTAGGCAACAAATCCACCTCCCAAAAGAAGAAGAAATGATTTTTGGATTTGCATAGTTTTGTTCATTTTTTATTAAAATGTACAAGTTTCAAAATGTATAATTTTGCGAATGTACGATGTGAAATGTCAATGAAATTAGGTGAATGTACATTTGGGGTGAATTTGATAAAAATAAAATTAGATTTAGTAAAACCTTATAAAGAATTATTTTTGCAGTTAATTTAGGATGGCAGTTGTAAGTAATGTGATGTATTAGAAACTAATTTGGAATGGTTTGGGCATGCATTATATAGCTCACCATTAAATTTTTAGGTTATTCTAGATAGTTCATTGATAGTGGAAATGTTCATTCATTCATGGAGTTATTGATTTGCATACTGTTCATTGTTGTGGTCTATGGTTGTTGAGTTTATGGTTGTGAGAAATGAGGATGGATATATTGTACAGGAATACCCATAATTTGAATATAACAATAATTCTCTTTGTTTCCATGTCATTATGAATTCCATTGTATATTTTGGTTGTTGCAGGTTGTGTAAATGATATTTGAGTGCAATAACTTGTTATGTTAATGGATGGAATTGTATTGTGAATGATTTTTATCATCCTAAAGACTTTGTGTGAGGATATGAATTGATTGCATGATGGATTACGATGTACAATGATGTTTCTAGGCAATTGTATGATTTTTGGAATTGCTCTTGATGATTACAATTCATTTCCAATGAATTAGGGTTTGCATGTTAGAAGGAAAGTCAAGAATTATCATAAAGAAACATCCCAAAAATTGTATTGGAAAGAATGGTTGTGCAGGCTGATAGATCTAACTAAAATCTACAGCAAGGTTTCGTAAAAACCGTACAAGTACTGTACCAAATAGTACAAACTGATCGTTTACCTGATTTGGCAATAAAGCTGCAAGATAAAACCTACCAAATAAGGAATAAATGCTAATTTGGAGAAATCTATTACAAAATTGATTGATTTGACTTGCAAAACCTGTTCCAGTGGATTTGCTGAGTACCAAATTGTACAAGGTGTAGTGTTGTATGATTTGGATCATACAACTATACGATTTGGTGATCGTACAAGCTATTTGGAAAACTGACATAGTGCACAAGGCAAACTGTACAAGTTGTACAATTTGGGTAAGTTGGGTTTGAGACTTTGGTATTCAATTCTAAGTATTCTAAATAACATCCCATTATAAGAATACTACACCCTTGCTCTACACCACTTTGGGACATTGGGCCTTTGAGGTACAAGGTCCGAAACCCCTATCCATAAAAATGCAAACTTTTGATGATGCATCAAACTCCCTAATGATGTAAGCAATGCTAAAGTGGCACTTGACGACAACCAAATTTTTGCTCAAGAATGATGACATGGCACCTGATGATGTGGTATCTAATGACATGGTAGTCCATATTGATGTTGACATGGAAATTTGTATGATAACTGGTGTTAACATGACAACTAACATGGTGATCTATATAGATGATGAAGTGTTGGTCCATATAGGTACTAACATGGCAAGTGCTAATATGATGATATGTATAGGTGTTGATGTGGTAATATATATAGGTGTTGACATGGCATGGGTCAACATATCAAAAATCAACATGGTAGGTGGATTGCTACATAATAGGCATAAACATGAGTTTGGCCAATCACATTCTACCAACTCATCAAACCCAATGACCATACAATCACATGATCAATAGCAAAACTGAAGCATGAATTTAAAATTTAATCAAGATGAAATAAGTGGTGCAACATGGTTCATGGGATGAAGAGCATGAAAAATTTGCACAATATAGTTTGCTACTACTCTACACAATGGCCTCATAGTGAGTAAACAATTGGCAATCCATTGTTTTTAGATCATGGCAATTGGCATCAACCCATTCACTTGTACATTGTCTAATCAATACATAATTGGAACCCCCTCATCCACCCATGCAAAAAAATGTAGTGAACTCCCATTTGTTGCAAGCATAAAAAAACATTTTTCAAAGGTTTGTAGTCATTTTGTGTGATTTTTGTGCTAAACTTCCAAGGGCCATACATTTTGCATAGAAAAGCCTCTTGATCCCATTTTTTTCAAATTGCATGGTTTTTTGAGATATTTGCATTGGGGTATTGTTTCTTATCATTATTTATTACATATTTTTTATTTTTGTGGGAAATTTATGGATCAAATTGTGCCCTTGATAAATGATCTAAACTATGGTACTTGAAAAATTAATATTGAAGCTTTGCTTTAAAGTATGGGGTTTCTCAAATATATGAATAAGGAACCTTGTGATATTGATTCTAAAGGGAGAAAGCAATTCTATAGGGACAATAAGTATGAATCTCTTGGTTGATAACTCTCCATGTTGATAAGATCTATAAAAATTATGTTAGAAACACCACAGACCCCAAGGAACTACTTTGTAAGTTTCAAAAATTATGTGATCACATTGGATCTACATAGATTAATAGGTTGGAGGTAGATCTTGCTACTTTTTCTATGGAATATTTTGATATTTTTTATGATTACATTAGTTGTTTCAAGAAAGTGCAAGATGATATCCAAACTATTAGAGGAATTCCAAAGGTGACAAGAGAAGTTCAGGAGGCTATGGACAAGGAGAAGAATATTGAACTACTCAACATTATCTTCAACAATATTTTAGAGGCATATGGTATATTTGTTGTTGTGATTGATATGATTCATGTTTATTTTAATTTCTTCATCATCGATCTAGAACACAAAGGCATAAGGGTCATTTTTCATCAATTAAGCTCATCCAAAATAAGTTGTTAAAACTCAAAATGATAAGAAGCTAAAGCAGAATGAAACAAAGCCCAAGAAGCCCTTCCAAAAGTCAACATGTGAGTTTTATAAGAAGAAAAGACACAAATAATTTTTTTGTCAATTTCACATCAAGAAGCTTATGGGAGAAAAAAAAAGAGGGTGTTGATGTTGCTTTCTTTTATGCATAAGGTGAGGGTAATTTTGATGGAGAAATATCACAAGCACATGTAATTGTTCATTCAACATATTGGATATCCATATATTTTGATGTGTAGATTGCAAATTTAGAGGAAATAAGACACATGAAAAAGAACAAACATCTCATACAAGGATGCAACTAATCACATTCAGATGAGTGTTATTTGGACCAACAAGGTGTTGGATAATTGTACTATCAGTAAAATATTACATTTATAGTACAATGCAGAGTTAGTTAAGGTCATAAAACATAATGATTAAGTAAACAACTTAAGGTGTATGTGTAGAACCTATTATCACCAAATTAGACACCACCTAGCACCCTAATAACTGATGTAATATTTCCAACATACGCCCTTATTACATCATTGCTCAATGGGGGAAAGAAATCAACTATTGTACTAGACTAGGACCATGCATACATTTCATTTTAGAATAGGACTTACCTCACGGTTTTACAATAATCTTGGAGTATACACACAAGTACATAAATTTAAGTCAAATTTACCAACAATAATGTTGTATTAACCAACAAGTGAATAGTGTTGTATGCATTTATTCACAATTTTTTCTTGATTGGTTGAAATAAGGGGTTTTAAAAGGATCCCTTAATATTTTAGAAATATATTTATTTAAGGCTTCATACCTTTTTACTTCATTCCTCATGGCCACATCATTTGGAAACCATGAAAACGATTATTAAATCTCAACAAGGTAGCTTCCAGTTGCTCCTTGCACACCACGATTATCAAAATTATCTTGAAGTTTTATAAACTCCAAATAATGTATTGGTGTATCCCCCCTCAATCAAGTGATATTCATCAATGATCACTATATCATTTAGCATCAGTTCCTTAGGAGGTGCATCAAGCTAGAACAAAGATTTTTGATTACTATAATTGCACCTATCTTCTGCATCAAGATAGTAGGAAAGAATAATTAATTTCTTAAGGTCCATATATCCAAAATTTGCAAAAAAAAGAATCTAAAATTGGCCAAAATAATATGGTATAATATGTTTTTAGAAATTTTGATTTTATTGAGCTGAGCAAGAATTATCAATGATTGCACGAATGAATCAAAGCAAGGAGGGTATATCCACCAACGAATGTCAAACATTTGTGTTTTCCATACAACATATAAATGCCTCCAATCTTATTTTTCTATCATATGTGGGATATTTGAATGGATTATTTCTAATATAGACTTGCACAAATCATGTCAACACAAAAAATGTTTTTCCACCATTGACTAAATGAATCCAATGATTGCAAATTGGGATCGTTTGTACAAGTAAAGAGTGCATTTTTTTTTGAAAAATACAATGCAATTGCCTCCAATAAATGAGTTAAAAATGTGTGCAACTGATCCAAGTGATCTTTATCGTTGATGCCAACTTTGACTACTAGATTTTGTAGTCCTCTTCATTTTTTTGGCATTGTCATGCAATAAATTTTCATGCACAATTGTCTTATTACTTATTTAAATATCCATGTCTCCTTTTCATTTATAAACTATCTATCCTTTGCATGTAGCAGATCAACACTTCTCTCCTAGTAAAATGTAGGTACTAGGTGTTTTTTATTTTTTAAATTTGTAGCACAAACCTTTAGGCAATAACACTTCATTAGAATTTTACTTCTAGATGATACATACATTGATTAGATGGTAACTTCATAATAGATGATCCTTGTGCATCTTCAAATGACCTTGTTGCTAGATGATCCAATCAACATATGATAGAGTCCAACTTCACTTTAGATGATACTCTTTTTCATAGTAGCCCAAGTAGTAGCTTTGAATGAAAATAGGTCCAGATGATAACTCTTGATGAGAGAAGATTGAAAGCTTCATATGGTAGCTCTAGATGATGAATTAAAACAACTCCATATGGTAGTATCTCTAGATGATAGCTTCAAACAAAATCTCTAGACAACAACTCTAGACGATAATAGCTCTAGACATTAGCAAATCTAGACCTATTTCTTTGCTCTTTTTCATGTTGGAAATATTGTGCACAATAATACATTCGAGAAAGATTTTTTTGGTCTTCAATGCATTAAATATTTTTCCAATGGTTGAATAGCAAGTTTGATCATGATTTCTCTAGTCATTCTTCATACAATTGGGACACAAACTAGAGTATAACCATGAATGAATCTCCAAATTAAATACAAATAAAAGTGGAAAAACATATCCTCTTTAACTCATTCATGACACAAATATTTGTAATCTTCTATGCATTATTCTCTTCAACACTCATATCACAAACTTTTATCACCTATTTCTCTAGGTAGGAATCTATAACTACACATCTTGCTCATTGGAAAACTGACATAAAATGCCTTCTAAACAACATCTACTTTTGTTCAACAAGGTCCATTTGGGCATGGAATATTTGCTTCTCTTATGCCTGTCATTTTGTGTCTACTTATGGTCTTTCTAGGGCAACATGCATGCTCAATCTTTATTGATTAGATAATTGTCTTCTCTTTAGGAAGTAACATTGAAGATTTCATGTCAACTTAATATTTTCAAAAAAAACAAACAATGGACAAAATAGGAGAACTCCATTGCTTTGGCTTCTTCCAATATTAAATTTTATTGAATCTACCCTGCTCACATATCTTGCTCTAATACCAAATGTTGGACCAATAGGTTATTGGAAAAGTGTATTATCAAAAAAATATTACATTTATAGTACAATGTGGAGTTAGTTAAGGTCAAAAAACATAATGATCAAGTTACCAACTCAAGGTGTGTGGGTAGAACCTGCTATCACCACATTAGACACCACCTACCACCTTGATAGGTGATGTAATATTTCCAATAATATTGTCACTAGAGATGACCCTTCTTTATAGGTGGTAGAATATGGAGTGCTTAGTATTGAATCTTCTTCTTTTGATGAAGTTATTCATGTTATTAGTGTTGGCCTTGATCTCTTGTTTATTTATCATATGATTCCTAAAAAAAGTAAAGTTTTGGCATGGTCATTAGGTAATAAAGGATATAGAAAATGAATTCAAGACAATTAATTTTGGTTATTGTGATGAGTAAGGTAGGGGAAAGGTTGGCTCCTTTTGTTTCTTCATCTCCAAAGAAATATATTGAGGTTGTGATGGCTCATGCAAACGATGGGAGTCAATGATGACATCATAGGCTTGGGCATATTAGATATGTATCTTCCAAATACATGATTCATCACTAGATGGCCATTGGACTTCTATTGGAATTCACAATATTTTTCAAAAATAAATAGAAGCAAACCATCCACTCAAATCTTATATAAGAAGTGAAAATATTGGAAAAGAGAGATTTGGTGGACACCTATAGGCACCATAAATAATCACTATATCTGTAGATAATATTATACAACACTATGATGAAGAAATGAGGAGTGGGAGGAGGTATTTATACCAATACTAAAATCTAAATTACATAATAAAATTTAACCTAAATTGACATAATAAGAGGGATTTAGGTTAATTACAAGTTATAAAGAGGGTTTAACCATAACAAGGTTAAATGCAACCTATAGAGCTTAAATAATAAAATATTATAATTAATTAATACATTATATAATTTAATTCCCTTAAGCTTATCCAATACATCATACTGATGGATTTCTAAGCCATAATACTACCACAAATCTCAAAGGTTAAATATCATAGGATCAAATATAATATAACCACAATACAGTAAGGTCAAGATAATGATATGAGCATAATAATATGAGAAAATTAATATGTATATCAAGGCTTATAATATATCAAATAACATTCACTAATAAAAAACAATATGAATGTTAATAGCCTGAATCATACATGTACAAAGCATGTAGTACAACTTACAATATTAATTACTCAAAATGTATGAAATATTTATCACTCCTATTTCTTTTACATCTATAACACGAACTTGCTCTTCTCTATAATTTAATACATCTTGATATTTATAATCAAATACTTGGATACTTCTATATGGAGAATTAAATAGCCATAGTAGAATAACTCTTTGAATACTTGACTATTCCTTTCCATATGCCAAGTATCATGACTCTTAGCTTCTCTAGATGACACTTGCATACTTGATGAAAACGAATCTATATTGTATGCACACCTACACATGACTCTTGACCTTCAATTTACACACTTTAACCTAAGACACTTGTGCACATATTTACATTACATATTTAATCTCTTACATACAAGACACTTGTGCACATATACTCAACTCACACTTGCACACTTACTCACATGACACTTGTGCATTTCCTGCACATACACACTTACATGAAAGGGAAAATAATACTCACACTCTAAACTATGACTCAACCCTAATATAATATTTAAATTTATACTATGAAGGTACCATAGGGGTACATTGACATGTACCAAATAATGTAATATTATCCAACACCCCCTTGTATTACATTATTTGGTTATTGGAGACTTTAGTCTTCAATCATGGTCTTTGTCTTGATCTTCAATCTTCAAGCGACATTGCAATGCATGAAATCTTCTGCTTTTCTTGCATTTTTTTCATCATCTTGAACTTTGGATTCACCCGATGCTTACATTGGTAGAAAAGTCACTTAATATCATTTCCTTTATTTTATCTTTCTGAACATTCAAAAATATCATCTTGAAATAATATAAGCTCTTGAGAAAAACCAATTGAATCTAAAGCATATATCCCATTTTTAATTGATCCTATAGCCTCTGTTATATTTTGATTTTTGATAATGCATTTATTTTTCTTATTTATACATTTGAATTCAATTGATCTTTCACTTTCAACCAATTTAGTAACTGAAATGAGATTGGTTGACAATATTGGAACATACATAACATATTTCAATACAAAATCTAAAAATGGTGCACTAGGTGTTACACTACCACTTCCATTAACTAGGTACTTCTTATCATCAAAAATATTCAAATAGAAATTATCTTTGACTTCTAGACAATCAAACCATTGCAAATTACCAATCATATGATTACTAGCTCCTAAGTTTATATACCAAAGGTCATTTTTTATTTGAATCACTTGATTAGATTTACTTGAGACTATTTTGCATTGTTGACAAGAGTTTTGAAGAATATAATATTGCTCATTAAACGATCCTTGTTCTTGAACTTTTCATTTTGAAAATATGGTTTTATATTCTGATGTCTTCTATGTTGAAAATTTCCTCTTGATAAATTATCTATTTTTGTACTTTTTGAATTTGACAACCATATAACTCCTTAGGTTTAAATAATTCAAAGTTTATAATTTAAATCCTATGAAGTAGTAATCCTTGTCTCCCTAGTTTTATAAACTAAGAAAGAATACTTTACAATTTTTTGTATTCATTAAGTTTGATGTTGAATGCCTTTTGATTCCCAAATAATTAAATTTACAAATATTCAATTTTTTATTTTCAAATATTTTCAAAAATAGAAAACCAAATATATTTCAAAAAACTTTAAAAACTTTAAAAACAAAATAAACTATTTTCATTCTTTATCACTCCCTTCTTAACAAATGCTTCTAAAATAAATATTCAACCTAAGAAACTTTGACTCCAACTTAATTCTATACTACTTATTACTCCAATAGTCTTAAATTTAATCAAGTTAACAACTATTACTTATCAATCCATTTATTATCTAACTTCCACCTTATAACTCCTAACATTAAAAAAAACTTGAAAGACCTTACTAATTCAAAATTTACCTTGTGTGCGCTTTTCTACCTTGCACTGCTACAAATGTTTTGAATGTTGCTACAGGAAAGAATCGTGCAAATTTCTTTTAGCTAAATTTATTGAGTGCTACGTGCAACCAAGTCAATTCACTTTTGAGCGTTCAAATTTAGGCATGTAGAGTTGAACGTTCCACTTTCCAACATTTCATTTCCAATTGCCTTGTAAGGAATTTACTTCCAAGTGGCTTGCATGTGTTACACTAGAAGCGTTACTCAGTGAAGTGGCATTGATTACCCTAATAGTTTTGCCATTTTTCCTATGCTTTGAGCATTACAAACGATGTTGAATTATGCTTAAAACTTAAGTAAGACTCTGGAACCAACCAAATATTTCAATCCTTAGGCCAACGTTCAACATTCTAGTTGTGAAGTACTTTCCCTTGCAAATAACATTTTATCGTCCTAACTGTGTTTTGATATTGAGTGTTACCCAATGTTGTTGTTCATTGTTGACGCAAAAAACTTATTATTTTATGTTTCAATGTCACTCTATGTAGTATACTTGAATGATGTTATTATTGCGAGCATTGACAATAACTTAGATGTTGCTAGAGTGAGTTTTGTAAATAACTTAGATATTATGCTTTGATCAAGACACTATCTTGACTAGGGAGTTGTCAATATACTGAGGTAAGGGCATTGTTCAATACTCAGAGTTCTTGACAAATACTCCAAGCTTTGTTTAAACTTTGAATATTACCCAATCTCTTGAGTGCTATCAAATCTCTACATACTATTCGATCTTCAAGCTCTATCCTAACTTCTGAGTGTTATCCAATATGAGAGTGTTGTCTAGTCTCTGAGCATTATTCTAACTTTTGAGTGTTATCCAAACTTTGGGTGTTGAACAAAATTTTGGGTGCTATCCAAATATTAAATTCTAACCTCATTGAATTGTTGCTTAGTATTATTTCTTGCTCTTACTCACTATGTTCACATATTTATGCTTCTCTTTAACTCTATGTTGAACATAATAGTGATTTGAGCAAAATGCCACTATTTACTAGAGCCAAATGATGTTACCTTCAAGAGTTGAATACCTTTGTCTACTAGAGTTGAATAATACCTTTTAGAGTTGAATGAGGTTGTCCTTATTTGCTTTGCATTGAGCTATTTTTATTTTATTTAAGTCTAATAGCTTTCTCTTTAAGACTGCACTTAGAATTCTTTTTCTAGGGCCGAACCTCTTTTATATATTGTCATATATTTTTAAAACTTTCTTGTATCTTGAAGTTATGTTAAGGTAAACATGACCTGAGTCTATCTTCTTATAAACCACCTCTATTTTGAATAACTCTTTTAGAATAGTTAACCTCAATCTTCTGTTACTATTGGTGCTTCTATTCTGCTCATTATCTTCTTGCTATCAATACCAAGGTTTGAGTGACCTAAAATATTTTGAATCCTCTTTATGTCAAGGTCTATGTAACAAACCATTACACCAAAACCTCGAGGTATTAGTGAAATCCGAATACATTAGGATCATAAAATTCCACCATGCTCCACAACCCGAGCTTTGGATGGTTGTGTGCTCATACGATGAGATCCACCATTCTCTATACAAGACCTAGGCTAACACTACAATATCAATGTTCTTATCCACTTCATGACTCGAACCCAAGTGGTTGCTTTGATACCAAATGTAAGAAATCATTACACAAAAACCTTGAGGTGGTAGTGAAATTTGAATACACTAGGATCATAAAAATTTGTCTTTAGGAATTGAATATTTTTGTCTCGTATGTTAAGGTCTGTGTTCAAGACCTTAATCCTTTTGTCTCTTATGTCAAGGTTTACCTTCAAAACCTAAATGCTTTATGTCAAGGTCAATTTATTTGTGACCTAAAACTCTAATATATTGTAATTTTAATTAATGTATGCTTGATGAAAGCTTACATCCAGACTGATATGTCTTATTTGATATATCCTTCTCCTATTATACTTTCTCTTGCACTTAGAAGATGAAATTCTTCTCTATCTGTTGTAGGAATATTCTCACACTTCTGATGATCAATATTTGTTGTAATTATTTCTTCTATCTTATCAAGATGACTTTAATGTCCCTAATACATTCAATCTATATCTAGGGTTTGCTATGTCCTTGAATGATCAACTATATCAAAGTTTATATGCCTTCCAATATAACTGAGTCCTAGTCTTCACTGGTTATAATCATGAAAAGACTCTATAGATGAGTCTTAGTCTTCACTAGTTATGTTTCAATCATGGAAATACTCTATAGCTGAGTCTTGGTCTTCACTGGTTAGTCTCCAACTGTGGAAAGACTCTAGACTTCTACTCACCATGAAATTACAATAGAATATGAGTCACATTACCTTTAAAATGGACAAACTCTATATCAATCTTATCAAATTATATAAGATTTTTTTTTGGTCATTTAAAATTATGTGGATTTTTATCAAGGGACCCAAAACCTGATTACAACAAGTTACAAGACTTTTAAGCAAGGCCATAGGAAAGGACTACCCTTCAAGAAAGGCCTAAGGATGGACCTAAGGATAGACTTAAAGATAGCTTTTCAGAATAGGCTTAAGGACAGCCTTCAGGAAGGACGCAAAAAATCATGTCGAAAGCGAGAAAAAAGAAAACTTGCCCAAATACAAATTTGAAAAGCCTATCTAGTGGGAAAAGGAAGAAGTAGGAAAATTAAACAATGGAAAAGTCCTACCTAGCCACAAATTTGAACAAACCATAAGGTGGGAAAATAAGAAACCCTCCAAAATTTGAAATGTTTAATCCCGCATAGGGGAAAAACTAGAAACTGGGCAGAGAACACCAAAAAACTAGAGATACAAATCCAAAATCCCATGAATAGTAGGAAGGGACTAGGAAACCACCAAAACAAAAAATGTAGGGATACAAGGAGCAACATCTCGCACAAGCCTAAAAGAGGTAAAAAAATGGGAACTCCACAAGCTACAAAGTCCCTTTGCAGCAAGGAGAGCTACTCAGAAACTAGTAGAAGCAGAGGAACCTCCAACATAGAACCACAAGCCATAGGAAAGAGGCAAGGAGGACCTAGGAAACCCCAAAAGAAGGATCTATGGAGAACAAGCTGTAGATGAAGAGCACAGGTCCCCCTCCAAGACCAAAAAGGATAAGCAACAAGATCCCCAAGACAACCTCCAACACCACTGATGAACAACTTCAGGGATCCAAAAGAGGATAGCCCATGGGATGAAAATATCATTTATAATAGAGGCCCATCCCCAAGCCACAAAAAATTCTAAGAACCTACAACCAAGCCCACAACTAAAAACCTAAAGAGTAGCACCACAAGAATAAGCACAAGGCCCCCTTCCAAAATAAAAAGAAACTGTGAAGAGCTGCTCATGAAGCCAAACTCCCAAGTCATGACCTACACCATAAGAACATCTAAACCACAACTCCAAATAGGACCCTGCAAAAAATGGAACAGATCAAAAAGATCCAAGGAAAAGGAATCCTGAAGGAACTCAAGAATCCAAGGGAAGATCCTAGGGAGGATCCTAGGGAAGTTTTTAAACTAGATAAGATAAAATTTTGTAAGTGGCTAATAAACTCTATCAATTTAGACAAAATCTGGTGGTAGCTCTGATACCACTAATTGCTTTTTAAGCCTTAATACTACCACAAATCTCACAATATTGAATATAATATAGCCACAATACAATAAGGTCAAGATAATGATATGAGCAAAATAATATGAGAAAATTAATATGTATATCAAGGCTTATAATATATCAAATAACATTCACTAATAAACAACAATATGAATGTAAATAGCCTAAATCATACATGTACAAATCATGTAGCACAACTTACAATATTAATTGCTCAAAATGTATGCAATATTTATTACTCCTCTTTCTCTTACATCTATAACAAGAACTTGCTCTTCTTTATAATGTAATACATCTTGATATTGATAATTAGATTCTTGGATACTTCTCTATGGAGTATTATATAGCCATAGTAGAATGAATCTTTAGATACTTGACTATTCCTTTCTATATGCCAAGTCTCATGACTCTTGGCTTCTCTATATAACACTTGCATACTTGATGAACACATGAATCTATATTGTATGCACACCTAGACATGACTCTTGACCTTGACCTTGACCATGAATTATATTACAATTAACCAAGGGGCCAAGGAGAGGATATGTTAGTAACAATACTATTACCATCCCATAATGGATGCTCTAGTGAGACTCTATATTTTGAAGTAGACTCGTCTAGATCCCTCATCATCTGAAATATGTTGCTATAAAATGTTTCCTTCACAAGAGTCTCCTTATAATGGATCATATTCACCACTGCCACTATAAGATACTCTTGCACACATCCAAAAAATACTTATCCTATAACTTCAAATGAAGAAGAGAGGTTAAGATCACCACCTCATTTAAATATAAGCTTCTTCAGTCTATCATTGTTGCATAAGGTATGTCTTGAAGGCACACAATTTTTTCTTATGCCATACATCACCCTATTTGAAGATTTTTTTTACCCTTGGTCCATCTAATTTTAGTCACCAAAAAAGTCTTTGCATGAATTTGCTTAAGAGAAGAATTGTAACAAACTTTCAAGAGTACTTAAACAAAAAATAGAATAAAGATATCATGAATGATTATATATTCATGAATAAGTTGAATCAATCACCCAAATGAGGAAGAGGGATTGACTAAAGCACATTCTAATACTTTTATTACAAGCCTCCAAAATACTCAAAACCTACTGCAACTATCACAAATCCATTTGTATCTCCCAAAAAATTAAGCCAAAGATTTTGATTGCATGGACAAATGTAACTCTTCCCTTTCAAAATAGGGCAATACAACTTGAGGACTATTCGACACAATTTGGTCCCAAACATAGGAATATGTTCATAGATTTATGTCACTAGTGTGTAGAGCTCAAATCATGTAATTTGAAAAAAATGTCTTAAAACTCTTCCATATGCAAAAGTTATGGCCTTTAGAAGTTTTTCCCTAATATCCGTCAAAAAATTAAAAATAATTTCCCAAACCTTAGAAAAATAACATCGAAACGTTGCCCTCCACATGTCATCCATTCATTTTATGATGACTATCATCAACTCTTTGCCACCTAGCCTTAATTAACATACTAACAATTCAAAATATGACTTCTCCATATTAGTTGATAGGTAGTATAAGTATAAAAAATTATTTGCATGGCACCCCTTGATGCCATGACAACTACCACATCAGCCAGGAAAGTTTTTCATTCAATTTTCTTTAAAAAAATCCATAGTAGATTTTGAAATTTGGTCTCCTACAAGCTAGAAACCTAGTGTTGACTAGTGCATTCATGACACATATGTACAATAAAATAATGTTTGCTTGCAAAGGTCCTATTCCAGAGTTGAAAGAGGTTCAAAGAGATTTTTTGTGCAACCTTGATCCCTTAATCAATCTCTACTTAATGCCTTAGTGATCATGATCCATCCATTTGATAATTACTCCTTTTGTGAAACATATCTCCCTAGCCTCCATTACGAACTTAGGGTACACTAACAAAACAAAAAAATTTCCTACTGTTGCTGATGGTGAGACCTTTCTTCATTATTTAATGAGTTGAAAAAGTGGAGGTATAGAGCCTTAATACCGATCCCTTCCTCCAAGCACCATATAATTGAATTCTCTAGCTAGCAAAGTGTTACTATGATCTTTTCTAAAAAATCAATTTTGCCTTGACTTAAGCATTGTGGATGATGCCAAGCATACGAGGCAAAAACACATGCACAAAAGAAGGAATACCCATGGCACAATCTAAATTTTAAAAAATGGCACCAAATTATATATGAAAGGAAAACAGAAGGAGCCAACACAGAGATTAAAACCATAACTTAATGTTACCTTTGAAAGAATGAAGCTCATGGATTGTTATGAAGATTCTTGAAAAAAAAATAGTATAATGTGGAGAGGGATTTCCCCTTTATTTCTTCTACAAAGTTCACTTATGAAACTTTGAGAAGTAATTTATCCTAAATTTTGGAGGGAGGATTGAAGGCTCAAAAGAAATGTTTTATGTGACCAAGCAATGCTGCTCCATACCCACTCTAATACCATGTTAAAATTCAAAGTATTTTTCATAAATGAAAAGAAGCAAATTATCCATTCAAATCTTATATAGAAGTCTGAAAGGACAAAAAAGAGAGATTTTATGGGCACATGTAGGCATCATAGATAATCACTATATGTATAAATAACACTACACACCACTTGAATGATAAAATGAGAAGTGGAAGTGGGTATTTATACCAATAAAAAAACCCCAATTACATAATAAATTTTAACCTGATTTGACATAATAAGAGGGTTTTAGGTTAATTACAAGTTATAAAGAGGGTTTGACCATAACAAGTTTAATCATGATCTATAGGGCTTATAATATAAAATATTATAATTAATTAATACACTATACAATGAAATTCTCGTAGGCCTATTCAATACATCATACAATGTCGACCTTGACCATGAATTAGATTTCAATTTCAACAACTTCCTCGTATTTTTCCTTTGAGTGGTACATGCGAGGGATATATAATAGGGAAGCATCATAAGATTGTTGAGCAAGGTGCAGCAAAAGAATTGCAAAAGTATTGTCATTGTTGTCAACACAGTCAGATTGATGCAGTTGATGCAGTTCAGAGGTCAGTCAGATCAAGTGCAAAAAGTTTCAAGGAAAACAGAGGTGACCTAGATTCAGAAAATGGCAAAAAGAGACAAGGAAGAAAACTGTCACGATTTCGTGACATGTTTTCTGTCGCGATTTCGCGACATGGTCGAGGAGAGAGAAGGCGCAGCCGAAAATGTCGCGATTTCACGACATGTCGAGTTTTCATTGAGGAGAGAGAAAATGTGTCGCGATTTCACGACAAAAAGTAGGAGAGAGAAAATGCATGCCAAATTGTCGCGATTTCGCGACATGTCCGAGGAGAGAGAAGATGCGAGCAAAACTGTCGCGATATCGCGACATGGCAGAGGAGAGAGAAAGTGAAAGCTAAACCGTCACGATTTCGCGACATGCTAGCCAGAGAAGGAAACAAAGGTGTAGCGATATCGCTACATGTTGAAATGAATGGAAACAAAGGTGTAGCGATATCGCTACATGATGAAAATACATGGAACTAAGGTGTAGCGATTTCGCTACATGTTGAAACAAAGAGAAACTAAGGTGTAGCGATGGCGCTACATGTTGAAACAAAGGGAAACTAAGGTGTAACGATTTCGCTACTAGTCAAAAGTGTAGAACTGAAATATGCAGCAATGATATTACAAGTCAAAATTTCATGAAAAGAGGCAAGGTGAAAACACAAGGCACAAAGATGTAAAAATCTCGCCATTGCATGAAGCATAGTGTCACGATTTCGCGACATGTTCCATTTTCACTGGAGTTTGCAAGCAAAGCTGTACGGAAGAGCAAAGTGTCACGATTTCGTGACATGTTCCATTTTCGCTAGAGTTGGCAAGGAGAGTTGTACGGAAGAACAAAGTGTCGTGATTTCGCGACATGTTCCTTTTTCGCTGCTGCTGGAAAAGAAGAGTGTACGGAAGCCGAAAGTGTCACGATTTCGCAACAAGCAATATGATGACGTCAGCAAAGTTGAAAAGTGTCACGATTTCACGACAGGATGAAAGGAAAGCTGCTGGAATCCAAATGCGTCGCGATTTCATGACAAGCAGGATGATGACGTCAGCAAGAGTCAGAAACGTCACGATTTCACGATAAGAAGGATGATGACGTCAGCAAAGTTGAAAAGTGTCACGATTTCACGATAGGTAACAGTCTGGCAGGTAAAACCCGCAGGAGCATGCAAGGTGACACGTGTCAAAAAAAGCCGACAGGAAAATCATGCAGCCAGTTACGTAAAAAGTAACTGAAGTCAGATGATCAGTTAAACGTTGACAGGTGTTGGACATGCAATGCAACAGCCAAACATGCATAATTGAAACGCATTCGAAAAGTCGAATATGAAGGATAATAAAAGCATTCGAAAGGTCGTATTTGCAGGCATTCTAACAGACGTATTTGAAGCATACAAAAAAGTTGAACATGAAGAATTGAAAAGCTTTCGAAGAATCACATATGGAGTTTCGAAAAAGCATTCGAAAAGCCGTATTCAAAGAAATTGAACAGTCGAAGTGCATGAAACAAAATTGCCGAATTGCATGGTTTCAAAATACGTTTTGCAGGGTTTCGAACAGTCGAAGTGCATGGAACCGAACGACCGTATTGCACGGATTCGAACAGTCAGAGTATGTGATTCGATTGCATGCAGGATTGAAAGGTTATAAAAGAATAACCATACAGAGAAGATAGTTGCTGCTGCGTGATAGAAGATGCTGCAGAAAGAGGCTGGCTGTAAGTGAGCTGTAAGAGTGTTGTAAGAGATTATAACAGTGTTGTGTTAATGCTATGAAGAGCTGCAAGAGCATGCCATATGAAAGGGCTGTAAGTGTGCAGGAAGGTAGAACTATAAAAGAGTGTATGCTTCCATGATATTGATTTGATTTAAGCTAGATCAGTGAGGATCTTGTAACACTGAAGGCATTTTTATGTCAATCAAAATTGAAAATAGAAATCCAAGTTGGTGCTTGGAATCAGGGGTTGGTGCTCCTTCCAGTTGATGCTGGTAAATTAGGGGTTGGTGCTCCTTCCAGTGGATGCTGGTAAATTGATTGTAAAGTTGGTGCTTTGCAATGGCTGGATTTGGATGGGAGTCCAAGCAGTCTAGTTTGAGGAGTAGCCAAAACTGGTGAACCTCGTTACATCTTGTGTTATGTTATGCTCTCTTGTGGTACTTACTATTTCTGGTTTTAGCTTTCTTTTGTTTTGGCTTTAAGAGTTAAAGCATTAAGTTTTAAAATAGCTACACTGATTCACCCCCCCCTCTCAGTGCCATTGTAAGACTAACAATTGGTATCAGATCCAAGTTCCTAGTTCAGGCTAAATCAGTCAGGGTTGATCTTGGATTAGTTTACAATGGGTAAGAAGAATAGATTATCTTCCATTAAGGTATCTCAGTCAGTTTCAATTCCTTCAGAAGAGAAAATTGCACTAAAGAAGGAAGAAGAAGTGAACTCTGAAGTTTGCAATGAAAACCTAGAGATTGAAGTAGATCTAGAAGGTGAGTTGATCGCCGCTCTTGAAGAGTTAAGTATACAAAAGAAAAGTAACAAAAGACTGTCCAAAAAGTTGGAAGAATACGGGGATGAGATTGAAAATCTCTGTTTACAAATTCAAGAGGCCAAGAAAGCAGAAGAAGCCTTGAAGACACAGCTGAATGATAAAGTCGATGTATATAGCAAACGTGAAGAAGAATCTAAAAAAACTGTTAGTAATCTAAAGCTGCAAGTAGATGTGTCCAAGAGGGTTGAAGAAATTCTCAGGTCTCAGTTCAATGAGAAAAATACTGCTTGTTGCCAACAAGAAGAAGAGATTGTTTCTTTGAAGAAACAACTAAAAGAGGCCAATATAAATCTCAAATTTGAGAAAAGCACAGAGTTGCTAGATACAATGATAAATCAACAAAGAAGCTCCACGTCTAAGTTTGGTCTTGGATATGAAGCTGAACAACCTTCATCCTCTAAACATGTAGAGAAGAAGAAGTCCTCGGTTGAAGGTTTGAAAAAAGAAAAGTCTGAAGTTGAATCCTCAAAAGGAAGAAATCATCAAAGAAAATCTACAGCAAAGCAACCACAGCAACAGAGGTTCTCTCACTCTCACTCTTTTAATAATAATGCTTTTAATGGCTATTGTTCTAAATGCAACTACTATGGTCACAAGGCATTTTATTGTGGACGTGAATAATAGATCAAAGAGTTATGCTGATAAAAACACATCTGCTTTCCTGAGTGAACACCCTGTGCAAGGTTTTAAATGTAATGGCCATGGGCACATAACAAGGTTTTGTCCAAGCATTTATGTATCCAATCTAAGGCCAGACCATAGATTTCATTAGACACACAGAATGCAATACAGACAGGGAATAAAACATGTGCAATGTTTTAAATGTAATGGTCAAGGGCACATAGCAAGGTTCTGTGCAAGCACTTCTGTATCTAATCTAAGGAAAAACCCTAGATTTCATCGGACGCAAAGAATACAATACAGACGAGAGAATAAATCATGTGCACGAGTAGAAAGGAAAATAATCATCCTTCAAGAATGCACAAGAGACAACCCCGCAAGAAAAATGTTCAAGTTCACGAACAGGGGCAAAATAGGGATGTAGTTGAAAAACTCAAGCCCAAGTTCAGGAAAGTCTGGAGAAAGACAGAAGAAAGGAATTCGTGTCTCCTTGGACAGAAGGAGATTACTCCTCTTCTGCTTTAAGCAGCTCCAGGTGGCACATCCTCAGGGGGAGCAATCTTAAAATTTTATTTTAATGCTCCTTTGTTTTTGGGCCAGTTTTCTGAGGATGAAAGGTAAGAAGTCGAGTTATTGTTGTTTGCAGCTAAAGTGTGTTGTCAGTTCTTGTTGTTGTTGTTGAAGGTGCCGTGAAGTGTGCTGTTTAATTTGAAGAGTTGTCACATTTGGTAGTAGATATGTCACTGCTTGTCTTCGTTGATAATTCTTCCACCAACTGTTCATTACTTCGGATCATAACAGTTCAATTTTTTTTGTGTTTGCTCTAGCTGCATATACGTGTTTCGAGCAGCGTGTATTTGTTTTACACTTTGAGGTAAAGCTTGCAAGATCCTTCTTGTTGCCTTGGTAATATTATTCAATTCACAGACAGTTCGGGTTAACTATTGATAAAATATCAATCCGAGGTTAAGAAGTTGAGGTTGAGTAAGGGGCTCTATGGTTGGCCATAAAGTGTTTGTCAAAATGTCTTCTCCAAGATTTGCACTGTTAAAAGTAAAGTGATCTGCAGTATCTGTAGAAAACTCAGATCAGGTTTTAAGTTTAAAAAGGAATCTGGTTGTGCCGCAAGATACGTATTTATTGCTTGCACTAAGTTGGCAGTAAATTTGTAGAGTTGGTACAAGTGAGTCTCCTATCAATTTTCTTGAAAGATGTGAAATCTGCTTGTTGAAGTGAAGAAGCGTTGGGCAGAGGTGCCAAGTTTGACCCATGTTGTGGGCAATTTCGTCTTGGTCGTGATGCTCATGGATAGCAGCAATAAAAGCGCTTTAGCTTTTGTGGTGGTGTTATTAACTTTCTCCAAATGTTGGAGAACTAAGTTTGGCCAAGGTATATCTTTTATTATTATTTGCTTGGAGTATTTTGAATTGACTTGGCAAATATAATTGATGGAGGTATAAGGTTAAGTTGTCATATTTTGCTTTGACATTATCTTATTGGCATGTTTTGATGATTATGTTTAAAGAAGTGGAGCTAAAAGGTGTAATAAAGGAAGTTCACTTTATTGCTAATTTATTTTTATTCCTTCCCTAAATTGGTTGAAAGTTTGAGAGTTGTGTGTGGTGTCAGCTTGAAGGTTCAATTATCTTCTACTCAAATAAGGTATGAACTCATTCTTCTTATGAGTATGATTGGTGTATGTTTTCTGAAATAAGGTTGGAGTGAAAAGGTACTCTTCTAGGTATCCCTTGGCTTGGTGTAAATCCTAATTTTTGGTTTGAGATAGTGGAAGCTTTGTGCTCTAGGGCTTATTTTTGTGAGTCTAGCTACTTGCATTAAGTTGGTGGAACCCTTGGTTGGCTGTCTTGAGTTTAATAGTTGAGTTTGAGATTGGGAATTAATTATAGAACATATTGAGTCTCTAACAATTCTCTCGTATGTTTCTATGAAGTTGATAAATCACATTGGGTCTCTAACAATTCTCTTTGTGGGTTCATGCTAGCGTGGTTCTAGTGAGAACTTGTGTCCTTGATCCGGACAAGTTCTATGTGTGCTTCTTAAGCAGGTTCTTAGTGAGTCTATGACAGAGTACAGAGCATGGTATGCAAGGTTGGATAATTATCTAATTAAACAAGGGTTTAAGAAAGGTTTGGTGGATAGCAACTTATATGTCAAAACAGAGAAGGGTCATCTTATTGTTCTTGTTGTTTATGTAGATGACATAATATTTGGCAGCAACATGGATGAATACTGCAAAGACATATCAATTAAAATGAAAAAATAATTTGAGATGTCAATGATTGGTGAACTTTCTTATTTCTTAGGACTGTAGGTCAATCAAAATGAAAAAGACATTTTTATTTCTCAAGTTAAATATGTAAAAGAAATGCTGAAAAAGTTCACAATGGAAGACAGTAAACCGGTCAAGCACTCCCATGACAACAGGCTGCAAGTTGAGCAAGGATGATAAATCCCCAGATGTAGATCAAACAATGTACAAGTCTATGATTGGAAGCCTGCTGTATTTAACAGCCACTAGACCAGATATATTACAAGCAGTATGTATGGTTGCAAGATTTCAGGCCAGTCCCAAAGAAACTCATGTAACAGCTGTAAAGAGGATCTTCGGATATCTCAAGGGCACTATGGATTATGGGTTGTGGTACCCAAAAGGTAAAGATTTCACTTTGATTGCATATTCGATGCAGATTGGGCAGGATGTATTGATGGCAGAAAGAGCACAAGTGGAGGAGCATTTTATCTTGGTGACAGGCTGGTAGCATGGCACAACAAGAAACAAGAATCAGTATCTCTATCCACTGTAGAGGTAGAATACATTGCAACAACAACATGCTGTACTCAGATATTATGGATGAGACAAACATTGAAAGATCTTGGTATTCATTTCTATGAACCAATTTCAATTAAATGTGATAACACTAGTGCTATCAACATATCCAAGAATCCAGTAATGCATTCAAGAACCAAACATATTGCAATCCGATATCATTTCTTGAAGGATAAAGTTGCAGAAGGAGAGGTTAAATTGGATTTTGTTCCAACTACAGAGCAAGTAGCCGATATATTCACAAAACCTTTGCCAAAGGAAGTATTTGAATACCTTCGGAAGAAGTTGGGAGTAGTCACACCACCCAAGCACTGACTAGCTATGGGAAACACATTCTCAGGGGGAGCGTTCAAACTTTTTAAGTCTGAGAATGTTGTGCATAGACTCAGGGGGAGTCTATAGCAGCCCTTTGGTATTATTGGCAAAGGGGGAGAAGAAATTAAGCAAGGTTGCGGTAGTGTTGCCAACAATTCCAAAGGGGGAGATTGTTGAGCAAGGTGCAGCAAAAGAATTGCAAAAGTATTGTCATTGTTGTCAACACAGTCAGATTGATGCAGTTGATGCAGTTCAGAGGTCAGTCAGATCAAGTGCAAAAATTTTCAAGGAAAACAGAGGTGACCCAGATTCAGAAAATGGCAAAAAGATACAAGGAAGAAAACTGTCGCGATATCGCGACATGTTTTCTGTCGCGATTTCGCGACATGGTCGAGGAGAGAGAAGGCGCAGCCGGAAATGTCACGATTTCGCGACATGTCGAGTTTTCGTTGAGGAGAGAGAAAATGTGTCGTGATTTAACGACAAAAAGTAGGAGAGAGAAAATGCATGCCAAATTGTCGCGATTTCGTGACATGTCCGAGGAGAGAGAAGATGCGAGCAAAACTGTCACGATATCGCGACATGGCAGAGGAGAGAGAAAGTGAAAGCTAAACTGTCGTGATTTCGCGACATGCTGGCAGAGAAGGAAACAAAGGTGTAGCGATATCGCTACATGTTGAAATGAATGGAAACAAAGGTGTAGCGATATCGCTACATGTTGAAATGAATGGAACTAAGGTGTAGCGATTTCGCTACATGTTGAAACAAAGAGAAACTAAGGTGTAGCGATGGCGCTACATGTTGAAACAAAGGGAAACTAAGGTGTAGCGATTTCGCTACTAGTCAAAAGTGTAGAACTGAAAGATGCAGCAATGATATTACAAGTCAAAATTTCATGAAAAGAGGCAAGGTGAAAACACAAGGCACAAAGATGTAAAAATCTCGCCATTGCATGAAGCATAGTGTCGCGATTTCGTGACATGTTCCATTTTCGCTGGAGTTTGCAAGCAAAGCTGTACGGAAGAGCAAAGTGTCACGATTTCGCGACATGTTCCATTTTCGCTGGAGTTGGCAAGGAGAGTTGTACGGAAGAACAAAGTGTCATGATTTCGTGACATGTTCCTTTTTCGTTGCTGCTGGCAAAGAAGAGTGTACGGAAGCCGAAAGTGTCGCAATTTCGCGACAAGCAGGATGATGACGTCAGCAAAGTTGAAAAGTGTCACGATTTCACGACAGGATGAAAGGAAAGCTGCTGGAAGCCGAAAGCGTCGCGATTTCATGATAAGCAGGATGATGACGTCAGCAAGAGTCAGAAACGTCACGATTTCACGACAAGAAGGATGATGACGTCAGCAAAGTTGAAAAGTGTCACGATTTCGTGACAGGATGAAAGGAAAGCTGTTGGAAGCCGAAAGCGTCACGATTTCGCAACAACATTAAGGATGACGTCAGCAAAAGTTCAAAGTGTCGCGATATCGTGACAAGATGCAGGGAAAGCTTCCAAGAGCCAAAACGATCGTGATTTCGCGACATGCTTAAGGATGACGTCAGCAAAAGTTCTAAGTGTCGTGATATCGTGACATGAGCGGGGAAAAGCTTTCAAGGCCAAAATGGTTGCGATTTCACGACAACCTTCAGGGTGACGTCAGCATAAGTTAAAAGTGTCGCGATATCGCGACAGGTAATAGTCTGGCAGGTAAAACCCGCAGGAGCATGCAAGGTGACACGTGTTGGAAAAAGCCGATAGGAAAATCATGCAGCCAGTTACGTAAAAAGTAACTGAAGTCAGACAGACAGTTAAACGTTGACAGGTGTTGGACATGCAATGCAACAGCCAAACATGCATAATTGAAACGCATTCGAAAAGCCGAATATGAAGGATAATAAAAGCATTCGAAAGGTCGTATTTGCAGGCATTCTAACAGACGTATTTGAAGCATACAGAAAATCCGAACATGAAGAATCGAAAAGCTTTCGAAGAATCACATATGGAGTTTCAAAAAAGCATTCGAAAAGCCGTATTCAAAGAAATTGAATAGTCAAAGTGCATGAAACAAAATTGTCGAATTGCATGGTTTCAAAAGACGTTTTGCAGGGTTTCGAACAGTCGAAGTGCATGGAATCGAACAGCCGTATTGCATGAATTCAAACAGTCAGAGTATGTGATTCGATTGCATGCAGGATTGAAAGGTTATAAAAGAATAACCGTACAGAGAAGATAGTTGCTGCTGCGTGATAGAAGATGCTGCAGAAAGAGGCTGGCTGTAAGTGAGCTGTAAGAGTGTTGTAAGAGATTATAACAGTGTTGTGTTAATGTTGTGAAGAGCTGCAAGAGCATGCCATATGAAAGGTCTGTAAGTGTGCAGAAGGTAGAACCGTAAAAGAGTGTATGCTTCCATGAGATTGATTTGATTTAAGCTAGATCGGTGAGGATCTTGTAACACTCGAAGGCATTTTTATGTCAATCAAAATTGAAAATAGAAATCCAAGTTGGTGCTTGGAATCGGGGGTTGGTGCTCCTTCCAGTTGATGCTGGTAAATTAGGGGTTGATGCTCCTTCCAGTGGATGCTGGTAAATTGATTGTAAAGTTGGTGCTTTGCAATGGTTGGATTTGGATGGGAGTCCAAGCAGTCTAGTTTGAGGAGCAGCCAAAACTGGTGAACCTCGTTACATCTTGTGTTATGTTATGCTCTCTTGTGGTACTTGTTGTTTCTAGTTTTAGCTTTCTTTTGTTTTGGCTTTAAGAGTTAAAGCATTAAGTTTTAAAATAGCTGCACTGATTCACCCCCCCATCTCAGTGCCATTGTAAGACTAACAAAGATACCTTTCCAAAAGGGGTAGCGGTAAATGTTATTCATCTGTTAGATATTATACACAAGAACATATGTGGACCTATGTGTACACATTCCATTTTTGAAAATAGGTACTTTTCTTTATTGAAGATTTCTCTACATATGTGTGTTTATATACTATTCGCACCAATGATGAGGCCTTTGAGATTCAAGGCATTTGAGGCTTTTGTAGAAAATCAACTAGACAAAAATATCAAGTGTCGTAGGCTAGATAAAGAAGGTGAATACATGAGCAATGTATTTCATGATTTTTTGACTCTTCATGGGATAGCTTATCAGAGGACCATTCACTATTCCTAGAGCAGAATAAAGTGGTTTAGAGGAAGAATAGGGTAATTATGGATATTGCACATATGAATCATGCCAAGGGAATAAAGCACAAATTTTAGAGTGAGGTTGTCACTTATGCAACATACATCACCAATAGGGTTCCCACTAGAGATATCCAATGTATGACACATCTTAAGAGGTTGATAGCCAATAAGCTTGTTGTGTCTTGATTTCATTTCTCTGTCTTTACCATGGGATCACATACCCAAATATTTTCAAAAAATAAGACATCAAATAATAATAAATTTTATTTTATGGGGTATTATATACCTCTAAGATATATCCTCTCTATGATCCTCAAATATGTGAGATCCTTATCCAAAGAGATGTCATTTTTGATGAGGTTCTTCTAGGAGCTCCATATAATTTGCCACCCAAGCTTTTGGTACAAGATCCTCCTATTTCTTTAGTTGAATTAACATATTATTTATATATTATTGTAGCTCTATTCCTATTAGAGCATCTTCTTCATCTTCTAGTGATGGTCCTTTGCTTATTTGACCCCTTCTTGGACAACAACACCTACAACACCTTCAATCTCAAATTTAGGAAATATTGAGCTTGACACACTAGTTCCCTATGCTTTAGGTTTACATGATAATATGAATGATGGGTTTGATTTAGATTATTCTTGAGTTCCTCCAAAATCTAAGTGGGTTTATATACTTTTATATAATTTTTATCCTATTTTATCTCTATAGTGAAACTGAAAGACTCCTTTGCAAGCATTGCTCTTGAAGGTTGACCATTCTAGAGGTCCTCTTACATATTCTCAAGCTAAGAACTGATTGGAGTGAGAAGATGTTATTCTTGTGGGGTATGAGTCCTTGATGAAGAACAAGACATGGATATTTTTCCCCTTATTGAAGGTAAAAATATGATTGGATGCAAATGAGTCTATAGGATCAAGTATATTTTATATGGTCAGGTGAAAAAGCATAAGGTATACCTTATTTCTAAGGGATTTTCTCAATAGAAAGAAGTTGAATATGTAAAGATATTTGCTCATGTTGCTAAGATGGATTTTGTTAGGTGTTATTCTTTCTATAGTTGCTTCCTTTGGTTGGAAGGTACATTATATGGATATGGAGAATGCCTTCCTCCATTATTAGCTTTAGGAGGAGATCTATATGTAGCAACCACTTGATTTTGAGCTCGAGGATCCTACTTATTTGGTTTGTTGCGCCCCATACTTGGTATGATAAGATCCATTCATTCTTTCTTAGTTCTAGTTCTTGATAATGCCAAGTTGATCATGATGATTACATAAAGCATCAAGAGGGGGACACCTTCATGATTGTTCTCTATATGCATCATCATCTCACTACAAGCAACTCTTCTACCTTGATTTAGGACACGAACTCATAACTTTGTGCTTCCTTTGAGATGATAGATTTGGGGATCTTGCATCATTTCTAAAGGATTAAGATTGATCAAACTACTTTTAGGATCACTATTTCATAGCCCAAGTACACCTTAGATATTCTTCAACACTTTAGGAAGAAGGATTGTATGTTTGTCGATACTCCTTTTGCCTTAAGACTAAATTTTTGAGCTAATTGTATGACTCCCTTAATGTATTCCACTTTATATTGGTCCCTTGTGGGAGATCTCATTTACCTTACCCATAGGTGACCTGATATAGCATTTGTTGTTAGCTATTGCTTTAAGTTTATGCAAGCCCATCATGAGAGTCATTGGATCATGGCCGAGAGGATTCTAAAAGACATCATATGTAGTTATCATATGGGTATTAATTATTAAATTGGCTCACCTCCAAATATAATAGGATTTTTATATGTATAATAGGTCAATGATTTGGATGAGGGATGCTCCATCACAAGATTTATGTTTTACTTAAGTTCTAGATTATTTCATGGTGCTAGAAATGAAAATATACTATATCTTAGTCTTCCTTGAAAAATGATCATTGTGTTGCTAATGAGGCAACTAAGCACCCTTGATGGATGCTCATAATACTAGAGCAGATGGGCATTCCTCAAACTTACCCAATCACCCTTTAATGTGACAAAATAGAGCACCATCTAGCTTGTTTGTAATTTAATGTTACATCAATGAACCAAGCACAATGAGATTTGGATATATTATGTGAGATGGTTTTATGCCCATGGTATGTTTGATCCTATATTTGTGTTGTTAGTGAAGAAAATAACTAATATCGTAACAAAGGTCATGCTTGAGGTTACTTTTGTGCACATGTAGGATCTACTTGATGTGGAAGAGTATCCCTTAAGGGGGATGACTAGTAAGGGTATTTCCATGTCCCTCATTCAAATTAAGAAGGGATGTTGAAATATGTGGTGGTTAAGCTCCAATTGAGGCCACAATTATCTTTTATTGTATTATATGTATAAGCCCTTTAGGCCCTTATAAACTTTGGAAAATTTATTTTTGTAATAATTTTTTATTTTAAAACTGAAGGTTGGTTACTTGTAAAGATAACATGTATTTGGGTATAAATAACCCATCATAACAACCATTTCATAATTTGTTGAAGTGTATTATTTATGGCTATAGTGATATTATTTGGTGTCCATGAATTGCTTTCTATGTATTTAATTTTAGCAATATTGGGTAGTGTGTTGATTCCATTAATTTTTGAAAACTACTATGAAATACATGAGTTTAAAAAAGAAAATACATTAGATCCATGAGTTTAAACAAGAAAATATCTATATTTTTTTGGTAAATTAATTATATTGAAAATAGGGCATTTGATGTCCGAGGTGTAGACCAATTGGTTCATCCAAACCCCATAAGGGGGCGAAGGTCCAAGGTTCAAATCTCGAGCCTCGTCAAACTGAATGCTTGTCCCTTTCCTGGTGCTTTCAGCGGTGTAAAAGGTTTAAAATGATTGTGGCATGGTGGTTATAGGGGCGGAATGCATGAATATCTATGTGGCGGCTTCTAGGGCGGACAACACAGAATACTGTGGCGGCCATAAAAGCTGGACAACCTGTCGGGATTCATGGTGGCTACCGATTCCACCATGTAAATTCAAAAAAAAAAAAAATAGGGCATTTGAAAGGCGCCCCAATGCCTTGTACATCAAAGGAATAGAGAGGAAAAAGGAACCATATAACTACTTGCAAGAACAAAAGGTTACATCCTTAGACTAAAAGGAACAAAAAGAAGTAGGCGAAAGCCTTTCAGAACAAGGTTGCAATCTCTGACAAAAAGGAACAGAGATAAATAGGCAAAAAGATAACAGAGCCCAAAAAGAAGCGAACCTCCGCCACACAGGAACTTGAAAGTAGAGGAAAAGTCATCAGCCATCGAGGGGGATGTCCATCTGCATGAGAGATGAAACAACACCTTCCAAGCTAGTGTCTTTCGTATCCGTTTGTGGAACCTCTTTAGTGTTGTCCTTATGAACATTGGTATAGGCCTCCTTGGTGATTTCCACTACCTCTTCATCATTGATAACATATTTGACATCAATCTTGGTATCAAAGGATATCTCAGCATCGAACATGACTGGAACATTTTCAAAATTATCATAGAAAAACAAGAGACTTAGTGCATGGCATTGTTCTTTGAGAGTTGAGATCGCCTTCCCAATGGCCAAGTGAGCAGTTTCAAGATGAACAATGGTGGCGAAAGTTGCATGGACGACTAACTTGTGAAGGTACCTTTCAACTAGGTCAGGAGAGTTGGACGTTTCCTTTGGAGTTTTAACAGAGGTGGACGGAGGAGTTTTGACAATTTCTTTGCATTTTAGCCTTTGGGAGCTACGGACAGGGGTCGTTTCAACTTTGACCTTTTTCCTAGCAGTGAACTCAGAGAAGGATTTATCACCTTTGTCTTTTATTTTGGATCTGGTAGCTTTCGGACTCGGGGTTGAGGAAGAATTTTCTTCCTCAGACTCAGGGGCAAGGAGGTTACCTATGGGGAATTTTAGAAGGAGGAATTTGTACAGGACTTTGAAAATACCTTGATGATAGGGTTTGCCCTCTTATTTTTTAGAGCGATTGGAAGTGATAGTATAGTCCATTGACCAGAATAAGGCAGCAGGGATGTTCATCATTTTTGAGTCCCAAAAATTATTTACAAAGGCTAAATGGTAACAATAGAGTTGAGACTCAGGGTTGTCACAAGTAAAATATTGCATTATAGGTTTTAAAATTTCCTTCCAAGGCGTTGACAAATGGTGATGAAACAAACATTTTTTAACCTTCTTGTGGATGGGTGAATTCTTTTCAAAGAGTGATAGCTCTACCTCCTAGTTGTGCTTATTTCTTTTGATCACTTTTCCATCCAAATATTGCCCCATCAGGTCCGCCAGTAGCTCAAAGGAAATTTGGAAATGCACACCGTGGATGGAAACAATGCCATTGTCCCAAGTAGTCATGAAGGCTTTGGTAACCTCCTCGTCCACACCGTAGAACATCTTGAAAAAATCAATGATTCCTTTTTTATCCTTGAACATGTCAGTGGAAATAGAATCCAACTCAAGAGTCTCAGGCTCAATGAAAATAGTTTTCCCTTCCTTCATGGTTGCGAGAGGAATTGAGGAAGGAAAACAATTAGGGTTAAACAAACACAGGCCCAAAAGAACAGATATGGAAATAAGCATCCACTGGAAATGTCATAGAAGGGATAAATAGAAAGTAATGCTTGACAAAAAAGGAAAATACTGCCTAAAGGAAGTGGATTGGTTAGGGCAATAGGCACAACACAAATTAGGGTGATAAATGCGGTTGGAAGCAATAGGGATTATCACCATCCAATGAAAAGGGGAACTCCTAGAAAAACTCACACAATGAAGCCAATAGAAGAAGCAAGCATGATAACCAGAGAGAATTGGGATGCTCATCACAGGAGGCCTCGAGAGAATGTGAAAGATAGAGTGTTGGAATATAGTTCTCGAAAAGGCAAAAGGACAAAAATCATTCCACATGAGATATAAATGATTTAAAATTAAGGTGAACTTAGCATCGGGATTCTTCAGGGAAACAATTATCAAAAAATAAGGGGCACATATGAGAGGCGGCGGAGGACTTGGAAATATAAACACATGACCCCGTTTCAAAGAAGGATAATGCAAATGATGAATAAAATATCCATTTTGGATCTTTTTGAAACTTTGGACATAAACCCAATGAATCACAAAAAAAGGAGGTCTTGGGCATTCGAATAATTAAGGATCATAACTGACAATGTTTTGATCATGTTTGACTAGCTTGGTAACTTCAGTGGGAAGGACATCGGTCCAAGTCATCAATCCTTGTGCATTAACGCCAATGTTGGCCAGTTTGTTAGCCACAGAATTGCCCTCCTTGAAAGTGTGTTGGACTACAACATTGATTTGTTGGCGAAGAATTTTCTTGCTTTCTTCGACAAGATTTCTAATCCTCCAACTGCTGAGTTTGGAGGTTCTTAAGTAATTGATAATGTTAATGGAATCTCCTTCAATAATAACTTTTTCGAGAATATATTTTATGAACTGAAGACCTCTCCAAATAGCTTTGGCTTCTATGGAATGATTGGAAAGGATGCCTAAGGGTTCAAAAAAGGCAAAAATGGAGTTGCCAAAATGATCACGGAGGATTCCTCTAGCTCCTGCAATGCCAGGATTACCTTTTGCAGCACCATCAAAATTAAACTTAACCCAACCCACTGGAGGAGGCTGCCATTTGATATTGGCCCTAGGTGAAGAGTGATTAGTAGGGCTTGGGATATCAATGAAGATATTACAAGAATTCAGGATGGCTTTCTCAAAATGTGAGCAAGGAAAAGGATCAAAAGGAGTAGCAAGGACATTCTCCTTAGCATAAAGGATAATTTTACTAGCAACAATGTTGGCATCCAAGGCTTTCATATAAAAAATTCTTCTATTGTGTTCTAACCATATTTTCCAAAGGAAATGTTGCAAACAAAATTTCCAAAATCCTCTAAGTACAGGATTTTTGAAAGGATTTGGCCACTGTTGGAACAAATCGACAATGGAAGGAGGATAGGCCCAAGCAATTTGAAATATATATATTTTTTTATTTGTGGAAAACATCCCAAAAGGGATGCCACTTTCGGGTAAGACCCAAGGAGGCAGGGGTATCCATTCTGCCAAAAATTCCCAGGACTCGGACCTGGCCTACCACCTTTGACATACTCAAGGAGCAAACAAACACACAAAACCAATTTAAAAATAAGTAAATAACAACAAAAATAATAAAATAAAATAAAAAACATGCTCCTTGAGTGTGTCAAAAACAAAAGCACAACCAAACACGCACAATAAGATAAAAGAAACCACAACACAAACCACATAGAAAAACACAAGAACCACATAACAAAACACAAACAAGACAAAAACAACAGAACACTACAAAGACATAACCCAAAAAAACATGAAAAATAAACACAACCAAAACCTAAAAAAATAAATAAATAAAATAAAAATAAAAATAAAAAACAACCAACAACAGACAATAAACAAAAACAAAATACATAGAAAACACTCACACATAAAAACACGAAATAACACAAACAAAGAGAAACCCAAGAACAAGAACGAAAAAAACACAAGAACAATAACAAAAAACATAAAAAAAAAACAAAACAACAAAAACACAAGAACAACAAAAAACAACACAAAGAACACAAAAACAAAACAAAACAAAAGAACCCACCCACCTTAAAAAACTAAACAAAAAAAACAAAAAAGAAAAAAAAAAAAATGAACAAAACAATGACCTATCTAGACTAGAAGACTATTAAGGCAAGAATCAACAGAGGAAACAAAATAAAGAATAGAATGAGCTAGGGAACTAAAAAAAACTGAATGAACCAAAGAGAAGCAAAAAAAAAAAACAAGAAGAAACTAGGTACCTTCAAAACTGGAGCCATCCAAAGAAATGATAGAAAGAAGAGCTTCCCTAATTTGAGAAGCCCACCATATAGGAGGGTGGCCATAACAAGTAAGATCACCTTTGTCCAAAGCCCAATTAGCTAAAGCATCAGCACTCTTGTTTTGATCTCTAACCACATGATTGTAATCAACTTTCAAAAATCCCATCTGGATTAACTGAATCTTCTCAATAATTCTTTTTATTCTCCAATCCACCTTATGATTCTTAGAAGGAGTCTTCAAGAGATTAATCATAAGTTGAGAGTCGAGACTCAACTAACACCTTTTCCCATCCAACCTTAGTAGCCTCCTGAAGACCTCTGAGGATACCATACCCCTCGAGCAAGGTTATTGGAAAGAATACCCAAATTCTCGAGCAAAAGTAAAAACCAGGGAGCCATACGAAAGTCTACCAATTCCTCCCACACTGGCTTTTCCAGGGTTCCCTCTAGAGGCTCCATCGGTATTGACTTTTCCAAAATCCTTAGGAGGAGGTTGCCAATTTCTAGTCCTATCCATCTTACTAATACTCACATTCCCTTTAAGTTGGTTGCCCTTAGAAGGTTTAATCTTCAATCTTTGCATCACTTGATCCCATCTTTGGTGGGAGTTTTGGGGGTGATTAAGGAGTTGATGGACTGATTCAACTAAGTTGGCTATGGTCTTTTGCCAAATATAGTGAATATCCTTCCTATCTTGATTAAAAATTTGGTTGTTCCTTTCATTCCAAATATTCCAAAGAAGAATGGTAGAACCCATCCAAACTAAGCTGCCTAATAAAATGATCAACACCCTCTTGATTAGGCCAATCCCTCCAAAGTTGTTCAAAAGTAAAAAAATTGGACCACTGTAAGCCAAGTAAAGTGGCCATTCTCCTCCATAGCTCAGAGGCTAAAGTACACTCAATAAAAATATGGTTGATATTTTCTACATTCTCTTCACACATTTCACATCTAAAAGGGCCATGAAAACCACGCTTCATAAGTTGCTCACCGGTAAGCACCCTACGATGCAATAAAAGCCAATTAAAGAACCTCACCTTAGGCCAGAGCTTTTGAGCCCACAATCGAGAAAATATGTCGAGAAGAATGGTTGGGATTATTATGGCATAAGGTCAAATAACCTTGAGCAAGCTGAATACTCACCCTTAGTAGTGTTGTTCCATCCAAAACAATCTTTTTCATGGGACCAAGAGAGGGATCTCATATGAAGGATGCCTTGGATATCTTGTCTTTGCCTTTCTGGGATTTGAATAGGCCAGTCCTCAATAGGGATCCAATATCTACCAACATTTGAATTACCGGTATGGTACCGACAGTAATTAGCCACCTTTATCCAATTAGCTCGGTGAAGCTCCTCCATCCAAGGCCTCCAATCGGGAAGCTGAGTTATCAAAGGCTTGTGACCATCCCAAGAATCTGTCCAAAAATTTGCATGTTGACCATTATGAATGATCCAAAATAATTTTTTCTTTATCAAATCCTCACCGGTCTTAAGAACTGCTAAAATGGGAGAACCTTTGGTAGGAAGTTGATAGCGAACAAGGTCTTCGGGACTTTTGTTCTCGAGCATATTTAGCACGGAGATTATTGGCCCAAAGAGCATTGGGGTTATGCAACATCCTCCAATATAATTTAGCAGCTAAAGCTTTGTTGTTATTAATTGAAGACCGGAATCCTAACCCCCCTTCACTCTTAGGAAGACATAAAGTATCCCATTTCACCAAGGCCCATTTTCTTTTCTCCTTAGTACCACTCCAAAGGAAACGATGACTGATTTGATCCAATTCTCGAAGAACAGACTTTGGGATATTCAAAATGGAAGAAACATAAATAGGAATAGCTTGAAGGACTGATTTTACCAAGGTGATTCTACCCCCAGAAGAAAGCCACTTGTTGGTCCACTTTCCAATTTTCTTCTTGACTTTGTCCAACAACCAATTCCAATATTTATTTTTCTGCCTTTGAATATTTATGGGAATACCTAAATAAGTGATTGGAAGAGAGGTCTTCTTATATCTTAATTTATCCAAGACCATGGATTCCTGTCTAGCGAGCAGTGAAATAAAATAACTTTAGATTTGTCTTCATTGATCAACTGCCTAGTAGCCTTAGAAAAACAGCTAATGATTTGCTTAATATTAGAAGCTTCCTTAACTGTAGCTTTACCTAAAAGAGTAGAGTCATCCACAAATTGAAGATGAGAGATAGGTCTAGCTCCATGAGCAATGGTAACTCCCTCAAGGGTTTTGTTTTCCCTCTTTTTGGTTATAGTCCTACCCAAGCATTCAGCAAGAATGATGAATAAATAAGGGGATAGCGGGTCACCTTGCCTAATACCTCTGGAAGGCTGGGAAAGACTGAGAAGGCCTGCCATTGATAAGAACTAAGTAGGAAACTGAAGAGATACATCCCATAATCCAATCCATCCAATCCTTAGAGAAACCAAATTGCCTCAAAACTTTGATAAGGAAGTGCCAATCCACTCTGTCATAAGCTTTGGATAAGTCTAACCGAATGAACATGGAAGGAGAATTTTGCATATCCATGGAATGGATGGCTTCTGAGCAAGAACTATCTCATCTACTATTTGACGTCCTTCCACATAACCCCCTTGCTCTGGGGAAATAATCTTATGCAAAAGAGGCTTCAACCTTTCTGCCATGATTTTAGTAATGATTTTGAGAAGAACATTACATAAAGCAATAGGTCTAAAAGCTGAGATATGATCAACCTCTTGAGCTTTTGGAACAAGAGTAATATAAGTTTTATTGATAACCTTCAAAATTTCTTTGGCTTTCCTGGCTTCTTCCACCACCTCTAATAAATCAACATGAAGGATATCCCAGAACTCTTGGTAGAACTCAATAGGAAAACCATCAGGACCTGGGGTTTTCCCTTTTTGCATTTTAAAAACTACTTGTTGAAGCTCATTGATAGTAACAGGAGCAGTCAAAATAGAGTTCTCCTCAGAAGTGATAAGAGAAGGGATTGCTTGAAGAACATTATGTTGAGAAGCTGAGTCAAGAGGAGTAGCAGCAAAAATATTGGAAAAGTAATCAACAACAATAGAGTTCATGCCATCCCAAGTATAAACAACATCTCCAGAATCTGATTTTAAGGAAGAAATAAAGTTGTGAGATCTTCGAGCTAGAAGAGATTTGTGGAAGAAATTTGTGTTTCGATCTCCTTCTTTGAGCCATTGAATTCTAGATTTTTGCTTCCATAAGATTTCTTCTCTTTTTTCCCATTCCTCAAGCTGAGTTGTGAGTTTAATTTCATCTGCACTTCTCTTCTCTGTGAGGCCATCTAAACGGATTTTCTTATTCAAATTTTCAAGATGAGCAATAACTTCATGTTTTTTTATGAACATCCCCAAACTCTTTCCAGTTCCAAGTCTTGATTTTGGATTTAATGTATTGCAATCTTTTGGCAAAATAGAACATCTTAGTCCCATGCCTAGGTTTACCTTCCTTCCACCATTGTTGCACACGAGGTCTGAAGGAAATGTCTCTAAGCCACATTAATTGAAAACGAAAAGGAGAGAAACTCACATTGGTTTTCCACATTTCCACCATTGCTGGCCAATGATCCGAACCAGCATTATTAAGAGTCTTCACTTTAGGAATGTGACCATGGATTAAGAAATTTTTAGAGAGCAAAAACCTATCCAATCTCTCCATTATACAAGCTAAGCCTTGCCTTCTATTAGACCAAGTCATAAGGCCATTATCCGGTTGGATATCCACAAGATGGAGGTTTGCAATATATTCGCTCATGAGGTCAGTGCTTTTGTCCAAATTTCTATTTCCCCCCCTTTTCTCATCCAGAGAGAGGATGGTATTGAAATCTCCTCCGATCAAGATCCAAGCTTTAGGAAAATGAGAGATAATATGAGTAATATCCTTCCATTGTCTTCTTTTTTCCTCCAAAGAAGTCGGAGCATAAACAGTAATGCAGAGCATAATCTGGTTGGAATGTCTACTTTGAATAGCTATAGCCAACAAACCCCAACTGCCAACCATATGGTGAATAACTACCTCTTTTGGGTCCCAAAGACAAGCAATGCCACCGAAGTCCCTTGGGAGCGGGGGAAACCACTTTTCTAGTGGCCAAATTTAATGGCAATTAAGTCCATATCCTCCATTGACATCTTTGTTTCTTGAAGGAAAACAAGATGTGGATGATTTATCTGAATCATTCTTCTAATTTCATTTTGTTTTGAAAGACTCCCTTTGAGTCCTCTAATATTCCAAGTGATGATCTTCATTAATACCAGGGCTAAAAAAGTTGGGAAGGGCATTAATCTTACCTTCCTCTACAAGCTTTTCACCTTCTTTTACCATATGATATTGATTGGTCTTGCGACCTACTTTTTGATTAGAATCCATCTTCAATTTTTTTCCCTGTTTCTTGACTTATTCCAATTGAATCCGAGATGGCTTCTAACCTTGAAGAATGCTCGTACACAGCCAAAATTTTACTAGATGGTTCAACGGAGTCTATATTGGGACCTGCATTATTTGAAGTTTTGACATTTGAAATATTGTTTTTCTTGTGTAAATTTTCTCCTTTTTTTTGTTGAAAACCTTTGATTTGTTGGTTTGTCTCCGAGTTCTTCCCTTCATATTTAAATTGTGTTTCTAAGATTTTAGTTTCCATTATTTCCTCTTCCTCACTTGGGACATCATTTGTGGAAAGGATTTCAAACATATTAGCGAGATGACTTTGATTGATCCTTCATAACTGGTTTTTTTTAGTGTTCTTCTTCTTAGGTATTTGGAAACCTGCTTGAGTTTATATCTTCTTTCTTTTGATCAGGAATTTTATTTGGGCAAGCATCGGCCAAATGACCATATTCATGGCAAATTCTACAATGAAAAGGAATGTTCTCATAGTCCACTACTTGCTCCCAAGTGTCTTCCCCAAATTGTAATGTGATATTTTTAGGTAGGGGTTTGTCAAAATCCATTAAAACACAAATCCGAGCATAAATAATATGTTCAAAATTTTGAGTACAATCAGCGAGTCATCATAAAAGTTCCTAAAGAGTTTCCAATTGAAGAAAAAATAGTAGGATTCCAAAATTCAATAGGGAGGCCAAAGAGTCTAACCCACACGGGAGCTATAGAAGGCATCTCTTCTTCGGCTTTAAATTTAGTATGCCGGGGCTTCATGAAAAGCCCTGCCCTTCCAAAAAACCAAGGACCCCCTTGAAAAGTTTTCTCTCTATCTTCATTATTAGCAAATAAAACAAGAAAATAACCATTTGGATAAATAGAGATTTGTAACTCACCTTTAGTTTTCCAGCTTTTTGCAGCCCAGACTTTGAAAGGAGATAGACTCGGACGAAAACCCACGAACCGACAAATTAGTCCTCTTTTTTCCAAATCTTCAATGCCAGTCTGAATGTTACCCATATCAAGCTTAACAATAGGAGTTCCATCAGCTGCTTTAAGACATCCTGACTCCGTTTTCCTGGGATCAATCTTAGGCATTCTTAGAGGTTTATGGGAAGCCCTAATATTGATATTAGCATTGGGCTGAGGCTGTCCACCACGAAGGGCATCCCTAAAATTCATTTTTGGGACTGAGTCTTCAAAATTCTTACCCTTGACAGGGGTTTTCATAGTAGAATTATTTTGTGGGTGCACCTTAGCACCAGATTCACTTGAGATATGAGCCATTTTTTGATCAACTGCTTGAAACTTGTTTCGTGATCTCTTTAATCCTTGCCCTAGACGTCGTGGAAAGGTATGGTTTTCACTTTTCTTTTGTGCAGCAAATTGGAAGCCGTTGTCACTCAAGTTCACGGTATGATCTGTTGAAAGACAAATTTCTAACCCATCTTGTATCCCCTACAACATTTCTTGCTAAAATATTGAGCATAAACCACAAAAATATTGGCCGCTAGGGCCCGAAGGCCCTAAAAACCAACCTCTGGAGCTGCTTGCACTCAACCCAGATGAAACCCTCGCATAGCCGCTTGCCAAATATATCGTTCACACATAGGGATGCGCTAGGATATGTGTTGCTCCAAATGATATGAAAATTGGTGGAGACGTTCTAGGGTTTTTTAGGCATCTACCCTCAAAATTTTAGCTCAATCCGAGTCCGGATGAGTGAGATATGGCCAAAACGAGTTCGGCAGTTTGGGCAGTCATACAAAAAATGTCTAATCAATTTTCCAAACAAGCAATCTAAAATTTGAGGAAAAGTTTATTAATCACCATTCTTGAGAAGGAACACAATAAGAAAAGGTGAGAGGTAGATTCCCAATCAGAGAGGCAAATATGGCATCTGTTAGGAAGAAGAATGCCCCTTTTTATAAGGTTTTCAATAGTTAGGATGTGATCTTGAATGCATAACCAGGAAAAGGAGGTAATCTTGGGGATCAAATATTTAGTCCAAATAAGCTTGAATAAGATAGGAGTTTCAAGAATGTTGAGAGAAAGCATATAAGCTGACTTGACTGTAAAATCTCCAGAATCAATAGGTTCCTATATTGGGCAGTCAATGGGGTCACCTGGAGGAATTCTGATAGAGGAAAGTTGATCATATAAACAAGATATTTCATTTTCATGATCAGGGACAACAATCCTTCTCCATATCTTATGACCATTACTAAAGGAAATAAAATTTACCACTAAAGGTCCAACCAACTGATTAGTGATGTTTCTCAACCTTTGAAACATGGGATTCTGATTAAGAGGTCGGTCTCCAAGCCATTTGTCATCCCAGAATGAAATAGAATTACCATTGCCAAGTTGCCACCTTAGACCTTTGTTCAATAGGGAATGAGCCTCACAAATAGATTTCCAGAATGCAGACCCGGAAGAAGGTACCTCCCCATGAAGGAAGTGAGAGTCCTGAAGGTATTTCCTTTTTATGATCTTGACCCAATGGACATTTTTGTTGGAAACCAAGCGCCAGGCTTGTTTGGTGAGAAGAGAAATATTGAGAGGAGAAATTATTCTGAGCCCTAAGCCTCCTTGATCTTTGGGCTTGCACACTTTATCCCAGGCAACCAGATGAAATCTGTGTTTGTTTTCAGATCCTGTCCATAGGAATTATTTTTGGATTTTTTCTATTTTTTGGTAAACACTCACAGGAGCTTTAAATAGAGAAAGGAAATAAATAGGAATACTTTGAAGGTAAGCCATTGTGAGAGTGATTTTACCTGCTTGAGATAAAATATTACTTCTCCAAGTAGTAAGATTTTTTTGTAGCCTCTCAATGACATTGTCCCATAAGCTATCTTTAACATTTCCATTGAAAAGAGGTAAACCCAGATAAGATGAAGGCAATAGAGCTATGGAACAATTGAGGATGTCAGCAATAATGTTCTGTCTTCTTGGAGGAGTATTGAGAAAATAAAGTTTACTCTTTTGAAAATTTATCCTTTGGCCCGCAACAAGCTCATAAAGGAAGAGGATCCGCTTGATGATCTTTGCTTCATTGACAGAGGCAGAAGTGGACAACAGAGTATCATCAACAAATTGTTGATGTGTGATAGGATCACATTGAGAAGTAATCTAGATTCTAGATAAGAGACCTACATTTTTTGCTGCTATGATTGATCTTCCTAAAGCTTCAGCAACAATAATAAATAAGAGAGGAGATAAAGGGTCTCCCTGCCTTAAACCCCGACTACTTTGAAAGTATCCTATAGGAGAGCCATTAATGAGGACAGAAAACTAGGCAGAAGATATGCATCCTTTAATTAGATAAATCCACTCAGGATGGAAGCCAAACTTGTGCAGGATGGCAAAAAGGAAGTCCCAGTTGAGTCTGTCATAAGCCTTATTCATATCAAGTTTGAGTAGAAAAGCAACTTTTTTGTTGATTGAGACTGAGTGAATTGCTTCATGCACTGAAATGATGTCATCTAAGATTGATCTACCTCTGACAGAACTTCCTTGGCTCTAATTTATAATCAAGGGCATCACTTCCCTCATGCGAATAGTGATGGCTTTAGTTAGAATCTTGTAAATTACATTGCAGAGGCTGATCGGTCTGAAATCATTGAAATTACTTGCATTAGGATTTTTTGGTATAAGTGCAATGAATGTGGAATTGTAGCCCCTTGGAATTATTTTGGAATGTTGGATCTCTCTTATAGCTTTGCAAACATCCTTGTTGACAAGATCCCAAAAGGCTTGGAAGAATCTTGGAGAAAAGCCATCCGGACCAGGAGCCTTGTCAGGATTCATTGAGAACAAAGCATCTTTGATTTCCTCATTAGAAAGGGTAGCAATGAGTCTATTATTAATATTATCAAAAATAATATGAGGGATGAATTGAATGAAGAATTCCTTTGCCACCTGGGAATTTGGTCTGTTCTCTTCCTGAAGTAATTGCATAAAATGAGTTACTCCATTATTCCTAATTTCTTTGATATCATTAATGATCTCTCCATTCTGGTTATGGATTTCTTTAATTCTATTGTTGCTTCGATGTCTCATGGTAGATGTATGAAAGAATTTGGTGTTAGAATCTCCTTTTTTAAGCCATAAGTCACGGGATTTTTGTCTCCAGAAGATTTCTTCACATTGGAGAATATTGTGATACTTGGCTAACAATTCCTTCTCTTCATTTTTCATCTCAGAAGTATAATCACCATTCTCCTGATTTTCTTTTTCAATCAATGATAACCTCAAAATTATATCCTGCTTATTGTGGAAAAGGTTCCCAAATATATCTCTATTCCATATTTTGATATTCTCTTTGATAATTTTGAGTTTCTGAGCCAAAATAAAGGAAGGAGTTCCTTGAACGTCAGTTTGCCACCATTGATTGATTCTTTCCTTGAAATCAGGATGTTGCATCCACATTGCTTCGAACCTGAAAGGGGTTTTATAAATTTTTAGATTGTTTGTGTCTAAAAGGATGGGACTATGATCAGAGCCAATTTTAAGGAGTGATTGAAGGTTGGCATCTCCCCACAAGTCAATGGCTTCCTGAGAAAATAGTACCCTATTTAGTCTGACTTGAATTAGCTAGGATCCACATCTTCTATTTGACCAAGTGAGCTGATTGCATTTTAAATTGACATCCATCAGGTTGTGTGCATTGATAAAATCTTGGAAGTCCTCCATACTTTTATAAAAGGAACCAACCCCTCCCATTTTATCATAAGGAAACAAGGGAGTGTTGAAGTCACCTATGAGAATCCAAGGAAGGGTAGGAAATGCACTTCTGACTGAAGATAACATGTTCCACATATGATATCTCCCAAACATGGAGTTGGGAGCATAGACGTTAGTCAGGACCCATGAACAATTGTTGTCTTTATCAAAAAAATTAATACTCAAAATCTCATCATTAGAATGGACAAGATTTCCTTCCACAAGACTAGGATTCCATAAACATAAAAGACCTCAAGAGGCACCTTTGGCATTGCAAGCGCAAAATTCACAATTTTTCCAGATATAATTGCAGATATTTTTATCAAGAGGTTCACTAACCTTGGATTCTTGAATCACAAAAATAGTAGGTCTGATTTCTTTCCTTAATGATTTAGCTAGCCACTGCTTAGCTAAGCCATTAAGGCCTCTCACGTTCCATGAGAGGATCTTCATTTTGAATATTTAGATATTCTTTTGCCTCCCTTTCCTTGTGGTTGGGGAGGTTTGGTGCACTTTGTTTCTTCCTTAGAGATATTAATTCCAGTAAAAAATAGGGTTTTCTATACTCCATTAGCAATATCCTCATTCACATCTTGCTTCCTTTGATCTGAGTTGGAAGGTCTTCCCCTCTTTTTTTTGCTCCACAATCTATGGGAGACTTCTTTTGACTCCGAAGGACTTTGGGACTGAAGGTAGAAGTGGAAATTCTCTGAACCACAGGACTCGTAGGTTCAAAAAAGGATGAAGGAATAGAAACATCTTCAATCACAGGCCGATCATCCTTAAGAGCAGTCAGTAAGAAGGGATTCTCATTGAGAGGTTCAACAAATGGTTCTTGAAGGATTTATTTTGGGTCCAAAGGAGGATTGGGATTGGAATTCGGGTCATTATTTTTATCAAAAACATCCTCAGTGTCTAAATCTGCCAGAATTTGAAATTGATTGGGGAGGGCAAAGAGACTAACCTCATTAGAAGCATTTGCCAAAGAAATATTTTTCCCTTTATCATCCAGAGATTTGATAGAAGGGACATTGCTTTGAGCTTCTTTGATTATGTACTCCTTGGTTGGCTTGAAGCTAATTCCTTTGGATGGAAGAAAATTCCTTCGATCCTTCCTTGACGGGGTCTGAAAACCCTTACCTTTGGCCATGGAAGTCATTTCATTCATTTTCTCAGAAGGGGCCACATGTTTCATAAGAGAAGGGCATTGAGCTCGAAGATGGCCTTGAGTCCGGAATTCAATACAAAAAGGAGGCTTGTTCTCATACTCAATAGCTTGCTTGTGAAGAGAAGCTCCATATTCCAACTCCACAAAAGTAGGAAGCATAGAATCAAGGTTTGCCATGATGCAAAGGTGGGCAGCATGCATCCTTGATCTAGATAAGGTTACCCTATCAATAAGCAGCAAATATCCAATGGTCGAGGCTATGGATTTGAAGACAGATTCCTGCCAAAAGTGCCAAGGTAAATTTGGAAATCTAACCCAAATAGGAGCAAAGTTGATGCTCTACGTTTTTGGGTTAAAATCAAGATTCCATTTCATCAGAAAGACACTTCTAGACCCAAGGAACCAAGGTCCTCCAGAAAGAATTTGTGCAACATCTTCTTTAGTATTGAGGCGGACCCCAAAGAAGCCATTGGATAGGCCAACAATTTGCAAGGACCCTCAAAATTTCCACCTAGAAAAGGCCCAGTGCCTAATAATATCAAGGTTGGGATTTCCTCCAACCACTTTCCCGACCAAGGAGAAGGATTCTTCAACAATAAATTTCTCGATGATACTAGCAGGAATCTTGACCCTATTCCCAAAAACCTCAAAATGGGGGGAAGAAAAGCTAGAGGAGGAAGGGCCACCTAGGACCTTAGCAAAGGAAGGTTTAGGAGAGGAAGGAACGCGGTCCCCCCATGAAGGCTCGACCTTGCCAGAAGCAGAATGAACCAAATCATTGCTATTCTCAAATATTTTAAATTGATCCTCCCACCTAGAAGGAATATTTGGGTCATCGATAGTGGAATTCAGCGGACCAAAAATGAAAATGGGGCCTACCTTTATCCCTTCAGAAGAAAATATCTATCTAGGAATGTCTTAAGTATTTAGATAAACAAATAGTGTGATGTTACAACATTACCCTTTAAGCCTAACTATATATTTAAATTTCATTATGTAATGCGTAAGTATATATTCTTTTGCATGATTAAGATAAAAGAAACTTATTGATTCACAAGTATACTATGCATCACAACATATTTGTACAACTAGTCTTTCATTAGTTTACCCAATCATAAATCATTACAATGTGCATCACACTTCAAGGTAATATAATGCTTACAATTATATATTTTATTCATTCAACATAATTAATTCTTAATTTAGTCTATGGGATCCTTTTACTTTCATTATGAGCCAAGTACATGTTTAATTCTTGAGCATAATGGTATACTTCAAAAAGTAAAGCATGTTGCTTCATGAGGTCAAACATATTGTAATCATATAAAAAACTAGAAGGCCAAGAATAAATTACACTTTTAGAGGTCAAAACATATCAACAATTTCTTATGACATGTTAACTAAATCGGACAACATGATATCAAGTCTACTTTGAAATTAAGAATTTATCTTATGACCTCAAGAAATTTCAAGAATCATTTTTAGATCAAGTAGCCTCTAACTTTGTCAAATTATCAAAACTCTCTATGGCTTCTTTATCTTAGAGTCTTCAAAAGTAAGGAATACATGCAGGTGCCACAACAACAAAGGACCAATATGGATGCAAAAACCCTATCATGCATATTTCTTGGGTATGATGATGAGTCAAAATCTTATCGATTGATAGATTCAATCACCAAGAAATTGCATATGAGTAGAGATGTGGTGTTTGATGAAGAATTTATAAGTAATTCAGACATTGAGGATTCTTAGGAGTTTGAAGATTCCACATATCCAATTGTGAGCATGAAGTTATATGAGGAAGTTCATAAAAACATTCTAGAATTTGTTGATGAACATGTAGTAATTTATCCATCACAATAGAGCAAGACTCCAAAATAGCTCACTAGTACCATCATCTATGCTAAACTTGATGCATCTCCTGATCTCACTTCCACATGACCATGTACTCATAGTAGTATATTTTAGGAAGTAAATACATGCTTGATGACTTTAGTGATGGAGAACTTAAAAACAACATCAATGAAGTATGTACTTAGTTTACCATAGTCGAAGGCAACTATGGATGTAGAGGATACATTTATGATGAAGAACAAAATATGGGATCTCATTGATCTAGCAAAAGAAGGAAGCCCATAGGTTGCAAGTGGATCTTCAAAATTAAATACAAGGTAGATGTATACATTGTTAAATATAAGGTATACCTCATTGCAAAGGGATATGCACAAAAGGAATGAATTGATTATGAAGAGACATTCACCCCCACAACAAATATTAAAACCATCTATGTGATGTGTGCACCAGTAGCACAGTTCGATTGGAAACTTCAACAAATGGATGTCAAAAGTACCTTCATGAATGGAGATCTCCAAGAAGAAGTGTATATGACACAAACTAAAGGTTTTATTATCAATGGGAAACATCAAAAGTTCTATATGTATATCAAGTCATTGTATGGGTTGAAGTAGGCTCCCAAAGCCTAGTACATCAAAATTGATGATCACCTATTGCAACATGCTTCCACCAAGTCCCTCTAATGCAAATCAACATATTAATAAATTTGGATCTAATATAGTGATACTTGTGTTGTATGTTGATGATCTGATCATCATTAGCAATTAAAATGAATGGGTGAATGATGTGAAGAATGACTTGAAAACGTTTTTTGATATGATAGATCTAGGACTTCTACACTATTATCTTGGCTTGGATGTATGGCAAAGAAAGAATCATATTGTGGTCTCATAAATGAAGTATGCTAAGACACTATTGGAAAAATATTGGATGTTAGATTATAAACTAAAGGCAACACCAATGGAGCAAGGTTGAAAACTATCTTGATATGATAAGTCACCTTAAGTATCTAGTACTATATTGTTAGTTGATTAGGAGGCTCATATACTTGGCAAATACTAGGCTTGATATCATCTTTGCTATGAGTTATCTTTTGAGGTTCATGTAGAAACCTAAGGTGATTCATTGGAAGGAAACAAAGAGGATATTGCATTACATTTGTGCTACAATGGAATATGGATTGGATTATAAGAAGAATGATAAATTCTTCCTACAATGATACATGGACTCAAATTATGCCAAATCTATAGATGATAGGACGTCAACATCTAGATGTGTTTCATCTAGGATATGGAAAAATATCATGGCATAGTAAGAAACAAGAGGCAGTGGACTTGTCATCATCAAAGGTATAATATCATGCTACATGAGGAGTTGTATACGAAACAATATGATTACGTTGCATACTATCAGATATGGGCATATCTAAAAATTGATCTAGGTGGTCTAAAATTGATCAAGAATCCAATAATTTATGAAAAAATAAAGCATATTAAAGTTCAATATCATTTCATTTGAGAACAAGTTCAAAATCACCAAATTTAGCTCCAATACATTCACATTGAAGTACAACTTGTGGATATTTTCACAGAGGTATTTGCAAGTGTCAAATTTGAGTTGTTCCACAACTCTCTTTGTATACCAAATAATATCATAGGGGGGATGATAGGAAAATATTACATTATTAAATAGTACCTACTATTTTACAAGAGATCTAATTGGTTGTAACCAATCAACTATTTCTAGTTATGGTGCGGTCTAATATTACAACCATCTGAATGTATAAATATAGTTGCATGATCAATACAATTTGGTTATGTTAATCGACCCTACATTCATAGCAGGGTTTGGTTGAATATCTATAATTTGACCTTATTAGGAAAAGTAAGACAATGATGAAGTACCTATATTCACACCTAAAATTAGCCTACAAGCAAGTGTAATGCAAGTCTATCAACATTATATATGTAAACCTATGCGTGTTCTCTATGTAAACCTATGAGTGCCTTTTACATAAGCTTATGAGTGCTTTCTATGTAAGCATACATGCATATTCTATTTAACCCTATGGACATATTATATGTAAGCCTACGAGCATCATTATGTAATCCTAAAAGCATCTTCATGTAATCCTATAGGCAATTTTTCTATATTCACCCTTAGCAATATTGGTTAAACCACCTCTATGGTTAACATTGATTAATGAGATTAATACATTATAATTTAACTTTCAAGTCAATTAATGTTAGCTTGAGGTTAACATTTAATTGGGGATTAGGTATCATGAAATGCCCTCAATGCTTGATCCATTATATCAATTTATGATAGGAGATCATGGGGGTGCCTATGGGCACCCACCCCTTATTTCTATTTTTGGCTATCCTTATTTATATTTTACCTTTCTCTATTTGTTACGTCTTTATCCTCTATTTTTTTAAAATGGATTTGTGGTGAATGTATGCTTTAGAATATTTCTAGAAATCATTATGAATTCCACCATGGTATTAAATCCAAAACAAAACAACATCACCTGATTATGCAAAAGGAATCATCATATTTAGTAGTTGAGAAGCAAGATCAAAGGAAAATAACATTTTGGAGGGAATTTTTTCAAATATAAAAATTTGAATTTTAGCACCAAATACTGTGAAATAAATCCACTTAAAAAAGTTGTGCTCTAAATCCACTTGAAAGCTTGCACATATCTTCAACTTGATGTTTTTATTTGTTCCTCTACAAAGGACAAGTTTTCAAAAATATCAAAAACACGTATCTAAGTGCAATATGTAACATAATGACCAATGTAGGAGTTGTTGGTGTCTTATTAACATGTTATAGATTCAAATTGATATTTGAAGGATGTGCATCATGTAGGGTAAGATACACATGCCCAATTGTATCTTTTCTAGACACCATTTTACCAGTTCTTACGAATGCTAGCCTAACCTGCTTGTTGGTATGGCAATTGATATGCTCTTTAACTTTTGGAAGATCCTATGTTCAAGTCTCATTGAAAGCATCATTTTTGCATGATCTGATATCAAAGCACTCTTTATTCACCATATGGAACATGTTGCGACCCTAACTCCAACATGGATTTTGATTCTTTAGTTGGTATGCTTCATATACAACAAATAGTGCTTTCATGTTTGTCAAAGATAATAAGAACATAATTTTGTTTGCTTTTCATTTTCATGCGTGCCTTCTCTCTCATTATTTGGGTTTGCATAATTAACTCCAACCAAAACTATTAGCATGACAATTTATATATTTTTTGGCATAAGCTAGGTAATTAGTTCAAGCTACAATGATGCTTCTTTTATGTGTTCCATTTATGAAGCACATTCTCTTTCATCTCAATATTTGAGGATCATTTTCCTAGCTCCAATCCGTTCATGGTTGTGGTGGTTGGTTGCTTTTGTTGCAAGGTCGAGGTCTAATGTTCGATTCACGATGGAAGATTTTTTCATAATTTTTGAAGCACATTTAGTTATTACATCAATGTCCTAATGCAATAGTTAATCTACCTATTTATTGCATTGTTTAGGTATTTGGTTAAATTCTCCTTGGTGCCCAATTTTGGTGATGTTAGAAGTTGTTTTTCAGGTTTCTATTTTTGGAAAACATTTTTATATATGTGGATGCCATTGATTATTAACATATGCCTTTGATGGATTTATGGTCAATATAAGGGTGCTCAAGGATATAGCGATATAAGGGGTCCTAAGTTTGAAATCCCATCCCTCCTTTGTTACCTTCTTTGATGACATAGTCCCTTGTTAAGAAATAATTTCAATAATTACAATAGTGACAGTAGTAATCCAGTAATGTGAAGTAAAAAATACCCAATGATATCAATAAATAAGATCCAATTGCTAACAAAACCAATATGCAAATATCAAATCCAAATTCAAACCAATACAAATACCTTAGCCACTTAGAGAAGGTGATCTCATATGCATAGTAGACATGACTAAGAATCATATACGAAAGATGATACGACTACCACCTAACTCTTCCTATTTATAGACCAAATAAATCATTACCCTAACCTTAATGCTCAAGGGCCAACTATCAAAACCTAAGTCCCGAGCTAAATAAAATGAAGATAGTTGATGTGGTTATATTGGAGTTGTTACATGGATCTCCTTTAAGAAATATTTGTCCTCAAAGTTGGAAAATACTGGAGAATGCTCTCAAGCTCTCATGTAGTGTCTTCTTCTGTATGGTCCTACCACTTGACGGTGAACTCTTGAATTTGTCAATATCGAAGATGATGTACTTGTTGAGTGTTAATTTCATCCAATTGTGAAATCAAAATATCCCTTAGGATTTGTTTCCAAAATCCCCTCTTGCAAAGAAGTTAAACAAACAACTTCTCCAAGGTCTCTGCTATATTAGCATTTGCATGTGTATTAGTAATCTCAAATAAAGATGTATCAATTTAATGCTTGGAACACCTTAGTGATTGCAAGTAACTGTAAACAAGGGGCATGTGTTGGTTTATTTTACCATGCTACTTTAATGATTGTTCATGAAACCAAACAAAAAGTAAATGTGAATTGGCCCTCATATGACCATGATGTAGTGCCTCAATTCCTTTTATCTTGAGGGTTTTAAGATAGATTTTATCTTCCTCATTAAGTGGATTTTAATCAAGATTTATCTTGCATTAAATCCTACTTTTAAAACATTTAAATGAAGATTAAATCTATCTATGAATGTAAATATGAAATGATGAATAGGCTCCTTGAATATGGCTTCTTATCATGAAGATAAAGATAGCTTTCAATGTGATCAATAAACTATCCCTCTTTGGTGAAATTGATTTTCACAAAGAGGCAATAATTTATGGCCTTAAAATAAGGGCTTTAAAATGTCACTTCAACTTATCCCTCTTAAATGAAATCAAATTTTCATAAAGATGAATAATTTAGTGATTTGAAATAATGACATTCAATGTAACATGTAAAATTACCCCCTTAAATGAAGTCATAATTTTCATGAAGAAAGGTGCTTTTACATGTTACATTGAAGGTAAAATAAACCAACACATGCCCCTTGTTTACAGTTACTTGCAATCACTAAGGTATTTCAAGAATTAAATTGATACATCTTTATTTGAGATTACTAATACACATATGCAAATGCTAATATAGCGAAGACCTTGGAGAAGTTGTTTGTTTAACTTCTTTGCAAGAGGGGATTTTGGAAACAAATCCTAAGGGAGAGTGTGATTTCACAATTGGGTGAAATTAACACTCAATATTTTGGCGCTAGAAGGAGGGCCTGAATTGGTTTACTTTATTTTATTTATGCTAAGCAATTCATGCATTGGTTTTCATTGATCGAACGCTTTTGATTATTCAGACATGAATAATGTGATTTGGTTTAATTTTGGAAGCTTTGAATTGTTAAATATTTCAAGTTCATTTCATTAGCATCTTTGGTAATATTTTAGCACTCAACACTTTGGGATCTAGGAGGATTTGAATTGATTTATTTTATTACTATTTAGATGCTAAATTGTTCATGTTACTTGAAAGATTTATCTATAGACATTGGTCGTGACTAATGAGATTTTGTGATAATTTTAATTGATTCTAACATTCTTTATTTGATGATGTGTTAATGCTAAACTTTTGGAAAACTTGAGAATGTTCTTTCATGTCATGTTTTAATTGATGCATATATTTTGGATGATGCTAACGTGATGATATTTATGATTTACTCATTCAAATTTTGTTAGTCATTTCATGCTTAGTTGCAAGATATCTTTATTGGACTAACAAATTTGGTTTTGAAGTTATTCTTTGAGTTTCACTAATGGCAACAATTGAGGAGCAAGTGGTATCCATAAGAGAAGAAATGGTGTCTACGTTAGGAAAGTATTATGAGTGTTTTCCCATGTTTGGAACACCCCATCAGATTCTTGAAATATTTTTGGGGTTTCTATGACTCTTTAATAAAGAGGTGACATCAGGATATCTACAGAAGATGACTTATCTAGAGAAGTTGCATGAGTACAAGAACGTTTTATTTCAATTCCAATTTTTTTATGAGGCGATTTCTTGTAGGTTCTTCTCATACATTTTGGATAATAGATCATTCTTATGGTATGGTAAATTACCTATGGAGGTTAGGAATTCTTGGATCCAACTAGAAGCAGTTTATATTTATAATTTTGGTAATCAAGTTGACTTATATATGTTGCAAAATCAATTTACCTCCATTCAAAATGATCCTAATGAATCCTTGAGTCAATTTAATGGGAGATTTCGTGAGTTGTACTCTCAAATGTGGGAAAATTTTAACACTACGGAAGAGGAAGCTATTCAAGTATACATGGGAGCCATACACCCTAGACTTGCTACATTTTTAAGGAAAAATTTGGATGACCCATATTTAGAGATAATCTATGAGATTTTGGAAATGGCAGAACAATGATGTATTTTGGAAGAGGAAGAGGAGGCACAACATGTTCCCATGAGAGATTGTTCTTTTGGAGTTAGTGATGCCAACTTACACCAACCGTCGAATATAGAACCCTCCACTTCAATGATACTTAAGGTGAATGATCAAGAGGATGAATTTGAATGTCCAAATATTACAACCACCTTAGATATTACCCAAGAGGAGGTGCAAGTTGCCAAGCCAACATCCACTAATGAGGATTGTGTAGACATGGATTCATTTCTAGAAATGCATGAGTATTCAGATAATGGTGTCCTAAATTCAACTATATTTGAGATATGTGATAGGACGAAACCTACCATAGAATTGAATGAAGTGGTTGAAAGTGAAATTTGAAGAGAATCAACAAATGATTTTGAAGATATGATAGAATTTCACCACTTGTTCTTGGAAGACACACTCGATAAGATGCTTGAAAACAATGATCAAGAAATTCTTCACCCTCCAAATTGTGACAAAATTGAATCATCGGTTACAAATTTGGACTATAATAGCCTTACAAATTTTAATTCAAGAAATAACCCACTTTTCGAATTAATTGAACCATATAAGGAAGGTGAAGGTAAATTTGATGAGAAATAGGTTGATGAATTAGAAGATGTTGAAGAATCTGATGAGCATCACAACTTGATTTTGGAAGATGATCATTATGAATCTTGGAAGAAATTGGATGAATATGCTCACTTTAAACCTTCTAATGAACCCTTTGTGTCAATTGATATGCAGGATAACACAATCACCTACTCGTAGGAAGATACTACAACTCCTGTACAATTTGAGAATGTTTTGGAAGAAGGGTTGAAATCTCATCAAATTTTGGAAGTTGATAATGATCCTACTACCAAGGACAAAGAAGAAAAATAATTGGTGGATGAGTCAAAATATCAAGTCACAAATACCATAGAGTTTCATCCCACGAGTTTGGATGACAATTTTTACAATGGTTGGGGGAGATATGAAGATGTGTTATTTTCTCATACCCCTATTGATGAAAATTCTATTCCACTTGATATGCAGGATGTTGAAACTTCTACCTCACATAAAAATATCACATTCACAAGATTTGAGAAAGTTACAAAATTTGATCATGTTGAACATAAATTCATTGAAAATTCAGATACAAATTCACATGATTATTTTGAGGATTCACATGAAGAGATGCCATGGGTAGTGAACAAATAATTGGAGCTAAATGACCAAGAGGTTGATCTATTGAAAGCAACTCAAATGATTGATCATCAAGAGGGGTTACTTGATATACCTTTTGACCAACAAGACTTGAGGGTCGAAAAGAATGTGAATGTTTTTAATTGGGTGCCCAATTTTGGTATGTTTGATGAGCAGGTAATCAATGAAGAAGATAAAAAACATGAGGTAAAAGAAGGAATTGCCAATCCTCACCAAGCTTTGGTAAATAAAAATGTATAAAAGGTAAAATGTAATCTTTGGTGTCCAAGCATCCAAGCTTCAGGAGAAAATTTGTATGACCATTTATTGAATTTGAATGATGTCTATGATGAAATGCCATTGGAGGTGAATGAAGAGCTTGATTTGATTTCTACTCACACCTCTAATAAGAATGCTTTTTTGAATGAAAAGGAAGTTGTTGCACTTAAATTGCTAAATAAAATTCATCAACAATTAATAATGGAATCTAGGATAAAAACTTTTAATAATTTTGGTTTAACAAATGTCCTAGATTCTTGCAAATGTTTGCACAAATTTTATTGGCCTAAGAACATGGAAAATGAATTGGCTTTAAAATTTTTAGAGATAGGCTCCTGTTTACAAAGCTTCATTTTGGATAAGGAAAGCCTAGTTCTAAATCATGAATTGAGTCCTAAAATTTACATCTTAAAGAATAGGCAAGATAAAATTGAAGATCAATTATTGTCTAACCAATTGGATGATTTGAATCTCACCTATGGGAGTATTAATGGAACTAAATCAAATTGGTATGGTGAGAGAGGCAAGTTGAATTTTGTTGCATTGGTTGGCTTGATCTTGTTTTCCTTGGATTCCTACAACACTTGGCTTGTGTATCATATTATTTTTCTTTTGAAATGTGCTAGTCATGTTTGGGATCCAGGGAAGTGATAGTTCAAGCTTTGCACCATCTTGTACCATATTGTACATTTGTATATAAATTTTTTATTTTCGTGTTCAGTTTTGGGTTTGGATTTTGTTTTGACGTTTGCGAGTTTAATTTGTGTGTTTAGTATTCATTCACTTCCAATTTTTTGTTGTTTTCTAGTATTTTAGAGTGAGATGTCAGCTCATGTCTCCATGAATGTTAACTAAGATAAGGAGAACATGAAACCTTGGAATTGTATTGCAGAAGACTCCACGAGCACTACAAACACATTAAATAATATCGTTTGAAACTTGGGATACGTGAATTTGTTAGTTTTATAAATTAGGGTAATTTTTTTTTGCATACTCCATCTACATTTCAAAATGCATTCATCTGTATTTCAGGGTACATATCACATTGCAAAAACATTGCATCTCACTTGCATCCAAAGTTCAAAGGCAATCACTAAAAAACATGTCAAATTCTCTTAGGATCAATGCACAATATACACTAAGAAGAACTTGAGATTGGGAACTGATATCGAAACTGTCTTGAACCAAACACAATTTGCACATATTAAAAGCATATTGGCTAAAATGGTCAAAACCATCATTGGGAGAAAATATGAGGTAAAAAGGGTCATCCTTGTTGGTCCTATCATGCAACATAGCCCATAAAATAGTGGTTGTCACCACTTCCATGGTACTTGAAACTCAGAATCAGAGTAGTAAAGATAGGGTCAACTTCTCATCATACTTAGGTTGAGAATCCAATTCCCTAAAGCTCTGAGCCTGATTGCATCACACACCACTGACTATTGGATTGTAAGGATCGTACTACATGTCCCCTAAGAAGGATGGGTAGTCATCTCTAAGATTCAAGAAATAAAAAATAAATCCATGGACTATGGGGGCTAACCTCCATCGGGACTATAGACGCTTGACTGGCAGTGGAGTACGCTCATGTGTGGCGACATTTCTCATTTAAAAGCAAGACCTCTAACCGCACAAACGGACATGCTAGCCTTGCAATTTCATCCATAAATTTTGATCAAAATGAGGTAATAAATTCAAAATCAGAGTAGTAAGGATAGGGTCAAATTCTCATCATACTTGGATTGAGAATCTGATTCCCCAAAGCTCTGAGTCCACTTGCACACACTAGTTTGATATTGTAGCAGTTCATAACCAAGCTCTTGATCTAGTAAATAAATTCACTACACACACATTTGATCCTAAGAGGGTTAGACAATTTTAGTGTGTTTGTTTATGGTATTAGAATGTTTGAGTTTCTACAAAAAGGTTGTTCATATTATAGCATCCGTTCAATACATCCAAGCCTGCATAGATCATCCATAGCATATCATATGCATCCATGTGAAACTGACGATGAAATGTTGAATGGTTTCAAAAGATAAGGAATGAATCCCTCTACACACACTAAGCTGATGCTGAATGATTCCGATGGTTCATGTCTTTTGGTCTACTTTCATCCTTTGGATATTTGCTGACGTTTGTAATTTTAATTTTTGAGGTTTTATGTGTTTTCAGGTTGGGTTCTCACCCGAAACGCTCAGGAACGTTTCCTAGCAGAGTCGCCATTTATTGTGGCTGCTCCACAACTAGCCCCAAAATTGGGGACCCACCTTTTTGTTTTGATATTCCGGTGTTTGCATTTTGTTGTAGGTGTCTTATGCTTCGCTTGGTTTGGGGTTTGAAGTTTTTGTCAAGATTGTTGTCGACAATTTTTTATCATCAATTTATTGTCGATGAGTTTTTGTCGTCAATTTCTTATCGACGGTATTTTATTGTTGACGATTTTTTCTTGTCGACGACTTTTGTTGTCAATTTCTTGTAGACAACTTTTGTCGTCAATTTTTTGTCGACGATATTTTCTTGTCAACAATATTTTATTGTCGATGATTTTTCTTGTCGATGACTTGTTGTCGACGATTTCTTTGTTGCCAATGTATTGTCGACGATTTTTTTGTCATCAAATTTTTGTTGACGATATTTATCATCATTTTTGTTGTTTGCAGTTTCATGGTTAAATGTTGTGTTTCTTCATTTTTGTTGGTTTCAAATAACATATACAATAAAAATAAAAAATAATAATAATTTGGAACTCTTTTAATTCTTATTGAATATAATTGTTGGTTCCAATAAAGAATTTGTTTTAGCATAATAAAATTGATTAAATAAAAAAAATAGAAATAAAAGTTTTATATATCTTTATATATATATATATATATAAATTTAAAAAAATATAAAAAATTATTAAAAAGTAAATAGAATAAAGCTTTTTATTCTATTATTTTCATTTAGTTATATATATATATAACTAAATGAAAGTAATAAAATAAAAGATAAAAATGAAAAAAAAATAATAATAATAATAATAAATAAAGGAAAAGCATCTTCATGCTTACCTTGATTTTATATTAAAATGGTAATATGTTTATAAAAATTTAAATAAAATTGTAATACATTGTAATAAACTGGTAATACATTGTAATATATCGTTGTTTTATACTTACCTTGTTCTACGGTGTGCAATGCAGGCACGGTGACATCCCGGAAGGCGGATGACTTGAAGAGCATAGACACAGCAACCGAAGTGAATATTAATTGACGCAGCGAGAAGAGGAAATTTGGCAGCGATAACCTGAGCATGTGTTGCAGGTTAATCGACGTCGACAAATGCATCGGAAGCCCAATAAAAGTGAAACGGAGGTGTTTTTGAAGCCACAGGCGAGTCTACGTCAAGGCAACCAAAGTGGTATCTTCCATGGCAAAACTGTACAGTATTTCAGGACGTGAAAACATAATATTCATGGCTTAATTCGATTATAGTGAGTCTGTGAAGCGACCGTAGCGGATGGTCAACGTGGACAGACTCCGTGATGATGTGGCGGTCAGATTGGTGGGCGCAGTGGCTTCATCAGCAAAGATAGGACAGTGGTCTCGGTGATTCTGAGGAGATATGCAGCCAATGGACAGCGTGGCAGCTCGTCGCGTGAGTTAGGTTCGGGGACTCCACGGAAAAGCGCCAGAGTAGTGAACAACGACCAAGTGAGACGATTTGGTTAGTGAGGACGATTTGATTTTATTGGTTTGTTTATAATCAAAAGAGCTGTTTCATTTGTTTTTTTAGATGAAAGAAAGTGAACAGGATTAGAAGAAAATAAAAAGAACCTATTGGGAAATTTAGGGATGTTGTGAACAATGAAGAAACGGACACATAAGTGACGTGTTGGAAAAGCCAGCAAACCAAGCGGAAGAAAATGATAGGATGGGGAAAAGGAAACGAAGCGATGGGAAGTCAAATCAGGAGAAACGAAAAGCATTTTGAAGACCAGGGAAGTCAAATCAGGAGAAACGAAAAGCATTTTCAAGACCAAAGGATGGAGACGAAGAGCAAGGAAACTTTTAAATGTTCTTTCGATTTTGGAAAAAGGGGTTGGTTTTTTTTTTTTTTTTTGAAAAGGAACCAGAATGCTGCCGGAATGACATTGTAAAATATGAAAACGTTTTTTTAATGCAAGGATTTTTCAGAAATTTTTGACTTCGTTAGCAAGAAAGAATGGGATTGTTTCTGCATGCTCGAATTTAATTGTCCATTTTTCCCCTTTTCAGATTTTGGACTTGTATGTGAAGTTTATGCAATTTTGTTTTGGTTGCTTCATGTGAATGTCCCAATCTGAAAATTTATTTGAACCCTAGGAGCTAGCACTTAGTTTATTTCGGTTGCACAAGTTTGTGGGTCGAATAAGCTAGGTTGCATGTATGAACTTCTCACATATTCGGTTTTGCAGGACGGGGTGCTATCAAACTGAGGGAACTTTGCATTTCTGCATTTTCAGCACTTAATTTTATGCAGATTTTTATTTTTTTTTAGTTTTCAAAATTTTATTTTCAGATTTTTTTTTTATTTTCGGACATTAAAATAAACAGTAAAAAAATTTCAAAATCCAAAAATAATTGCATGGCTGCGTAGAATGTTATTCAAACTTCCATTACGCACTTAGACGTTTTTGCTTCGGAGTCATTTCGTATTTTTAAAAATTCATCAAAGTTGCTGTTTTAATGCAGATTTAAAAAATTCAAAATTTCAGAATTTGCATTTTTGGGCCAAATTTCATTTTTTCAGTTTCAGATTTCATTCATGAGCCTATGATGACATTGCCTTCATGAAAATTTCAATTTCATGGAAGGAATTATGTTTTATGGCATTTCACAAATTACCATTTTTGGAGCAATAAAAGCACCTTTCTTCATGAAAATTTTGATTTCATTGAAGGGGGTAATTTTACATGTTACATTGAAGGTCATTATTTCAAAGCACTAAATTATTCATCTTTATGAAAATTTGATTTCATTTAAGAGGGATAAGTTGAAGTGACATTTTAAAGTCCTTATTTTAAGGCCATAAATTATTGCCTCTTTGTGAAAATCAATTTCACTAAAGAGGGATAGTTTATTGATCACATTGAAAGCTATATATATATATATATATATATATATATATTTTAAGCGAAAAACCCCTTACAGGGCTGCCTTGGTCTGAGAGACCACGAACATGGGGTTCTACACAGTCAAAGTCACTCGGGAGTTGCACCCGACCCTGCCCGTACCAACATTATCAATTGGATTTTGGATACCCAATTCAGCTTTTTAGTAGGGTGGAGATTTGAACCTGGGACCCCCCTTGGAGGATTGCCCTCTCCTCTCCAACTCACTTACAACACCTGGGTCATTGAAAGCTATCTTTATCTTCATGATAAGAAGCCATATTCAAGGAGCCTATTCATCATTTCATATTTACATTCATAGATAGATTTAATCTTCATTTAAATGTTTTAAAAGTAGGATTTAATGCAAGATAAATCTTGATTAAAATCCACTTAATGAGGAAGATAAAATATATCTTAAAACCCTCAAGATAAAAGGAATTGAGGCACTACATCACAGTCATATGAGGGCCAATTCACATTTAATTTTTGTTTGGTTTCATGAATAATCATTAAAGTAGCATGGTAAAATAAACCAACACATGCCCCTTGTTTACATCATTAAATTGATACATCTTTATTTGAGATTACTAATACACATATGCAAATGCTAATATAGCGGAGACCTTGGAGAAGTTGTTTGTTTAACTTCTTTGCAAGAGGGGATTTTGGAAATAAATCCTAAGGGAGAGTGTGATTTCACAATTGGGTGAAATTAACACTCAACAATACTATACACAACATTTCTTTGAATTGGAGAGTAATTTGACCTTCTTCATTGAGTATTATAAGCTCCCTGTAGGACTATACCTTATGACCAATACTTGTTTGAGACAAGATATATGAAAGACATGATGATGTAGAATGAGGGAGGAAGTCTAGGTGATATGCCACTTCACCAATTGGATGCACCACCTTGTAGGGACCAAAAAATCAAGGAGCAAGGATAATTGCTTGTAGGGTTACAAGCACAAAAGATCATATCTCATATAATAAATTATCATTTAGATGGATGTGAATTGTTGGAGATATTACATTATTTGATCATATAATAGTATAGGGTGTGTTATTAGTTTAGGTGTATGATTTATATTTTCCCTTAAGAATATGTCAATGTGTAGGATGAGTCCAAGTATAATAAAGTAAGGTATGCAAGTGTGTAGAGTGTGTAGGTGTGTGCAATGTGTCATATGTGTATGTATCAAGTATAATTGAAGAGACATATATGTGGCAAGTTGTAAAGCCAAAAGACATGAGAAGTTTGTCTTATGTGTGAAATAGGAAAGGTTGCATCTCCTTGATATGTGAGGAGAGCAATAGTCAAGTATTGAAGAGTCATATCCAACATATTATGAAGACAAAACTCCATTTATTGTAATAAAATATGGTTTACAAATCTTGTATATTTGATCAATATTATTGTGAGTACTATTTTGAAATATAATTATAATTTCATGAATATCTTAAATTTATATTGATCAAAAATTTGTATGCATTGATATTATTTTTATATGATTATGATATTTGGACCTGTGATTGAATCTGGCTAAAAAGCCAGCAATGGTATCATAGCCTTAGTGGCAAGAGACATATTGATTTAAAGCTAGTATCAAAAGGAAGTTCTAGTGTGAATTTGAGTTTGTACATTTGAAGGTAAAAGTTGTAGAATAAAAATCTAGCATCAAAAAATAAATTTGGTATGAAATTATTTGAAGAATATTGGAGAGATAAGGCACCAGAGGAAAACTCTTATGTGAATTTGATTGAAGGTAGAGTTGAGTATTATTTTTGTTGCCTAACATATTTATTGAAGAAAAAAAATTGAGCTGGTTTTTGAATATTGAATATAATAAGGGAGAACAATGAGATTTTATGTTTTGAAGAAGCATGTTGGTGGCTGTGATGAGTCTAAGGCAGAAAGTAAACTATGAAAAGGCCAAATAGGAAGCCAGAGAGTGGTCTGTACAATTTGAAACTAGACTGAGGCAACATGGAAAGAATAGTATAGTTGTGATATTGAATCCAGAGATCGAAGTGCAACATATGAGGTGATATTGAATCTAGAAGATCAAAGTGCAACCTATGAGGAAGCACACAAATCAATAATCATCTGTGAACCAAAAAATAGAAGATAAGGCAAAATAAGAATTGTCAAGGTAAGAAAAAAATTATTTAAGAAAGTTAATCGAAAGTTTTTAATTACTAGAGAGATAGGAAGCCCTTGTTAAAGGAAGACTGAAGAGATAAGAAGCCTTTGCTAGAAGCAAAGAAGAACACATGATTAATAAGTTTTTTGCCTATGTTGATAGGGAAATTGAAAAATATTAGATTGATATATCATCCTAAGTTTGCAAAATTATTGTTGGAGATAAAGTCACTAAAAAGATTTTTTGTCTCATTGAAAAAGAGCCTTTGAAAAATTGTTGTGATACCTGGTCTAAAGAACCTATAAATAAATCCAAAATTCAAGTAGTCCAGTGGAAGATTAAGTGTTGGTGAAAGCCACCAGAATATTGCAGTTGGGTTATAGCTTGAGCAACAAATTATAAAAAAGAAAACTAAGTAGCAACCTATAAAAAGGAAAAGTGAGCAGCAATAATAACAAAAAAAAGGAGACTTGAACAATACAAAGAATTATGCTGGAGGCACTAAGGTTGATTGGAAAATAAAACAAAGATTGGAAGAAAAGGAGCACTTGAGAAAATAAAAGAGCTATGAAAGCTAAAAACCACATTGATAGAAATAATACACAAAATACTTGAAGTTTGAAGATGGAACCCAGAAACCAAAGTTGAGTTTGTGACTAAAACCTGAAGCAGCCTGGTGAGGAATAATTTGAGTTTTCTTCTTATTAGAGAAAGAGCGAAAAATTGAATGACGCTAAAGGAGGAAATAAAGTTCCAAAATTTGCATGCAAAAAATAGTTTCCATGTGCAAGAAGAGTACCAAAGTATTATAAATTCATTTTTTATTTTAAATATTGAGGGCATATTTCGTGGGAGTTATAAGTTAATTTTAGAATGCGATTATTTAAAAGAAGGTGTGAAACTTAGGTGTGTTGAACATTTGCATTGATCGAAGTAACAAAATACAAAAAAACCACCCTTAATATTTATTTTAATATTAAGGTCTGGGAGTAATTCCATAGCAAATTAAGAAAGCATTGTTAAAATGTTCTTTTAATATTTCCTTCTTATGTAAGGGCCTTACCAAGCACACATTATTTAGAAGAAGACAAAACAAGGTACATGTTTTTTTTTTTTTTTTTTTAGAAAAAAAAATTGTTTTTTAATAGGATTTATAAGGGATTAAAAACAAATTTAAAGTGGAAAATAAATATTTTTAATTATAGGAGATATAAGGGAAAATATTTGGATTTTTTTTGGGAGTTATAAAAAAAATTGGAGGAAGAGAAGAGAAAATTTGAAGTTGAAATATTAAAAAAATTAATTTGGGAGTAATAAGGGTTTCTACATCAAAGGTAATTAATTTTATCAAAAGCAAGTTTTTAATGTGCAATTTATTCTACCATGACAGGCATAAGGAATAACATCAAGATTCAAAATCAGAAGCTGAATGAGTGCTAGAGCTAGAGCCAAAGAACAAGGATTGGAATTAGAATTTGAAGACTAAAGTCTTCAAAAACCAAATAATGTAATATAGGGGGCATTGAAGATATTTTATTATTTGATCATGTAATAGTTTAGGGTGTGTTATTAGTTTAGGTGTGTGATTTATATTTCCCCTTAAGTATGTGTCAATGTGTAGGATGAGTCCAAGTGTAATGTAGTAAGGTGTGCAAGTGTGTAGAGTGTGTGCAATATGTCATGTGTGTATGTGTCAAGTATGCAAGTGAAGAGTCACATATATGTGGTAAGATGTAAATCCAAAAGGCATGAGAGGTTTGTCTTCTGTGTGGAATAGGAAAGGTTGCATCTCTCGAATATGTGAGGAGAGCAATAGTCAAGTATTAAAGAGTCATATCCATTATGAATACAAAGCTCTATGTATTGTAATGAAAAATGATGTACAAATATTGTATATTTGATCAATATTATTGTGAATATTATTTTGAAATATAATTATAATTTCATGAATATCTTAACTTTATATTGATTAGATATTTGTATGCATTGATATTTTTCTATGATTGAGACTTCACATTATTTTTATATGATCTTAATATTGGGACCTGCGATTGAATCTGGCTAAAAATCCAACATGAATCCTGCTATTGCTTCATATGGTTTTATGTCTGGGTTAAATTATCCTTAAGAAGCTGAAGCACAAGCCGTTGTAGCAAATCATCTACTTGGGTAACCTTGGAGGATAATGGAACCTAGTTTGCCAATGATGGAGGATTTTGACCATACAGTGATTTAATTAGGGGCATCATGAGGGATGTATGGTAAAAAATATTGTACCACCATATAGCTAAGAGAGAAAATGAACCTAGTGATATTGTTTGTCTTGAACAAAATAATGAAGGTAAGTACCCAAACATTTATTAACAATATCTATTTGACTATTCAATTGAGGGTGATAAGAAGAGGACATACTCAACTTAGTACCACTAAGAAAAAACAATTATTTCCAAAAGTTACTAGTGAAAATAGGGTCATGGTCACTCATAATGGTTTTGGGCATACCATGTAATTTAAAAATAAAATCAAGAAATACCTTGACCACCTTACTTGTTGAATAGGGATGTTGTAATGCACATAAATGAGCATATTTGAAAAGTTAATCTACTACCACAAAGATCACTATTTTGGCCTTAGATTTGGGAAGGCCCTAAAAAAAATCTATGGATATGTGCTCGCTATGGTGGTAAAGAATAGGTAAGGGTTGTAACAATATAGGATGTTTAATTGTAACCCCCTTTTATGTTGAAACACATTACAATCAGACACAAACATCTTGACATCTACTTTTAATCCTTTCCAAGAAAAGATTACTTCACACACGGGTATGTTTTCAAGAATCCCACGTATCTAGCCAAAGGAGATGCATTAATTTCTTGGATAACATTTGAACTTATAGCCAAATATCAAAGAAGATAAATGTGATCCTTTTTGTGAAGTACTCCATCAGTATATGAGAAACAAGAATGCAATGAAAAGCCTACCTCCATATCTTGAATTATTTGCATAGCATTTGAGTTAGATAGCCAGTCCTTATGAAGTTATGAAAGCCATTGTGGAAGAGGACTTGAGATGACATTATCAACAACAATGTCCTCATATTTACAAGGCAAGGCATCAACCACTACATTCTCCTTTTCTTTCTTGCATTTAGTGATAAAACCATATCCCAAGAACTTAGTCATCCATTTATTTTGTTTAAGGTATGAGACACTACTTTAAGAAATGCTTAAGGTTGCTATGAGCAGTCTTGATGATTAAATGATGCCCCAATAAATAAGACCTCCATTTCTCTATGACATGTAAAGCAACTAACATTTCCTTCTCATTAATGGACCGTCTTGTATTCTTGCTTGAAAGTTTCTTACTTTCAAAGGCTATTGTGTGTCCATATTACATCTAAACAACCCCAATACCTATGCGAGAAGCATCACACTCTATGATAAAAAAATTTGCTATATTCAAGGGTGGCCAAAACAACAATGGTACACATAACTTCTTTAAGGGCTTGGAAGGTTTGAGATGCGGGTTCAAACCAAACTAAGACATCCATTTTAGTGAGATTAGTGAGAAGAGAACAATTTTACTATAGTTATGGATAAATATTTTGTAGTAGCCTGTGTCCTAAAAATCCATAAAGTTGTTTAAGGGATTTAGGTGAGGGCAAATCATGCATAGCTTTGATCTTGTTAGGATGTACTTTGAATCCTTCCTTAGATACTATATATCCCAAGTATTCTATCTCTTGTACCCTAAAGCAACATTAGGACTTTTTAACAAAAACATTTCCCTTTGAAATAGGTGAACTTTGTCAACATGAACTATATGATCCACCAAGGACTTGCTATAAATTAAGATATCATGAAATAAAACCAAGACATAGTTCATTAGATTTTGGAAAGTGGAAGAAGCATTAGTGAGACTGTTAGGGTGTTGTATGTGACCTCCTTGCACTTCCTAGGTGTCGCTACCCCCCCTCGCGGTTGCAATTTTGATGTTTTCTACCTCTGTCGAGAGGATGTGTCTAGTGCCCTGCACCTCATGCAAGGGCACTAGTCCTAGGAAGTCCAAGGGAGTATGGGATATGGCTCCACCAAATGACCTCTAGGGGTTTTTACCCAAGGACAACTTCTTGCTTATGGATGTGATCTTTGGAGTTCGTATTTTTTCGCTACACAAATCTATGAGGAAAAGGGAAAGGAAGGAAAGCGGTAAAGGTAGGACAAATAAATTATGAGAAAGTAAATGAAAGAGGTAAATGATGAAAAAATAAAAAATATGAGAATGGAAAGCCTATCTAGCCTAATATACTGATGACAATGCGTCAAAGAAAAGAATAAGACTCCCTAATTCCCTTATGAGTTTAGATGAACACATGCACAATGACTAACAATGCACGAGGAACACTAGTCCGCTCAAGAGCATGCAACGAAAACAAAACACCCATGAAATAAATAGGACAAATATTTTTATAAAGAGTAACTGATTCTTATTAACATTAACTTCGAGTTACATACATGTAGAGAGAAGAGGTTTGAAAACTATTTGACAAGTGTGCAAGGGTTGACCCAATCCCAGACACAGAAGAATGAATGAAAGAACACCTCAAAAGGATGGAGAGCTTTCAATACTTATAAGGAATAAGAAGAAATATATTTATAACAAGAAGTGAGAAAATATTTTCCCCCAAAACACATGCAAGATTCCAAAATTTAAATTAAAAATTTTACCCAGGCTAGTCGACATCAACAATGAATGATTTGGAGATTCGTAACTGGAGCTGCAAAAAAATATTGTGATTAGACCTTTGTGATCATTTGTCATGAATATTTCAAGCATGTGTTGCCCCTTAGGCTATCCTCCCTATTTCCGCTTTAATGCTTTAGTTGTCACCTAGAGAACTATGTTCGATTGTGGGATGCCAGAATACGAATTAGATCATATTTCCTTCCCTCATGTTTGGTCGCTTTGGGTTGGTATGATGGTTCCAATTTTCAAAGCCTAATTCATCCATGCTCTTGGTAAGTTCCCTTGGTGAAGGTGTCCTTTATTACATCCCGTGGAGATGACGACTAGTACCTTTTGAGTTGCTCTACTTCTGGGGACCTGTCTTCCACCATGTATTGTGAAGGGGGTTGTTGTGGATTTGATAAACCAGAAGGGTTAGAGGGAGCTTGGTAGCTAGATCTCCTTCTGGCTGCTTTTTTCTTCCCTAGAATTTGGGTATCAATATTTCCCTTGGAAAATGGAGAGTCTTGCCTTATTGTCTTTTCACTTGGCCTCCTCAGACCCTCATTTCCTTTAACCAAGGAATAAGCCTTAGTCCTCAGGATTCACTAGTGGTATCAATTTGGACAGATACATGAGACTAAGGGACCTCCTTGTCTAGCGAAAGGTACTGGTCCTAGGGACTTTGTGTTAGCTTTTGATGCAACATGTAATGGGAGATAGCAATCACAAGATGCAGAATAATATGAAATAAAGTAAATCTATGAGATGACTAAAAATACTATAAATAGAAATGATGGAGATGTTTACAAAATAGCTCTGGAGGAAATGAACACTCCATGAATAGAGCTACTACTCAAGAATGGGCATTGAGCATATCACACTCCATCATATTACATCACACTGCTACATCACACCACTCTAGTCTACACTACTTCCTACTGTTGTATCTTGCTCTATACCTATGGCCCTTTATATAGGAAATAGGTTCCTTGGCCAACACTCTACCTAGATGTGCAAGGGATAACTTGCACATATACAACTTGCACTTTGACACTTGTGCATTTATTACATTGCATGAAGTAACTAGATAACTTCCCCCTAAAGTAATCTAATGTCCTAAGTATGTACCAAGAAAGGTACATTTACATGATCCAAATGATGTAATATACTCTATTTCTAACACCCCCTGTATTACATTATTTGGATATTGAAGACTTTAGTCTTCAATGTGGATCTTCTTCCATATGATAATGGAATTTGTATTCTCCTTCATTGCTTACTGAGATCAGGTTCAGTAGATAATCTGTGTCTTCATATGATGCAAAGTAAGTTGTAGCTGGAGGTTCTTCTGATTGTTGTATGTGTTCAACTGGTTCAGTCTTCATGATGCCAAGTTTCTTTTTAGCATATCTTTTCTTCCTTTTTCTTCTTCTTCTCTTGTGATTCTGCATTGGTGCTGGTAGAATTTTTGCTTCATGACAAGTTAGTTTATCATCACAATAATATTGTTCTTTATCTTGTTCCTTGTGTTGAGTAAGTACAAACACAATTAGTGATAGATACACCATCAGACATTCTTCTGGTGAAAATATAACCAATCTTTGTGAATTCCACCATGTTGTGAAGAGAATATCGTGAAGATAACCAATCAATGTTGTAAAGTTACCTTCTTTAGCTTCTTTAAGAAATAAGGAAAATTTCTCTTTGTCACTAATGGGTAGATACTCATATCCTTCTAGAGTATCTATTAAGTTTTGGGAGTAGTATTCTACTTCATGCAGTAGTTCTTCATTATTGAAAGCATTTCTCAGGATATCATCCATGATAGATCCTTCTTTTGAATTTTGCAAGAATCTTAGAAGTCTACCTTATGACTCCCTATGTTAGGATATATGATTCCTGATTGAAGAATATAAGCTTGATTTGATAAAACCTTTATTAATCCTTGTTTTGTAGACTTCCTTATGTCTCCCAAGTAATGTGAGTATATACTCCTAAGGATTTTTAGGTTTTGAGGAAAGCTTATATTTTGTAACTTGATAATATTTGATAGATGTTGATATTACCAAGTTTTGTAGAATGCCTTATGACTCCCTAGTATGCTATGGATAAGATATAGTGCTTTTGTAAATTATAGTTCAATATTTGATTGATTTTGTAAAGGTTTTGTAAATACCAAAATCAATTCTTATTATCCCTTATTGCTCCTATTGAACTAAGCACTGTTCCCAAATTTTAAAGAGGTTATAATGTTGGATCTTTTGTCTCCTTTTGAGAAGTTTGAGACAATAATATTATGAATATCCAACCTTTGAAAAAACTATGATAAACCTCTCTTTATAAATAACCCTTTGGGAATTAGGTTTAGTGTATCTAATTTTCCAATTAATTAATTTGATGTAGTAGCCCTTATGACTCCCTAATATTTGGATAAATTAGACCACAATAATATTTGCAAATAATTATTAATTATTCCAGTAGAAACCCTTATTACTCCTAGGTTTTATATTGCAAATATTATATTTATTTGATAAAGTATTCCCTTTGATGAATGGCTTTCAATTATTTAAATTCATTCAATTATAACCTTATAACTCTCGAGGAAAGAAAGCACATAATAATGGGAATCAAACTTTACCTTTCACCAAGCAATATACGATGTTGTTTGCTGAGAAGCTAGGGCTGCAGTATTTACGTAGACGTCTTGAATGCTGTGACTGTACCCTCCAATGGAATCACTTGGAGCTTTAAGCATTCCAAAATTGGCACTGCTTGGACTCTTCCTTTGACCTCGCTTGGATTGAGCATTGAAGGCTCTAACACCTTCTTTCCATGCTGCAATTCTGCCCTGTGCATGCATACGACGAAGTGATAAATATCAAGATGAAAATTGCTTGTTGACCTCGATCATTGACGTCCTTAATATGGAGAAGCTTCTTGTCTAAAGTGCCAAGTGGCACGTCCATTTCCTTTCGAGCGCTTGAGGAGAGTTTGGTGCAAAAGAAATGTTTGTCTTCCTTCTTGTAATGTATGAGCGTTACATTCTTTAGAAAAATGTTTGATCTTCCAATGGACAAGTGTATCCCATACACTCAATGCACCAGCCTATTCGTGTAACTCCTTTCTTGAAGATGAGCGCTCTCTTGACTTGAGCGTTAGGGTTTTCCTTTGGTGACAAGTGTCACTTTCTTCTCTGCATGGACGTCCTCCCTTTCACTGGTTCAAATGGACCTTTTTGGAGATCCTTTTAGCTTCAAAAATCCCCAACTCCTCTTTCATTCACCTGCACTATTTTTAGCTGGGATATGGAGCAACAATATGGAGGCTTTGAGCATCGATTTTTGCCAGCGGATGTGGAGTAAGTGATACTAGAAAGATGCTTCATTTTTTCCTTTCTTCATTAATTGATTATGTCCTCATTTCGTAGATTCTATTGATCTTGGTTGATGTTGTTTCTCCCTTTGTTTTGAACGTTGTATCTTGCAGGTTCGGCCATCCAGGATACGAGGAGTATGAGCCCTTTGATTGGCTCCTTGAGCTAAGCTTGGATTGCTGCTAGCATACGACCACTTTTGGCTGGTTTTTCCAGCAAGTGTAGTGCCTTTGGGGCACCTTTAAATCTACCTTTTCTCCCTGTATAACCATATTAGGATAGTGCAATATAATGTAAAATAGTTTTTACATAAAATATCCTTATTGCACCTTCTTTTGCACTCCTCTTTTTACATCTAAATTTCTGGTTTTGAGGTAGAATATTTGAGTGCAATATAGGGGTTTTGAGGTTGTCTCTTTGATTAGACACCTTCCCCTTTTTTCTTGGATGTTTTATGAATGGATCCAAGCTTGTAACCACATGATGGAAGCTTTGTTTTTGCTGTATTTTTCTGCACTATTTCTTGTGCTTTGAACTTGAGACTCACCAAGTCTCGTTCGATGCTTCCTTTGATGCTCTTTTGGTGGTTACTTTCTTCTCCAATACTTGGAGGATTGAGCTTATTTTGTGGCTTCCTCAGGCCACCCAAAGTTGTAGATCTTTGTGCACTAATAGTGTCTTTAGACACTTTGACAAATTCTATTTTTGTGCCCTTCTCACGAACACAAACAATAATATTTTTGAGAGCAATATAATAGTGCAAATCTAATAATATTTTAATGCACTAATAATATCACCTTATCACTCCAATCAACTCTCAAAAACTAATGCACTTAATCAATCTACTACAACTAATCAAGAATAATCTGAAATGAATCTTCAAGAATTATTCTACAATTTCTTTAAAAGCAAGGTAATAGGAGCTAGTCTTCTTTTTCTTTTCCAAAGTAGATGATAGGTAGTTGATAGATAGTTTGAGATTCTAAAATCTAATCAACTCCTAAAGTGCAAATGAACCTTAAAGAATCCTTTCTTTTTGCACTTTTTGAAGACTCTAATTCAACTCTCCTTTTTGCAACTTCAATCCAATTAAGGTGCTTAAACAAATCTGATAAGTAATCCACTTAATGAATCTACTTGCACCAATAGTTGCTTACCTTTTTTTGAAAGCCCTTTTCACCACTTCTGTAGAGGATGTAGATCTTGGTGTCTATGATCACCAAGTTGCTACCTTAGATAAGATCTTGCAGCTCTCTGTAGGCTACCTTGAACAACTTTGTCTTCACCAAAATATGGTCTCCCTTTCATGAGCCTAGAATTTTTGGTGGCTTGTTCTCCTCTTGTAGTCTCCTCTTTTGTTGTAGATGTGAAGATATATTTGATTCTGAAGTGGTGCCTTCTTGCTGTGAGAGGTAATCTCCAAGTCTCCTAGATTTGGTAGGCTTCTTCTATCTGAATCTTCCTTCAAGCTTCTTGTCAAATTTTGACTTCAAATATGATCTTCTTCTCAAGATTTTGTATGTCTTAAGGTCTTTATGATATTTGGCACTCCTTGCCAAATTCTTCTTCTTGGGCTTGTTTTCGGATGGTGACAATTATCCCAAATATTTCACTATCTCCAATAGTGAATTTCTCTAATGAGTTCTCCTTGGAACTCCTTTGATGAATTCTTTAGCAAGGCTCTCCAAGCCTTTTATTGGATGCTCATAGAGACCTCTCCAAGGCCTTTGATCTTGCAGCTTCTTCTGGTCTTCCTTGAGACCTTATCTTCAACCTTCTACTTCTAGAAGTGTTGGTGGTGAGATCTTCTCCTAGATATCTGATTCTTCTACCTCTGTATTCGAGTAGGACTCTCCTAGTCCTTCTTCATCAATGAGATCTTCTCCTGATCTCTTTTGCTTTAGGTGCTAGATTGATTCTAAAGAAGATACTCCTCCTAACATTTTTGTAGGAAGCTTTCCCAACTCACTGAATCTTCCTGTTCCTACAACAAAATATTAGTACTAAAATCTACTTCTGAATTAGATACTCTCTTCTGAAGTCTTCTTCAGGATCAAGGCTTCTGTGGCCTTTTTTAGTATCAAGGCTTATGTGGCCTTTTTAGTACCAAGGCTTCTGTGGCCTTTTCTTCAAGGCTTCTATGGCCTTTCCTTCTAGATCAAGGCTTCTATGGCCTTTTCTTCTGGATCAAGGCTTCTATGGCCTTTTAAGGCTTCTATGGCCTTTTCTTCTTGTGAAGTTTCCAATCTAGCAATGGAGATCTCCTGTCTCCCAACTTCACCATAATTCTTCTCCAGAAGTCTCTTCTGTAGTATTCTTCTCTTGTAGTAACTAATCTCTACACTATGAAGGCACTTCAACTTTCGGACAATGAAGTTGAAATCTCCTAGATTTCTATTGTAGGAGGTGTCCCAATCATCTGAGAATTAATTCCTTATAATAAAAGAAACTTTAGGTCAATTTCTCCAGATCTCTTAGATGAGCTTCACTAGTTGATTCATCAAACTAGTGGATCAAATGTTGAGTCCTAGTCTTCACAAGTTTTCCCTTGAAACTTTGTGGAAAGACTCTAGCCATATGCAATATCAGTATTCCAAAAACTGATATTTCTTTTAGTCCTAACTTGTGGCTCTCCTTAATTCTACCACCTAGACTCTTCTAAGAATTTTTGATAGTGATTGGTCCAATGGCGCGTCAGGTTGACAAAAACTTAGGGTCAATGATAATGGTGGTTTTCCTATTGACCTACCGTGGCTCTGATACCACTGTTAGCTTTTGATGCAACATGTAATGGGAGATAGCAATCACAAGATGCAGAATAATATGAAATAAAGTAAATCTACGAGATGACTAAAAATACTATAAATAGAAATGATGGAGATGTTTACAAAATAGCTCTGGAGGAAATGAACACTCCATGAATAGAGCTACTGCTCAAGAATGGGCATTGAGCATATCACACTCCATCATATTACATCACACTACTCTGGTCTACACTACTTCCTACTGCTGTATCTTGCTCTATACCTATGGCCCTTTATATAGGAAATAGGTTCCTTGGCCAACACTCTACCTAGATGTGTTGTGGTTGATCCACAACACACCCCAAAATTGGGGACCCACCTTTTTGCAGGCTTGCAGAGAAGAATCTCGGTGACCCAGATGCTAAAATTGAAGAAAAGAGAAAAAATGCCTAAGTGTTGAAAGTGTCGCGAAATCGCGACATGTCGCGCCATCGCTGCTCGAAAACAGGAAAGTTGTCACGAAATCGCGACATGTAGCTCCATCGCTGCCGAAGAGGAGAGAAAAGAAAAATTGAAAGTTGTCGCGAAATCGCGACATGTCGCTGAGAAGAAAAGAAAAGGTGTCGCGAAATCGCGACATGCCGTTGGAAAAGAATGAAAATGGTCGCGATATCGCGACATGCCGTTGGAAAAGAATGAAAAGTGTCGCGATTTCGCGACGTGTTTTGCCGAAGCGTACGGATGATGAAAAGTGTCGCGATTTCGCGACGTGTTTTGGCAAAGTGTACGGAAGCGGAAAACGTCGCGATATCGCGACAGGAAACAGCGAAAGGACTCGAAGCGGAAAGACGTCACGATTTCACGACCGATTGCAGCAAAGGTGTACGGAACAGGAAATGGTAGCGAAATCGTGACATGTTTCGGAGAGATGGCCCGAAGGAGAAGGTGGTCACGATTTCACGACGTGTTTTAGCAAATTGTACGGCACAAGGGAGATGTCACGAAATCACGACAGAAATGAAGACCATGCCCGAAGCAGAGAAGCGGTAGCGAAATCGCGATAGGTTTTGCCAAGGCGTACGAAACAGAAAAATGGTCGCGATTTCGCGACGTGTTTCGGGGAGGCGTACGAAAAGAGAAAGCGGTAGCGATATCACGATAGTTTGCGGCAAGCAGGTTCGGGGACAAAAGCCGTAGCGATATCGCGACGGTTTGTTGAAAGAAGGCAAGAGAGTGATAATGGTCGCGATTTCGTGACGTAAAGTTGCCAAAGAGGTCCGAAAGAAAATGGTAGCGATTTCGCTACAGCTTTGTGAGAAGGAAGCCCGATGGAGAGATGGTAGCGATTTCGCTACAGGTTTGTGAGAAGGAAGGAGAGGTGGAGAAGGAAGCCGACGAAGAGATGGTAGCGATTTCGCTACAGTTTGAGAAGGAGGTTCGAAGGAGAAATGGTAGCGATCTCGCTACAGTTTGTGGAAAGAAGGCTCAAAAGCAAAAACGGTCGCGATATCGCGACAAGATGTTGCCGAGGACGTACGGCCGGGAAGAGTGTAGCGATATCGCGACATGTCACGATTTCGTGACATGTCACGTTTTCGCGGCCAAGAAGGTGAACAGGCGGCATGCAATTTTTGTCAAGATTTTCGTAGAATGGCGTTACAAAAGGCGCAGAGAGCGTGTGACACGTGGCATGCAGGTGTCAGGTCTGCAGAAGCGTTACATGCAACGAAGGATTTTAGGCGTTTCGGCGTTAAACATGGAATAAAGACAAGGAAAAGGTGGGAATTCGAAAGGTCACATGCAGGAAGGTGAAGCGAAGCGACCAGGGAGAATCGAAGAGCCACGCTAGACAGGATAAATCCAGAAGCGCAGATTGAAGGAGGGGTTGGAAATTGCCGATTGCAGAGTTGCAGAGACAAGAGCTTCATGCTATTCTGGGCCTGCACTTGGGCAATTTCCTTCTTTTGTTCTGGAATATTTATGCCTGGAACATTCTTTGAATGTAATTGACATATCATTTAATACAAAATACAGAGAGTTGGCATCTAATTGATGAGAAATAAGGAGTCATTTTTTGTATGCATGATTTAATGTTATATCATTCATTTCAGATTTATAAGGCTTTTAGGTGAAGTTTAATGCAAGTGCTCTTGGTTGCTTCATGCGAATGCCTCGAATCTGGAATTACAAGTAGAAACCTTAGAAGCCCGCACCTAGCTTATTTGGATTGTGCGAGTTTGCAGTGTTCATTAGGTTAGGTTGCATGCATAAAACCTCATTATCTTCGGTTTCATCGAATTGATGGCAGCATTCTGACTGTAGTTTAGTTTCTCTTTCATTTACTTTTCTTTATTGTTCAAACCCTTGCTTTATTTTCTACAGTTTAATTACTGTATCCAAATTAATAACTGAAAATCCATCAAAATCCAAGATTAAAGTACAATTATTCACTTTGAGTCCACTGTAAATTCAAATTATATAAACCCCAGTGCCCCTTGTTAACATCCACTTGCAAACCCTAAGGTATTCCTAGCATTTCACTTGAATAACATCATTGGTAGACAAAGCATCAAGCATAAGGAACCTTGGAGAAGTTACCTTCTTTGCAAGTAGAGGATTTTAGGACTCAGATCCTACCGGAGAGTGTGCTTTCACAATTGGGTGAAAACACCACTCAACAGATTGGCGCTAGAAGGAGGGCCTGAATTGGTTTATCTATTTTGATTTTCATATCTGAATATTTTGTTTTTGAGTTAATTTTGAAATAATTTACGGCTAAACTGCAATTCTGTTTTTATTGCAGGTTTTCTTCGAAATAGCCGAGGGTTTCATTGGGCAGGCTGGACCCACCACGGCGTATTGCAACCAGGTCCCAAACAACCGGGGAAACCATTTTTCACGACCTTATTGGCACTCCCAAGAATAAAACTAAGCAAGTCGTTTTCTTGATGATAATCGAGAGTTTCGTCAAGGAGGGCTGAAGCGGTTTATTTTATTATGATTGCTATGCACTGTTCTTAACGCTTTGATGGTTCATACAGGAATAATATGATTTAATTTGATTTAAAATATATATATATATATATATATATATATATATATATATATATAATAAAAAAAAAAAAAGGAATTTTTGGCTATTAAAGTTATATTCTTTAACATTCACGAATGGCTATGTTTACACCGTGGATGACAGGTAGCCCATTGAATATACCGGGAATTCAACATTATTTGCCCGTTGGTTTTGAGAGATGTCTTCCTCAATTTTTGTCTAATGGGACAAATCACTAGAAGAACATATTCAAGCATTCAAATTTGTTGTGAATCACTTGACGAGTTGGTATGATGATGTTGCGTGTAAAATGTTCCTTTATACCTTGGACAAAGTGGCATATGATTGGTTTACAAGTCTGCCTTTAGGGTCTATCACTTCTTGGGCTCAGCTAGAGGCAACATTTCTCAATCAATTCAACAAAAAGCAAGTTGACCCAATCCTCATGTACAATCAGTTAGCCTATATTAGAAAAGGACCAAGTGAAAATGTGAAGTCATTTTCTGAGAGATTCTTTGGATTATATGCTCAATTAGTGACATTTTATGCTCTTCAAGAAGAAATGGCTCTCCAAATATACATCAATGCTCTTGACTCACCCATGTCCACATATTTGCGAGGGATGCCTCAAATCACATCTTTGTCACAAGCCTATACTCAAGCAATGGCAATTGAGCAACAATGGAGTTGTCAAAATTATGGTGTGGGTTTTGGATCATGTAATCTTCAATCATTTAATAACTCCTTTACCCACCCAATGATTTATCCATCACAACCAAGTTCAAGTGTGAATCAATTTCAGAATCAACAATCATTCCCATGCTTCAATCAAATTCAAAGTCCTCAACCTACTTTGCAAGATCAACCATCTTTCTTAAGTATGAATCAACTTCAAAATACTCATCTTGATTCAAAAGATGTTGCTAAAATCAATTTCAATGATTTTCATAGGAATATGATTTTAGGCAAGGGAGGAATACTAGATCCAACTCGTATGGAAACATGTGATAGATTGGAAACCCTTGACTCACCAAAAGATGAATTCTATGAGGATGAATCTGATTCGGATGACACATTGGATGACATTGTTGAAAGTAATGGCATAGGAAATTCACACCTTCCAAATCATGTTAAACGTGAATCATGGGTTACACATGTGGATTATGATAGCCTTATCAATTTGAATGCAAGCAATAACCCAATTTTGGAAGTAATTGAACCATCTAAGGAAGGAGAAGATAAATTTGATGAGAAACATGTTGATGAATTAAAATATGATAAAGAAATAGTTGAGCATCACAATTTGATCTTGAAAGATGATTGTTATGATTCTTGGGAAGAGTATGCTCACTCCAAACCTTCTAATGGAGTTTATGTGCCTATTGATATGCAGGATAATACAATTGCCCTTTCATATGAGGATATTACAAGTCCCGCACAATCTGAGAATGTTTTGGAAGAAGCCTTGGAATCTCATCAAGGGTTGGAGAAGGATAATGATTCTACTACCATGGATGAAGAAGGAGAATCAATTGTTTTTGTTCCCCTTGGGGGGCAAGAAATCAAAAATCTTGATCCACCTATTGTTTCTACAATGTCTATGCCATCTCAAAATGATGAAATTACAAAACCTAAGTGGTGTGGGTTAGATGCTACTGATGATCCTAATGAAAATATGGAGTTTGGGGCAACTCAAGCCATTGATCGGGGAAAGGTGTCACGTGACATATATCTTGAAAAATTAGGCTCTTGTTTTGAAAAATATGGACGCATGTTTGATTGGGTGCCTAACTTTGGTGTTTTTGAACAGGTATTGGATGATGAAGAAGACAAAGAGAAAAAAGAAAAGGCTACTAATACTCATCAAGTTATGATAAATTTTAATCATGATGGGTTGAGTATGGATGACAAGGGGAAATCTGTACCTTTGGTAGTAGCTACAAAAATTTCAAGTGATAGGTCACATGATGTCCCTTTGGATGCTAACATCATTAATGAGGAAATGCCAAACTTTGTTGATGCTTGTCAAGTTTTGAATGATTTTGATTGCTTTAAAATCCTGGAAAATGATTTGAAGTCAAGATTTTTAGAAATAGGCTCTTGTTTGCAACATCTCACATTTGAAAAAGAAAGCCTACTTCTAAATCATGAAGGGAACGATGAAACTTGCACTTTAAAGAATAGACAAGATAAAATTGAATATCAACTATTGTCTAACCAATTTGATTTGAATCTCACCTATGACGTTGGTAATAGAACTAAATCAAAGTGGAATGGTGAGCATGGCAAGTTGAAATTTGTTGCATTGCCTGGTTTGATCTTATTGTTGTTGGATTCCTACAAAATTTGGCATGTGTATTGTGTCATATGTTTTTTGATATATTCTAATCATGTTTGGGATCCAGGAAAGTAATAGTCCAAGCTTGGCATCATCTTGTACAATAGTGTATATAATTTTTGTTTTTTTTGGTGTGGGCTTTCAAGTTTTTGTTTTTGGGATTGTGTTTGGGTTTTGGTTTTGGTTTGTGTTTTTCAAATTTTATTTTTTGGATCCTTAGTTTAATCATGATTTAAGTTGTGTGTTTGATTTCAATTGGCATGCTTTGTTTGTTTTTATAAAAAAATAAAAAATAAAATAAAATAAAATAAAATTGAGATGTCAACTTATGCTTAAGACTAGGAGAACATGAAATATTGGAATTGTCTTGTAAAAGCTCCACAAGTAACACAAGCAATTTAATTACATCGTTTGAAACTTGTGATGCATGAAAGAGTCAGTTTTGCATGACAAATCATTTCATTTGCATTTCAAGAGATAATGCATTCATGTTCCATCTCACTTTACATACATCTCATCTTAGTTGCATATGCATCTTAGGTGCAAGTCATTAAAGTATGTCAAATCCTCTTAGGGTTGTGTTATAACATAAATATAAGAAAAATCCTAAGGTTGGAAACCGAGTCTTGAGATATCTAGAACCAAGCACGTCTCATTCATTAAAAAGGATCTTGAGCAAAATGATCAAAACCTAACTTGGAGGAAAAGGGTTGGGCGAAAGAAGTATTTCATGTCTATCCTATTTATGCAACATGATCCTTAAAACAAGTGGTTTTGACCACTTCCATAGAGCTTAAAGCCTAAAATCAGAGTAGTAAGGATAGGGTTAAATCCTCATCGAACTTAGGTTGAGGATCCAATTCCCCAAAGCTTTGATTTGACCCACATGGAGTAGTAAGGATAGGGTATAAATTCTCATCTCGGTTGGTTGAGAATCTGATTCCCCAAAGCTCTTATGTCTCATTTCATAATCAGTCTTGGATTGTAAGGATCGTACTATTTGTCCTCTACAAAGGATGGGTAGTCATCCCCAAGGTCTAAGCAACAAAATTAATATTTTCCATTCCTAAAATTTGGATTGTAAGGATCGTACTACATGTCCCTAGCCAGGATGGGTAGTCATCCCCAAGGTCCAAGAAGTAAAAAAATAAATAAATTTTTCCCATCTCATCTTTATTTTGGATTGTAAGGATCGTACTACTTGTCCTCTGCAAGGGATGGGTAGTCATCCCCAAGGTCCAAAGAAATGGAGATAAGTTTTGGATTGTGGGGTTAGATATGCCCATGCATGGCATCATGTCTTGCCTAAAAAACAAGACCACTGATTGTCTAGAGGGTTAGACTAGCATGACCATTTCTTCCATAACTGGTTTAATTATTTTGCTTAAAGTGAGGTAATGAACTCTAAATCAGAATAGTAAGGATAGGGTTAAACTCTCATCTCGGTTGGTTGGGAGTCTGATTCCCCAAAGTTCTGATTTCACATTCACTTGCACATGGGTTCTAGATGGTAGGGACTCGTAACCAACTTTGGGATACAATAAGGTAATGAATTAGTGGATCCTAAGAGGGTTTGGCAATCTTGAATGCTTGTACATAATAATAGAAGAAGGACCATGCCTTTTATGAAAGCAAAATCTCCTTGCACATTCATTAGGGTACACAAATCATTCACCATCCCACATATGCATTCATGCAAAACTGATAATGGAATGTTGATCAATTTCAAATGATAGGGAATGAAAACACATTGCACACACTGAGCTAATACTTGATGATTCTGATGATTCATGTACTTCTGATCTTTGGGCATTTGTTATTTTGCTTATGTGCTAACATATGTTTGCGAGTTTGTGATATGTTTCAGGTTGGGTTCTTACTAAAATGCTCAAGAGCATTTGACAGCAGAGTCACCATTTGTTGTGGTTGATCCACAACACACCCCAAAATTGGGGACCCACCTTTTTGCAGGCTTGCAGAGAAGAATCTCGGTGACCCAGATGCTAAAATTGAAGAAAAGAGAAAAAATGCCTAAGTGTTGAAAGTGTCACGAAATCGCGACATGTCGCGCCATCGCTGCCGAAAACAAGAAAGTTGTCACGAAATCATGACATGTAGCTCCATCGCTGCCGAAGAGGAGAGAAAAGAAAAATTGAAAGTTGTCGCGAAATCGCGACATGTCGCTGAGAAGAAAAGAAATGGTGTCGCGAAATCGCGACATGCCGTTGGAAAAGAATGAAAATGGTCATGATGATGAAAAGTGTCGATTTCGACGTGTTTGCGAAGCGTACGGATGATGAAAAGTGTCACGATTTCGCGACGTGTTTTGGCAAAGTGTACGAAAGCGAAAAACTCGCGATATCGCGACAAGAAATAGCGAAAGGACTCGAAGCGGAAAGACGTCGCGATTTCACGACCGATTGCAGCAAAGGTGTACGGAACAGGAAATGGTAGCGAAATCGTGACATGTTTCGGAGAGATGGCCCGAAGGAGAAGGTGGTCGCGATTTCGCGACGTGTTTTAGCAAATTGTACGACACAAGGGAGATGTCACGAAATCGATAGAAATGAAGACCATGCCCGAAGTAGAGAAAGCGGTAGCGAAATCGAAGTTTGCCAAGGCGTACGAAAAGAAAAATGGTCACGATTTCGCGACGTGTTTCGGGAGGCGTACGGAAAGAGAAAGCGGTAGCGATATCGCGACGTTGCAAGTTCGGGGCAAAAGCGTAGCGATATCACGACGGTTTGTTGAAAGAAGGCAAGAGAGTGATAATGGTCGCGATTTCACGACGTAAAGTTGCCAAAGAGGTCCGAAAGAAAATGGTAGCGATTTCGCTTTGTGAGAAGGAAGCCCGACGGAGAGATGGTAGCGATTTCGCTACAGCTTTGTGAGAAGGAAGCCCGAAGGCGAGAACGGTAGCGATTTCGGTGAGAAGGAAGGAGGGAGGTGGTGGTGAGAAGGAGGTTCGAAGGAGAAATGGTAGCGATCTCGCTACAGTTTGTGGAAAGAAGGCTCAAAAGCAAAAACGGTCGCGATATCGCGACAAGATGCTGCCGAGGACGTACGGCCGGGAAGAGCGTAGCGATATCGCGACATGTCACGATTTTGTGACCAAGAAGGTGAACAGGCGGCATGCAGTTTTTGTCGGGATTTTCGTAGAGTGGCGTTACAGAAGGCGCAGAGAGCGTGTGACACGTGGCATGCAGGTGTCAGGTCTGCAGAAGCGTTACATGCAACGAAGGATTTTAGGCGTTTCGGCGTTAAACATGGAATAAAGACAAGGAAAAGGTGGGAATTCGAAAGGTCACATGCAGGAAGGTGAAGCGAAGCGACCAGGGAGAATCGAAGAGCCACGCTAGACAGGATAAATCCAGAAGCGCAGATTGAAGGAGGGGTTGGAAATTGCCGATTGCAGAGTTGCAGAGACAAGAGCTTCGTGCTATTCTAGGCCTGCACTTGGGCAATTTCCTTCTTTTGTTCTCGGAATATTTATGCCTGGAACATTCTTTGAATGTAATTGACATATCATTTAATACAAAATACAGAGAGTTGGCATCTAATTGATGAGAAAGAAGGAGTCATTTTTTGTATGCATGATTTAATGTTATATCATTCATTTCAGATTTATAAGGCTTTTAGGTGAAGTTTAATGCAAGTGCTCTTGGTTGCTTCATGCGAATGCCTGAATCTGGAATTACAAGAGAAACCTTAGAAGCCCGCACCTAGCTTATTTGGATTGTGCGAGTTTGCAGGTTCATTAGGTTAGGTTGCATGCAGAAAACCTCATTATCTTCGGTTTCATCGAATTGATGGCAGCATTCTGATTGTAGTTTAGTTTCTCTTTCATTTACTTTTCTTTATTGTTCAAACCCTTGCTTTATTTTCTGCAGTTTAATTACTGTATCCAAATTAATAACTGAAAATCCATCAAAATCCAAGATTAAAGTACAATTATTCACTTTGAGTCCACTGTAAATTCAAATTATATAAACCCCAGTGCCCCTTGTTAACATCCACTTGCAAACCCTAAGGTATTCCTAGCATTTCACTTGAATAACATCATTGGTAGACAAAGCATAACAGGAACCTTGGAGAAAGTTATTTTCTTTGCAAGCAGAGGATTTTAGGACTCAGATCCTACCGGAGAGTGTGCTTTCACAATTGGGTGAAAACACCACTCAACACTATGCAAGGGACAACTTGCACATATACAGCTTGCACTTTGACACTTGTGCATTTATTACATTGCATGAAGTAACTTCATAAATTCCCCCTAAATTAATCTAATGTCCTAAGTATGTACCAATAAAGGTACATTTACATGATCCAAATAATGTAATATACTCTGTTTCTAACATTTTGCTTATTGAAGATGACAAAAGACCATGAGTTTTGGTCGAAGCAAGGCCTCACTAAAAGTGGTTCCTCTTTAGCCATTACCAAAATAGCTCAAGGGTTGCAAGTATTATTGGGACTTGCTTTAGCTACCACTGAAAAGGCTTTTGAATTATTACTTTTTTATAGTCTAGTGGTTGGACTAAGGATCATGGGGAAGGGAGCTTTAGGTTCACATTAGTCGACGATGGTTGCCCCTCCTTGGTTGCATTTTGGATGATATTTTGGCTTTTGTTGCAGCATAAGTAGTAGGGGCATTGGGACCCTTCATTTCAGCTTATGGTAGGTGCTTTGGTCAAAATTATCTTTAAAACTAGGATTTTCCCATTGTAGTCAATCTTCACTACAAAGACTAAAAGGTATGAATAAGAATTCATAATGACCCTCACGGATAAACCTCTTCTCTAACCCTAATTTGATAAAACCTAAAATAAAATTCTATTTTCTAAAGTATCTAGCATCATGGAATTTATCCAACAAATCATCTATAACAAGGATATCTTTGATAGTAATCTTGTTGAGAGGACTAAAATCATGACACATGCACTATGAGTTATCCTTGCATCACACCATTGCCACTGGAGAGGAGTATGTACTGATGTTTGGGCAAATGATTACTTGCTTCAATATTTCTTTAACTCACTTCTCAATTTTTAACTTTTAGGGCTAGGGATAGTAATAAAGGTCCATATTAGGAGGTTGACTTCCCAAAACAAGGTGGATGGCATGATCATGTGTGTTATTTTTTTTATTTGTGAAAAACATACCAAAAGGGATGCCACTTTTGGGTAAGACCCAAGGAGGCAGGGGTATCCATTCCGCAAAAAATGCCCAAGACTTGGACCTGGCCTACCACCTTTGACATACTCAAGGAGCAAACAAACACACAAAAACAATTTAAAAATAAGTAAATAACAACAAAAATAATAAAATAAAATAAAAAACATGCTCCTTGAGTGTGTCAAAAACAAAAGCACAACCAAACACACACTAAGATAAAAGAAACCACAACACGAACCACATAGAAAAACACAAGATCCACATAACAAAACACAAACAAGACAAAAGCACAGAACACTACAAAGACATAACCCAAAAAAAACATGAAAAATAAACACAACAAAAACCTAAAATAATAAAAAAATAAAATAAAAATAAAAATAAAAAAACAACCAACAACAAACAATAAACAAAAACTAAAAACATAGAAAACACACAAAAAAACATGAAATGACACAAACAAAGAGAAACAAAAGAACAAGAACGACAAAAACACAAGAACAATAACAAAAAAAAAAACACAAAACAACAAAAACACAAGAACAACAAAAAACAACACAAAGAACACAAAAACAAAACAAAACAAAAGAACACACACACATAAAAAAACTAGACAAAAAAAAAAAAAAATTGAACATAACAATGACCTATCTAGACCAGAAGACTAATAAGGCAAGAAACAACAAAGAAAACAAAAGAAAGAAAAGAGTGATCTAGGGAACTAAAAAAACTTGAATGAACCAAAGAGAAGAAAAAAAAAAGCAAGAAACTAGGTACCTTCAGAAAATGATCATGTGTGTTCTTGGGAGGAAGATCCATGGGCTCATTAAAGGTCTCCTCATATAAATCCATGACGTTCTATAAATCCAAAGGAATAGATGGAAGAAGTGGATCTAAAGATTGATTTTCCATGTAGTTGAATTGAGTTAAGAATACACATCTACCTTTCCTCAATATATTTTACATGCTATGTGAACTAACCACATTGGAAGGAGGGGGTTGGATTCCTCAGAGATAAATGAATTTTCTATTATCTTTCCACTTGATATATAATTATTGCATATAAATAGTAACATGCCCAAGTTGAAATAACCACTATGATCCTAATATGACATCTAAACTACCAAGATTCACGGTAAAGAGATTACCCAACCAAGTATAATTCTCCATTTGGATGTTAACGTTAGTCATTTGACTCACACACTGAGCAGTCCCACCATTAGCAATTAAGACTTGAAATTTATCTTGATTTGAAATATCGATATACAAGCCCAAAAACTTAGTTGTCTTTTTGTCTATAAAGTTATGCATGCTACCTAAATCAATGAACACATTGATGTGTTTTCGTTAATAAATCCTTGTACCTTGATGGTATGGTAAGCTTGGATCCCCATAATAGCATGAACAAAGATAGTCATGTTATCATATTCATGTTCTTACTTGCTTGCTTATGTCTGATGCTCTTGCTACAATGAATCTTCATCTTCAGATAATGTTGTATGTTCACCTTCCACTTGAAAGCTACGACGTTATTCATAGGTTTTGGAGTATATTACATTATTTGATACATGCTAACGTACCCCCATGGTACCTTCATGGTACATGTGTAAATAATAGATTAGGATTGAGTCATAGTTTAGAGTGTGAGTTATATTTCCCTTTTTATATAAGTGTGAATATGCAGGAAATGCACAAGTGTAAGTTGAGTCTATGTGCATAAGTATCTTGTATGTATGAGAACAATTATGTAATGTAAATATGTGTACAAGTGTCTTAGATTAGAGTGTGCAAATTATAGAAGTGTAAGAGTCATGTATAGGTGTGCATATGTTATAGTGTCAAGTGTTCATCAAGTATGCAAGTATCAAGTAGATAAGCCAAGAGTCATGAGACTTGGCATATGGAAAGGAATAGTCAAGTATACAAAGAGTCACACTACTATGGCTATATTATGGAGGTAATACTCCATAACAAGAATATACAAATATCACAAGAAATGAGAACAAGTATTATCATTGTAAGAGAAAGAGGATTAATAAAGCAGAATGAAAGCAAAAAAATGATACTATAACTCTTCATTCAAAATTATAGAATCCACTGCATTTGTTATTGAAATCATAAAAAAGGTTACAAATTGATATTTTTTTACAGATTTTTGCCCTGAAGGCTACAATAGGGTCTTTCCTAAGAAAACCCTTTCGGATATGGACAAAGATAGCAAAATCTATCTTATTTGTGTTCCTCAGTGCAGGTGGGCTTCTTGCTTGTGAGCCACTGTTGGTTGGATGTGTTATTTGTGCCTATTAAACCTAAAAAATCTCGTTAGTGCATTGAGGGGTCTACCTCAGTCAAACCCCATGGTTATGAAGACAAAAAGACTCTTAAAATATCTTAAAATATGAAAATAACTACTAAAAACAACATAAAAATACTAAATAAACCTATACTTACCCTGTCTGATGATTTTGATGCCTGTAGTAGAGGTTTGCATGGGGTCGTGCAAACCTGTTATGAACCGAGTGGTTTGCATGGGTTCGTGTGAACCTATCCTTTATGAACCAAATTTGCAAGATGACTTTCTTGGTTGTCTTGGAGCAACTACTTCTTTTATTTTTGTGCGGGTCACCTTTATAAAGTGCACTTTTCAGGGGATTATTGACCTATCTCAATCACAAGGAAACATCATGAAATTGACAAATCAATTGTGATGGGTGTACAATGGCTATGTGATGGATGCGATGGTTGTAGTGATTTTGATAGAGTTTTGGTAAGCAAAAGTTGGTTGTTATAAAAAGGTGAAAATGGCCTTCTATTTATAGACTTGGCCAAGGTGAGAGGGAGGGGATGAGGTGTCCCCTGTGAGGTGTCCACCTAAGAGGTGTCCCCTGAGGTGTCCTAGTTCATAAATGAGGTTGGGTGAGAGAATCCCTCACCCATCCACAAATAATGATGACTTTGCTAAAAATATCCATTAGGCATTAATGAACACCTTTTTGGAAATATCTATTAATTAAAAATTGCTTCTTTTGTGCAAAAGTCTCCATATTTCATTTATGACCCAAGGGAGTGTGAGGTGGAGAAATATTTGGGTGAGAGGTGGCAAGGCTAGGATAGGCTAGAATAGGTGAGGTGGAAGGCTAGGCTAGTCAAAGTAGACTAGGTGAGGTGGAAGGATCAAATAAAATCAAGATTAGATTTAATTAAGCATGTTATTAGCCATAAAACATATTTTGACCAAAAATGTTGACTTTTGAGCATAAATTGCTTTTTGACCATGGTGAGGAATTCAACCTTGGTTGAGTTGGGGATGAGGTCACATGAGGACCCATGATTAAGTGTAGAAAGGGGCTTAGCTAGCCCAAATGGGCTAAGGATGATGAATAGTGATTTTGATTAACGAATAGTGCTTTTAGCCAATTTATGCAAATTTTGAGGGTTTTGCAAATTGATTGATCGTGGAAATGGGAAGAGGGACAATGTGCAACTTTTGGGTGTCTACATTTTATCCCTTTTATATTGTATTGTGTGGAAACACAATTTAGTACAAAAATTGATGATATGAATTGATGGAATGATTGGAAGGCAAAGAATTTGTGATTGATGACTTGTGGATGATTGCGAGAGAGACGCATTGATAAAAATGATTTGTGATTGAGGACGACACTTTGTAGTATTGTAATGATTTCTTTTGAGGGAAGGCATAAGATTACCTTGTATTATGATCAACTTGAGATGTTCTAATTTGGAAGGAACAAATGCCTTTGCCAATTTTTGCTTTTGATTGATCGATGAGCTCTTTAGAAAAAAATTGAAAAACCATTGGAGTCGTAGGGTAGAACTTTCTAGAGCTTCATTCACAATTGGTATTACAACGACCACTATGAATATTGGAATCCATGAGGTGTCTACAGTCAGAGGCATTTTGAGGTCTATCAAACATTGCTTTTGTTTTTGGATTATGATTTTGATCTTGAGATAATCATTAGCAAAAATTTTCTTAGGCAGATGTTGAATCGTGATTGGATTTCTGGTTGTTTGATCATGTGCAAAGTAGAATTTTGATGTTTTTAGATGACTAACCCCTCAAGCAATAAATTTGTGATGGAGGAGACAATAATTGATGATGAAACGATTGATGATGATTGAGAAGAAGAATGGAAAATTTTTGCATGAAAATCAATAAAACTAAATAATTGGAAGAAATCCCAGGGTAATTGGATGCAGGTGTGAGAAATTTGGCCAGGTAGGATAGGTTTACATGGGGTTGTGCGAACCAGGGTGGTTCATACGGGGTCATGTGAACCTTTCAGTTCACACGTGTGGGGTGCGGACCTATGCAAATGAGGGTTTTTAAGCTAGAAAATGATGTTTTGATGTCATTTTTTGTGCGAAAGATGAAGTGGTTGGAGAGGAGAAAATGAAATGGAGTGCTACTAGATTGCGGATCGGGTGAGATGGGATGGACAACACATCGAAAAGTACAAGCATGGGGGCAATAACGCTAGAGGTAAGCACTTTATTCTCTCTCGATTAGCGTGTGCTTGCCTAAGATTTTGAAAATGTGAAATTTTATGTTAAATACCGTAAATCTAACGTGTATGCATGGGATGGGAAAAATGTGTGCACTTCGTGTAAAAAGGGGCAAATGGGTATCCTGATGTGCTTTTTGTTTTTGCATGTGATGTTTTTACCTTTGGGAAAGCGTGCATGTGATGTGATGTGTGGGATGGGGTATGAAAATTGAATGCATGTGAAATTTGACAAGTGGGGGTGTCTAATAAGCCAAATGGGTGGCCAAATCTGCTTTTTTTTATTGATTTGACCTCATTTTTACTGCCTTATTTTGCATGCATGTGTGGGAGGGTTGCATTATTTTTTGCCTTTTTTGGCACATTTTTGTCAATTTTCGCATGCTTTCGTGGTATGAATGGAATGTGGAGGGAATTATGAACACGTGTGTGCAAAAAATTTCAAAATCGAGTGGTTCGCATGGGGTCGTGTGAACCACGAGGTTGTGCAAACCATTTTTTTGCTAATATTACTAAAAATAATAAATGAAATGATATGCAATGAATTTAATTACAATGCTATTGTGAAAACTATGTACAAGATAAAACTTGACTATTGTATGGAAAAAAAATATAGAATGCATGCAATTGTTTTATGTACAATGATGTTTTTGTTAAAAAACCATGGATGATTTTTGACATGTGATGTGTGTTTTATGGCAGGTGAAGAAGATATTTGCATGACATCGACTGCGAAAATGTAGGAAGGCATTGCAAGATGCATGTCATGTAGAGGATGAGGTGTGGTTACGGGCGGTTGGCCTATATGGTGTATGGGAGATGCATGAGGTTCATGTGAACCACACATATATTTTTGCTCTATGTGAGAGGTGGGATCCTAACAGGAACACCTTCCACTTGCCTATAGGGGAGATGATGGTGACCTTGGAGGACATCTACCGCATCTATTGGTTGTCGATAGAAGGGATTATTGTGATGAGGATGGAAAAGGATTTGTGGAATGACATCATGGAGAGGGTATTTGGGCATCGATGGTAGAAGGTGGATGCGAAGAAGAGGGTGGATTATGCAAAGTATTAGCAAAAGAAGTTTCTGTCAAATCGTCATGTGATGGCGATGTTACTAATAGTGAGCCATGCGCTGCCAGATACTTCAGGGGTGAGATTCCCTTGGAATATGATGGACATTGTATGTGATATGGTGGAGATGAAGATAGTGTATGTGTGGGCTCCTGCGTTGCAAGTACATGTATACTAAGAGTTGCATGCAATGGTGAGGACACTGAGGACAAGTATCAGTGTGAGCCCATTGCTATAGATATGGAATTGGGAGCACATTTTGATTTTGTGTCTAGTTGATTTACTGTGAGGCACATACACTGGATGACCAGGATGTTCCCTATGCTATGATGTGGAGAGCCAAAATGGAGAGCAAGTGGAAGAGGTTACGTAAGGGTGATCTGATGTATCACTACAAGGATTTGGGGAGGTTGACCATGGAGCATGTAATATGGAGGCCATGGCAAGAAGCACCTAATTGGATGGAGTATGTGGAGCAGTTGGTACGCATCAGGCAAGGGAGGTCGATGGTGGGAAAGTACCTATGGTAGGTGAGTAATTTCCATTTTCTAGAGTGCAACAACAGTTCATATTACGATAGGGGTGACCAGAGCCACCTGTAGTGATCTATAGAGTGAAGGGTGATACATGACTATAGCCTGTGGTACCACCACTATATTTTATGCCATATGAGCGCTTGGTTATCCCTGATGTGGACAATGCAAGGATGACATCGAATTATGATGTATGGTGGTCTAGGAAGTAGTGGGAGCAAGTGTTGGATGTGGTGGATGGAGGGGTTGAGGTTGTAGGAGTATTTTTGGATAGGGAGCTGCTGGGTGGGACTAGGGTAGCATCACCAGGGCATATGGGGAAGTAGCAGGATGTGGGATCACCTGAGCTAGGTGAGGAGGAGGTGGAGCTAGACCATTTTATTAGACAGGTGAGGCCACATCATGATGATCAGGATAGACTAGTGAGCAATAGCAACGTAGGGACATCATCGAAAGGAGGTGAGGATACAATGGTGGTGGAGTATGTCCCTATGATGGATATTAATGATGATGCATTTGATGAGTCACCAGTGATTGATGAGGAGATGGAGGGAGAGCCATATGATTTTGATTTTGGGAGAGGGTTGGAGGAGGCTATGGCCATAGAGGATGAGGTGTGGGTGCTAATAGGGGAGGTGAGGAGACTTAGAGATAATATTCTTGATACTAAGATGGGTTAGGGCATTGATCGCTCAATGATAGAGGAGGAGAAGAAGGAGGTAGAGGCAGACCTGAGGGTCACCTTAGAGGAGCAGGATGAGGTCAGGGTGTGGCTACAATAGGTGATCGAGGAAATGGAGGCACTTATGATTGAGCGAGATATGCTAAGGGGTGAGCACTATACTGCTCAAGGGGAGAAGGATGAGATGATTGAGGCCATCAAGCGATTACAGTTGTTGGATGAGGCTTAGGTTGAGACAAAGGTAATTAAGACCAGCCATTGAGCAAGGATTATAGAGTTGGAGGGTAGCGTGTACGAGGCGTTGGTCGCTAAGGCATAGGTGGAGGAGGATATTACAGGGTTGGTGGTGACAATACCATAGTTGGAGGTGGTACAGGTAGAGGTTGGGCATTTGCAATAGGCAAACAAGGTATTGATAGCCTCCAAAATTAAGGAGGCTATGAAGAGGATGAAGTGTGAGGGGGAGTTGGCGATATGAGGGATACATGTTCCCTCATACTTTGGCTTTGTTTCACTATCGCAGGGGTATTCACATTGGAGTTAGCAAAGTTTCCCATCGGTAGGTGAGAGAATGTAGTAGATGGCAGAACCTATAGCCTCACAGGTAGTAGGGATGGCACCATCGGTGTAGGTGGAAGTGCCAGCAGCAACAAATATGGAGGATGCACAGTCAGTACAAGCAATGGTAGCGAAGCGGGTTCTGGAAGATGAGGGGAGAGGGGAGACTTCTGTGGAGCAGCAACAATGAGGTTAGTGATGGAGGATCGACCCATAATTTTGTAGTGCAGTAGATGTACATGATGAGCTAGTTTTGGGAGTTCGTCTATCAGCATGGATGCACAACTCATTGTAGCCGTAAGGTAGTTTAATAACTAGATGTACAAATATGATGCAGTTATGTGATGTCATACCCATAAGGGCACCCACACATTTTATTGTAGCCTGATGGCATTTTGTTGATATATACAGATATATACATGATATTCTATAGCATTTGTGTCTAATTGTATTTATGTGTTTATTTCTATGTATGGTGATGCATGAATGATGTAGATGCGATAGTGGATATTTGCATGTGAATGGAATGGTTAAATACCTAAATAAATATGAGGTGACATTATAAAATGACATAAAATATTTATGCATAAGATGATAATGCAAAAGATGTAAAAAAATTTCTTGGGGATGGCATGTGCATCATTGCGATAATTAGATGATGTAATCCATTCCGCTTTTCCAATGAAGTTGGATATCAAGATTGTAGTGAGGAGATTCAAACATTACAGTTTGTAAGTAATCAAACCCATTTACTAACTAAGAAAAACTTCTTGAACATGTTCTAGGCTATCTTGGTAAACAAGACCTCAATCCTGGATTTGTGTGTAAAGTGATATTCATTTCACCATTTTAAAAAAGGGTGGTTTGTAACTGCATGGTAACTTAGACAGTAAGCTAGATCATTGGTAAAGACCTGAGGAATGCAGGGATTCAAGCTTTTGGATAGTAATTTTGAGGCTTTTGCTTTTGTTTTCTACCCTTACATTAGGATTCTCTTATTTAGTTCTCTTTTATTTTTATTATTATTTTTTTATGGGCGTTGGCTTTTATTTTTTGCCCTTTTTCTCTTTCTTTTTTAGCTTGTCCTTTTTTCAATCCTCAAGTTCAAGATAAATCATGTGAATGATGTGATGCACATGGTGATTTTCTCTAGGCATCAACATGCATATAGTATAGATAGTCCCATTTCCAAAATATTATTAGTGTGTAGGACGTGATAGTAAATCCAGGAATGAGAGCAAGGTAACCAAGGGAAGTCTAGAAATGTTGTTGAAATGTGCCAAATTTGGATGGTGGTTGATTATATAACTGCTTATCGATGAAGCACTCAAAACATTTCAATAATCCTCTCCTAAAAATGGGTTTTGGGCATCAAAATGGTATGCTAGCATGTGCATGTTTAATTCTCCAAGTGTGGTATTTACAATGATTATGTACAGATGCATGTATGAATGCAAGTTTGACGCATGCAAAAATGTATGGATGGAAATCAAAGTATGCATTGAATGATGCAAGATGGTAATGAATGAAGGGGAGAATTTATGTGCAAGGTTGCCCCAGTATTATGGAAAATGGAATGGGGCGATGGTGTGAACAAGAAAGCGAGAGGGAAGAAAAAAGGAGAAATAAGGAGAAAAGAAATGAAAGAAGAGAAAAAGAGAAACCTATCAAAGGTATGTATCTGCTCGAAGCGTGACCATACAACATTGATGGGTACAAACAAGAAAATAAGATAAGAAAGAAAATAAAAGAAGAATAAGGAGGAGGATGAAAGGTATGTAGCCGCTTGAAGCGTGACCATACAACATTCATTATAGAAGAAGGGAGGGAAGCATGAAGAAGGAAGAAAATAATGAGGTAGATGAAGCAGATTTGATTGTAAATGCAATTGGAGTTAATGCCACAGAATGTCAAAAATGTTGTTGTTGTTTTTGTATTTTCGATGTTGATTTTTGCTTTTAATTATAAACATATGTACAAATAGTGGTGAGCTGTAATGCATACATGTATGCATAAAATGCTTGCATATGAATAAGTTAATGGGATCAAGTTCAGCAATACCTTACAACGTGGCAAGGTGATATGCCCCAGATCTAAACTTTTGAGTAACCATATAAGGGCCTAGCCAATTGGGTGTAAATTTGTCATGGAGATGATGCGGTTGACTAGTAATTTGTTGGTTTTGTTTGAGGACTAAGTCTCCAACTTGAAATTTACATTGGTATACCTTAGAATTGTAGGCAAACCGAAGATGATCTTGATAAACACATGTATTTTCGATAGCATGAATACAATGTTCATCCAATAAAGTTAACTAGTCTATCCTGGCTTGATGGGCTGTATCATCATCAATGAATTCTTGCATGGAAATGCGCAAGGATGGTATTTCAAGTTTGAGGGGCATGATGGCATCGACACCATATACAATGGAAAATGAGGTTGCCCTTCTTGGATTTCGAATACTTCTACAGTATGTCCATAATGCTAATGACATTTGATTGTGCCAATCACGGTGTGACTACAATTTTTTTTGTGAAAAATGGTGTAAATAGTTTTGTTAGTAGCTTATGCTTGGCCATTACCCTGTGGGTAGTATGGAGTAGAAAAGCTATGTTGGATGTTGAATTTCTCACATAATGTGTGAATATTCTTGTTTTTGAATGGTGTACCATTGTCAAAGATGATCTTTGATGGGATGCCAAAATTAAAAATGATGTGTTGAATGATGAAATCAACAATTTTAGGGCCAGTTTTTTGGACCAAAGGGATGACATCAACCCATTTTGTAAAGTATTCAGTTGCAGTAATGATGAACTTGTGATTTATAGATGAGGCGGGTGTGATTTTTCCAATAAGATCCAAATCCCATTGTGAAAAGGGCCACATTGATTGAATAGGTTGTAAAGCCTAAGAAGGTAGGTGCATAATATTGGCATGATGTTGGCATTTGATACACTTTTTTATGTAATCATAGCAGTCATGCTTCATTGTGGGCCAATAGTAGCCCATTCATAAGATGCATTTGGTAATGGCCATACCACTAAAGTGGCCTCCATAAGTACCATCATGAGCTTCTTGGGTGATGCATTGGACTTTGAAGGGCTCAAGACAACATGATAAAATGCCATCATAACTTCACTTATAAAGGATATCGCCTAGCAATGTATAGCAAATGGCATGTAGTTTGAAAGCTTATTTATGAGTATGATTTAGATCAGGTGGTAGAATACCGAGCTTAATGTAATCCTTGACTTGGGAAAACCATGGGTCATGCGGTTTAGCTTCAATAATATTGATGCCATCGTCTCGAGAAGGTGGATTGTTGGAAATGGTAGAATGGAAGAGGGTGTGAATAGACACGTGAGTTGTGTCGAAAAGTGGATTTTGTAGAATTAGGGAGCCTAAAGAAGCCATAGTATCAGAAAAATAGTTTGTGGATCGAGGAGTAGTAGCGATTTCATACCACTCGAATTGGACCAACAAGTTTTCGGCTATCTATTTGTATTATTGTAAGACTGGGAAACGACATTGCCATTCTCCATTAATTTGATTTACAATGAGGAGGGAGTCACTGTATATGTCCAGGTGCTGGATGTGCATTGATATTGCTTACTTTAGGCCTAGGATAAGAAATTCATACTCAACATTGTTATTGGTACAGGAAAAACCTAATTTGAAGAAAAATGGGAGTGGCTCCCCTTGCGATGTGAAAAATATTATACCTGCACCTCTAGCATGCTCACAATGAGAGTTATCAAAAAAGAGGGTTAAATTAGTAGTTGATTCAGGTTCCACTGGTTCTTCTGCTTCGCTTGTATGAAATACAAAATCATTTGGAAGCTGGATAAGCAATGGAGCATCACTTGGTAAAGGGGCATCAGCTAGATGATCAACAATGACTTGGTATTTGATGGATTTTTGACTAATGAATTTGAGATCAAATTTCATGAGGAGCATGATCCATTTGGTCATTTGACTATTGTGGTAGCTCTTACCCATCATGTAGCGAAGTGGGTTATCGTGGGCAACTATGTAGGTAGTATGGTTAATCATGTAATGTCGTAACTTATGGGTGATAAAGACAATGACAAGGTAAAGTATTTTCATGTAAGAATACCATGTCTCGTAATCAATAAATGTGTGACTGATATAGTATATGGCTTGTTCTTGGTCTAGTTCATTATTTTGAGAAAGGAGCGTGCCCAATGCGACATTAGTAGCAGAAATGTATAGATGAAATAGGCGATCTAGATAGGGTGGGATTAGAACGGGTGGAGATGCTAGGTATGATTTTATGGCATCAAATGCGGTTTGATATTTATCATCCCATTTGAATGGGACCCTCTTTTGGAGAAGAAGATTGAACGACTGACACTTGTCTAAAATTTGGGCGATGAATCGTCGTATGGATTGAATTATTCCTTGCAAGCTATGTAACTATTTGAGATTCTTAGGGGGAGGCATGTCAATGATATCTTGGAATTTTGCAGGATCTTCTTCGATACCTCTCTATGAAATGATAAAACCCAATATTTTGCCAATGGTGACACCAAAGACACATTTCTTAAAATTTAATCAGACATTATATTCCAAGAGGTGATCAAATATTTGACGCAGGTCCTCAAGATTTTGACCACGGGTTTTGGATTTGGCAATAAGATCATCAATGTAATCCTCGATAGTTTTATGCATCATGTCATGGAAAATGTAAGTCATGGCACATTGGTAAGTTGCCCCAGCATTCTTGAGGTCGAAAGGCATGACTTTGTAACAAAAGGTCCCTTAGGGGGTTGTGAAAGAGGTCTTGTTTTGATCGTCTATATTGACACAAATTTGATTATAACCCTAAAAACCATCCATGAGTGAGAGTATATCATGCCCGGTTGTAGCATCGACCAGTGTGTCAATATTAGGGAGTGGAAAATTGTCCTTGGGACAAGCTTTGTTAAGATACCTAAAATCAGTGCAAATGCGGATACCTCCCTTGGATTCTTTGACAGGAACCATGTTTGAAACCCACTCAGGGTAATCGATAGGCTATATGAAATCCACATCGAGGAGCTTCTATAACTCATATTTGACCATAAGAGCAACGGTGGGGTGCATGTGGTGCAAATTTTGTCTGACAGGTTTGGCAATGTCATCTAGGACAATGTTGTGCACAACTAACGATGGATCAAGGCCAGGCATATCCATGTAGGACCATGCAAAAACCTTAATGTAGTGTCTAAGGAAATTAGTAAAGAAGACATGTTCTTCTTCAGATAGGCTTGCGGTGAGGTAGATGATGTGAGGGTGTTCTGGATCATTGCCAATATAAACTTCAATAGTGTCCTTGACAAGCATGTGAGAACCATCACAGAGTTGGGTAGGTGTGGGAATGAGGTGAAGATCATCAATGGACTTAGGGAGATGGAATTCATCATCTAGATAAATATCTGTATGAGTAATCCATGGGAGATGAGGTGGAATGGAAGGCAAAGGTGCATTGGCAAATTGCAAAATTTGAGGTGTTGGAGATATGGGGGAATTGCTTATGAACCTGGTAGAAAAAAAACTAGACAAGGAAAGAACAGGGTGAGAAGTACTGGCCCATCGTCAAATTCTCCATACTGGTGAGCCGTGTGTGCAAGGTTCGGGCCACCCATTCTGCCCAATCGAATAAAACTGGGTTGGTGTTTGGTCTTGAAGCATCAGGGGCATAGAATTCCCCTCTCAAAATACATTCGGACAAGGACACCTGCCAGGGTTACACCGAAGCATCTGTAGGTAGGCCTGCCACCCATGCAATGATAGAGAAAATATCGATGTTCTTGAAGGCCACCAAGGGTAGAGGCATTTGGGGCAGCTTGCCTGAAGGGAGCCCACTTTTGAGATTCTCGCGCAGGAATTTCAATATGTAGTTGTTGGAGGTGAACCTCTCCATTTGTTTGCTCAGGATGACATTGTGAACTGAATAACCCTTGGGTGGTCCTTGTTGTGGCACAAATGCTACTTGCACATCTTATTTCAAAATGGAAAACAATTTATGACCCAAAACATCTAATACCTGCCTAGATGCGGGCTGGTAATTCTACGCGATAGCACAGATTAACTCGGACGATGGTGAGCAAAGGGGTCAAATACCAGTAAATCTGAGAATAATATGCAGTAGCTCTCTTATTATTTGGGGTGAGTCTGCTCATCATAAACTAAATAGTGCGTCGGAGGTCGGACACACCCTTAGAGAGCTCTATGTCTCTAATTTTCTCCCACCCATCAATTGGTGGTTCTTCAAGTTGTTCTTCAGAGTCGTCTCCTTCCATCGGCTGCTTTTCTGGGTGAGGGGTGAGATTGATCTTCTTAGGTGTATGCTTTTTCTCTTCCTTGCCCTTCTTTAATTTTTTTGGGGCCTGCTACTTCTGGTTCCTTTCCTTTCTCTTTGGAGTTTTTCTTCCCCATGTTGGATGTCTTATAGCAGAAGCAGGGCTTACAGCACAGGGGACTTTGGCACTAAGAATTTCAATGCAAAGGGCGTAAGACTTGCAGATTATCAGCGAAGGCTCTTAGTATTGCATGAAATGATATATGAATAACCTTCTCCCTACTAGGGACTCATGTTTTATAGCCTTAAAAGGAAACTACCTAGATTTATGGCACCTACCATAATTAAACTTACGCTTTGAACGAAGGAGGTTGTCGTGCTATTTGATTGGCTCTGCAGTGATGTAGTACGCGGGGCCACATGCCTCGATGATTATGCCTTGAATTGGAAACATAACCTGCTACAACCTCGTACCTGTGTGTGAGCTTTTCTCTTAACCGAATCACCTCGAGATGTGCTCTGCCACATTTTCCTTAAATTCATCAGCTTCGAACACTTTTCATGGTTGTTGTCGGCACGTTCTTTGAGACACATTTTAAATGCTTCCACTTCGGTGAAGTTGAAATCAACATTGAAGATGCTTCACGATGAACCTTTGGTGTGGGCTATTTTTCAACGCTTCAGGCCTGAAGTAGTTCCTCTCCACATCACTTTTTTGCTTCGTGGAATACTAGACCCCTCGAAGCTCGTATTCTTGGAAAAGACTTTACAAAAATTTTGCCTGAAGTAGCTGCTTGAAACGCTTCGGGTGTGAAGCTCTTTTTCATTCCTACCTTTCTATTTGGTAATGCCTTCGGTCTTCCGAGGACTTTTTGGAAGTCAAGGTGCTTTGCTGTGAAGCATTTTGCGTCAGCTGCTTCGCACTAAAATTTTCCAAAGTTTGTTCTTCTTGGAAAATGGTTCACTGGATTTTCTTTGAAAACTGCTTCGCTCATACTCCTTTTGCGAAGCATTTTTCATGCCTTCGTTTTGAATTTTGGTTCGACCCTTTGAGGGTAAAGTGCTTCACTACAAACCTCCTTGCAACCGCTACTTTGCATCAAGAGTTCTCGAAGGAGATTCTGGAGTGTGACACTTAGCTTTTGTAATCTCAGAATGACCTTCAAGCCACCCAAAATGACCCCGCACAAAGCTCAGAGGTACCTACATGCTTTTTTCAATGCTTCAGGCCCGAAGTAGTTCTTCCTTGCCATGTCACTTTTTTGCTTCGTGGAATACTAGATCCCCCGAAGCTCATCTTCTTGGAAAATACTTCGCAAAACTTTTGCCCGAAGTAGCTGCTTGAAATGCTTCGGGTGCGAAGCTCTTTTCATTCCTACCTTTCTCTTTGGTAATGCCTTTGGTCTTTCGAGGACCTTTTGGAAGCCAAGGTGCTTTGCTGTGAAGCATTTTGCATTAGTTGCTTCACACTAAAATCTTCTAAAGTTTGTTCTTCTTGGAAAATGGTTTGCTGGATTTTCTTTGAAAACTGCTTCACTCATACTCCTTTTGCGAAGCATTTTTTATGCCTTCATTTCGAATTTTGGTTCGGCCCTTTGAGGGTAAAGTGCTTCACTGTAAACCTCCTTGCACCCGCTACTTCACATCAAGATTTCCCGATGGAGATTATGGAATGTGACACTTAGCTTTTGCAATCTCAGAACAGGATGTATATACACAAATAAAAATATATATACAAAAGTACATACACATTTTTTTTTTAGAGTTTCACCTCAGCGATGAAAAGTCTTTAGATGAATACAATTAACAAAAATTGGTAATACATTGCCATATACATCTTTGAGGATGAAATATTTGGCCAAGTTCACCTTCATGATTTCAAACGGTCTTGTAGACACCAAAACAACACCAATCCGATTACGGGACAGTGCTTTGGTTATTTCCCGTTTGCTTTCTTCGACCGTTCCGCCTTCCCTGGTGAGAAGGCCCAACTATCGAATGTATCCTCCAAGTCCAGCTCGGGTTTGAGCTTAAGCAAATGTTGCTTTAAGAACTTAAGCAAATGCTGCTTTTAGCACTTAGGCAAATGCTGCCTGTCGTGATATCGCGCAGTCGCGATCTGTCGCGATATCGCGACAGCTCCTACCACTGCGCCCTATTTCCTTTTTGGTGTCGCGATATCGCGACGTCGCGATATCACGACAAAACTCCGCATTTATGCCTGGGCAGACTTTAACCAATGAGGACGGATTTTACACCAATTAAAGTGGACTTTTAAACAATTAGAAGTGTGTTTTAAAAAATTAAAAGTGAGCATTAAACATTCGAAAGCGGACATTAAAAAAATACAAAGGTGGACTTTAAACAACTGGAAGTGGAAGTCAATCAAGTGCGTGGGCCGTTAGAGGACTATCACAGAGGCATTCATGAAAGCCCGAGTCATGGAGGACTTTCCTCTCTCGTGGGAAGACATGACCGCCACATGGCACCTATGACCAACACATGGCGCTTATGCACGCCTATCCAAAGAGACCCCCTGGGTCTATAAAATGGTGGACTTTTCCACCCAAAAAAGAGAGCAGAAAAGAAACGTTTGGAGCAACGAAGCCCTGCCAGTTTACCACCAGACGTTTTAGCATTGATTTACGTCATCCGCATCCATGATCTCTTCTGCAAGGGAGGTCATCGGGTGTTCATGGAGAACATGAATCCGGATCCCTGGATCCATCCACTCGTCGACAAAGCTCAGTGTTCTATTTTTATTTCTTTTGCATTATGATCTCGGGATTTTAATTGCAAGCATATCAACATGCAGATTTTGATTTTAAGCATGCATTCATCGGATTTTATTTCATTCAAAAATGATGCAGACCTAGTTGACTTTATATGTATTATGACGTAATTATTTTATTACGTTTATGTTATGTTTTCCACGCTGCAGCTAAACCGTATTTTCTTTTATGTCACTATTTTATTTGTTTTAAAGATCGAATGTTTTATTTTTACACAGGTGCTACTAACGGATCTGTTGTTTCTTTGAACGTAGGAGAAGCAGCAAGAGATTGAAGATTCACCAACACAAGCGGCGGTGACATTTTGGCCCGCCCATTCTACATGTGGGCATGCGGAAGGAGAACTACTGAAGACGATTGTAACCAAAACATGCTAATCTTCCTAGCCCTTAAAAGGGAAGGAGAGAGATTGTAACCGAATCCGGAATCATATTAATAAAAAAAAGGGCTGTGCTCCTGTTTCTCATTTTATGTTAATTTTGATTCGATTACATTCATCTTATTTTATGCATGTTCATTTGGTATCAAGTTAGTATTGTTTTTCTTTCGGAATCTCGTGCTTTCAATGGCGATCACGGTGGGACCCTGTTCCCTGCATTTTTGAGATCAAGAAACTGATCAAAATTTTTTTTTTTTTTTTTGTGTTTGGGTGATGAAAAAAAAAGCTGATTTGGGCGGGAAAGACAATCGATTTGGGCGAAAAAGAGGTAACGGTTTCTAACTGTCCCTGTCATTTTCTGCTGTGATATTTCTATTTTCTGTCATGTTTGCCTTCTTAGGGAAAGAGGTTGCTGCCTGTTTTATTTTTAAATAAAAAGAACCACACACACTTCACGTGGTAAAATTAAACCAAGGAGCTGGTCGTAAAACCCCAGCCCTTGATCAAGACCATCGGTGGATTTCATCACCACCTTGGCTTGATTTTGCATCCATTACCCCGATTGTCACTGTTGTTAGGCGTAAATCCTGACGAAAGCTGACCGAGTGTTGCTGGGGTGATTCCCAGCGTGCAAGGATAAGTCTTCTATGGTAGGTGCCATTAACAGGACAATCCCCCTTCCGTACCGCCTACGTACCATGTACCATCTGCTCTCACGTACCTATAGTCTCCCTCTCGTAAGGGCGGGTATATAGAGAGGTTGGTATATCGGCCTGGTTGGTATATTGAAGGGGCGACCATTTTGGGAGTTATATGAGCCTTCACTATGCATTTAAACGTTCTTCAAAAACATTCAAAAACAAAAACAAAATCATCAAAACACACTAAAACCAGTCTAGGACACACCATTAATCTTTAAAAGAGATAATCACCGTTTGTGTATGTGTGTGTTCATTTCTGCTTAGTGTAAAAAAAAAAAAAAAAAAATCATAAACAAAAAGATAAAAAATCTGCTTAGCTAGTAGAAAAGCACCACAATGGTGTACACCCGTAGCCAAGCCCAATCAAGGGCAGAAGCTCCGGAAGGTACACAAGAAGCAGGCACAAGTCGCCTTCGCTTTAGTCCTGAAGACTTGGTCATACCGCCTTGGCGGTCTGGGCCACAAGAGAATCCACATCATTCCATGTCTAGGTGGAATTATAGGGACACCCCTCTGGGGGATACGCCCATTCAGAATAGCCCCTTTCGGGAAGAACCTTTACGTGTGACACTCAACGCAAATAGAAAACCGCCTTTTGAGGCTAGATATGAGTGGCCACAGCGCGATGAAGCGCTAGAGAGGCACAGTGTCCATGAAGAGAGACAACGTGAATACGACATCTCTCCTTTGCCTCCCATTAGAACTGAAAGACAAAACCTGGAGCGCAGGGCTCTCCACACAGGGCGAGCTAACTCGCCCGCCCCTTTCACACCCATGAAAGGGAGAACGAGGAAGATCATCGCATTCCTCGAGAGCAACATACAGCATGGGAGCCTTGCGCTTCCGCACCTGCTAGATATCATGATCACCCATTAAGGCCGGAGCCTCAAGTAAATGCCGCTAATCTCGACAGAGGGAAGCGCCACATAGGAGTCCCGGATCCTCAAAACCAAGATAGATACATCGAAAAGGTGACTAGGCCTCCTAGAATCAAAACAATAGAGCAAATTGACTTATCATTTGCTAGACATGCCGCCCGCCAAGCGCAAATCAAGCAGCTTGAGCAGGATCAACAGCAGCTAGAACAATTATATCACCTTAATAAAGAGCGCATTCGGTGCCAAACAAATGAGCTGCTCCGCACCACTATGCCTGAAAAGGTTCAGACCCCCCAAACGTAGAGGGCGAAAAGGTACGAGAGGCACAACCTCATAGTGCATGATAGGTCCCCAAGACCTCGCCAAGAGGTGCCTTTAAGACACCCGAGACATGAGCGGGAGGCCACTCCCAGGAATGACGATGGGCACCCTTCGCGGGCGCCCACTCCTGTTCATCGAGCTCGCCCAATAACTCCTTGAGAAGATTATGAGGAGTATGAACAAGAAGAACGGGCCGAAATGCCCTATCAAGGCGGAGGAGGTGCTATCCAGCCACCCCTCCATAGGCCCCCAGTTGCCCGTAACACACAACGGGAACGAGTTACGGAGGAAGAGATTAAATCTTTCGATGCATACAAAGCGCTATTAGAGCGTTTGGAGTCTGTGGAGACTAAAGCTTCTGGGCATCAAAAGCCCACGTTACGTCAACTCCGCAGTCATCCAGTGCATCCGTCAGTGCCCACACCTCTTTACCCCGAACATTTCAAGTTGCCTCAGTTGGTAGTTTTTAAAGGTGAAGAGGATGCTCAAGAGCATGTCACAAGATTCTTGAGCCAATGCTTTGGCATTCAGGATAATGATGCATTGTTGCTTAGGACATTCATAACCACATTCATGGGCCCTACCTCGGATTGGTTCACACAGTTATCGAAGCACAACATAAATAACCTAGATCAATTAGTAGATGCGTTTCTTGAACGCTTTGCCTTCAACACCAAGAAGAAGGCATCACTGAGTGATCTGGCCAGCCTCAGGCAATATGAGGAAGAGACAATGGCAGCATATGGGAATCGATGGAGGGCTTTGCTTTCTAAGCTACCCTACCTTCCCCCTATGTCTGACCTCACACAGATGTTTGCACGAAGTTGCTTGAAATCGATCTCTGGGCTATTGCAGCTATAGCAATACGCCAGCCTAGAAGAAGCTTTGGCGCAAGCCAGAGTTATAGAAGAGATCAAAATAGGCGAGGGCGCAATCGCCAAGCCTAAAAAGAAAGAGTGGAACAAAAACACTAAGACCGGGACTACGCAACCAAAACCCGCTGAGGTTAATCAAGTTGCGATAAATGTCCCCAAGCCCGTGCAAGAAATACAGCCTCAAAAGGCTAATTATCAGGCAGTGCCTCCTAATTATGAAAGAGAAAATAAAAGACAGGAGCAAAATCAGCAGCGTCGCCCTAGGCGACAATTCACCCCTTATACGGAGTCCAGGGACTCCTTATTTGACCGCTTGTCAGCGGCAAATCTAATCACCCTTCCAGAAATCCAAAACATAGATCCTAACGCTCCCAAGCCTAAGGGATACAGGGAGGATTTATATTGTAGGTTCCATAGGCGAAGGGGACATGACCTAAACGCATGTTGGAAATTCAAGGGACTGATACAAGATTTGATTGATAATCAAACATTGGCAGTGGACAACCCCATAGCGCCAAATAATCAACAGATGGGGGTATTCAAGGACCCTTTGCCTACCCATGAGGCATAGGCAAAACCTCTTCAGGTTAATGAGGTGCGACAGAATCTCCCCATGCAAGGATATGTGGGAATGATCAGCATAGTAACTAGGAACAGGAAATACCCAGGAGCTGCCCCGGAGGCAGCTACAAGAGAAGTTCCTTCAACGTCGCAACCTCAACAACCCACTGTGCAATTGCCTCCGCCTAGACCCGAGGTCACGATACGGACCAAACTCACGCAGAGTTTGCGGACCACATCGGCTAGGCTTTCCATTTATGAGCTTATACAGCAGTCAGCGCCCCATCGAGAAGCTCTCATGGAAATTCTGAAAGCCATCGAGTTACAGCCTCATGAAGCAAATTCCTTCAATAACTTCGTAGGACATGTAAAACGATGTACGGAGCCAGTCATTACCTTCAGAGAGGATGAAGTTAAAATAGTACTCGAATGACATGGCAGATCCACCCCCGCACGTTATCGCGCGGGTCAACGGGATCCCGTACAAGAGAGTGTTGGTAGATACTGGCTCATCCAGTAACATCATTACCACTACAGCATTAAAACATCTGAAGCTGCCAGCCTCTCATATCATGGCTTCAACATACACACTGCGAGCATTCAACGATGCAATATGCTCAGACAGTCGGCACAATTGTTCTACCCGTCCAGGTAGGACAAAAGACGATACCCACATTGTGCCACATTTTGGAAGGCGAGATGGCATACAACATACTGCTAGGGCGACCATGGATCAGGGACATGAAGTGTGTCCCTTCGATAGCTCACCAATGTCTCAAGTATGCATTTGAAGGAGAAATACATGTAGTCCCGATGGACTTAGAACCCTTCAAATATTGCAATGCAATGCATTTGATGCCGCAATCGACCCTCCCATCGACGCACTTGGATTTCTAGTTAAATCCATCTAGATAGGGTCCGATGCCGTAGGCACCACGGATGACTAATCCATCGAAACCCCAGCCAGGTGCATCTACATCATCTGCTCCTTCATTACCAATGCCACCTGTCATGGCTAAATAGAAGGACAAAGGAAAAAAGATCTTGGAAGAGGCTCAACCCCTAGAAGAGGTGTTGCCAACGATATCAACTGTCTCAATAGAAGAAATACCTAGCACAATGGAAGCTGAGGTTCCTAATCCACCCAACATGGAATGGACTCAGGAAGGCCTTCCATTTCCTCCCTCTCAATCATCAACAATTATTGTTGAAATGGCCAGTACGGGCCTGGGAGAATATCTAGTGCAAAATGTTGTAGCAACGCCCGTGCTAGAATCAGTGCAGGACATGGGGAGACCTCGCCTTCCCATAGGGACAATTGTTCCTTTAGGTTACCCACCAAACCAGACAAATTTTGTGTATGGGGGCCTTGATCATGGTGTTGAACCATGCAAGCAAAAGGACGAGGACGAAGAGCCTTTTGCCGAAAATATCAATTATTTGTCGAACCCGGACTTCGCTCTGAGATATCTAGGCCAATGCAATTGGCACGGATACGGGTTAGGCAGGTATGAGCAAGGGGTGCATGTCCTTTGCCAGCCAAGATATCAAATGCCTTATGATAAGTCGGGAGTAGGGTTCAACCACCCCCTGCCCTTAGACATCTTGGTAGAAAACATGCAAGGCCTAGGAATAGGCGACAAGGGTGGATTGGCATTAGATCCTTATGCCAACCCGAACACAACGTACACATTGGGAGATTACCTCCCATGGTCAACAACCACCCTTGGTAACAACAATAACCCTTCTCTGTTGATAGAGAGAGGTGAGAGTTTGGATACTAACTTCCAAGGAGAACATAAACAGTGTCCAGATATCTTTTCGAAATTGTTCCCTTTAGAGGTTCCAATTGAACCAGTGCAATGTCAAGCGAATCAGGTCCCCCCACTGAGTGTGGAACAACCACAATGGGATCAGATTAATTTGCTCGAACAAGATGAGCATAGTATGGCGCAGACAGCTGTCGGGGCCAATGAGGGCCTTTGGATCACCGACAATGATTACATAGATGAAACTGAGATGGACTACCTTAATCATGCACGACAGCACAATCACCCTGTAACCCATGAACAACTGATGGCACAACTAGGCATAAGGTTAGGGCATGAATGGTACATAGACCCAGCAGGGTGGGACCAAGTGTTGGATCAATGGCTCCAAGTTCACGATGAGCACCGTCCACCCCGAGACCCTATAATGACATCAGTGTCGAGGGAAGACCCCGTCTTCCTATCAACACATAGGGCCGATCCGTTCATGCCCGTCCCTACAGAGCCAGATCCAGAGCATAGGGAGCATCCAGAATGTTCGAGTTATCACACCCACGGTAATGGAGACCAAATTCATTTCATCCACATGATCTCCATTGATTTGACCGCACCCATCCGCAATCCGACCGATCCAGCATGGTCATTGCATCTAGACACAGATGCCATCGACTGGGATCACGTCAATTCACCTATCTCCCCATCAGAGTATTGGCCTTTCGATGAAATGCCTCATTTTACCCCAGGGACAACTCAAGATATTTTTCAAGCTAAAGAGGGACCCGAGGTTCCAAACGTAGATCTAAACTCAGCTAATGATATCCATTTGATCCCGACTCCACATCAGTTGGAGGACGGATCCCACATGTCAGTCGAGGAGATGACTGATGTAGACATCGGCTTAGACCCAATGAATCCATAGATTATCAAGCTGGGGGTAAGCTTATCCCCTGAAGAGCAAGCCGACTACATTGCCCTTCTCAAAGCGAAGAAGGAGGTTTTTGCATGGTCATACGAGAGACATGCCGGGGCTAGATCCGTAGCTAGTCACGCATAATCTAACGCTTGACCCGACAATCAAGCCAGTTAAGCAAAAACTACGTAAGATGCACCCAACAGTGGCCTTGATGGTCAAAGACGAATTGCAAAAGCTGTTGGATGCACAGTTTGTCATCTACGTGGATTATCCGCCATGGCTGTCCAACATGGTGCCCGTCAAAAAGCCCGACGGGAGGATTCGCATATGCACTGATTTTTGAGATCTAAACAAAGCGAGTCCTAAGGATGATTTCCCCTTGCCAAGCATCGACGCGTTGGTAGACGCTACAGCAGGTCACGAAATGCTATCCCTCATGGATGGTTTCTCAGGATACAATCGGATTCGTATCAATCCCTGAGGATCAACTCAAAACGGCGTTCACAACGCCTTGGGGGACATTTTGTTATAAGGTCATGCCTTTTGGCCTTAAAAATGCTGGCGCCACCTACCAACGTGCCATGACGTACATCTTCCATGATTACATGCATAAAACTTTGGAAGATTACATGGATGATTTGTTAGCCAAGTCTCTTTTGCGCTCGGGATCATCTCGGTGACTTAAGCAAGATCCTCGATCGCCTCATAGAGCATAAGGTCGATTGAATCCCAAGAAGTGCGTATTCGGCGTCACATCTGGAAAACTCTTGGGTTTTATAGTCTCAAAGCGAGGCATCGAGGTGGACCCAAAGAAAGTCAAGGCAATCCTTGAAATGGCTCCCCCAACTACTATTAAGCAGCTCAAAAGTCTGCAAGGAAAGGTCGCGTCGATTAAGCGCTTCATAGCGCAGTTATCTGACAAGTGTCGACCCATGAACAAATTATTGCACAAGGGGGTTACATTTCACTGGGATGACGAGTGCCAGTCAGCCTTTGATGAAATCAAACGATACTTGGCTTCGCCACCGTATTGGCACCACCTAGACCAGGAGTGCCGTTCTACTTATACATCTCAGCTACTATCGAGGTGGCACTGGGCGCCATGCTGGCCCAAAAGAATGAACTTCACAAAGAACAGGCTACTTACTATCTTAGCCGCACCCTGGTCGATTTACGAACTTAACTATGCATACGTTGAGAAACTCTGCTTGGCAGTGGTGTTTGCTACCAAGAGGCTACGCCACTACATGCTGAGCAACACTACGTATGTTGTGTCTAAGGAGAATCCATTGCGATACATGATGAGTCGTACTTATCATAGTAGTCGCACGACGAAATGGATCATGTTGTTGACGGAATTTGACATAGAGTTTATTGGACAAAAATCTATCAAAGGACAGGTCATAGCCGATCAACTAGCAGAGGCTCCTCTTGAAGACGATCAGCCTCTAGTCATAGAACTACCCGATGATGGGGTCTTCCATGTCTCAGAATCGCCAGATTCTGATGAGCCTGAGTCACAGGCCGACATAACCTTATTTTTTGATGGTTCTAAATGTGAGCAAGGTGGTGGTGCAGGAATAGTATTCTTCACACCGCAGGGTGCTCCAATGCCCCTGTCATTTAAATTAAATTTCCCATGCACCAACAATAATGCAGAGTATGAAGCCTTGCTCATAGGTCTTCAGACAACAATCGCCATGAACATCAAATGACTAAACATCTTTGGTGATTCGCTGTTAATCGTCAATCAAGTCAAAGGGGTATACCAATGCAAATGCCCAGTCCTGCAGGCTTATAAAGCCCTTGTGGACAAATTCTTGGCAAAACTTGAATGGTACGACATCGAGGCACTCCCTCGGTCATCGAATCATTTTGCGGACACAATGGCCTCCTTGGGGTCACTAATCCCGCAAGACCTTTCTGGTGATATGACAACCATTCAAGTCAAAACCTTATCGCAATCCACGATGGAGCGTGCAAGCTCTGACTTGACGTCAGGAATCCACATGATCCAGATTGAACCATCCTCGGATAAGTTCTCTCGAATCCGCGATCGTCTGAAACATGCCAACTGGGGGTCCTTGTTCTCCCCTACTCCCATTAATAGCAACACAACGTTGTTCTTACAAGTTCTATCCCGCTCAAGCATTTGTTAGGGAGGAACTTCAAAAGGGATTGGTTGTTCATACTGTCGAGGTTTTCGATCAACAGGATTGGTATTTACCCATTAGAGACTACCTCAAGTTAGGTAATCTCCCGCTTGGATTGACGCATGCCGCAAAATGAACATTCAAGCAAAAAGCGGCTAAGTATGTCTTGATAGGAGACATTTTGTATCGTCGCAGCTATGAAGGGATCCTCCTTCGTTGCTTGGACCAGCAAGAGTCCACTTGGGCAGTCGCCCAAGCGCACGATGGTACATGTGGTGGCCACTTCAGTGGTATGGCCATTGCAAAGCGCATTCTTCGCATGGGCTATTATTGGCCATCTTTAGAGCGAGATTGTTGCGCATATGTCAAGAAGTGCATGAAGTGTCAACATCATGCCAATTTGATGCACGTACCTTCCAGTCTGCTTGGCCATTTTTGTAGTGGGGCTTCGATCTAATTGGAAAGATCTCCCCTGCGTCGTCTAGGCCATCACACGTTTATCATAACGGCCACAGAGTATTTTACCAAGTGGGTGGAAGCAATTCCGCCGACCTCTACGACAGGACCCCGCATTGTGGAGTTCATTTTGCATAACATCATATGTCATTTTGGTATTCCATCCAAAATAATCTCGGATAATGGGCCATCATTCAAGAACAAAGACGTGCGTGCTTTGACCACAAAGTACAAAATTCAGCACAGTTTTTTGACACCCTATTATCCGCAAGCAAATGGGCAAGCAGAGGCGTCAAACAAAATGCTAGTTGCCATCCTTAAAAAGACGGTCGCAGACAGTCATAAGGATTGGCACATCCAAATTCCACTTGCCCTTTGGGCTTATCGCACTAGCATTCGGACGCCAACTGGGGCCACTCCGTTTTGCTCGTGTATGGCTCCGAGGCAGTAATGCCTCTCGAGTTGGAAATTCCTTCCCTGCGCATATCAATGCAGGAGTTCATCGATGATGATGCTGCACGGCAGGCCCGGTTAGACCAACTTACGTTGCTTGACGAACGACGCGTTAATGCTCTCGAGCACTTACGTATCTATCAAGAGCGGCTTAAGAAAGCTTACAACATGAAAGTTCACCTAAGGGACTTTCGGGTTGGTGATTTGGTTTTGAAGGAAAACCAACAGAACTCTAATTTGCCGTCCCACCTAAGGGACAAGTTCACGGCAAATTGGTTAGGTCCATATGTCATTGATAGCAAAATAGGACCCGGGACGTACCGGCTAGCCTCTCTTGATGGAATCAAGGAAACAGAACCCTTGAATATCAGTCATTTGCGACCATTCTATATCTAAGAGAGCCATATCCCAAAAATGCTCCAAGGATTCCTCGAAAATCGCTTGGTCAATCCCAAAATATGCTCCAAGGATTCCTGAAATCGCTTGGTCAATCCCAAAAATGCTCCAAGGATTCCTGATAAATCGCTTGGTCAATCCCAAAAATGCTCCAAGGATTCCTAAAATCGCTTGGTCAATCCCAAAAATGCTCCAAGGATCTATAATGCTTGGTCAAAAAATCCAGTAACTTTGGTAAAAAATGCTCAAGGATTCATGAAATCGCTTGGTCAATCCCAAAAAAGCTCCAAGGATTCCCAAATCGCTTGGTCAATCCCAAAAATGCTCCAAGGATTCCTGCAATCACTTGGTCAATCCCAAAAAGCTCCAAGGATTCCCGCAATCGCTTGGTCAATCCCAAAAAGCTCCAAGGATTCTGCAATCGCTTGGTCAATCCCAAAAGCTCCAAGGATTCCAATCGCTTGGTCAATCCCAAAAAGCTCCAAGGATTCCCGCAATCGCTTGGTCAATCCCGAAAAGCTCCAAGGATTCCAGCAATCGCTTGGTCAAACCAAAAAGCTCCAAGGATTCCCGCAATCGCTTGGTCACCCCAAAAAGGCCCCAAAGGATTCTCGAAATCCCTTGGTCACCATAAAAAAAAATTCAAAAAAACAACAAAAATCATCAAAAACAACAAAAATTTGCATCTCATTTCAAGGCATGCTCAAATTCATCAATAGAGAGCTTTTCTCACATCTCATCTTCATAATCAAAATCAATCCATCAAAAATACAAAAATATGTAGCTGCATTAAGCATCACACCAATACACATTTGTGGTCGTACAGGTCAAAGGCACCATAGACTGTAATTATTCTGCTAATCCATCTTGTTCCATACTTTTCCATTTTACAAAACAAACAAACAAACACCATTAACTGTTGTTTACCACAATAGAGTCAGTGGTCTCGTAATGTATCAAGAGTTTTCGTCTTTCAGTCGGCATTGTGCTTTCTAGCCACGTACTGTACCAAGTCAGAGAGATTTTACGAAGGTAGAGTTCTACTTGAAATACGCCTTGTTACGTAACATCCCATCACAAGCTAAAACACTAAAACAATTCTTGAGTTGTATGAACGAAAGATGAAACCTGCATAGTAATCTAGGTCACCATAAGCGAAACGGTTATCTTGCTTATCCCCCTATGTAAATGACCCAAAGAATGCTGAGAGTTGGCAAAAGGACAAGCATCCTCCCTACCCAATTCCCCAAGAATCCCAAAATTTGCAAACGTCAAAACTCAAAAATTTGACATCCCACAGTGCACACATCAAAAGGCACATACAATAGTGATTCTCATCACTCCATATCCCAATCCCTTGCTCAAAAGAAAAATATATAAAAATAAACAGTGATTTTTATCACTACAATCGAGCAAGTATCCCAATACAATTGAAGAAAAGAAGGGAGTCGAACTTGAATCCCTGGAACTCTCGGCATTTCGACAGGTCATGAGGTAAGCCTCAATACCAGTTTGGTTGACAGCCTATTGGTCATCGGCGGTAAACCTCCCGCATGACGATATATCTGTCACATTAACTTGTGTACAGATCAATGTTTGCATGTGGATGAGCTAGCTTATGGTATCCTAGAAACAACGCAGATTAATCTGACTAAATACAATAAAGGAGTTAGTGGAGCTAATTAGGTGATCCTCAGTACAGGTTTGGTTGACAACCTATCTGGCACTGGCGGTATCCTGATGAATACCACATAAATGAACTCAATTGCACACACAGGGATGTGAAATAACTTGGTCAAAAACAAGTCCGATTCATACCTTGTTCAAAAGTCTTGTAAGATAAAGTACAGTCATGGCTAGTGAGTTAAAACCGTCTGAGTCTCAGAAAACCTTAGCTACATTTCTAAACCAACTACGCTACTTTTCATCTTTGCCATACCATCAAAAAATACAAAAAAAGAAAAACCACATGTATACATACAAAGTCATTCATCACAACAATCGCCTAAAAACAAAATAACAGAAGTTCTAAACAGTCTATGGTACCATAGCCAAACATCACAAATTCCATTCATCCATTTCATTTCTTCATATCACATATGAATCAACAACATGCGCATTTATCATACCATATGCATACATCACCATAAACATGCATCCATCAACATCAATCATTGTGCATAACATAAAATCATGACATATACACAAAGCAAGAAAATCAAAACAACAAAAACATCACAAAAATGCAACACAAAAGAGCAATAAAAATTGTCGGATACAAGTGCTCTTGCACTTAACCTCTTGGCATAGAAAAATTGATGTCGGGGTTTACATTGTCCCTATCCTACTCCCTAAGAAGGCTACCATAGCTGGACCGCTCCACGGGAGGATGGATGTTTGCCAATTTCACCCCAAACGACGTCACAAAAGGGTCAAAACCCACTCAAAAACAATAAAAAAAACAACAAAAAAAAAAAAAAAATAAATGCAACACAAACAAACAACAATAAACATTGCCAGACACAAGTGCTCTTGCACTTAACCTCTTGGCATAGCAAAATCGATGTCGGGGCTCAAATTGTCACTCTCCTACTTCCCCAAGAAGGCTACCATAGCCGGACCGCTCCACGGGAAGATGGACTTTCGACACTTTCACCCCATTATGGCATCACCAAAAGGGTTTTTACCCAACAACAATAATCCAAAAGTCGGAAAACTGCTTGCACATTCAACGGACAAACATCTGAAGGCACCCTAACCTAAGTCACCTCGGGTCAAGCGACTCGTCGCTTTTCTCATGGCGGTCATTCCCTCATCGATTCGTCGCTTGAGGGGGTAGTCACACTTAGTCACCAATCAACAAACACACACCCAATCAGGGCATTGGCATGCATTCAAAGAATCATTGACAAAGACAATCACGCTCCTGCTTGGGGCAATAAACAAGCAACAATCACAAATTGATCAAACGCGATCAAACGCTTGGCATTCCCGAAGCATGAACTCAAGGTTCCCCCGTGGATAAAAGGTTGCGCCCTTTGCCTATTCATGATTGATCAATGTCTAAGTTCAAGTCACACCTCACCAAAATAGGTTAATACTTGAAATCAAATTCCTTAGCTCGTCAAAAGCAAGGATTCAAGAATGCATCCCCTTTCCATGCTTGGGGCATCACAAGTTGGTTAGGTTACTAAGAAACCCTAATCACTAGTGCTTTGGTTATCTATTTTTGCTCAGCACTGCGTCACCCGTAGCGCTTCCCAAAAAGGGGCATCTGTAGACACCAAAACAACACCAATCCGATTACGTGACAGTGCTTTGGTTATGTCCCGTTTGCTTTCTTCGACCGCTCCGCCTTCCATGGTGAGAAGGCCCAACTATTGAATGTATCCTCCAAGTCTAGCTCGGGTTTGAGCTTAAGCAAATGCTGCTTTAAGCACTTAAGCAAATGCTACTTTTAGCACTTAGGCAATTTGGTTGTCACGATATCATGATGTCGCGATATCGCAACGGAATCTAAGTGTCGCGATATCGCGACGTCGTGACGTCGCGATATCACGATAGTCACAGTCGCGATATCGCGACATCGCGACGTCGCGATATCGCGATGTCGCGATGTCGCGATATCGCGATGTCGCGATATCGCGACAGTCACGACGTCGTGCTGTCGCGATGTTGCGACGTCGCGATATCGTGACAGCTCCTACCACTGCGCCCTATTTCCTTGGTGTCGCGATATCGCGACAAAACTCCGCATTTATGCCTGGGCAGACTTTAACCAATAAGGCGGATTTTAACCAATTAAAGTGGACATCAAACAATTAGAAGTGGATATCAAAAAATTAAACGTGAACATTAAACAATTAAAATGCGGACTTTAAACAAATAAAAGGTGGACTTTAAACAATCGGAAGTGGAAGTCAGTCAAGTGCGTGGGCCGTTAGAGGACTGTCACAGAGGCATTCATGAAAGCCCGAGTCATGGAGGACTTTCCTCTCTCGTGGGAAGACATGACCGCCACATGGCACCTATGACCAACACATGGCGCTTATGCACGCCTATCCAAAGAGACCCCCTGGGTCTATAAAATGGTGGACTTTTCCACCCAAAAAGAGAGCAGAAAAGAAACGTTTGGAGCAGCGAAGCCCTGCCAGTTTACCGCCAGACGTTTTAGCATTGATTTACGTCATCCGCATCCGTGATCTCTTCTGCAAGGGAGGTCATCGGGTGTTCATGGAGAACGTGAATCCGGATCCCTGGATCCATCCACTCGCCGACAAAGCTCAGTGTTCTGTTTTTATTTCTTTTGCATTATGATCTCGGGATTTTAATTGCAAGCATATCAACATGCAGATTTTGATTTTAAGCATGCATTCATCGGATTTTATTTCATTCGAAAATGATGCAGACCTAGTTGACTTTATATGTATTATGACGTAATTATTTTATTACGTTTATGTTATGTTTTCCACGCTACAGCTAAACCGTATTTTCTTTTATGTCGTTGTTTTATTTGTTTTAAAGATCGAATGTTTTATTTTTACACAAGTGCTACTAACGGATCTGTTGTTTCTTTGAACGCAGGAGAAGCAGTAGCGATTGAAGATTCACCAACACAAGCGGCGGCGACATTTTGGCCCGCCCATTCTACATGTGGGCACGCGGAAGGAGAACTACTAAAGAATTGTAACCGAAACATGCTAATCTTCCTAGCCCTTAAAAGGGAAGGAGAGAGATTGTAACCGAATCCGGAATCATATTAATAAAAAAAAAGGGTTGTGCTCCTGTTTCTCATTTTATGTTAATTTTGATTCGATTACGTTCATCTTATTTTGTGCATGGGTTAGTTTTGTTTATCAAGTCTAGTATTGTTTTTCTTTCGGAATCTCGTGCTTTCAGGTCCATCCCAGAATGCATCCAGCTTGTCGTGATTCCTAGGTTTGGCCTTCCAAGAGTCCCACTTCCATACCAGATCTCCCACTTTGAATGTGTGATCGGAAGATTTCTTCCTGAACCAATATCGGGTGACCTGAGCATGCTTAGCGAAGCTCTGATAGGCTTTCTCGCGATCCTCCTCTAGTTGTAACAGTTGAGCCAGTCTGTTTTCCATAATATTGACTCCTTCTTCTTCTAGCATTTGCAATGCAGGGATCTCTACGTGGGTAGGCAATATGGCCTCCTTGCCATACACTAGAGCATAAGGGGATGTTTTGATCGACTTCTTGATAGAAATCCGATCAGCCCACAAGGCCCGATCTAGAAGAAGGTGCCAAGTTCTTTTGTTTGTCTCTATGAGCTTCCTTAACACCCTCAACAGAGTCTTGTTAGTTGATTCTGCCAAGCTGTTACATTGTGGATAATAATTGGAGGAGACTTTATGATATATCCCATATCGGTAGAGGAATTCATTGATTTTGGTGCCTAAAAACCTGGGACCATTGTCTGTTATGATTTCTTTGGGGATGCGGAACCGGGTGATCAACCCTTCAAGGAAGGTTATGACAGTCTCCTATTCAGCATGCTTCGAGGGAATTACTTCGGTCCATCTGGTGAAGTAGTCAGTCACTGTCAGGATGAACCTATGCCCGATGGAGGTGTTCGGCGATATGACCCCTATGAAATCCAACCCCCATTGTTGAAATGGAGTTTCTACTTGTATCGGTTGGAGAGGCATTGAAGCATTTCTATTTTTTCTGGTGAACTTCTGACACTGCTCACATCGACGACAAACTGTGAAGGCGTCAGCGAAGAGTGTAGGCCAATAATAATCCGCTTTGATGATCTTTAATGTTGTCATTCTTCCCGCGAAGTGACCTCTAGATAATCCTAAATGGAATTCTCCTAGGAATTTCCTTTTATCATCATCTTTTATGCACCTGAGGAGGACACCATCAATGTTTCTAAAAAATAGGCCTTCGGGGTGCAAGGTATATCGGGAGGACCGTATCCTGAAATGCCTTCGCTGTGAAGTATATAGATGTGAAGGACATCTACCGGTATTGAAGTATTCGACTATCTCACTAACCCAGTATTTCTTGTCTTCTTCCTGGTTTGTGAAGCATCCTTTTACTGGTGAGTCATCCCATAGAGATTCTGTAGCTTTGGCTGTCGTGTTCTTCGGTAGTTCTTGATACAATGCACGACCACAAACCAGTTTTGTAGGTTTGATCTCGATGTCGAACTCTTGTATCTTGTTGACCCAACCGGCTCTTTTATTACCCAATTCTCTTTGGATGATGAAATTGCGCACATCAGGGTGAATGACAAAGACTGTAACCCGAATTTGGGAGATGAACTGCTTGAATTTCCTAAGAGACTTAATTATTGCATGCACCTGCCTTTCTATGAAATTATATTTTTTTTCATGAGGGTTTATCACTTGAATTAGAAACGCGATGGGGCGCTCTTCGCCATCTTCCCTCTTTTGTGTCAGGACCGCAACATAGCTCTCAGGTTCTCCTATAGCATATAGGATGAAGTCCTAATTGTAGTCAAGGTTGGTGAGGACCGATGCTTGAGCAATTTGGGCTTTTATTTCTTCGAATGCTTCTTTTCTCTTCTTTGTCCAGATGAATTATGTACCCTTCTTCAAAAGTTTGGACATCGGCTTGATGACCTGGGCGAAATCTGGGACAAATTTCCTCACGAAGTTAATCTGGTCGAAGAAATATTGAAGTCCCTTCTTATCTACTGGGAGTGGCAGCTTCATTAGAGCCTCAGCTCTGTCAGGATCTATAGTAAGACCCTTCTTTGATATCGCATGTCCCAGCAACTTCCCTTTGCTGACTGCGAATATGGACTTCTTCGGATTGATTGAAATGCCAAATTCTCGACACTTTTCAAAAATTTGTTGTAAGTGTAAGGGGTGATCCTCCCTTCTTCGGGAGAAGACGATCATGTCATCTAGATAGATAACGATAACCTTATTCAAGAGCTCACCAAAAGCTAAATCCATTACCCTCTGAAAAGTGGCTCCCGCATTGGAAAGGCCGAATGGCATCCACTGGTAAGCAAATGTGCCCCACTTGGTCGTGAATGCGGTTTTATGTTGGTCTTCATCCTTGACCTAGATTTGATCGTATTCAAAGAAACCATCGAGTAGGGAGAAGCATTGAGCTCCAGCCACTAAATGCAAGATCTGATCGATCTGTGGGAGGGGGTAGTGATCTCTGAGAGAAGCCTGGTTCAGGTTGCAAAAGTCCACGCACAATCGTATATCTCCATTCTTCTTTCTGACTGGGACTAGATTCACTACCCAAGAGGAATGTTTGATGGGATAAATTATCTTTTCCTTGAGCATTTTCAAGAGTTTGGCCTTCATCAAGACTTCAATCTTCGGATTGATAGGCCTTTGCTTCTATCGAAAAGGTTTGATCCCTTCCTGCAACTCAATTGTATGCTGGATCAGTTGTCGAACATATCCCTTTAGATCTTGATAAGACCAAGCCACTATGTTGGGATACTTTCTACACAGAGATCAGATCTGCTCTAGCTCTTCCAAAGTGCAATCTGTTCCAACTTTGATTGCTTTCCCAGGTTCAAGTTCTAAATCTTGATACTGCTTTGCATTAACTTTGATTTTGTGAGAAAGTGCTCGATCATTCTGATCAAAGAGGCTTTCAAGAGTAATTAATCCCTTGGGAACATGGTTATTCTTCAATTGAACTAGCCCTTCATATTCTTCTTCCTCAGGGCTTATGCTTTCAACCGTGGCTACTTCTTGGATCATAAAATTCACAATCTGCTCATCACTGTCAAATACTTGCCAATGTAGATCTCTATCTGGGACAGAGGGCCTGTAAATCATCCTCATAGCCTTAGGCTTATGCACCATGTCTTTTGTTGGATAATACTTGGCCTCGATGGATGCTAGAACATCGACATGTCAGTTATTTTCTCTTGGAATAGACTGCAGATTGAGAGATTCAAACTGGTCGAGCAAGTCCCACACTCTATTTCAGTATGACTTGAGATAGTGCTTCCTTGAAGTGCACTTGTTTGTGACTTGATTGCATACCAATTCAGAATCTCCAAAGATTTGGAGATGCTTTATGCCTAACTTTTATGCTTTCTTGAGTCCTAGGCATAATGCTTCATATTCTGCTGCATTTTTGGTGCAACTCCACACCAACCGGTAACAATATTCCTTCTGCTCTCCAGAAGGTGATACTAAAAGAATCCCCACCCTAGCGTCATTTTTGCATTGGGTGCCATCGAAGAATAATTTCCATAGTCCTTCGACGAAGACCTTATCTTCTGACTTGATGTTTTTCTCAGGCTTGGCGATGGCATAACATCCCATCTCAGTTTCTATCATGGCATTAAAGTCTGCCAATGAAAACTCATCTTCACAACTTAACTATGCGAGGGACTCCTCGATCAAGTCCACCTGCTCTATTCCTTCCACTATCGCATGCATAGGATCACTGCTTTCTTCTTCGGACATCTTCTCTACGAGGAAGGTAGAAGGCTTATCGTTATAGATCTTCACATTCTTCCCTTTGAATGGAATCTCTAGATGAGAGTAATCCATATATAGATATCCGCCCAACTTCACTGTGAATTCTCTCAACAAACACATGCTAAAGTAGGGCTCAAGGTCAATGACCACTACCTCTTGTATAACTGTGATTTGAGGCATCTTGTGTAGTCGAATAAGGATGTCCTTGATCACCCCTACAGTATTCACAGGGGTACCATCCAACTGGAGTACACCATGACTACTTCGTGTGTATTCCATCCCTATCTTCTCGCACATTGCTTTGGGCATGACTGTTGTCGTAGCCCCAGAGTCAATCATACAGTTATGTACAACATACCCTTCCATTTGTAGAGACATGTAGAATGGCAGTGGCCTATTATTTCCCGTAACGAATGTAGAAAGGGTCTGCACTAGGGCAAGCGGTGTTGCCTTTCTTGCTTTGGTTATCTTCAATGATTCTTGCAATAGGTCCACTTGTCTAGGTAGTTGCAGTGCGTCGTATAGACTCATTTTGGCTGGAATCCTCTTCAGCTCATCTACAATGTTGTACGCCAGGGAATTGGGCACCTCGAGTTCCTTCTTCGTCTCATATCTGGTGCAATACTATTTTGTAGCTTTGACCCTTTGTCACTTAGTCAGCGAAGGAAGCTTGAGCTTCTCTCTAGCCTATTCTTTGGTTTCCACCTGAGGTGGATTAGCAAGGGCCTGTTGGGCCTTCTCTTTGACTCGTGCAGGATGAGGAGCTTCGCTCGGGGCTGGAGGAGGTTGTTGTCCCTTCTCATGATGAGCATGCACCTTTAAGGGAGCCATTTGAGTAGCATCCACCTCTATCGACCTCTTTCCTCCTTTGGTAAGGACTGCAATTGGCTCTTTTTCACCAATTACCAGGTTCTAATTCAATTGCCTGATGACTTTGAATTGACTACCATGACTACTGCTCGCCAATGTTTGTACATAGTGTTGGTGGAACATGCAAGTATTCTCTTCGTGAGGGTCATTACACATGGAGCACCAATGTATATAATCAAAAGCGCTTGGGGCTTCGTCTATTGCAGCATTTCTTGCCAAAGCTCTTCCTTGTTGGACTGCTTGATATTTAGTAAGCACAGGTGTAGGATAATATCTTCTTAGTAGAAACTCTTGTTGTGCTTGCTTCTTCTTCATAATGGTCATGCCATTAGACAGGGTTTGCACTGTGGAGTTCAAGGTCTGAACTTCTTGCAGTATTTTGGCTTGCATGTCTTCAGCTTTGGGAATCGGTGGCAATGGAGCCATTGTTGGTATTGGAGGCAGGGCAGGGTGATGAAGTGGTGCTGGCAGTATAGGGAATGTTGAAGTGACCGTGGGTTGCGAAGTCAAAAAAGTGGGAAAATGAATTTATGGAGCAATGATTTGAGATACAATGGGATTCAGGTTCCAAGATGAGATCGGGAGTGCAGGGGTTATAGAGATCTGCGAAGTGACTGCGCTTGCATACTAGGATTGATAGAAATCGAGAAGTATGGGCATCGACATCCTTTGGGGAAGCTTACCCATAGCTATTAGATCCATATCCGCTTTTTGGGCTAACTCATATAGCTCTGGGAAAGTGTTGATGTTTGAATACCTTACCATCACACTAATATCGGGGTTGAAAGCCCAGAGGAAATAGTATGTTGTAGCTTCATCAGATGGCCGAAGTCCAATAGGTATTCTTTATCAGGTTCGAGAACCTAACATTGAAGTCTGTGATCTCTTCTTGTAGATTTCTCTGGATCATTGTGAAATGATGCAGGAGATAGGTCAGATTGACGGACTCATTGAAGCTTCGCATCAACTATCCGGCTAACTGGTCCCATATTATAATGGTACCAGGTGGTAAAGATATATACCAGCAGAGGAGTTTTCCTCTAAGAGACAAAACCAGAAGCTTCACCATAATGTGCTCTTTTGTGATGTCATGGATCGCCACCAGAGAAACTGTCCTGGATGTGCTCCAGAGCAGTCTTCCCAGTTCCATCGAACGTTGGGATCTTCTTTATAGCAGCAGGAGGCACTTGCCCTTGTCCCGCTAGATTTAGGGGTCCTGAGGAATTCCATGCTAGGAATAATCTGGATGGTAGTTGCTGCTACATTTGTTGTTGTTGCTGTGCCATATTTACTCTTGGATTTTGAGAAACAAGAATTCTCGAATATTCTCCTTGATTGCTAACAGGACGACCAACAAGAATGGAGGCACTAGGATGCTTCGATGAGTTGGGAGGATTAGGAGGAAAGCTAGCTGCTGTGCTATCAGAATTTAGGCCTTGCTTGTCAACAACGGCCCTTTGCGACGATGTTCCATGTAACAAATAATCGGGGGTGACCAACCTAGATATTTCCCCAAAGGCGTTAATATCAAGCTCAAAGAACTCAGTTTCCTCTCCTCTATTCCTAACTCTCCATCTTGTTTGCATGAAGGCTTGAACTTCGGTATCGATCTCTATGACTTAAATATTCTCGGGTAAACAGAGTCGCCAGATGCTAAGATTCTTTCGGTAATGAGAGCATCGGTTCTCACTACTACTCACAAGGTGAGACTGACCGGGTCCCACCGGGCGTGCCAGCAACAAAAGTGTCGCGATATCGCGACATGTCGCATTTTCGCGACTCCAAGAAACAAAAAAATATAAAGACATAGAGATGTCGCGATTTTGCGACATGTCAAATTTTCGTGGTGCAACAAGAAGAACCAAGCTGAAGGCATAGAAATGTTGCGATATCACGACATGTTGCTTTTTTGCGAGGGGCACACACTCCAAGCCAGGTATTTTCCCGAGACCATCAAAGGGCCTCACGAATGCATTTATGCTTACCCAGTAAGCTCACTGCTCATTTTTGGCAATTGGAAGCGAAGTAGCAGTCAAGCATGGCGGCCACTCGAGCATTGCACCCAGAGATCAAGGACACTCAGACAACTCGTCATTGCATATTTCTGCGGTTGACTCGGTCACAGTTACCAGTTCTGGTAATGGATTTGAAAGCTCAGTCTCGAGGGCCACGAGGTGCCGACTTCACCGATATCAAGAGTATACTTCGCCATTATGTGTAATTATGACTTAGAGGGTCGGGTCCTCTATAAAAACCCAAATTTTATAATGTAAAAATGGGGGAACTATCTGCTAGAAATTTGATGTAACTTGATGTCCTGTGATTAATACTAAAAGGCTTTGGGTTCAATTCTTCTATTTTATGCTACCTTCTATGCTTGATTCTTTTGTATTTATTTTTTTGTATACCGAGATGCTGAACCCTACGTCCGATGTGTGATCGGAGACTGCACCCTAAAAATCATCCTGAAGGATACATAGGAGTTGAAAAGCATTGTATTGGCTTTCTTTTATGTTGCCTTCTATGCTTGATTCTTTTGTCCTTCTTTGTTTGTATACTGGATGTTGAACCCTACGTTCGATGTGCGATCGAGGAATGTACCCTAAAAATCACCTGAAGGATACATAGGAAGGTTGATATTACGTTTCTTTCGTTTATTCTTGGTGTTCTTTGCTTCTATTCAAGTTGCTAGTTAGTGATCGTGCTTCCTGTTCTCTCCCACCTTAAACTACTTGATCTCTCTTCCCTTACCCCTTTTTATTTCTTTCTCTAACCCTACTCCTTTTATCTCTTTCCTGCACCCTTATCTCAAAACACCCGAGTAGTTTAGCATAGGAGCCAACATTTCTCCGAAGATCGACATGAGGGGCATCTCTTCCCTTCGGCCTTTCAATGTTGGTCCGGGTCTAGGGCACATACACTCACCCAAAATCCTTTCCTAGGCAGATTTGATGACCAACAATTTTGGCACGCTCGGTGGGATTGACTGTGTCTGTCTCAGTAAGATCCATAACCAGTCAAGGTCCCATATTGCAAATCTCAAACCAGTTCTAACCAGTTCTCGGTGTGACCCGATCAGTCTCACCTTCTGAGTGGTAGTGAAAATTGATGCTCTCATTACCAAAAGACTCTTAGCATCTGGCGACTTTGTTCAACCCGAAAATCTCTAAGTCGTAAAGACCAGTACCTAAACCTGTGCCTTCATGGCAAAAGTCCCCATGTTTTAAAGAATTTTGAGTTGGTGAATCTCTGGCTTGCCTCCATCTGGAAAAATCACCTGGCGACTCTGACTGAGCTGAAGATCCAGATTTCTTGATCGTAGGCGCATTTTAAATCTGAAAGAAGACATCTCGAAGGAATCAAGGTTCAATGAGTAGCCCTGACCTGGCGACTCTGATTGAGCTGAAGATCCAGATTTCTTGATCTCTGCAGGCCACTGCTATAATGGAGAGGGTATGCTATCCCAGCTGGGATGATCATGGTCCTCTGAATCTCCAAAGTTACCATGAAATGCCCGAAAGCACCTTGAAGACAGTGACAAAATACGTTGGCACTAAGCGAATGGCCCTAGATTACCTTGAATATCTTGTTGACTTAAGGTCCATCCATGACATAATCCACGAAGATGTCATGATCAGACTTTTGGTCCTGTCTCTGGAAGGAAGGGCGCTGCAGTGGTACAGACTGCTAAGGTGTGGAAGCATATGCTCATGGGATGACTTAGTGGGAGCACTACTCGAAGCATTTGATGGCTCCCAATATCCCTTCTAGCTTTCGACGTACCTCTCCACCATCAGGAGAGCACCTCTGGAGAGCGTCACAGACTTCAATGTCTGATTCTATAGAAGTTGGAAGAGAATTCCAGGAGGGATCCAACCGACGCCGACCCAAGCCCACCTCTTCTATGTTCGGGCCTTTCACTCAGACATGGGCCTCCTCTTACTGCAATCAGGTGAGCGAATATTCCCTCAAGTATTTGAGGAAGCAATACGAGCAGAGCAGCTCCTGCTCCTATCTGGAAAGTGGCAGTGGGGGAAAACTCCATCACTTCCTCCAATAATTGTTACTCCTGTCTATCCAACGCACTATCCGTCATGGCAGACTCCTCATACTGAGCAAAGGCCTGAGATGCAGTCATTTGGAGCTCAAGAGGCAAATTTTGTCCAAGGCCAAAGATGGGAATATGCAAGCTTTGCTCCAAAAATGAACATGGTTGCTTGCAGTCTCAATCAAGAGATGGTCCAAGGAGAAGAGCAGACTCAAGTGGTGGAACCTGAGAAAAAAAATGGCATATTTTTTGCACCCTTTTTGTGTCCCAGTGGATAGCACGCAAGCATTCATCCAGGATCCATTAAGCATGCCTCATCAAGAAGCTGAACCTGAGGAGACCATAAAAGATTACTCCTTGCCGGAGGAGCCCTATTACCCCATCAGGAGGATGGAGGAACCTGTACCCAGCCCATAGTTAGTAGATTCTTCAGTATTCTGGTATTGGTTCCAGCCATCACCATGACCAGTACCCCAAGAGGCCCCTCATGCTACGAAATTCTTCACCACATCATTCATCACCAGTATGGGTACTGGCAGGAGTAACAACCTGCCACGCTGCACTCTGTTTGCAACATGGACAACTTCGGGAAGAAGCCAGCCGGACTTCAAAGATCAACTGAAGTTTAATCAGATCTGGTCCGGACATTGCAGGTTCATAGGATAAGCACCCGAAGTTGGGTTTGTGGTAGCGGCATGCCAATCATGTTGCAAAATTTTGTGTAAATACTGTAAATAGCTCGGCTAGTAAATAAGTGCCGAAAGCACTAAGTGTTGCCTATGAGCTTAGGCACAAAAAAAAAATGCTGTCAGTGGATTTTTAGAGAAGAAGACAATGGGAATGACTCTGTTGCCCAATGGATAAAGGCCTGGGATCTCTGCATTTAGACAAGCTAAATTCCCCGCAAGCCGCCAAGAATGTTGACAATTTTGTCACATTACACAAGGGGTAGAAAAAAATCAAAAAATTTCAAAATTTTGTATAGTCTTTCCTTTTGCAAAAGTATTTCTTTTTGTTTGTAAGTGTTGCAACAATTTTGCCTTTCAATGCCATCCCCTTGTACATAGAATGAAGAAGGAAAAGCTTCGCTGCCAAACAGGCCAAAGAAGATAGCTTCGGAGCCAGAAAGAAAAAGTGTCGCGATATCGCGACATGTCGCATTTTCATGGCTCACAACAAGGAGAAGCACCGGAAGGAAAAGGTGTCGCGATATCGCGACATGTTGCGTTTTTGTGGCTCAGAGCATGAAAGAAGAGCAGAAGAAGAAAAGTGTCGTGATATCGTGACATGTATTTTCGCGGCCAACAGCAACAGGGAAGACAAAGACATAAAAGTGTCGCGATATCGTGACATGTCGCATTTTCACGGCCGATAGCAAGGAGAAGTGCCATAATGAAAAAGTGTCGTGATATCGTGACATGTCGCATTTTCGCAACCGAAAGCCAGGAAAAAGTGCAAGGGCATAAAAGTGTCACGATATAGCGACATGTCACATTTTTACAACTGACAGCGACAAAGGAGCACAAAAAGTAAAAAGTGTCACGATATCGCGACGTGTCGCATTTTCACGGTCGAAAGCGATAAGAAAGTGCAGAAGGGAAAAGTGTTGCGATATCGCGACATGTTACGTTTTCGTGGATCAAAGCAAAGAAAAAGTGCAAAAAAGGAAAAAGTGTCGCGATATTGTGACATGTCGCATTTTCACGGTCGACAACGACAAAGAAGAGTAGAAGACAGAAAGTGTCACGATATCGCAACATGTCGTATTTTCGTGGCTCAAAGAAAAAAGAGGTGCAAGAACGAGAAAGTGTCGCGATATCGTGACATGTCACATTTTCATGATCGAAAGCAATAAGAGCAGAGCAAAGAAGAAAAGTGTTGCGATATCGTGACATGTCATGATATTGCGATATGTCGCATTTTTGCGGTTGACAGCAAGGGAAAAGCGCCAGTAAGAAAGTGTCACGATATCGCGACACGTCGCATTTTCGTGGCTCAAAGCGACAAGAGGTGTAAGAACGAGAAAGTGTCACGATATCGCGACATGTCGCATTTTTGTGACTAAAGCAAGGAGAAATGGAAAAGGATGAAAAGTATCGCGATATCGCAACATGTCGCATTTTTGCTACTCCAAGCAACAAAAGAAGACAAAGACATAGAGATGTCATGATTTCATGACATGTCAAATTTTCATGGTGCAACAAGAAGAACCAAGCTGAAGGCATAGAAATGTCGCGATATCGTGACATGTTGCTTTTTCGCGAGGGGCACACACTCCAAGCCGGGTATTTTCTTGAGACCATCAAAGTGCCTCATGAATGCATTTTTGCTTGCCCGGTAAGCTCGCTGCTCATTTTTGGCAATTGGAAGCGAAGTATCAGTCAAGCATGGCAGCCACTCGAGCATTGCACCCAGAGACCAAGGACACTCAAACGGCTCATCATTGCATATTTTCGCGGTTGACTTAGTCACAGTTACCAATTCTGGTAATGGATTTGAAAGCTCAGTCTCGAGGGTCGCGAGGTGCCGACTTAACCGATCTCAAGAGTATACTTCGCCATTATGTGTATTTATGACTTAGAGGGTTGGGTCCTCTATAAAAACCCAGATTTTATAATGTAAAAAGGGGGGGAACTATCTGCTAGAAATCTGCTGTAACTTGATGTCCTACGATTAATACTAAAAGGCTTTGGGTTCAATTCTTCTCTTTTATGTTGCCTTCTATGCTTGATTCTTTTGTATTTATTCGTTTGTATATCGAGATGCTGAACCCTGCGTCTGGTGTGTGATCAGAGACTGCACCCTAAAACTCGTCCTGAAGGATACATAGGAGTTGAAAAGCGTCGTATTGGATTTCTTTTATGTTGCCTTCTATGCTTGATTATTTTATCCTTCTTCGTTTGTATATTAGATGCTGAACCCTGCATCCGATGTGCGATCGGGGAATGTACCCTAAAACTCGCCTGAAGGATACATAGGAAGGTTGATATTGTGTTTCTTTCATTTATTCTTGGTGTTCTTTGCTTCTATTCAAGTTGCTAGTTAGTGATCGTGCTTCCTGTTCTCTACCACCTTAAACTACTTGATCTCTCTTCCCTTACCCCTTTTTATTTATTTCTCTAACCCTACTCCTTTTATCTCTTTCCTGCACCCTTATCTCAAAACACCCGAGTAGTTTAGCATAGGATCCGACATTTCTCTAGAGATCGACACGAGGGGCATCTCTTCCCTTCAGCATTTCAATGTTGGTCAGGGTCTAGGGTGCATACACTCACCCAAAATCCTTTCCTAAGCAGATTTGATGACCAACAAAAACACCAATAATATAACAAAATGAACACAATATTAACTTTTCTATGTATCCTCTCGACGAATTTCAGGATTCTCCTTCCCCTTTCACTGAAATTCAGAGTTCAGAGTATGACGATTAGGAAAAGTGAATATAACAGAAACACTATCGACAGACAGCATAAAATAAAGTCTCTACAGCGTTTTCCTCCCCTATGTATCCTTCGGGAAAATTTTAGGGTTCAATCCCCAATCGCATACTTAAATCTAGAGTTCATAATTATAGCATAAAAATTAAGAAAGATGAAAGAAATAAATGCAGAAGGCAGCATACAAGAGAGAAATAGAGTCCAAAGCTCTTTAGTATTAATCGCAGGAATGCAAGTTACAGCAGCTTTCTAGCAGAAAGTTCCCCCCCTTTTACATTACAATGTCTGGGTTTTTATAGAGGACCCGATCCTCTAAGCCATAATTGCAAAAAATGAAGAAGTACACCCTCGAAACCTGAGAAGTTAGCTCCTCGCGACCCTCATGACTGAGCTCTCAAATCTGTTACCAAAACCTGAAACGACGACTAGGTCAGCCGTGGAAACTTGCATTAATGATCCATCTGAGTGTCCTTGGCTTATGGATGCAATACTCGAGTGGCCGCCATGCTTGTCGAGATCTTCTTCAGAGACTGATACTTTGTTTCCAATTGCCAAAAATGCACAGCTAGTTTTTCAGGCATGTAAAAATGCATTTATGAGGCACTCAATCGCCTCAGGAAAATACTCGACTTGGAGCACATGCCCTTGAAGTGCTTCGCTAGTTCTTCATTCATAACTTCGCTTCGCAATGGACTTGTGTCGAAGTAGATTCTCCTTGATTTGCACTTCGCATGGTGGAGCTTCGCAAAACAGCTTCGGGGGTGATGAGGGATGAAGCAGATCTCCTTCGCAATATGGGCTCTTCTTTACTACTTCGGTGGAAGATGTGCCAAAACTACTTCACCGATGAACTGTTAAAATGCTTCACCATGATCTTCCTTCAAAATTGTGGTTCGGGAGGATTTTGGCCGAAGCACATTCTTACCTTCAAAAATTCTTTGGATGCTTCCTACTTCGAGGAAAAGTACTTCACACGAAGGTTTGCCGAAGCAGATGCTTCGCAACGACTTTCAACAAAGTAGAAATGGTTCGCTGGCGGGGAGGCCTGAAGTGGATGCTTCGACGGTTTTTTGGTGAAGTGTTTTTAACGTTGCGTTCCTTCAAATCCTACTTCGCAAGTTTCTTGCCCGAAGTAGCCTTTTGAAGTGCTTCGGTCCCAAAGTAGTTTTCATTCTTCTTCCTTTGCATTTTGCTTCGACAACACCGCTTCGTAAAACTTTCGCCCGAAGTAACTATTTCAGGGACTTCGGGCCTGAAGTAGTTTTCTTGCCTTAGCCAATTCGGACCGCAATTTTTCTTTGGTGAAGCTGTTCTTTTGAAATTTCGCTTCGCAAAACCTTCGCCTGAAGTAGCTGTTGGAAATGCTTTGGGTGAGAAGTTCATTTTTACGCCTTCTTTGATTTCTTTCTTCGACAACGCCGCTTCGCAATATTTTTACCCAAAGTAGTTGTTTGAGGGACTTCGGGCCCAAAGTAGTTTTCATCCTTAGCGATTTCTTTCGGCGAAGCTATCTTCCTTAGCTTGTTCGGCATCGAAGCTCTTTCTTCTTCATTTTATGTATAGGGGGGTGGCAGGGAAAGTCAAAATTGCTGCAATGCTTGAAAATATTGTTTCTAAAAAAGCAAGGGAACAAATTCATGAAATTGAAAGAAATACTTTACAAAAAAATCAATTTTTCTACCCCTCTGTGCAATGTGACAAAATTTTCAACAGTTATAATGACATAATAGGTCAAAAATGGTCCCAAATATGATATTAAATTGTAGAGCTTAAAATACCCTAAATTTTGGTGTGAAGATGCTCGATTTGATTTGCTTAAGATTATCCATGATTAACCTTGAATTTGATTAGGATTTGCCATTTTTTTACAAGCACATTTTGAGTCCAACCCCTTATGCATAACCCTGTCTACAATCCCAATCAGAGACTTAGTCACCATGCAAAATAACTATGTTGAAGATCCTAATGAATGGTACTATCCTACCCCGATTGATATCCCTTCAATTTTTATGTCAGAACTGAGTTTCAAGCAGTCATGATAGCTCCTTTTGACCATAATATTGCCTAGTCTTCTCAATATAAAGCTCAGATGCTAAGTTTGGAACCTACCTCACAACCTCTGACCATATCGTTAGTTATTGATTCCTCAATCCCATAGCAGTCCTTTATCACCTAATATGAAGCATAAGTGTCTGCTATATCAGATTAAGTAGGTCCCTTGATGTCGAGGAGGCTACAAACCCAGTCAATATATCACTATATCCAAGAAGAGGGTCAATGAATAATAAGGGAATTCTAGTCTAACAAATAGTAGATCCTAGAGAAGGAAATCAGATAATAACAGGAGTGCCCCAACACAAGCTCCCCTAGATAACCAGGACTGATCTATTCCAACAATCATAAGAATGATCCCAAAGACTCCAAGGCAACCTATTGTATATCCACCAAGACCTCTTTCAAATACAAAAAGGTCCAAGTCTTTGACATCATTGAACACAATTACAAAGGCTTCCTCCATAGGACCCTTCAATGTGGTAGAGAACTTAAGAAATCAACAATAGTCATGCCTCTTTAGGATATTCTCTCAATTTCAAAGCAAATGGAGAACTTGGAGGCGCTATAGAAGTAGAAACAGTTAGGTGGACAAGGGACGTTCTTCATGCTACAAGTATTTAGCTCAAATTCTAGTTGGATCAATCCCATACCATACTACTTGACCTTGATCTATGAAGACAAGTTGATACAAGTGCTTAGTGGATTCGGGGTCAAGCACATCAGTCGTGACCAAAAGGGTAGCATAAGTGCTTGGCTTAACATATGATCATACCAAAAACTAGGTAGTTCAGTTAGACGACACTCCAATGCTAGTCTTTGAATTAATATGAGACTTTCCTCTGGCCTTCCAAGCATACCCAGATCGAACGGTGCACTGAGACATAGCGATGATTGATCTACCAACCACATTTGGATATATTTTGAGATACTTCACCACAAAAATCGAGGGATACTTGTCACTGGATAGGACTCATGCTACTTTGAACTAGGTATGAAACCAAATTCAAGATCTTGTTGAAACCCCTCCACATGCATCACATGGAGCAAGTACCCTCTAGGGGAAGTAAGGAAGAGCAAGCCTACATAGTAGAAGAGGAGTTGTTGAGATTAAACTTATTCGTGGATGATATGAATCCATACATCCCTAATGACCACCCGGAGCAATGGGTATATGAGACATGTGGGTCAAGTATTGACAAAGAATTCAAGCCAGTTGGGATGGGGTGACCCATCACCACATGTATGTACATATTGTAAATGACATAAAAAATGAGGAAAGTACTTTTGGATCGAAATACATTTTCAAAGAACAAAGTGGGTTGTACAACTTATGAAATAGAAACTAAGGTGACCCCATTACCCATCCGATCAAGAGGAAGCATCTTCTCGAGGAACACTTGGATCTATTTTGGAGATAAAGTCTTGATAAAGAGGAAGCATTCATCAAGGGAACACCGACTATCCAATAAAAAGATCAATGAAGGACAAGCATGTTAGGAGGTTTTAGACTTGGGAATATTATACCAAGTTGTAAGTCATACACGTGGAAAATTTTGAAAACCAAATGCTAGAGGTGAAACATGATAAAAGCAAAGCAACACTTGCCATAAGATCAATGATCATCAATGGCTCTATGCAAAACCACCCAATTTCGAGATAAATCCCTAAAGTAGTCAAAATTAATGATGACACATAACCCAACCTCAATTATTAAAGGATATACATTTAACCCATGCCTAAAGAAGTGTGCTCAGAAATCTATTGCAAGGTGGATCCTTATAAGCCATGATGATTGACACCTGGAAAGCACATGTTGAGTCGAGGAATGAAAGAGAGAAATCCACGTGATAGGTATGATGATGTAACAGATGAATTTTATCATAAAAAACAAGGAGTCATGCAATATGTTATGAACCTCTCTTCTCATTATCAAAAATCATTCACCAATATGCAGAAATATACAACATTCATCCACAAATAAATTGCACAATAACAATCCATACAATAAAATAGAGATTGATAATACCCTTGAGGTAGGGCAACACCATACAATGCTCCTTATTAGAAGGAATCCACTCCACAATATCTCCAATTCCACGAGCCAAGACTTCTACAAGAATACTTGATATATGCTCTTTTACAATAGGGGTGCATCTCTCTTTATACAAGAGTGTGATGGTTCACCGTCCATGAGTTACAAGATCACCCATGTGGTGGTTCACCTTCCATGAGTTACAAAGTGCATAATAATATGAAAATTTTCCCCGACGATTACATATGACAACAGTCTTTTATGGTTACATATATGATTCTATGACATTATTCTCCTACCTATTTTTAATTTGATATGTGGTCTTCCTTACTCAATAGCTCATTTATGGCTCATACCAATATAAATATTATATTATTAAGTACATGTCTTGGGTACCTAACAACAATACAATATTATATTATTAAGTACCTATCTTGATAACCTAACACAACATCCTCGATTGCACACAAGAAAGGCCCCAAACCATTGTGGAGTGGCACACTTTCCCACTATGTTAATCATGCACATTCTTGATACAACATTGGTCAAATTTAAACTAGGTAGTGTTAGCACCACACTGACCATTCCCCACTAAAGAAACAAGTTCAAATTTGGTGCATTGGTTCAAGTGTTGTATCTATCAGATGCTAACAACCATATTACAAAGCAAAGAGTTATATGACTAAGGGAAAGGGTAATCATTCATGGTGGGTGAGATGGCTAATATTACAAAGCAAATAGTTATATGACTAAGGGAAAGGGTAATCATTTCAAAAAATTAAACAAACCCAAATCGAAGTGACAATGGAATATTCTACCACCTCCCTATAAAAATATAAGATTTTGCATTAATAAAGAAATTAAAATCGATTCAAGTGCTAACACCCTAAAGGAAGATCTATAAAAATAGAAACACCGACCTTCAAAACTCTTTATATGATCGTAATTTTCAAAAGAACCACAAAGTGCAAAGCAGTAAAGAAGAAGCAGAGCCCAAGTTAATGAGAGCTTGGTTGCGCAAGAGTGTTCAGTAAATAATGAAAATAAGAGAAGTTTAGAGACCCTATAGTGGAATACCAATTAAATTATTAGGGATTCTTGTATAATGTATTGGGATAGCATAGCCAGATCCATGGCCTCAATATCCTATATCATCAAATTCATCATTAGGACATGCCAACAATGTGCAGAGATCACCTAAGAGGTGAAGCAAACCCTAGTAGCCGAATCAGAAGGAACAACCGAAGCAAAAAAAATTCAGACATGAATCGTTGTCATAAGTAAGCAAGAGCTAATAGTCACTGGTGTTCATAATTGAGGGATGTTAAGGAAAATATGGGACGCCCTTGACAAATAATAAGCAACCCAGGAATGCATGGCCCAAGTGGAAGTCTTGAAAAAGGTGATTTTTAGCTTGCATAACCCTTTGGACTCCATAATTTAAAAGAGTCTACCCTCCCCTTGGGAAAGTGATCACAAGCGCATTTTGGAACAAAATTTTTTGAGCTCTTCAAATTGATAACATCAATAGAAGAACTTTTTAGTGTTGGGGGTTTCATTGTGCAAGATAATCCTCAAAGCATATTGTCATATTTTGAAAGGGTAAATTTATAGAATGATATATAGTCAAAGTTTTTAGTCTATATTTATAGGAGACAATTGAATTTGTGATAGTTGGAGTAGTTTTTGAGTCTTTTGGAGGCATTTAAAAAAAATATTCAAAGTATGCTCTAGTCAATCTCTTGTCCTCCTTTGGGCTATTAATTCTTCTTACTCATGAAAAATTAATATTTCATGATCTCTTCTTTCTTCAATTTTTCTCTAGGTGCTCTTGGAATTTTGTAATGGCTCCTCATAAATAGGTCCATGCAAAGACTCTTTCAGTGACAAAAATCAAGTGGCTTAAGGCCAAGTTAAATTTTCCAAACAAGGTGATATATGGTATAAAATGGAAAGTTATGCTTCCAAGCCTTGCTTTATGTGACTATAGAAGATTGGAGAAATTTTTTATAAGGAGTACACTTGGATTTTCTTCCTCATATAAAATAATAGAATAATTTTCTTTGGATATGTTCAGGATTTTTGATATTAGCAGTGATGACTATAGTCCATGTAGGGAACTTTTCCCTACAGTCCTGTTTCACTTAAGAAAAATTCTTAAATAGAAATAGGATAGGTTGAAGCAGGCAATCAAAAAGTGAAAGTGACCTTCAATCAGAAGGATGGGTGTTGAGATAAAAGTATATGAACCCCAAAGCCTCATCAACCATTAGATATTTCATCAATGGTCAATATCCCATTTTATACCTAAATATAGCAACTCGAAGAAACCAAGGCCAGTAGGCCATCAATATTCAATCCGATAGCTCACACTGATCCTTTGACAAAAATATAATAAAAGAAGGAGGTCCACCTTAGTGTGTGCAAGACATATTGTGACCAATAAAAAGTAGAAGGTAAGCATTGGACACATTCAAAGAAAGCTTGCCATTGACCAAAGAAGATCTTACCTCAACCAAAGACACATGTCAGTTGCCTGCACATAAAATAAGGTAGTTTAAGAGGACATCTTGCATTGGCAGTCAGGATTGACTTTAATGACCTGGCCTATAAAAACCATTTACATGTCAATGCAACGACTGCCTATCACACAAGTAATCCTACCTTGTCATATTGCACTTGTCAAGGAGGACAAACCTGCTACATCAACAAGTGAGAGATTCTAGAGGAAACCTAGTAAGATATTAATCACACAACCATCCTAGCACAAAAAAATGAGATATATCAACAATAATATATCATCTAAAGGCTTGGGAACCTCTAGCATTATGGCCCTAGATGTAGATCTCAAAGTTACCAATTATGATTACAGAAGGATTTCAGCTACAAAGTAGAGGAGAATTTGTAGACCTTCTTCACAAAGTTTTGAAGGGAAGTACCCGTCATTTCGACCTACAAATAGACCAATATTTGCATTGTAAAGGCATTGGGAGTTTCCTGCTTGTACCTTATATTTGGCCATGAAAGCTCTTCCTTTCACTCAGTTGAATAAGCAGGGCTCAAACCTTGAGTTGTTTTCTAAGGAGCATTGAGTCTATTCAGACTACATGCCATGTAATCATTTTTACACATGAATGGAAGTTATGACTATTTTGTTTTGTCCTACTCCCTCAAGTGTGTTTCCAATTCTAGGTTTTATGTACTGTATTGGGTTCAATTTCTATCTACTAGATTGTGATAAATGTGTTCATTTATATCTTGTTCATGCAATCAGGAGGAATTCTTAATCTTGGCACATCACACCCATAACTTAGGTTTTATTTTTTTGCAAGTTTACTTTCTTGTTCATTTACATTTCATACATTTTTATTTTTATTGCAATTCCTTTCCCTGTAACCTCCAAAGAAAAGCAATCCTAAGCTCACAAATACCTTAGTGTATTAAATATTAACCTGATGAAGAGTTAGCCTTGATTAAAAACACTTAATGTTGCCCCACATGCGATTTCCCCACCCACGATGCTTTCTGATGTGTTGCTCTACACAAGGTGTGGGTGTCTCAAGCATGTTGGGCTTCTACCCTAATAGGTTGGTTGTCCAAAGATGATAATAATCCAACCTAAGGAGATTCTTGTGCATAAGGCATCTTTGCATAAGAAAATTTCTAGATGATAAGGGGGATCCAATTAATTCTTCCTCAAGTGCATACCCTAATAGAGCATCCATTATGAGAGGGGATTGTATTATCACTAATGTCTTCTCTTCTTAGCCCCTCAATTCAAATTATAACGGGTGTTGAAAGTCTAATCCAATTCATGGCCAATGTCGACATCGTGTGGTGTAATATTATATAGTCCTACGAGTAATCATTCTACAAATATATTTAATTTATTGTGTTATTTTATAATATAATCCCTATAGGTTGTGGTTAACCCTGTTATGGTTAAACACACCTTATAACTTATTTTTAACCTAAATCCCTCTTGTTATGTCAACTTAGGTTAACTTAATTAATGTAATTGGGGTTTTGGTAAATACCCCTACCACTCCATCCATTGGATTGGAGTGTTGTGATCTTTATCTATAGATAATAAAGTGATTATTTATGGTACCTAAGGGCATCCATAAATTTTGTGTCTCTTTTTTATTTGACATCCTTTTATACTTTTTGTATAATATTTGGGTGGATGGATTGCTTTCATTCATTTTTAAAAATAGGTGTAAAGTCCAATACTTTTAGTTCTACAATAAAGAGAAAAATGCCTTCAAACACATGTTGGCAATATTTCATAGAACATGTAAGATACCAATGTATAAATAATATCTTAATTATGTTTACTAAACACTTCAACAAGCTCATAATACAAACAAAGTATATAAATATTTTAAACCATGGCCCTCGCGTAAAATTTTTCATATCATAGAGTATGCACATTTGTTCTACAATATCATCCAAATCTAAACATGCATCACAAAGCAACCTCACATATGTTGCATTTTTAGCCATTGAAAACTATATCCAACCAACCTCTCATCAATGTCGAATATTTTTTTTGAAACAAATGGTGACAAACCCAAAGACGTATATGGTTTGAAACTATGCCACAATTTCCAACCTTTCATCCCATGCATCTCTATTTACTATAAGAAATGTAAAAATATACACAACACTTTTTGTCCCATGCATCTCTAATTATTGGAAGAAGTGTAAGAATAGAAACAACCATTTTCATCTCATGCATCTCTAACTATTGGAAGGAATGGAAAAAAAAAAAACCCCTTTTCATCCCATGCATATAGATCTTCTGGAAGTAATGCAAAATAAAACAACCATTTTCATCCCATGCATCTATAAATAATAGAAGAAATAATAAATAAAAACAACCCTTTTAAAAGTCTTCATCATAAATAGCTAAAACACTACAAGCTAAGATTTGACAATCTCAACATTTTTTTCAATCTTAGTTCAAGATATTGCATTATACCAATGATAGACAATGCATGATTTACTACAAATATGGTTTATTGTAGTAATATAAGAAAATTTCCAACATAAAAAAAACACCCACCATTGAAAATCAAGTATACAGCTCAAATGAGGAATTGCTTCTAATTCTAACCAATGATAGTATCAAAAATTTGAAAACAAGATAAATCCTAACAATATTTTCGTAAATGCACAAACAAGATGGAATTATCAGCAAACATCGAGATCCACTATGAATTCCTTTACCACAACAAAAACTTGTCATGAAATCATGATTTTCACCACAAATCCATAAGTTGTATAGAAAAAAAAGACCATTTGCAGGATTTTAAGAAAGTGAATACTACAAAAAATAATCATCACCAGTTTTTCATATCACAAAGAAAATAAATAGGGAGAGCATCAATGAAGTGTTTTACCACCAAACCAAAAGCTATCCCAACTAGAATACCCCCTTCTCAACTTTAACTACTAGAGTTTTAACCATTAAATGAAGGCATAGATGAATAAGACCTATTAATTACAGGGAACTATGCATGCAATTCTAGCTCATGTTCAAACGCACATGCACCATTACAATAATGAATGTTAGGAACCTTCATATAAAACTAAGCACAACCAAAATAAAAATGTAGAAATTAATGGAAATTCTCACAAACTAAATGACCATGAAAAATAAAGTAATAGAAGGGCTCACAAAAAATAACTGGATGAAAATAATAAGCTTATATTAATCAAGCAAAATAAATATTGCAGGCCTCTTCGAGGGAGAAACCTCCTTGGAAGCAAAGCTACGAAACAATATGAGAAAAATATGATATACCTTCTACTCCAACCCCATATCCTTAAATAGACTCTTATTTACCCTAACCCTACTGCTCAAAGATCAAACCATATGAGAGAAGGGCCCCAAGCTACTAACTTCTACTTACAATAAAAGTAAAGGTTATATCATAATGGGCCAATGCACACTAGGCACCCATGGTGTAAACATATACCAACACTAGACAAGTACATTGTGATAGTTGTGTTAGGATAGGGTCCTAACATACCCTCCCCTTTCAAGAAGCTTTGTCGTCAAAGCTTAAGGTAAGGAAACTACTATTGTAGTTGATGGAGTGGTTCCTAGGTAGCATCTTTTGGCTATGGTCCATGCCATTATACTAGGACTTTGGCTAGGGTGCGGTTGCAAAGCATGCGTTTAGTGGTCCAAAATATTCTTGGGTTCTAAGATGATCAAACCTTTCTCATCCAATTAGGGTAGTGTGGATTGGACCTGTATATAGTTGCCAAGGACCTTCTTTAAATATGAGACATGGAAAATTGGATGTATTGTGGAAGAAGGTGATAATTCTAACTTGTAGGCCATAGGGCAAACCTACAAGATCACTTTATGCAGTCTATAGTATTTTGGTGCTATCTTGTAACTACCACAAAGTTATAGCAATGACTACTTGTAGGGTTTCAAACATAGGAAAACCATATCCTTGATGTTAAAACTATGATTGAGATAATGTTGATCTATCTGTTGCATACAGTTTTACACCATGACCAAATTATCTTTGAGATTTCAGAGTAGTTGTGCACGTTCCATGACAAGAATCCACTACTTGAACCTTAGAACTACCCAAAATATCTGATGGGAGTGATAGGGATGGTTGTCCATAAACTGCTTTCAATAGTGTCATCTTGGTGGAGTGATAGGAAGTATTATACCACCATTTAACCAAAGGAAGACATTTTATCCAATGAGTTGGTTTCCCCGATGCAAAGCAATGTAGAGAAGGGACCCAAGCTACTAACTTCTTACAATAAAAGTAAAGGTTATATCATAATGAGCCAATGCACACTAGGCACCCATGGTGTAAACATACACCAACACTAGACAAGTACATAGTGATAGTTGTGTTAGGATAGGGTCCTAACATGTCCTTCCATTTCAAGAAGCTTTTTCCTCAAATCTTGAGGTAAGGAAACTACTATTGTAGTTGATGGAGTGGTTCATAGGTAGCATCTTCTAGCTATGGTCCATGCCTTTATACTAGGACTTTGGAGAGGGTGCGGTTGCAAAGCGTGTGTTTAGTGGTCCAAAATATCTGGGGTTATAATATGATTAAACCTTTCTCATCCAATAGGGATAGTATAGATTGGACCTGTATACAATTGCTAAGGACTTTCTTTAAATATGAGATATGGAAAACTGGATGTATTGTAGAATAAGGTGATAATTCTAACTTGTAGGCCATGGGATCAACCTACAAGAGCACTTTATACGGTCTATAGTATTTTGGTGTTGTCTTGTAACTACCACAAAGTTATAGCAATGACTACTTGTAGGGTTGCAGACATAGGAAAACCATATCCTTGATGTTAAAACTATGCTTGGAATGATGTTGATCTATTTGTTGCATACGATTTTGTACCGTGACCACATTATCTTTGAGATTTCAGATTAGTTGTGCACGTTCCATGACAAGAATCCACTGCTTGAACCTTAGAACTATCCAAAATGTATGATAGGAGTGATAGGGATGGTTGTCCATAAACTTCTTTCTATGGTGTCATCTTGGTGGAGTGATATGAAGTATTATACCACCATTTGAACAAAGGAAGCCATTTGACCCAATGAGTTGGTTGCCCTGATGCAAAGCAATGTAGAACTTGCTTTTATGGTACTGTCATCTAATGCCTCCACTTGTATGACCCCCTCAGCCCTGCACTTGTATGGTAATGTTTGTACAACATAACTTTGGATTGTATAGCAAGGTTTTAGTTACTTGTACAATACAAGGTTGTTTCTTATATAGCACATTATGTATGATAACCCATTCGCACAACTTTACATGAAAACCTCCTCACATGCCCTTCTACACATTGTCTATGTCACTCTATTGTCTAACTCTACCCCTCTGTTTGTACAACTCCTCTACAACAATCCTACCAACCCTTATACGCCTTTACAATTGTAAAATTCTCACTCCAACCACTATTCGTACAGTTGTACAATCTATATAACTATAATTTATTCCTTTCCATAATCACTCCATCTACATTACCACCTTAAAATATCTCTGCTCTGGTATTTCCTGTTCAATCTCCCATTGAGAACTTCATTTTATTGGCAGTTACTTGCACTTGGACACCTCCACTACACTTTCATATGGATTCCTTTCCTCTACACTCCATCCTCCTTACGTACATGTTAGCTTCTTCTCCTTGCTCTTCGCTAGTGTTAGAAAATGGAATACCCAATCCTTCTCCAATACATGTACTTAAGATGATCATGGAGGAAAATTTTAAATTGTTTCCCATTCAATAACTACTTGATAACTACCAGTTTGCCATCTCATCACCTTGCATGGTAACTAAATGATGCATTTTTTCCTCTTTTTCCTTTTTTTTAAGCATCTGAGTTTATCTTTTCCATCTAATCCATACGATTAGGTAAACTATAACTTCCATTGTCTCCTATCAACAAATTATTTTTTTCTCTTGACAATGCATTCCTGCCACTTGCTCTATCATTTGACTCTCTGCATTTATACAACTTTCCCATTGCACCATACTTGTATGACGATCTATCATACAATCATCTCCATTTGTACGACCACCATTTTTAAAACATCCTTGACACGTACAACAAGCATTACTTATATCATAGTCTATCGTACAAGACCTTATACAACATTACTTGTATTTGTATGATAGTCTATCATACAAGTGCCTTATTTGCCTCTTGCACTTGTATGACAAGTTGTCCTACCTCTTCTTTCATTATTCTACTATTTTATATTATCTTGTCTCATCCAATTCAACTCTTCATCATCTCACCTTTGTCTTCATTGTCACCTTCTTCACGATGATCCACGCAACTTAGAAAAATTGCTTTCTTCATTTCCTATCTCAAGGTAGGCCTCCTTGACTTGGGACTGTCTATTACTTTCTCTAGGTTGTCCAAGGTTTGTTTGTGTTCTTCTTTGCCACCTATGCCTATGACATATTCTACTCAAGGTGTAACCACTAGGTGGTCCTGATGGACCAACTTGATGGTTACATAACAATTGGTTGTTTCTTGTGTGATCAAAAGATAATCCTGATGGACTACCTTGTTGACTATGAAGCCTAGGGATATCCAAAGGGAAAAAGCTTCCCCTTAGACTATCGATAAATTGACAAAAGATCCTCACACCTTGGATGGAAAAACTTAGACAATCAAACCTAACAGTCCTCCCAAATTGCCTAATATGCCTTATTCATGCACTCCTCATGGGTTGCCTAAACCCTTGCAAACTATTATGACTTCCAAAAATATCATTTGTACTTGCTAGCACATCTCCAACTCTCCTTATCATCCATATTTCTTCCTTAGAGCTGGTAATATCATTCCTTCATTTCACCTAAATATGTGGTTGTAACACTAGTGTGTCTGTTATTCCTTGTCATTGAGCCTTGTGTTAGAATTATCACTGCTTAAGTCATCACCATCATTGGTAGATAACACTCTATCGAAGTTTGTTTCTCTAGTTCCTTACTTCACCTTCTTGTTATGTAGGTGTTTTAAATATGTCCTAGATAATTTCATCTACATTTGAGGCTCATATCTAAGAAAAACCATTATCATTTCCATCGATGATGCATTAAAGGCACTTACACTAAATGACCAATCTAGATCAACTCATAATTAGTTTGAAGGTCCAAACCTTCCCCCTATTAATGCAAATTCTAATAATAAAAATCAAACACAATATAATGATAAATACATTTCTAATAAAAAAATGATCCATTATTGGACCTAGCTAGTTTTCCTTTCTCCTCGAACTGTAGGCTTACCTACTAGAAAATGTGTAATAGTACAAATAGGAAGTTATTAATTTATTTTTGTTGGCACTAAACATGAAGAATAAATTTATGGTAGTAGCAGTATTCTGACTAAACGATAGTATGATTCATGCTACCTATATTCATCATATCATGTACCTTAATAGGTTTTGGCCAACATGGGATATCAAGGAAAAGGCCTCGATCAACATGAACAGGATATCAAAGAACCCTAAGAAGACAAATCCTGGTCAGGTCATTGTGGGATAGGTTATATCCCTAGTAAGAGCAAACCTCTTCCTACTTCGTTATCATTTGATAGTGATGATGAATCTAATTATTCATTTTGGGAATCTCATGATGACATCTCATTACATGGGTTGCATTGGGATGAGGAATATGAGAAAGACCTTTGGTCCCTTCTTGGTTTTGGTCCTTATCAATTCACATGCTCTACTAGTGTAAACCTTTTGAATTTAGTCCATCCCGAATTGATAACCATTAAAAATGAATATGAGGTGGAAGTTGCTCTGTATTATCCTTCTATACAAGATAATTTCTATTTTGGGGGATATTTGAATCAAATTTCTAATTTTGCTACTTTATAATCACCTAATTCTAAATAACTATAGCTTAGGGGTTCTACATGCTCCTCAACTTAAGTATGAATTATATATCCTCATCAAGGAGATAATTATTGAGGCATCAATCCTCAATGAATATTTTATTAAAAATGCCATGATTTATACAACCATGATTTCTAAACAAGCAATATGGTGTATCATAGGATAGCTAAAATTAACATATTTCTAAGCTAACTTAAGCTATCACATACTAATATTAACTCGAGTGAAGTTTTCCACTAAGGAAGCTTCCTAACAACTAGGCTAACTTAAGCTAAAGACTAACTTAAGTTGCCAACTAGGCTAATCTAGAAACTTACGTGAGAGTGAAGGCTCATCTGAATTATAAGCATGAAATATTATAATAAAATAAGCTTAGGAAATAATCATGTGATGTGCTTATCAACAATATATATCAACATTGGTACAAAATATAATCATAAATATTGAAACTCAAAAAGTTCTTAACTTCCCTCATATTCACTTCCCTTACTTTGAGGCTTATGACTTGGTGGTTCTTCACCTATTACCACCATCCTCTGTGCATCTTCTTCACTAAGTGATCTCAGTCTTCTTTCTTCCTTTATGTCTAGAAATTGTACATGCACTTGTATTCACATTTGCTTTATGGAGAGGGGTTCCAATTCCTCCTTCTCAATTACGAGTTGCTCTCTGCTTGTATTCCCAGACAACCAATCTATCCCTATATCACTTTCTTCCTTTTCTTTTGCACCATCTTCAAATTTGGTCCAACTTTATTCTCCTTCTTCCTGGACCACTATTCCTTTAGATGCTTGTGAATACTGATTTGGTGTTGTAAGCAGCCTTCATATGCTCTTCTCACCCTCTTCTCTTGATTCAAGACCACCCATATTCACCTATGCTTTCACCTTATATAGTTTCAATCTTGAACCATTACCTGTCTTGGGATACATTATCCAATATAGTTTTTTCAATCATACCACTCCATTTTATATCATCTCTACCATTTGGAAGGATCCAAGCCACAATATCTTCAACTTTCTTGGCTTTATTTCATGCTTACCATTATACCTGGTTTCAACTCCATCTTCCATAGGTGCTTGTCATGCCACAATTTCCTCAAACATTGGGTGATATTCATTTCCCACTACACCATCACCCTTTTCCTATCCACTCTTACTTGTATCATCAAACTCTCCTCCAAGCTTTCCTGGTCACCCATATGGTTCTACACCACCACCCTCAAACTTGGTACTAAGAACTCTCTAGGAACTATTGACTCTTGTCTGTATATTAATTGGAAAGGCATGTGGTTCATTATCGAATTAAATGTAATTATATATGCCTATAGAACTATTGGAAATCATTCCTCCCAATCAACACGTTCTACACCACGTCTTATAGATAATTTGGATCAAGACCTTGTTTGTTACCCTAGGATAGTACAAGCTTGACAATGAGTGTAAAATATTGAACTCCCTTGTCAACTTCTAAATGATTTCATTGATGAAGTGTCTACCTCTGTCACTTATTAACTACAAGGGTATTCCAAATATCATGATCACTTATTCATATAAAAACCTTGTTGTACTCGTAAAATTATCAGGCAATGCTCTTGCCTCCACCAACTTCATCAAATATTCAATGGCCACCACAATATACCAATATTTTTCTCTTCGACTTGTTCTTGAAGGTTCAGCAAAGTCAAGACCTCATATTTCACATAACTTATGTGGCTACAATGGGTGTAATGGCATAAAGTCCGTCCACAATGATCTTTTGGCTCCTTGGAACACTTTACATGTCTTCACAAACTCCTTTGCATTATGATAGAAGGGGGACTGCCATAGAATTGCAAGAAGCACTTTCCTTGTCATCGCATCTGACCTCATATGCTCCCTAAAAATCCCTCATGAACCTCTCTTAGCATTGCATTTACTTCCTCTTCCATTATACATCTTCACAATATCCCATGTGGTCCAATTTTATACAAGATCAACAATCAAATGGAATGGTCTTGGTTTGATGATCTTCTTCCTATTTGTTGTCATCATCTCCCTTGGAAACTCCCCCACGAAGTATTCATCAATCAATTTGTTCCACAATAATAGCACATTGATTACAAATAAATGAGCATCAAGAAACTCATCTAACACTCCTTTTGCAAGTTCTTCCAAGTATATTCTCGACAACCAATCCACTATCACATGCTTCTTTCCAAAATACACCACCACCCAGAACATAAATTATTATAATATGACGAGCCACTTGCTAACTCACCCATGAATAGTCAGTTTGTTAATCAGATACGACAACGCTTGATAATCTACATGAAAATCAAAAGGGATGGCCAACAATTAATGTCTAAACTTTTGGACTACATAGACCATCCCTAAAGCTTCTCTTTTTGTTGTGTTGTAGTTCTTCTCCACCCTCGATAGCAATTGAATAGAAAAATAAATGGGTTGATCTAGCCTGAACTTCCCCTTATAGGCCAACCTACATCCAACCATAAAATTGGATGCATCCAAATGGATTTGCAACTCCTTATATGAATCTATAAATACTAGAATGGGCACACAAACCAAATTTACCTTCAATTTCTCAAAGGCCTTATGATGTTCCTCCATCCATTGAAAAGGAATATTCTTATGCGTAAGAACATCCAACATGTGGGAAACTTTGATAAAATTCTTATAAATATCCTATAATACCCATGTCCTAAAAAGGACTTCAACAAGCTCGCATCATATGACTTCATACTCATCATAACATAAATCTTGTCAAGATGAATCTTCAACCCTTCCTTACACATTACGTATCCCAACAACTTGCACTTTTGGGGGTTCAATAACAAATAAGCATTCATAGACAACTTCATGCACTCTTCTAGTGCCTTTAAATGCACATGCTTCTTCCCATATAGCAACTAGTCATCCATGAATACTTTGAATATTCCACTAGATAATTGCTCAAAAATATGCATAATTATTCTTTGGAATGTGGTTGAGGAATTACATAGAAAAAATGGCATTTGATTATATTCATAGATGCCATTATTCACCATAAATATTGTTGTTTAGCTTATCCTCCTTTAAGATACTTATTTGGTTGTAGCCATAAAACACATAAAAAGGGAGTTGATTTCATGTCCAACTACTTCTTCCAAGATCAAATTAGTAAACATATTAGAAAGGGATCCTTAATTGTTACAATGTTTAGGCTTTGAATTCCACGTAAATATATATTTAGTTTACCTCCTCTTTCAAGGAAATGATAATTGATGACACCCACTCACTCACCATAACCTTGAATATTATGCCCGCATCTAACATCTTTTGAATCTCTACATTCACCAAGGTTGCATACTTGGGATTCATCCTATATGACCTCCTTCTTACTGGTAGTGAACCTGGAACCAACTAAATGTGATACACACACAACTCTATTGGTATCTCTTTCAAATCCTTGTATTTCCATGTGAATATGTCTCTATACTCCATAAAGATTTTCAGCAGCACTACTACCTTCAACACTAGATCCCAATCATCTCCATAATAGATTAACTTCTCTTAATTTCCTTTACAGAGATTTACTTGAACCATCTTTGGCCCATAATACGTTCACCTGTTGCTTTCACCATGTCCAATGGGTGTATTGGATTTTCAACAATCACATTATCACCAATGGTCCGTAAAGTTCTTCAAGAATATCCACTTTTCTTTCTCTTCATCATTTGGTGCAGATCTTTCCTTCTTACTACTTTCACCGACCTCATACACACTCTTCCCTTGTTTATCATGGTCTTCCTTGTTCTCCTTTGCATGAATGCAAAGATAGTTTGGAAAAAACACTTCATATATTGGATTTTAAGCCTTACTACCACAAAATATAATAGGTCCCAATATGAAAAAGCTACAATATTAAATGTCAAAATATCAATAATGAAGAGTAAAATTATATATGTGAGCAATCAAATATATATCTAGGCCAATATAAAGATAAAATAACATTCAATTATAATATCAAATATGAATGTAAAATGGCCAAAATCATTCATGTACATGCATGAAGAATACTTACAAAATGAATTGCTCAAAATCTATATACAAGCTTTATTATCAATGCTTTCTATGTGGTGATCATTTATAGACCATTTTTCCAATACATTGTATGGAGCTTTGTCTCCATAATATATATATAGAAGATTATTCTTCATGTACTTGACTATTGCTCTCCATATGACAACTCCCATGACCTTTGGCTTATCATCTTGCCACTTGTATACTAGACTCTTCACTCTCTTCTTACATGCACTCCTAATATAAGACACTTGTGCACATCCTCACTTTACATATTTGCACATTTACATACATGACACTTGTGCACATTCTCTCAATACACACTTGCACATTTACATACATGACACTTGTGCACATTCTCTCAATACACACTTGCACTCTTACTTACATGACACTTGTGCATTTCCTGCACATTGAAACTTACATAAAAGGAGAAATATAAATCACTCATCTAAAATATAGACTCAACCCTAATCTATATTTACATGTGTACCATGAAGGTACCATGGGGGTACATTAGCATGTACCAAATAATGTAATATTCTCCAACACCCCCTTGTATTACATTATTTGGTTATTGAAGACTTTAGTCTTCAATCTTGATATTCATATTCAATCTTCATGTGACCTTGCATTTATCATGATCTCCTACTTGAGATCCATCGGTTTCATCTTCTTGCTTGATTTATGTTCTAAGTTCTCTGTCATATTCATTATCTAGTTCACAAACTTCTTGTGTTTCTTCTTTAGCCTAATATGAATGTATAGCTTGAGATTTTTCTTTGTCTTTGACCTTTGGATCATGTGCTTCATTTGATCTAGTTTTATTATAATCTTGATATTGTCTTGTAACTTTTGAATATTCACTTAGAGCATAATAAAACTTCATGAATTATATGAACTTGGAATGTCAATATTATATGAAGAATGAAACATTGTTTTTAGATATGATTCACTTGATTCAATTGTATCAATCTCTACTTTCATTTTTAGAGTTTCAATCAACTCCTTTTGTTTTAGATTTTCATCTTTATGAAGTTCAAGTGAAAGCAATGCCATATACATTATACTACCTATATCAATAGGTATCATAATATCATCCTTAGAATTATCAATTGCTTCAACAAGTTTTGAATGTAAATAGTATTCAAATGTCTCAAAAATTTCATTCATTGCTTCTCTATAGATTAATTGTATTGCCATATCTAGCTTTCCCTTAATTTTTCAATCGGTTTTCCAATGCCAAATTTTATAACTTCTAATATTTTCTTTTTTATTATGGACTCCATATTTATTTCCATAATGATCAAAGTTTGTAATTCAGTTCCTTTGAAGTTTTAAATCTTATATCTCCCAAGTTAAAAATTTGATAAAAAAATTAAATAAGAAATTTGTAAATTTTAAGTTTTTCTAAACCTTTGATGTAGTAATCCTTTTATCTCCCTAATGAATTTGCAAAATTTCAAAAACTTCTAATTTCAAATCTTCTTAAAATTTAAAGAACTTCAAGAAAATCTTTAATAACTTCAAAAACTTGAAAAATAAATCTTCTAACTTAAATTCTTCAAATAACTTCAAATTAAATCAAATAAACCTTAAATCCTATTTGAAGTATAAAACCTTATCACTTCATGCTTTAATATTAAACTCAAAAAATTAAAAACTAATTCCAAACTATGGTAGAAAACCTTATATCTTCTTCTAATATTTAAATCATATAAAAAATGTATAGCTCCTAAATCATAAATCACTCCTTTCCAATTACCTTATTACTCCAATTAAAGCAACTAAATTTAGGGCTTTAATTCTTTATTAAAGGTAATATGGCTTACCTTATTGACTTGCTTGATTAACCTCCCTTGCATGCTTGTTTATTCAACTTGGTTGGGATGCGATAACATCTCTAAAGTCTGTTATCTCAATGTTATCTCAGTATTCCAAATGAGACTTTAAATAGACTTAAAACGCTCTTGGATCAGCATAAATTCCACATGTTATATCTGCATGGTGTCAATGAATAAAATGTTAGCAATGAACGTTTCAAAAAGTCGTTACTTATGAATGTATTGAAATGTTTGGCTTCTCTATGGAATTTTAGTTAGAAATATTAACCTAGATTTCACGCCTCTGCCAGACTGTGCTCGCGCAATTGGGGATCATGGCAAAAAGTTCTGACATGACGTTGCACCTACCCTCTGACAGATGTGACATCTGACAGATCCGATCGCTACAGAAGTTAATGCCAGTTCGGCGAGTTAATGATAGTTCAGTGATTGGTCAGAAACCCTAGTTGAGGGCTTGTCAGAACCTGTCAAAGAATAAACCCTAATCCTCCTCTTCCCATGGCTATATAAGGCAGTTCGGGTCTTCAAACATAAAAGGGGCAAGAGAGGCAGTTAGAGGAGAAGAGTATTTCAGTGAGCAATGTGGCTCATCTGATCAATGTCCGAGCAGCCGACTCAACATTTTGTCTTTCAGTTTATCTTTTAGCTTAGTCTGCAGATGTTATTTCCTCAGTTGAGGACTTACTGTAACCCTCGTTTCATATAAATAAAGTTTGTTGTTGTTTTAGGCATCTTTAGGGTTTGCAGTTATTTTGTGTGCTAAAGTTTGTTGCTCTCTGTAAAAATCGCCTTAGAGCGATTTCGTTCGGGTTTTATAAGTTAGAAATCAGATCCAAAACTTTGCTATTAGTTTCGGTGTTTCTCTCCTCCCAGCCCAGCAAGCAGTTGTCGCAACCGCACAAGCCTTTCGAGCAGAAAATATTGTAGAGCCAGATTTGTCTAAGTCCGGAAGAGTCTTCCGAGTTCGTTGCTTGAACCCGACTGCGCCTGAGATCCGAGCGTAGCCCGAGTGCGCAAGTGAAGCTTGAAGTCGAGCGAAGTCCACACTTCGCCCTCAAATTTCGCACTGCACCCATTGTTGAGTGCAGTCCATCGGCGCCCCCGAAGTTTGCACTTCGCCCATTTTTCAGGCAAAGTCCGTTGGCGCCCTCGAAGTTTGCACTTCGCCCATTCTTTGGGCGAAGTCTGTCGGCGCCCTCGAAGTCCGTCGGCGCCCTCGAAGTCCGTTTGCACTTCACCCATTGTTTTAGGCATCTTTAGGGTTTGCAGTTATTTTATGTGCTAAAGTTTGTTGCTCTCTGTAAAAATCGCCTCAGAGCGATTTCGTTCGGGTTCTATAAGTTAGAACTCAGATCCAAAACTTTGCTATTAGTTTCGGTGTTTCTCTCCTCCCAGCCCAGCAAGCAGTTGTCGCAACCGCACAAGCCTTTCGAGCAGAAAATATTGTAGAGCCAGATTTGTCTAAGTCCGGAAGAGTCTTCCGAGTTCGTTGCTTGAACCCGACTGCGCCTGAGATCCGAGCGTAGCCCGAGTGCGCAAGTGAAGCTTGAAGTCGAGCGAAGTCCACACTTCGCCCTCAAATTTTGCACTGCGCCCATTGTTGAGTGCAGTCCATCGGCGCCCCCGAAGTTTGCACTTCGCCCATTTTTCAGGCAAAGTCCGTTGGCGCCCTCGAAGTTTGCACTTCGCCCATTCTTTGGGCGAAGTCCGTTGGCGCCCTCGAAGTTTGCACTTCACCCATTCTTTGGGCGAAGTCTGTCGGCGCCCTCGAAGTTTGCACTTCACCCATTTTTCAGGTGAAGTCCGTCGGTGCCCCCGACGTTCGCACTGCACCGCAACCAGAGCGCAGTCCGCACTTTGTTGTTGACGAATGTCGGCAAATAAAAAAAAAATTCTTCAAATTGGTATCAGAGCTATTGATCTCTTAATGCGAAGACCGAAACAGAATGGATTCCACTAGCAACAACTTGCAGTTGCAGATACAACGCTTCAACGGGAAAAATTACGATTCTTGGAGCATCCGGATGAAGATCTGTTCGGATCTCGGGAGCTATGGGAGTTAGTCGAGAACGGCTACCCGGAACCGACAGATGCAGCGGCACTCGCCGCCCTCTCTCAAGCAGACAAGGACCTGTTGAAAGAGAACAAGAAGAAGGACCAGAAGGCCCTCTTCTACATCATGCAAGCGGTCGAGGAGACCATCTTCCCGCGGATCGCATCAACCACCAAAGCGAAGCGAGGCACGGGAGATTATGGCCAGCTCGTATCGGGACACCAACAAGGTTAAGTTGGTGAAGGCTGCGGATGCTCGGGAGGGAGTTTGAAAATCTGCGAGATGAGTGAGTCCGAGTCCATGAGTGATTTCTTCCCCGGACGACTGACATTATCAACCAGATGCGGTTGAACGGAGAAAATGTGCGAGCCAAGAGAATCGTGGAGAAGATTCTCAGAAGTTTGCTTGCCAAGTTTGACTCGGTTGTGATAGCAATCGAAGAGTCGAGGGATCTGACAACCCTCTCGACAGACGAACTCATGGGTTCATTGCGGACACATGAACAGAGGCTGAGCCGTTCATCTCAGACCTCTCTGGAGCAAGCATTCAGGGCTCAGGTCTCATTTCGAGACAACGGCAGACAAGATTCCCACCATGGCGCCTCTAGTTCTCACGGAGGAAGAGGCAAAGGCAGGCGTGGGAAAGGCAACAAGCAAGGAGGAAGGTCAAACCCTAGCGAAGGGGAGACCAACTGTAATTTCCATCAGCAAGGTGGAAGAGGCAATTCGAGAAATCAACAAGTTGGATCTAGTCAGAAGGACATGTCAAAGGTCCAGTGCTATTTCTGCAAGAAGTTCGGCCATTACATCTCACAGTGCGAGAAAATGGATGGCCACGGAGAACCAGCAGCAAGCCCATTACACGGATGAAACCGGAAATGCGGCAGGAGGAAATGTGTTGTTGACTTGCAACATTGAGGAGGAGTGCCAGAAGAATGTACGGTACTTAGACAGTGGGTGCAGCAACCACATGACGGGGAACAAGGAGATGTTCTCCCAACTGGATGAAACAGTCCAGTCTGAGGTGAAGATGGGGAACAACAACAAGGTTCCCGTAATGGGGAAAGGAAAAATCCTCATTCGCACCAGGCACGGCGAACGAAAGCACATATGTGACGTCTACTATGTGCTTGGCCTGAAGCATAACCTGTTGAGCGTTGGACAGCTCGTGCAGAAGGGACATACGGTCCTAGTTCAAAGACGGAGCTTGCACCATCAGAGACAAGTCGCATGGGCAGATTGCTACGGTGTCCATGACGAAGAACAAAATGTTTCCGTTGTAGATTCAGAATGAATCATTGATGTCTCTGAGTGCAGTTGTGAAAGATGCTACCTGGTTGTGGCATCTCAGATTTGGTCACCTGAACTTCGGTGGCCTGAATCAACTGCACAAGATGCAAATGGTGAAGGGTTTACCCCTGATAGAGCAACCGAATCAAGTTTGTGAGGGTTGCTTAGTCGGCAAAGCAACACAGGGATTCATTCCCTTACGGTCAATCTTGGAGAGCATCACGACCATTGGAGCTGGTGCACTCAGACATTTGCGGTCCGATGCAGACCACCACGTTTGCCGACAACAAATACTTCTTAACATTCATAGATGACTTCAGCCGGAAGACTTGGATCTATGCCATCAAGTTGAAGTCGAAGCATTTGCCAGATTTAAGGAGTTCAAGGCTCTGGTGGAGAAACAGAGCGGATATCGAGATCAAGACTCTCGGGACGGATGGTGGAGGTGAATACATCTCCAACGAATTCCACAACTACTGCAAGCAACACGGAATTCAAAGGCAGTTCATCTGCCGGATACACGCCACAGCAGAATGGCGTAGGCGAGAGGAAGAACCGGACCATCATGGAGATGGCACGAAGCATGATGAAGGCGAAGGGATTGTCGCATGAATTTTGGGCGAGAGGCTGTAACATGTGCAGTCTACCTGCTGAACAGATGTCCCACCAAAAGCGTGAAGGACAAAATCCCTTAGGAGGCCTGGAGCGGTGTGAAGCCAAGTGTGGCTCACTTGCGTGTGTTCGGGTGCATTGCATATGCACATGTTCCAGAAGAAAAGCGACAGAAGTTGGATGATAGAGCTGAGAAGTGCATTTTCACAGGGTACAGTGAGCAAGCGAAGGCATATAGGCTGTACAACCCTGTGACGAAGAAGCTCATCATCAGCCGTGATGTGAAATTTCTTGAAGATCAAGCCTAGAACGGGAAGTCGGAGACGGCCGATCGGAGCCAGCAGTAGTACAATCTGTTGACTTGGAAGAAGGAAGTGTGCGACCACCTGCAACTTCCAGCGACAACAGCGGTGCCAGCAATAGCACAACCACTCCATCTCGGTCGCCTCCACTTGCAAGTAGAATCCAGAACCTGGTGACGCCAGCGAAGACAAGGAGCTTGCAAGAAATCTACGAGGCAACCCAAACCCACATAGATGAAGAGTACTATGACTTTGCATTCTTTACTGAAGTTGATCCAGTAGAGTTTGAAGACGCAAGTCGAGAATCAGAAGTGGGTGCATGCGATGGATGAGGAGATAGCGACCATTGAAAAGAATGAGACATGGCGGCTGACGGATCTTCCGGCGGGGGAAGAAGACCATTGGGGTCAAGTGGGTGTATAAGACAAAGTTCAACGCCCAAGGAGACGTTGACAAGCATAAGGCCAGGCTGGTGGCGAAGGGTTACAAGCAGAAGTCGGGCATCGATTACCATGAGGTATATGCGCTGTAGCCCGACTTGACACGGTCGGGATGATCCTGGCATTGGCAGCCCAACAAGGTTGGAAGGTGTATCGAGATGGACGTCAAGTCGGCCTTCCTCAACGGAGTGTTGGAGGAAGAGGTCTACATAGACCAGCCACCGGGTTACGAAATTGAAGGCCAGGAGGGCAAAGTCCTGAAGCTGAAGAAGGCCCTGTACGGTTTGAAGCAGGCGCCCCGAGCTTGGTACAGCCGGATTGACGGCTATTTTCAGGAGAATGGGTTTCAGAAATGCCCATATGAGCACACCCTGTACATGAAGACAAATGAAGCAGGTGAGCTCATTATCGTCTGCTTGTATGTGGACGATTTGATTTATACTGGCAACAACAATGTCTTGTTCGACCAATTCAGAACAGCCATGAAGAAGGAGTTCGAGATGACGGACTTAGGGCTGATGAAGTATTTTCTCGGCATTGAAGTTGACCAATCGGCAGATGGCATCTTCATTTCTCAGGGCAAGTATGCGAAGGATGTCTGAAGCGGTTCAATATGGAGGACGATAAACCTGCCATCACACCAGTAGCCACGGGTTTGAAGGTGAGCAAGCTGGATTCGGGGAGGAATGTAGATCCAACCCTGTTCAAGAGGCTAGTTGGCGATCGATGTATTTGACTGCAACTCGGCCAGATCTGATGTTCAGAGTCAGTCTGATCGGTCGTTTCATGGAGACTCCGAAGGACACGCAGCAGCAAGCAGGCAAGAGGATCTTATGCTATGTCAACGGGACGCGGAACAATGGCCTATTTTACGCCGAGACGAGGACCAGTTGGACCTGGTCGGCTTCACAGATAGTGACTGGGCTGGCGTAGCATCGACGATCGAAAGAGCACCTCCGGGTATGCTTTCCATCTCGGATCAGGGGCGATCTCATGGGCGTCCAAGAAACAACCCATCGTTGCGTTGTCCACAACTGAAGCAGAATATGTCGCCGCCACGTCAGCCGCATGCCAGGCAGTTTGGCTGCGAAGAGTTCTAAGTGAACTAAACTATCCTCCGGAAGGCGCGACAACAATTTTTTGTGATAACAATTCGGCCATCGCATTGTCAAAGGATCCCGTGTTCCATGGCCGGACGAAGCACATCGATATTCGTTATCACTTCATCAGAGAGTTGGTGAAGTCCGGAGAAATTCAACTCCGAGTTTTGCGAGATCCAAGGAGCGGTTGGCGAGATATCTTCACGAAGCCTTTGAAGGAGGAAGACTTCGGCGATTGCGAGAGCAACTTGGAGTCAAAGCGCTCGTGAAATCGGGCTTAAAGGAGGGTGTTAGAAATATTAACCCAGATTTCACGCCTCCGCTAGATTGCGCTCCGAACTTGGGCGAAGCTGGACTGCGCTCGCGCGGTTGGGGATCCCGGCAAAAGGTTTGACATGACGTCGCACCTACCCTCTGACAGATGTGACATCTGACAGATCCAATCGTCGCAGAAGTTAATGCCAGTTCGGCGATTTAATGCTAGTTCGGCGATTGGTCAGAAACCCTAGTTGAGGGCCTGTCAGAACCTGTCAGAGGACAAACCCTAATCCTCCTCTCCCCGCGGCTATATAAGGCAGTTCGGGTCTTCAGACATAAGAGAGCAGAGGCGAGAGAGGAAGAGCGGAGATAGAGAGAGAAAGAGCATTTCGAGTGAGCAGTGTGGCTCATCTGATTAATGTTCGAGCAACCGACTCGACATTTTGTCTTTCAGTTTATCCTGCAGCTTAGTCTGTAGATGTTATTTCCTCAGTTGAGGACTTACTGTAACCCTCGTTTCATATGAATAAAGTTTGTTGTTGTTTTAGGCATCTTTAGGGTTTGCAGTTATTTTGTGTGCTAAAGTTTGTTGCTCTCTGTACAAATCGCCTCAGAGCGATTTCGTTCGGGTTCTATAAGTTAGAGCTCAGATCCGAGACTTTCCTATCAGTTTCGGTGTTTCTCTCCTCCCAGCCAAGCAAGCAATTGCCGCAACCGCGCAAGCCTTCCGAGCAGAAAATATTGCAGAGCCAGAGTTGGCTAAGTCCGAAAGAGTCTTCCGAGTTCGCTGCCGCAACCCGACTGCGCCCGAGATCCGAGCGCAGCCCGAGTGCGCAAGCGAAGCTTGAAATTGAGCAAAGTCCACACTTCGCCCCCGAAGTTCGCACTACGCCCATTGCTAAGCGCAGTCCGTCGGCGCCCCCGAAGTTTGCACTTCGCCCATTTTCCGAGCGAAGTCCGTCGGCGCCCCTGAAGTTTGCACTTCGCCCATTTTCCGGGCGAAGTCCGTCGGCGCCCCCGACGTTCGCACTGCGCCGCAACCCGAGCGCAGTCCGCACTCCGTTCTTGACGAACGTCGGCAAATCAAAAGGAAATTAAATTCTTCAATGTTGACTGCTTCTCAATAAAACATTGGCTTTTATAAGTCTTTCACTTTCCTGATACTTGGAGTATCCAATATTTCTTGGATACATTGCTTCTCAAAGACTTTGAGATCTTGGTCTCTAGTTATACATTCTGTGAAGCAACTGATGCATTGCTCTCCTGTTCTCTGGCCTTATCTCTAGTTGTGAAGATGTTGCTCTTCCGGTTCATGTTCTATGGAACATTGCTCTCTTGGTTCTTCACGTTCTGTGGAACGTTGACCTCCTGGTTTTTCACATTCTATGAAGACGTTTCTCTTGTTGCTCTCCTGATCACATTCTGTGGAGATGTTGCTCTCACTACTCCACATTTTGTGAGAACATTGTTCTCCTAATTGTGGCTCTTCATGTTTCTCTCTTAGTTTATTAACGAACCTGTGACTGCTCTTCACATTTTGTAAAGATGCTCTCCTGGTTTTCGAATGATCCTGTGACTACTCTTCACGTTCTATGAATATGCTCTCCTATATTATGGATGAGTCTGTGATTGCTCTTCACGTTCTATAATAACTCTCTCTTAGATTCTGGATGAGTTTGTAACTTGTGTCATTGTCCAAATAGCTTCTCAAATGGCGCTTGGATAGCGCTCGAATTGCTCCTTAGAGGGCACTCTATTCCATGCTCGAATAGTACTATGGATTACGCTTACCTTCTATTCGCAGGTGATGCTTTATATGGAACTCACACCTTTCTTCCGATAGTGCTTAACGCTTACCTTCTATCTGTTCCTACTTGTTCTTATTCTATTAGCACTTATGACATCAATTGAATACTTGTCCTTCTCTGATGTCGTTGTAGACAAAATCTGAATATCTGTCTTGCTTTCTATGGTGACCTAAGGACAATGCTTGAATGCTTGACCAGTATTTTGCTGGTGTCTCTCACAATAGTGCTCTTTAGCTTTATAATTAAATCGTGTAGTGATGGCTCTTAGCTTCTTAACTTGATAGTACTCTTTGATAGTTTTTTTTGGCTTATCTTCATGTCTCCTTGAATACCTTCTAATACTTCACTGAATCAAACGACAAGATTGAAATATATGTAAGATTTCAAGTCAACCTTATCTTTTTGGTTATCTTGAACTCTTCTCTATGCCTCTATATACTTTATCTCTGAAGGATTCTTCTCTGTACTTCTTAGTACAATACTGTAACAACCCTTCCCGAAATGGTCCATATTATTATTATGCCTTTGTTTAAATTATTATTTTGAACATGGTATTACTGATGTATTTTTGTATATATTTCAAAGATCAGAACAAAAGGGAAATGATGGCGGTGTAACTTTCACTCAACAGTGAAAAGTCTCACCAAACGGCTTAGGGGTAAACCCCTGTGTAAGAAGAGATGTTGGAAGTATATGATTAAAATTTATGTTAGCCTAAGATTTGAATTCTTACATCTTTGTCTGATTAATAAATAATAAAAAATATATGGATAATAATTTTAATGAAAGCATATTTCTTTTTATTTTGGAAAAATATTTTGTGAAATATCCATCTAGCGGGGGAAAGAGAGAGTATGGTCTGGCTAGATGCATGTCTATACACTTGCTTGCCACCCTTTTTATGGATTATTGATTATGGGGAGAGGAGACTAAGAGAAAAATGGAGATAGGAGGAAGTTTCAAAGATTGCATTGCAAGGAAGTGAAATTGCATCTCTACTAGGTTGAGATCCTTTTGTTTGAATTGTACACCTATATTTTTAGATAGAAAATGATGTGAGTTCAATAAAGAAAGCTTTCTCTGGAAATACTATAATTAGTAGAATAGATATGAGAAAATATTTGGATTGAATTATTCTGTGCTTTATCTTTAGAGAGTTGCAGTCTTCTAAATTATGTCTCTTTTTATAAGTTTCTTTAAAATAGGAGATAAAAAGAATATATATATGTTTTATATATATATATATATGAAACATATGAAGGAAGAAGCTAGAACCCACAATCTGTGTAGATTATATTAATCCTTCAGTTTTGCTCTTTCATTCGGTATTTCTTGTGTATAGCCAATTCCTTCGATGTGAATATTTATGTTTTGCATCTATGTTGTGAGTCATTATAATCCTTGTATTATTTTATCCTTGATTTTTTAGCTATTCTAAATGTTTTTCCTACCTGATACTCGTTTGTTTAGTATACGTCGTATTTCGGCTGTTTGATGTGTATAAATACTTTGATTATTGCCTATATTGAAGATATTATCCTTTGGGAAGAATTCGTTCGACTTACTTTGTAGATGTAATATTTTAATTGGTTTACTCCCTGGTATTCTTTTGCAAGGATTAAAGTAACAAATATAATTATCTTGATTTGGTATGTATTTACCTTGTGTTATTGTGACTTGATAAATTTATATATTTTGATTTAATGTTTCTATTGAGTGTATTACCTCTGGTATTTTTGCTCGGTTTACTCCACGTCATAATTTATTTTCTTCAACCTTTGCTCTATATGTCATAATCAAGTATTTTTATTGTTTTGATAAATTCACCACACCAAAATGTTACTATATTTTGTAACTTCGGCTCGGTGTGCTCCAAGTTTATCTTTGCCTTGTAAATTGTCTTGATGCACATTAATACTTCTTGTTCGCCCTTTTAACTTATCTTACTTCTCCACTCTCATTGTATGATGTTCTTGTTCATCACCTTAGATAATCTCAATGTCTAAGTGAGACGTGTGTTTTCATTGTTAAATTTAAATAATTGCTACATAGGATAGTGATTTCTTTTGAATGACTTATTGATATACGACGATAACGCCAGTAGAAGATATTTTGTTTATGGTTGAATTACCATAAGAACTTCAATTTTAGAAAAAGAGAACAGAATATGTATGTGTTAAGTTTCGCTTGATTACATTATCAATGCATTTAGTATGCATTTGATTTGGTATTGGGAAAAAGAGAACCGAATATGTATATGTTAAGCTTGATTACATTATCAATGCATTTAGTTTACATTTGATTTAGTGATAGAAAAAGAGAACCGAATACATATGTGTTATGCTTGGTTTAATTACATTATCAATGCATTTAGTCTGCATTTGAATTGGTAATAGAAAAAGAGAACCGAATATGTATGTGTTAAGGTTAAACCATCAATATATTAAATTAATGCATTTAGTATACATAGAGCATAATCAAGTCGTTCTAATCCCTAAAAGTCACCAAACCGCCTCGAGGATCACGAAGGAGGCATTCGTGATTTGAGCTATCGTAATGCTAAATTACTCATGTGCCTATAGAACCGAATTAAAATGGATTCGCATGAGAAAATGCTATTGAATGTGTACTTGCCTAAAATATTGTATCCGGGAGTTATGTTCGGCCCTTACCGTATTAATACTATCAACTGAATTTTAAGTACCCAATGTGCGTTTGGTAGGGTGGATATTTGAACTAAGGACCTCCCTTGGAGGATTGCCTTATCCTCTCCAATTCACCAACAACACGTCAATGAAGATTCAAATAAGTGTATTCAGACATGATTGTTCTATATAAATGTAAGTTAAAACCTTATATTTTATGAAGATAGGAAAATAAATATCGGAAGATGATTTCTTTTGCTATTCACTTTTCATATTGAAATATTATTAGGATAAAGTCTCTTTTAAAGAAAGGATTGTATGATATGGGGTATTTTCTACTAATACTTATTTGGCTCATGAATGTTAAATTTATCATTTATTAAGGATGTTTTCAGTTTATGCTTTATTTTAAGTTATTGTTATGTGATAAGCATTTTAAGGAATTCTAATCTTATTATCACTCTTAGAATTTTATTACTGTAAAGTTGAATAGTCCCTTTATTTAAATCACTTATTAATAAATGTTTTATTGATAAGTCTCTTATAATTGAGGAAAAGGAAAATGTATATGATCATAGAAATGATAACACTGCAAGTTTATGGGAATTTATTAGTCTTTTTATTTTAATGCTATTTAAGATTAAATTTATTTTAGTGAGATTTTAAATATTACTTCTCTTTTATGTAATAAAGAACCATGGTTAGGGGAATACCTAGGAAGGTTAGAAACTACTTAGAATGTCTCATAAAATGTTGACTTAAGGTGTAACAAGTAGCTTTTGTCTTTAATTTTTAAAATGATACCCAATACCCAACTATTTTGGATGAAGGAAATAGATGTGATCAAGGATGATCGTTCCTTGTGAAAAAGGCCCAGACAGGAGGTAAAGTGGAATAGTATGGGATAATCCACTAGATCATCCATGAAGCATTATAGTGGTGGCCCTCTTGGTTAAGTTTTAGGTAGGATGATCTGGCAATTAAGCTGTAAAGAATTCCTCAATGGGTTGGTATGGGATAACCACATTACCCATTATTTTAACAAGATTGGCTATGACCACTACTAGAGAAGTGGTAGAGGCCTTAATTAAACCCATGAGTATATAGGAATAATTAAGCACTAAGGCATATATGCCATGAAAATATTACGTGTTATCATGAAGTAGTTGGGTACACGATTCTACGTGAAGATAACATGATAGCTTGGCAAAAAAGGTATCCCCCTCTAAGTGATATGGGCCTTAGAGGATAACCCCTACGTCGTGGTCAAATTATCCTATACAGGTGTGTGTACAGGAAAAGTGGGGGGACCACTAATGGCATCTTTTCTAGTGGTGAGATTAGAAAAGTGAACCCCATAAGCCACTGCCTTGAAAGGGGTAACCTTGGTTGTTGTGTTATAGGAAGTGTTGTACCACTATTCGACCAAAGGAAGCCACTTCACCCATTGATTAGGATGATCAGATGCAAAGCAACAAAGGTACGTTTCCAAACATTTGTTGATAATCTCAATCTGGCCATCTGTTTGCAGATGATATGTTGAACTAATTTTGAGCTAAGTTCCCTACAACTTAAACAATTCTTGCCAAAAATGACTAGTAAAGGTTGGGTCACGGTCAGACATGATGGAGGTAGGCATACCATGAAGACGAAAAATAGAATCAAGGAAAATTTGGGCAATGGTGAAGGTTGTGTAAGGATGGGAGAGAACAAAAGTAAGCATACTTCAAAATACGATCCACTACCACAAAGATAACAGATATGCCTCTGGACTTAGGTAACCCTTCAATAAAATCCATGGAAATATCCGTCCAAACCTGGTCAGGAATGGGCAAGGGTTGAAGAGTGCCTAGATAATGCATTGTTTAACCTTTCATCCGTTTACAGGTATCACAAGATGCCATAAAATCCTGAATTTTCTTTTTCATACCCTTCCAGGAAAAAGTGTGCTTAAGTCGTTCATATGTTTTGAGAAATCTTGAATGGCCTGTAGATGGGGTGGCATGTAGTTCTTTCATGAGAAGTTATCGAAGTGGAGACGTGGGGAACAACAAATCATTGGCGATAACACAAATTATGGTCATACCAAGTGTAGCCTGGGCATGAAGTAGGCTCAATGTGTAGGGAGGCAACCAAAGTTTGCAAATCAGAATCCTGAAGTACCTCCTGGCATAAGGAATCGATCCATTGGGGAACAGACGATGAAATGGCACACAACATACTGAGAGCCTCAAATTGACGAGAGAGAGCATCGGCTACAATATTCTCCTTACCCTCTTATAGGTGATATCATAATCATAGCCCATGAGTTTAAAGACCCATTTTTGTTGTTTGGGGGTGGCAACTTGTTGCTCCAAAAAGTATTTGAGATTGATGATCCATTTTAATGGAGAAAGGATGCCCAATGAGATACGGTCGCCAATGGGTTACTGCATGCAAAATTGCCATCATCTCCTTGGTATAAGTGGATTTTCCAAATTACAGCTAGAGAGAGATTTACTAGTGAAAGCCAATGGTCACCCTTCTTGCACCAACATGGTACCAATACCACGACCAGAAGCATCACTTTCAATGATAAAATATTTGGAAAAATCAGGCATGGCTAAGACTAGAGTGGTGTTCATAGCATGCTTCAACTCTAGGAAATCTTGTTCAGTAGGTCCCGTCCAAGTAAAAGAATCCTTTAACATGGAAGTGAAAGGAGCTGCAATTTTACCATAGTTATGAACAAATTTATGATAATAACCTATGAGCCCTAAAAATCCCCGAAGATCATTGAGAGTGTAAGGTTTTAGCCATTCTTGAACCGCCTAGATCTTTTTGGGGTCAAATTTGATGCCCTCCTTGGTTACAATGTGTTCTAAATACTCCACTTATTTCAATCCAAAAGAACACTTGGATCACTTAGTATAGAGTTGATGTCATGCCAATAGTTGTAGTGTCTGATCCACATGAACAAGATGCTCTTCCCATGAGCGGCTATAAACCAAAATGTCATCAAAGAATACTAGGATGAATTTTCAAAGAAATGGATGAAAAATATTGTTCATGAGGCTTTAAAAAGTGGAAGGAGCATTAGTCAAGCCAAATGGCATCACCAAAAACTCATAGTGACCTTCATGAGTACAAAAAATAGTATTTGGAAATATCCTCACCCTTGAGCCTGATTTGATGATATCTAGAGTCTAATTTGGAAAAGTACATCGTCTCGTGTAGTTCATTCAGTAATTCGTCCACCACTAGAATAGGAAACTTATCCTTGATGGTGAGTTTATTGAGCTCACGGTAATCAATACACAACCACCATGACCCATATTTCTTGTGCACCAATAAAACTGGAGAAGAGTAAGAATTGTTGATTGATCGAATGATGTCGACTTTTAACAAATATTGTACTAACTTCTCGATTTTTTACTTAAGAGCATGAGGGTACCAGTATGTTCTAATGTTTGGCGGTGCATTATCAGGTAACAAACGAATAGCATGGTCATGAGAGCGACGAGGCAGTAATTCTGGGGTCAGTAAAAATAGAATTGTGCTTGGCCAAAATAAGTTGCAAATCTGCAGGAAAAAAATCCTCCTCTGAAGGGTGACGTTGGATCGCAAATATATGAGCTAACTCCCCGAGATGATTTTTTAACAACTTTTCCATCCGGTTTGAACTAATAATTTGTGAAGACCCTACTTTTGAGCCATGGAGAGTGTGGGACTGCCCATTCTATGAAAATTACATCCAGAGCTCGAAAAAGTTCCATGAGATGGTTCCCAATGTACCCAACCATTGAGCTCCCAACACGATATCACATCCCCCTGGTTGAAGCGTAAACATATATTTTTTGAGCTCATAGTCCCCAATTTTGACCTTAACATTACAATATTTACCTTTGCAAGGTAAGGTCCCACCATTAGCTACCACAACCTCAAAGGAATTACATGTATGTACATAAAAATTTGCTTGTTTGGAAATGCAGGGATCAATAAAGTTATGTATACTACCATAATAAATCAAGATAATAAGATGTAGGTCTTTGAAATAACCCACAATTTTCATGGTTTGTGGAGTAGTAATGCTAGCAAGAGCATGAACAAAAATTTCAGCATGTGGTTCATCTTGGTGTTTTTCCTTCGGTTTGAGTGGTTCCTCTACTAATTTTGTGTCATCATCAATGTGGTCACTGGTATCTAGCTCATCGGCATCTATGAGGAACTTCTTTTGGGTGCACCTATGCCCGTGAGAATACTTTTCATCATAATTGTAGCACAATCCTTGGGTGCGTTGCGCATCCATTTTAGCAGTGGTTATATTTTTGGGTGCAGCAGTGGGTACAATAGGTTTTTGTTCAATTTGATTTTAGAATCTAGGAGGAAAAAATGGTCTAGCTTGTGGAAATTTAGATATCAGGCTCTGAGCTGAAAATTTGGATTCGGCCAAACGAGCCAACTTGATAGCCTGCATCATGGATTTTGGTTTAAACATCATGACCTCAACTTGGAGATCTTCCCTTAAACTGCTAATAAAACAACTCATAAATAACCCTTCATTTTTTCCCTTAGTTTTGTTGGTCAATTTCTCAAACTATATTTGGTAATCCTGAATTATCGTAGTTTGTTTCAACTTTGTCAGTGCTCCTGTAAAATCATCATACTCACTAGGGCAAAAGCGAGTGAGTAATTGAGACTCAAAGTCTTCCCAATAAGGATTAGGGTTAGTGTTTTGCAACCATTGGTACCACTATAAGGCTTCAAATTCCAAGTTGAAGGAAGCCATTTGAACTCGATAGTATGGAGGGACATCGTGGAGTCTAAAAAATTGAGCAACACGACATAACCACCCATCCACATCCTTCCCATTAAACTTAATAAATTCTAATTTAGGCATATTAAAGGTAGTATTGTGATCATAGCGAGGGTGAGAGTCATTTGTTACCCTTCCTTTACCTCTATCAGAATGTGAGTGTTCAGTACAATACTCATACTTGCTTGGACCACCTTGCAATTTGGACTCAACATCTGCAAGTTGTTCTTCTATGCGGATTCTGGAGGTAGCATAATCATCTCTAAAATTTTGAAGCTCTGCCATCATGTTTTGATTTGATATTTACATGCTATCAACGGTGCTCTGATATGACTTTTTAGGAACCTACTATTAAAATAAAGCTCACTTCATCCACTATCCTACATAGCCTATTTCAAATTCCATTTGCAATCTGTTAATGACTCTAGATATATTCCACAAACAAGTTCTTACTTGTGAATCCATGTGCTCTTCTAACTCAGGTTGTTACCTGAAGTTCAACAATTTATCAGAACATGCTCAATTAGATTGTCCTTCAAGTCATTATCTGTGGTACTCTCCACCATGTTCTCTTCTCCTTGCCCTAACAAATTAATAGCCTTCTTGGTTTCTTTGCCCTTTGTTACTAGTTGTTTTTCCATAGTAGTCAATTAATACATATTTTGGCTACTTCCTCCTCTAAACAGATTGTATCTTCTCAAGTGCTCACTATATTCTGAGTCTAATCTCTACTATAATGGTACAAGTATAGGTACTGCATATTTTGTCAACTCCTTTCATTTTTTTGGTATCTGAGTTGGCTCAGTTGTTCTTCTCTCTAGTGTATTATCTAGTGTGGCTTTTTTCCTCGCCCATACTTCCTCCACTATGGAAGTAATATCAAAGTGTGACTCTCCCTACACTAGGGATGATGCACATGGATCAAGTTGTTGAGCCTCTACTAGAAATTCAATTGCTCCAACTTGTACATTTCCCATTGCATCCAGAGCTTCTTGGACTTCCCTATCCATGGGCACAATTTCTAGAAACTCCAATTCCTACTAAACCTCCATCTTCGATTGTTGTTGCACTACTACCTTTCTTCCACAACCTGTTCCATATTACCACCTACCTCCACTATGGTCTGTTTTGGGGACTAGGATTGTTTTTACAAAATTAACCTCATACGCTTATTATTTTTCTAGGCTGATTCTAGCCTTGCTAGTGGTGTATACTCCTACAAATATTCTCTAGGTAAATCACTAAGTATATCCTTCCTCAATCTCTTCTTTGTTCTAGAAATATTTTTCAAGGTATCTTTCTTAATCTATGGCTTTGCATCCATCCACGTTAGCATTGTTGGTGCCAACTCTGGTAACTCTCTAGGAGGATTCAATCTTGAAATTTGTATCCTTACCCACATTGTAGCATTCAACAACAAACCAATGATATGAAATACCATTGAAAAATTCTTCATACTTCGCATCAAGAAAGTCTTAATGCGGTATGAGAGGTAGGATGCCCAATCATAGGCTTCGCCAACTACTACCCCTTGCATGTACAATATAAGCCATATGGGTAACTCTGAAGCTCTTTGCTCTCGAGACAATCTAGCCATTATGACATTCATGGCACATTGTAACTCTTAATTCCTCAATTGTTGTTTAACTCTACAACTTCCATGTGACATTAGTTTTTGTACTTATTTCGGGGTGAGGGCCGTTACTTCTTAGATCAATTATCTGCTCCAATTGGAATCCATTGAATCCTTCACCACCAATACTCAAATGTCCTTCTAAATTTTCCTGCTAAAAAGATAACAATCAGTAGCCTATCACCCACTCACAACTTAGTTGCATTTTGTAGCAGATCATATATCTCCAATATTTACAGCAAATCTTGGAACCTACAAAATTAAGTTAACTCCTACCTCATGCAATTTCATCCACAACAAAAGCTTCTTTGGGGTATTCTCCCACCATGTTCAAAAATATTCTCTAGTTGAATGTACCAAAGTTATATCCTTCAAAGGTATCTTATCCTTTCCTTGGTGTCTATCATCCCTTTCCCTTTCTTCTAGAACACTAGTTCATGCTCTTCATCGTGATTGCCTTTCATTGCCTCATCCTATATCTGAATCATAGTCTCATTCACTCGTCCATGAGCGTGCTCTGTGGCTATACCTCGTTCATCCTTTTGACATAGGACCCAATGGAGTTCTTTACAATTGCTCTATCTATCGAATCCTCTCAGGAATAGTTGGCTTCTTGTGCATCTTGGAAATCATTTTTCCTTTCTTGACGATAATTTGTTTTTAAATTGTGGAAGTTTCTCAGACGACATGTTTTTAGATGATGGTACTCCTACTACAGTTATGTTGATGACACCCTTTCGATGGTGCTTCCTGATTGTAGTTCTATAGACAACACGTTCTTCTATCAACACTATTTGGGTTCCATATGATGATACATTTTCTAAACAATAAGCTTTCATTATTGCAATCTTCCATATGACACTTCAAATGACAACTCCTCTGATTACTTTCAATGACTCTTCTGACTACAACTTATTCGGATTGCGGTTACCCTTCTATGCGCTTAACTAATACGAGGGTAATTTGAAATTTTAGGTGTCTTCTTTGACATTTATGATCCTCTCTCTCTTTTGCATGGTTTCAATCCTTGCCTTAATGCACAAGCACCTCTACCCTTCTACTACTTCATCTGAAAAACCCTTGTCTGCAACTCAATCCTCCTTAACTTCAACAATATCGTTCTCTTCCTTGGTAATGTCGATGGTCTTCTATGGAATTCTCATGGGTCCTTCTCTAGATCATCCTCTTCCTTGGTAATGTTGATGATATTTTGTGGCATTCTCCTGCTCTTTTTCTAATGTCTGCAATCCCTCCTGTGTCCTTCTTATCCTCTACAACTTCAAGTGATTGCACTATGCTTGTCTCCCGACTTGCCTTTATTTATAATCTTTCAAAAGTGGTTGTCACCCATAGAGAATGATTATGCAACTACCACCTCGTTAATCTACCTGACAAATATTTCCACCTCACCATCTTGCATGTGGGTGAAAATGTTATTCATAGTTTCCTTCTATTCTTTGTCTTTTTCTGCTTTTGCTATTTTTATTATTGTTCCATTTTCCAAATTTGTATTTACATATTTTACAACATGGTTATTGCCACATGTCATCTTCTTCATACAATTTGCATGAAAACGTAGGCTTGGATCTCAATTTCATCTTTTGCTAATTAATCACGTTCTTCCCTTTTCTAATGATAATTTACATCATGCTTCGTCTCATGACTACTGTTACCTATCGTCAGTCCATCCTCCTGACAAAAATATTCTATTTGACTCCCTTCTTGATGACGTCTTGCTTCTTGGCCTTATTTTGTTGTATGATGATCTTCCCAACACCCTACCATCCTAACATCCTCTTGACAACTTTCTTCCATTCTGTTAGCCTGTAGACTGCAACTTTTCATCCTTCTTGGTTGTAGACCATGTCTTGTCGTATTGTCTAGTTGCAGACTTGGCCCTATCATCTTATCAATCTTATGAATGCACTCTATTGCCCTACCAACCTACCAATGATGCCTTGGCTTCCTATTGACTTGTTGATGGATATCAGGCACTTGACTTGTTTAGCTACAACTTGTTTTCTTGTTTGGACCTATGGGATAACCCATTCTTCGTAAATCTTCTCTATTTTATCAAAATATTTCTTATCTAATCCAATTTTATTCTCTCGTAGTCCTTCGTTGCGTTCCTCGTGATGGCTCTCTTATTATTACTTCCATTGGGTAAACTTCCATAGCATGGGATTTCCTTTTCCCATCCTTCGGTTGTCCAAAGTTCGTCTAAGTCCTCAACCGTCTATTATAGCATCTTCAGTTTTGGCATGAACCACAAGATGGTCCAGATGGGCTGACCTCATGATCACGCGAAAGTTGATTGTTACATGCCTAATCAAAAAATGGTCCTTGCAACCCATCTCATCGACCTTGTGACCTAGTATTAGCAAGAGGGAAATTTCTTCTCCTCAAACCATCAGGAGGGAGGCCAACCAAACTTCTCCCTTGATCGGGTAACCTTAGACCACCAGGAAGACCTGACAGACTTTCCAGGTTGGCTAAGTTAACTCCTTGTGGTATTACTCTTGGAGTACCTAGTAATCCTTGCGAACTAGTAGGTTCACCTTTTTCTTCATCAATGGGTGTTGGTGTACCTTCAAGCCTTCTCATGGTCAGTATTCCCTCCTTGGAGTCTTCTTAGGCATATATTCTCTATTTTTCTTGAGGGACTAGATAAACTCTTGTTAATTTCCTCCTAAATCTCCATATCAACGATGACCTTGAATTGCTACTACTACTATTTATATTACTTGTGTACAAGCTCAAAGAGGAAGTATTTGAACTCATGGAGAATAAACTATGAACTCGTCTACACAAGCTCATGCATTCTTCCAATACCTGCAAATTTTCGGTTATCTCCTCATACAAGGACCAATCATCTAGGAAATTCTTGAACTCCCCCATGAACATTTGATCGAAGATACATAAAATGATCCTTTGAAAAGTGGCAAGTGTATTGCATAAACCAAAAGGTATTCAAATATTTGCATAAATTTCATTCTCTACCACAAAGGTCATCTTCAACTTATCCTCCTCGATGATGCTAATTTGATTGTAGACCAATAATCCATCCAAAAATTAATAGATCTTATGTCCAGCTACCTCTTCCAAAATGGAGTCTATGAATGGGATATGAAAGGGATCTTTTATAGTTATGACATTCAGGATCCAAAAATCTACACAGATTCCAATCCAATTTACCTCCTTCAAATTTATTACTATTGGTGACACCCACTTACTGATTGTCACTTTGAATATGATGATTGTGTCTAGCATCTTCTCAATCTTCGCATTCACTAGGGCTGCATACTTCATATTCATCTTTTATGGTCGTCTTCTCGTTGGTTGTGCACCCAAGATTAGTGGAATTTGAAGCACACATAGATCTGGTGGTATTCCCTTCAAATCCTTATAGATCCATGCAAATGTGTCCCTATGTTGTAGGAAAATTTTGAAAGTTGTTACTTTCAGCACTGGATCCCATTCATCTCCATAATGGATGATCTTTTCTTCTCCCTCCTCACTGAGGTTCACCTGCACCATTTTCAGTCCTTTGTACTTTATGGTGCAGGCTCTTTTATTGCCTTGAGTAAATCTATCAGTTGGGCTAGTTTCTCATAAATAACTACATCTCCCACTATGCACTCTACAAAATTCTTTGGAAATATCCAATTTCCCTTCTCTATGTCCTTTAGTGCATATTTTCTTCTTTGACTATTTTTTCCAACCTCTTGCACAACATTCTTCTTCTCATCATGGCTCTCCTCCTCTATGTGGATGCAAAAAAAATGGGATGTGAACACCACATAATCCTCCATTTGCCAATGGAAGAGTACTTTGTCAAATTCCTCATCCTCTGTACAATATTCAAGTTCCAACGCACCTCCTTCACTGCGCTCATAGTTGCCTTCCTCATCTGAAAATGAACTTCTCGACTCATCAAATGTTACAATATCTTGACTTACAAATTTATTTTTCAAATATATCATGTATTTGTGTTGGACTATCTTGAATGTGAGGTGCTCCTTTTCCCAATTGTGATTCTCTTTGGCCATACTTAGTCATCCTCATCCTAGCAATGCATTCTATGTTGATTTTTGCATTGCTATCACCGCAAATTCCATGATGAAAACTTGATCAACTATCTTTACTTTTTGGTTTTTTAGTTGACCTTTCATCTCTATGCCATAATGGTCAGCATCGTACAACAAAAAGTTTGGAGACCACAAGAATGGTGCTCCAATATCTTTCCATGTATTTTTTGGCATGACATTTACATTAGACCCTCCATCTACAATAACCTACATTAACTTACAATCCAACAACTCCATGTGGATCAAGGCAAGTTTCTTGCCTGCTTCAATCATAAACATCATAGGATCGATGTATTGATCCTTCGTAATCACTACCACCTCTTGCCTTCTTGGCTCTACTATTAGCTCTATGCATGCAATTTCTTCTACCTTCGCATACAACTCAGGTATCGTGCCGAGTAAACTGGACACCTTCACTTCAACTATCATGTTTAGTACTTGCCTCACTAACTACTCCATTGCTGATTATTTTCTTGGAACTTCTTTTGGTTTATTTAGCATATTTTCTTGGAGTAGTCTATCCTCTTTTGTTTTCTCCATCTCTTCTATCATACCATGTGTTGTATACCACCGTTCCTTCTCCTTGGTAGGGTTTGGATACTACTCAATCTTCTTTTATTGAGCTCTCATTATCGCCAATACATGCTTCTCCTCATGTTGGTTTGTCAGAGGTTCATTAATGTCAATCAAATTAAAATTATAAATTCCATTGGAACTTGCTTCTTTGAGAAATTTACCTCCTTGTGATTGTCCTAGCTCTCCCATCTGCACATGTGCATAATGTTATTTCTCCGACAATACATCCCAACACATCGTATATATTATAATATACACTTTTCGAATAGGTTATGTTTGTGTGCTCTTTCACTTTACAATTTGAGCATCATAAGTCTTTCTTCTATTTTCTCCTTTCACCTTTCACCCCATTAATCATTCTTTCAAATTTCTTTGTCATCGATTGAATTGCGACATGCAATCCTTCTTTGTCATTGTCAAAATCATCACTTATGAAGTGACTTAGATTGGCTACCATTTGTTTGGATTCACACTCAATATTTCTTGCCCTCTCATAGGATTCTTCATATGTTAAAGATGGTATTATCTTCATTTTATTCTTGTATTATGGCAATAACCTGTTGATAAACCATCTCTTCACCATTCTATCTGTCGGTTGCAACTCCATATTATTAGTGAGTTGCTTCAATCGTCAATTATGGGACTGTATATCCACATATTTTTTTTGTTTAGTGGAGTATATTTTTGTTATAATTTTGGTATCATCTCTCAAAGGTCTGAACTCCTTGAATTCATCCACTAAATCTTTCCATGTCGTGAAATGTCTTGTCACTTCTCGTTTCAAATGTCAATCAATCACAATCCCTCGCAATGTTGTTGATACTGGTTGTAGCCATGCATCATGATCCCTAACTCCATTGGCCTTCCAAATTGTTGTACATGTTCCAATATGTTGAACATGGTCTTTTTTCCCTTCTCCTGTAAAAGGTGGGTATTTTTGTTTCCTTTCTTGATTTGCAATATTTGCTATTGGTGGTTGGTTTCCTCCTTTCAATTTTTCCCCACTCAATAATTGCTCGAGCAACACTTTTCTTCATGCTTCTATCCTTGGCAAGTCTCCCCTCAATAGTTCCTAAACTATTGGTGCTTCTTCACCTTCTATGTTTCCCTCAAACAACCTTTGATTAAACTCTCATGCACCTTTACTTTGCACCCTTCTTCGTGAATATATAATCGTTAGATTGAGTCAAGCACTTAGTATGGTTGCTCTAATGCTTGACTCTCATCCTCTACACCCCTAGAAAACTCCACCCCATCTGCTCCAACGTCTACATCCACTCGTCAACTCTTTGTGCACACCCCACGTTGGTATCTTGACTTAAATGAACGTTTTTTTGTTGTCTGATGCAACTCACATTGCACCTTGTCTTCTGTTATTAAAAACAATGTTTGCCAACTTTTGCTCTCGTTACTAGAGATATCATCCTCCTAAGGATTTCAAATAGATTCAACCTCGGGTTGTTCAATTTTTGCCCCTGACTACAGTCCACAATTGTCTATTCTTACGCTTCTAACAAGTTGCTCTAAAAATCTTCCATGGTTTCTTGTCCTACGTCCTTGCAACCGAGTATTTGTCATCCACGTCATTAATATTCACGTGCTAAATGCAACATCAACAAACCAATTAACATGTACTTCGATTAGGCAACAACACTAAATGTAGCACAATGACGAGGTTTTCCAACAACGAGATAGGGATAGAGGTTAAGAGCCAACACATTTGCAATCAAAAACTTTGGACCAATTCATTATCATCTCAAATTACAATGTACATATGATGGAAGGTTAGACTTGGATTTTAGTTAGCATGACGACACTTCCAGATGACATTAGCTAGACAACATCCTCTAGACGACATTGCCTAGACGACATCCTACAGATGACATCCTCTAGAAGGCATTGGAAATCAAGTCAACATAAGAGTATGATGACACCCATGTGTCAGCATGGTGACTTACTCCAACAAGATGATGACTCTCCTCAACAACCTTCATCAACATTGTCTAACAACATTTATACTTCTCAACTACGACTTACAACTAACCGATCTAGCTTCGTCTTCTAACCTGCAACCAACTATTCTCACAATACAAGTCTAATAATCTAGTAAATCACATAGACATCAACACACAATTGGAGAATGATCCTTGCATTGATTGATCTGTAAAAATGGCATACAAATTACAACATTTAGACTTGCAATATGCCTTGTCAATGGCAATGGCTCTCACAACATACAAATATGCTTCTCTGCACATACGTCTACGAGATCCAGCTTTATTGCATATACATGGATATCAAAACAATGAAGGGGGATCTACTTATAGTGTAGTCTTGGTCGTTGGTAGCAACGGTTTCTAGGACACCTTGCACATAACTAACTTCCCCTCTTCCTACGTACTTAGGACATAATGCCACTTTATAATATATCAAATATTTGGGTGCTCAATTATGACGACTATGAGAATATATAAATTATTTGGGTGCTTAATTATGAAAACTATGAGATTTATATTATATTTCATAGCATTACATCTCATTGGTATTTCATTTCATTACATTGCATTGCATTACAATTCATTCCATTTGGACCAAATTTAGTGCATTAAACACTTAAGACTTTTTTACAGATACTTTTACTTTTGTTTATGCTTATGTCCAAAACTAGTGCCTACACTTGGCATAGAAGAGATGGCTTTCAAATGTAGAGCCACAAAGCATATTATCTTTAACATGATCCAAAAACAAGCATTGAGCTAAGAAGCAGAGTTGGAAAAATGAATATATTTCTCATATGAAGATCAAATAAAACAAAAAGTCATAAACCCTCAAACAATTATAGATTACAGAGGATATTCTATACCACCAAATACATGTTCTCATTTGTAAATTCATGGGACTTTGCATCACCTTCATTTGATTGATGAATGGACCAGGAACACTTGGAAACCCAAGGGAGATAAAGATATCCATTACACCCAAAGCATGTTTCATGAAAAATTTCTCAAACCCTATGAACTCCAAGTGCATTTTCGAAAAAATACCTTATTTCTATAGTAAGCAAGGCTTTTCGTGAAGCCACGATATTTAGAGTCTACCCTATTACAGAACCTGCAATAAAAAATCCCAATTTATATTCGTCTAGTTGCACTCCAATTGCTTTATAGAAAGAGGAAATTCTTGAGATTATTGATAATACTCTACCTACATATCTAAGAACTTGTATATCACAAAATATAAAGTTACAAAAATGCAATGATTTGTGTAGAAATGGATCTATGCAAGCCTCTATAAGAATCTATAGAAATCAAGATAGATGATTACATATGGGTACAAGCATTGGATTATGAAGAAGTTCCTTTTAGATTTCATGAGTGTCATAAATATGACCACCTTTATTGAGACTACCCCTTACATCCACGAATAATCTAAACATGGTAAATGAGACCAAAGATGATGAGAAATAACAACATACAACTACCTCAAAAGACATGCAACAACAATAACAAACTACTAAGAACACAAAGGAAGTAAGGGCACCTAGACAAGGAAATGTAAATTAAAAACAACAAACTAGGCCAAAGTACTCTATGCAGCAAATCAAAACATTAAAAATGACGATCTCATTAATGTGAAAAGGAATAGAGGGCAAAACACGAGGCCATGGGAGGACAATTTCATCAGGACAAAATTATTTTGAGATTTTACGTGATATTTCAGAGCATTAGTTTGAAAAAATGGAGTTGAAAACAATCAAACTACTGGGTGAGCCTTCCTAAAGAATATGCAACAATCGAAAAACTATGTTTTGGCAAACTACGGAATCAATCCAATGAAGAACTGCGACTTCTAGTCACTACATCATTGGAGAAAAACTTAGTAAACACTTCAATCTCAAAAATTATATTTTGCCCAATAAAATAAATTCCAACATGAAGAATATAGAATCATCAAGCCAAGTAATCATACATCAAAAGGTAAATCAGCATATTGTCCCATTAATGAGAAATATCTAGATATATAAATGGAGCTTGGTGATGATCATAGGTTTAAGAAGAAAGCTCCAAAAACAAAAGAGGAAAAGAAAAACACAAGCAACATTGATCCCAAGTCTAAAACAATTTTGGGAAAAAAGGTAAGCAAAGGAGACTTGAAAAAGCAACATAGAAAAATGGATAAGGAAAAATTAATGTTAGTCAAAGAAAAACTCAAAGAATTTGGGTTGATAAAGAAAAAACGCACTTGTATCAAAATATTTGAACAAATTAATCTCATGTAATGTAAGAGGCTTAGGCAACAGAGCCAAGCAGAGTGTTGTCAAGAGAGGCTAATCAAACATCTCAAAGCTATACCAATTTTTTTCAAGAAATAGAAGTTACATTAGAAGAAATGATAGATATTTTCTTATTGGATATGGAAAGGCAACCAACATATGGAAATCTTGATGCAAGGACAGTCATATGGTACTATGGAACACCTTAACAAAGAAGTGACATTTTTAAATTACCATGCTCCCTCAACTTTCCCAAGAAGGATTAGTTTTTGAAAAACCACAGAGAAGCATCATCAATCAAGGACTAAAATTCATTATGGATTATTGAAGAAGACTTAGAAGATAACTGTAATGAAAAAAGTTCAAGAAATATAGTAATGCTTGTAGCAATATAATAATGCGCAATAAACAACATCCATTGATAACAATAAATTTAGATCCCCTGCCAAAGCATATCCAAGTAATCAGATTTTAGATTCAAATCAATACAAATCCTTAGATGTTTAGAGTGAAGACTCTTAGCCACTTGAAGAGATCGAAGTCTCATATGTGCAACAAAGGCGACTAAGATTCGAATAAAGATAATTTCAACTACAACATAACTCTTCCTTTTTATAGACTATATCAACATTATAACCCAAATGCTCAAGGTTTGACAACCTTAACCTAGGGGACGAGCTAATAAAAATAAAAATAGCTAACGTGGCTACATAGTAGTTGTTACATGGTTCTCCCCACTAGAAATCTTTGTCCTTGAAGCCAAAAAAGACTAGAAAATTATCTCAGGTTCCCACGTAGCATCTTCTTTTGGAAGATCTTGTCACTTAATGAGAAACTCCTAAATCTAGCGAGACTACAGAAGATGAACCCTGGACTACAACATTGCTTCTAGATGGAGAGTAATTTGAAATTCATTGAATACTAGAAGCTTCGTCTAAGACTACACCTTCTAGCCAATAACCTGTTTGAGACAAGAAACATGAAAAATAAGATGGTCGCAGGAAGATGGTGGAAGCTCCAACTGATATGCCACTTCATTAACACAATGAACCACCTTGTAGGACTCGTAAAGTTAAGGAGCCAAATTCTTACTAGAGTTGATATTTAAGGAAAATTGCTTATAGGGCTACAAGAGCAAAAAGACCATATCCCCCACAACAAATTGTCATTCAAAATGGCGCGAATCTTACTACTGCTTCATGCAGTTTTGGGCGTGGATCAAAATATCTTTAAGAAGTTGAAGCACAAGCCATTGTTGTTGCAACAAATCATCTACCTAGGCCTCCTTGGACAATCCTGGAACATAGTTTACCACTGATGGAGGTTTCTAACCATTAAAGGCCTAAAAAAGGGACATCATGAGGGAAGAATGGAAAGTATAGTACCACCATTCAGCTAACAAGAGCCAATGAACCCAGAGATACTCCTTGTCTTAAGAAAAACAACGAAGATAAGTACCCAAAAATGTATTTACAATCTTTGTCTAGCCATCCAACTAAGGGTGATAAGAAAATGACATTCAATTGAGTATCACTACAATGGAACAATCCCTTCCAAATTGGTGAAGACATGGTTATAATCACTAATAATGGACTTGAGCATACCATGTAATTTAAAAGCATAAACAAGGAATACCTTGGCAACCTTATTGGTTGAATCGGGGTGTTGCAATGCATAAAATGAGCATACATATGAAGGTGGTCCACTACCACAAAGATCACCTTTTTTTCCCTCAATGAAATCCATGGATATGTGCTCCCATTGGTGGTCAAGGATAGGAAAGGTTGAAATAACCCAGGATATTTTACAGTTTCCCCTTTGTTATGCTAACATTCCTCACATTCGGCCACAAAGATCTTGACATTTGCTTTTAATCCTTGTAAGGTACCCAAGATAGGTATTTAATAATAAAATATTGTATTGTATATTGGTATGAGTCATAAATGAATTAGTGGCTAATGTGGACCCATTGTGATGTAATTGTTACTCATTTATAGATATGTAAATGTTTCTTTTATTACGAGTTAATAGCTTGGGTCTCCCACTTGCATGTGTCCCAACCCTTGAACATTACGACTTGGGTAGATGAAGATCCTATATAAAGGCAAGGGAGTGAATAGAATTAATATCGTATGTTTTTTGTAAGCAATTTTAGCTTGTGGAGCTTCAAATTATATGGAGTGATTCCTTCTTGAAGGAGTGTTCTTGGTGTTGCCCTACCTGAAGGGTATTTTCATATTTTGTGTATTCAAGTATTCTTGTGTGGATTATTTATTATGGCTATTTTATTTCATATTTGTGCAAATTGGTTAATGTTTCTTGTTAATGAGAATCAAAGTTCATAACAAATGATATCAGAGAACTTTCTAGGGTCGTGTTATGCTACAGAAGCCATGGTTATTTTGTGGTTGTCTATTCCCTATTTGGTCTATTTTTGTTTTTGCTCTACTCATCTCCGTTAAACAAAAAAAATCCTACAAGAAAATAACATATTTTATGGTTGTCCATTCCTTTTCAGTATATTTTTTTATTTTGCTCTACTCATTTTCATAAAAAAAAAAATACTGACAAGAAAATAGTTTTTTTTTTTTTACTTTTAATGGAATAGGTTAGAAACCCTATGTCGAGGGTTTTAAAATATCACAGAGGAGACATCGTTTTTTGTTACGTTAGACTGCCCATAAATCATCTAGTGATGTGATGAGTGATTAGAATCTAATAACCAAGCTTTAGACAACACTTGTATATGGCAACGAGCTCCCACATACCCTAAAGTATATAAGGAGACCGCCAAGGATTAGGAGAAACCTTCAACCCTAGGAAAATATTGATCATTTATATTTTGTGATGCATTGGAAAGTTACTCTCATAGTACACTTGAAAACGGATAGTGTAGTTACGGTTATGGTGGAACCCTCTGTATTTAGATCTCAAAAATATTGGGTTGGCCATTAATCATGACCAAGAGAGTATATCAGAGAACCCATAGAACCAAACACACATTTCCCTAGATTATCTCTATTGAAAATCAAAACAGTCAGTGGTAGTTGTCAGGCAACAATCTTAAAGTGCACAAAAACTCTGAGTCTGGTTGTTACTACAATTAGCTAGTAACAGTCCATAAAAAAAAAGACCATAGAGCAAGTAGTTATCAATTGCTAGTCTAAGTGCAAAAACTACCCAATCCACAGTTAGTAGCAATCTGGAAAAAAAATAGTCTACAAAGCAATTCGCTATCAGTTGCTAGTCTGAGTCCAAAAAGCCCAGACCACAAAGCAAGCCATTATCAATTGCTAATTTGAGTATACAAAATACTTAGTCTATAATTTGGTAGTGTTGAGTGAATATTTTGTCCTATTGCAAAATAATCACCACAATCAGAGTATATATTTGAAAACTCTCTCTTGCAAAGAAATTAATCATGAATACAATTCCTCCAAGGTTCCACTATATAAGCATTCTCCATATGTAATTAAAAACAATGATAATCTGGAATAACATATGCTAGAAATAACTCAATAACCTGCAAGTGACAGTTAACAAGGGGCCTTAATATGCTTAGTGATTGATTTCCTTAATCCTGAAATGAATGTGAATTTGCTCAAACGAAATGTGACTCTTTGATAATCTTAGCATTAATCTGTTTTACCCTGAATCCCAGTTAACAAGTTCATTTTATCTTCAGATTAAAGGGTGTAAAAATAAAAAATGCGTGGAATTTGTCCACTTCATTTTAAGCTCCATGCCTTTAAAGTGAGATTCATTTTGCAGTTAGTAGATTCATTTTATCTTCATCATTAAGTTCTACTAAATTCTAAGTCAGACTCTGAACATGTTAGCCAAATAGCAAGTTAGCATTCATTTGCATTATCTGCCATTAATTTAACTTAGGATTTGGTACCCTCCCTCCTAGATTGATTTTATCTTGAATTTAAATTGGAATGTTGAAATGCTTTATATAATGTTGGAGGTGCAGAAATTTTGGATAAGGACCAAAATGCAAACAAATTAAAATAACTTAGAAAGAGATTTTGGAAAACGGACCAAAATAGACACAAACTGAAAAGAAAACTATAGAAATTCTAGACAAGGACCAGAACGAAAAGAACCGGAAATAAATTGTAGAAATTCTAGACAAGGACCAGAATGAAAGTAAACTAAAATTTTGGATAAGGATCAAAATGAAATTAAACAAAAATTCTGGACAAGGACCAGAATGAAACAAATTAGCTAAAGTGATCTTCTATAACACAAAAATTAACAGAAAACAAATCTAATCATGCTAAACCAAAGCTGGAAAATAAATGCACACAAAACCTGGTGTCATACTCCCCTACCCTGCAAAACCAAAGATTATGAGACAATTGTAAGGGTGACCCAATCTAAGCAAACCTACATGAAACAAAATCAGTGAAAGAATAAACATTAAATAAATAACCCTCGGAAAATAGTCTCCTCTGATTTTGCTCACAAAGTGTATGTTTCCAAAAATGTATACATTAAAATCGTCAAATTATCCAATTTTACACAAATTTCCAACCCCGAAAAATGATCTTCAATGGGATTTTAAAGTCTATGAGGGCCCTTCCGTTTCATCTTCCTTCTTGACGAATAAGAAATTAAAAATAAAATATTACGAGTTTGATTATATTTGTAAGCCCTCACAAATATAATCAAAGAACGACATTAAAAATAAAACCCCCAAATTTTAAATTAACTTTTCTTATAACCTTTTCCCTATGCCATGTATTGATATTTCATAACATACCAATCCCATGGATAACACCAAAATAATAAAAACAAAGAACAACTTCGGGCATTAATAAAAACCTAACCCATGGTCAAAGCTTCCGACCAATCAACAACGACGTCGCTTGCAACATCCCGTGTCGCGATTCAAACCGCGACCCCCATGCATTAACGTAGTAAAATTTATCGGTGATCCACTGTGTCCCTTGCTTTCTCAAAGGCCTATGATAACCCAAGAATCCACACCGTGTTTTAACTTCTCTGACTGCAGCAATCCACCTCAACGACAGATGCCACTGTTCACACTCTTCGATCCACGTTGGTGGTCTGTATCTACTAAACCACGGTCCACTCGATGTCTTCGTCGATAGTTCGCTGTCGATTTCTTCCCATGTCATGACTGCGCTTTGGAATTCTGCGACGTCCGATCGCGACAGTGGCCGACCTCCATTGCATCCAATAAACCTGAAACAACTTGCTCTCTGCGGCCTTGGGCAGTCTTCTCCTGTGTTGTCGTGTTATGATGGCGAACCTTGTGTATATATGAACCTAGTCAGCATCTACCCATCTACTGGTGATAATTCTGAGTCGGTTGTGCTATCCTCAGTCCGTGGGCTCCCACTACGCGATAGCCTATGCGCTTAAAATTTATCAAACTCTACTTTCTTCAGCTTTCGGTTTGCGTTTGAATACTAGTCATTTCATCATGTTGGTGGATCTTATCCGCCTACCAAACCTAGCTCGTCTACTCCAAACCCTCATCAATCGAACCGCTATTACTGCTTGCAGCGTCCTCCACATGGTCGTCTCTCTTCGCGTTGGAGTCCCTATCGTTTTCGAATCCGCCAACCATTATCTCTGATAACCACGAAATTCGTCACCCTGTCCATTGATGCCGAACATAACATCAACTACACCATGTCGAATTTATCTATCTGTGTGCCTTTCCATTTCAGTTAGCCTGATTTTGCGTTGTTGGTTGGTGCCCGTGTTATGTGTCTGCCAACTGATTATTCTCTGCATAATCCTCTGTTACATGGCGTCCAAGGTTCAAACCTACCCCCATTGATTCACCATTATGGTTCCACATCTCACGATGCTCCATTGTAATACCGCTAGCTGATCATCCTTAAATTTGACCTACCTCCATGTCATCGTTATCTGCCTACAGCGCTGCCAACATGCACAACTTCGGCCAACTATGTTTTATCACCTCTGAGCGTCACGTTTCATGGTGATGACTCTTCCACGTCAACTCGTAGTCATCCGTCGTAATTGTCTGGCGATCATCGACAGCACGGTATTAATTGGTTTTCGATAGTCACCATTGTTTCGCTTGTCGATGTGTCCTCATTATTGCCGAATCTTCCCACTGTCTGACCTAGGATCCCTTCGCCACCGTCGTGTCGAAAACCCCGTCCTAATCGCACCCTGCAATGTCCTCTGCTATCTACTACCTCGTCATCGTCCGAAGAAAATCTATCGCGTCCACGTATCTTCGCCATGCCATCCAATGTCTATGTCGCCTGGATCGTCCAAGTCTGCTCACCCCTTGCTTCGTTGATACCACAATGGTGCCACGTGAGCCCAACATCCTTCTACCCTTTAGCACCGAGTAGTCTGACGTCTTCCACGTTGGCAGCTGCTTCTTCCGCATTCATCAGCAATCTCGTGCTTATCCTCTACGTCCGCACCGGATTTTCCCCATCGCAACCATGTCTACCTCTGCATGTCTTCTCTGTCGTGAAGTTGGTTCCTCCTATATGTCGAAGTCGCGAACCTGTCATAGGAACAACCACTACATGATCAATGAACGCAATATTATAATGAACATATTATATTACCTACAATATATTAATTATAATATAATTATTATCTGAATTATAAGATAGAATGATCAACCACATAATGGCCCACTTATTACTCATAAGGAGAAATAGAGAAAACTTTATTTCCTTACCTTAGCATTTTTTTTTCTATTTTTGTTTTTATATTATATATATATATATATATATATATATATATATATATATATTTTTGTTTGTTTTTATACTTTTATATATATTATATATTGAAATATATATAAACGTATTTTTTTTTTATGTTTTATTAAAAAGTTTTATTAATTTAATCAATTTTAAAGGTTTAAATTAATCTAATTTAATCATTAAAATTGACTAAACAAAACAGACAAATAAACTAAATCGACAAACAAGACCACCTCCAAGAACCACACAAACGAAAAGACAAAGAAAGGAGATACTAAACCCCCAAACGACAAGAATTGCAATCGCATGGATAGAAACCTACGAAGGTGACTACTCGAAGCAAACCCAACAAACTCAAAAACCAACATAAAATGGTGGGTCCCCAATTTTGGGGCTAGTTGTGCGACAGTCACAACAAATGGCGACTCTGCTAGGAAATGTTCTTGAGCATTTCGGATGAAGAACCCAATCTGAAATGAGAACACAAAATGTCAGCGAAACAAACATTATTTAGCGATGTCTTGAGAAGATGGGGGTAAACAGCTTTGAATAAAAGCAACTAATCCATCTGCTTTTGCTCGGTGTTTGCAATAGTGATTCGTTTTGTATCCTTGAAAACCTTCTGGAATCCATCACCTGACTTGCATTAGACTATAAAATATTGCTCATAATATTTAATTTTGAATAATATTTTTGCAAAGTCTCTTTTGAGCATAATTTGTTCAGATAGAGCCCCACTGCCAGTCAGGTGTCCATAGCCCGGTGGAGATTTTTTGAACTAGGTGACTGATTTGATCAAGCTTTTCAATGCTCATTTTTTTTATCAAGCATTGTTCAGACAGAGCCCCACTGCCAGTCAAGCGTCTATAGCCCCGATGGAGTTTATCTAAACTTGGTGATAGATTTGATCAATCTTTGCATTACTTGTATTCTTCTTTCATAGAGAACTTTGAAAAACTATATGTGACACTTGAACTTGAGCATATTACAAAAAATAGCCTTATTTTGCAAATCAGGATGATTTCACCCTTCCGGACTTTCAAAAATACCCTTTAATATATGTGAGCTATATGTGGAGCTTTAGCGAAATATTTCATTGCTTCACTCTCCACCATCTTAGTCCCCAACAACTGAGCATAATCACAAAATAACTCATCCCCCTTTATCAGGTTCACCTGCTTTCAGATTATGTACTCCATCCTACTAAACAAAGGAACACAAAAAATGGGCAAGAGACCATCAGTTAGCAACCGTGAAACATTACCTCAAAACCAAGGAACAACCCAACATACAAAAGAGATAAAAGACCAAAATTTGTCCTAGAATAAGCTAGCAATAAGGTGACACACAAAAACAAAAGGTAAAACACAAGACAACAAAACAAACACCAAAACTGAAACACCAAAATTATATACATATAGTACACACTCACACACATTTCAAGGGTTGAAATAGTGTTTTAAATGCAGCCCATTAACAGGAAAAGACAATTCTTTTCCATCCAAGGTTTTTAATCTAAAACTGTTTTTACCTAGGATTTCATAAACTTGATAAGGACCCAACCATAAACAATCGAATTTATCATGATCCCCTTTCTCTTCATGCCCTTTATCCCACAACAAAACTAGATCCAAAATCTTGAATGTTTTAATCGTAGATCTCTTATCAAACCATCTCTTTACTACATCTTGATGCTTACTAAAGTGAAGCATGGCTTCCTCTCTCTTCTCATAAAGATGCATTAAATGGGTTAATCGAGTTTCAACCTTATTATTCGTTCCAAGATATTCCTTCATGAAATGAAGAGTTTGCAATCTTAAATTAGTGGGAAAAATAGGGTCCTGCCCATAGACTAAATGATATGGAGATGTCCCAATGGACTCTTTTTTTCTAGTTCTATCAGCCCAAAGGGTAAACTTTAGTTTACTATGCTAATCTCTAGGATTTTTTTCCAACAATTTTTAGATAACCCATAGCAAATTTTTATTAGAAGATTCTGCAAAACCGTTACCTTGTGGGTAATAATTGGAAGAGAATTTCAAGCTTACCTTGTTATCATATGCCCAATCTTCAAATTGAATTGAAGAAAATGTAGAACCATTATCACTTAATATTGTGTTAGGCATTCCAAAATGAGCCACAATGCAATCCTCTAAAAATTTAATAACAACATCAACGATTGCATGCTTTGTAGGGATTGCTTCAGTCCACCTAGTGCAGTAATTTATAGTCGTACGGATATATTTATGAGAATCAAATGAGTTGGGATTGATAATTCCAACAAAATCCAATCCCCTCTGTGCAAAAGGTCGTGCCTCCACTATAGACTGTAAGGACATAGCTGCATTTCTTTCTTTATTGGCTGCCACATGACATGTATGGCAGGATCGCACATAAGCATGTGCATCTTTGAAAATATGAGGCCAATAGTATCCTGCCCTAAGAATCTGGTGTGTTATTGTGTTGGTTGACCCATGTCCGGTTCCATACTTACCATGGAAGTCATTGAGCACTTGGGTCGCTTCTTCTTGGTTGAAAAAACGAAGGTAAATCCCTTCGTGCTTCCTCCTGTACAAAACACCAGACTTAATTAGGAAATTTGCAGATTTCAAATGTAAAGCCCTTCATTGAGTAGAAGTGAGATGTAATGGGCACTTACCATTCAACAAGAAATATACGATATCAACATACCAATCATCTTTAGTTATATCTTCCACATTGTAATGTTGGCATAATATTAATGGATCAATTTCCGTGATTGACCAATCCTTGTCCACGAACTATTTTCATAGGTTGGATTTCCAGGTCAAATTCTTGGAGTGTCAAAATCCATTTTCCCCTTCTTTCACCTAGTTCATTTTGCAAAAACATAGCCTTGACAGCAAGGTCAAGGACAACAACAAAAACCCTACTATGCACTACGTAATGTTTGAATTTTTTTATGGTTTTGAACAATGCATACATTTGTTTATCTATGACTAAATATCTCAATTGTGCATCCTTCAATGGAGCACTCAAAATGGCGATAGGGTTTTCAACGGTACCTTCACTCTTTTGAGTTAGGACACTTGCAAAGGAATGATCTGAAGCAAACGTGTAGACATAAAAGGGCTTTGAATAATTTGGACTGACTAAAATAGGGGCCCTAGATATAACATCTTTGATGCTCTTGAAAGCATCCCTATTTTTGTTTGTCCATTTAATCTGAGAATCCTTTTTTAGCATGTCATTCAAAGGTTTGGCAATCTCCGCAAATCCCGAAATGAATTTCCTTAAGAAATTGATTTTGCCAAAGAAGGATCTTAACTCTTTCCTACTATTGGATGGAGGGATGGCTTGTATAGCAGCTATTCTTTCTGGATCAATAGAAATCCCTTCCTTCGAAATAATGTGACCCAATAGCTTACCTTCTGTTACCCCAAAGATGCATTTTCTCGGATTAAGGGAGATCCCATGTTCCCTACATCTTTGGAGGACTTTCCTCAAATCCCTAACATGATTTTCTCTTTTCTTAGAAAAGATAGGAATGTCATCCACGTAAACAATGATACACTTACCAATGAGCCCTTTAAATGCATAATCCATGGCACACTGGAAAGTTGCACCTGCATTCAATAATCCGAAGGGCATTCTTCTATAGGCGAACGTTCCCCATTTGGTTGTAAAAGTCGTTTTCATTCTGTCATTTGGGTGGATGAGAATTTGATTGTATCTCGAATAACCATCCAGGAATGACATCATTTCCAACCCATTTACCATTTGAAGTATCTCATCAATGGAGGGCAATGGGTAATTGTCCTTTTGGGATGCTTTATTCAAATTCTTAAAATCTATGCACAATCTTATCTCTCCGTTTTTTTTCTTATCGGGACTAGATTGGCAACCCATGTAGAGTGCCTAACAGGAAAGATGATTTTTGCCTCTAGCAATATTTTCACCTCTTTCTCTATTAAGGGTTCTAACAACGGATTGACAGGTCTTTGTCTATGTCTAAAGGCTTGGACTCCGGTTTTAATGGAATCGTGTGCATTATCACATTCTGATCATACGTTTTCAACTCCTTGTAACTCCAAGCTATACAATCCACATACTCTCTTAGTGCATGAGTGATAGATTCCCTTTCCTGACTTGTACATGGCTTGGTAATGAACACCTCTTGTGGATTTTTTGTACTCCCTAAGTTGATTAGATCACATGCTTCTTTAGGGGGCGGTACCTTTTTGCCTCTTTTTGCTTGATATCTAATATCAAATACCTTTTCTAGTGAAACAACTCCTTTTGGCATTTTATTCATCGTTTGGGTCATTTCACTATCGAGATCTGTTTCTTCCTGCCCTCTCTGATCTTCATATATTACCTGATTTCAAAAATACCAGATTTAGTGATAAAATTGAAAATGTGTCTGTCACTCTCGAATACTTGCAAATTGGTAACATTGTCTAGTATTGAAGGATAGGGCACTAGTTCGATCGAATTTTTTTTGCATTTTTTATGGTCAACTGGCTTGAGCATACTTGTTGCAATGGCTAAAGAATCTACCATTCGATTGTGTTTCCTAGAGATAAGGGAAATGTTGAAAGCATCAAACTCATCTATTAGATCCCTAACTCTAGTTCTATAAAGACTAAATCTTTTATCCCGACACGCATATTGCCCTTTTACTTGTTTAACCACTAACTCCGAGTTTCCCAAAACTTTGAGACACTTAACCTTCTTGCTCAGAGCCAACTGCAATCCAAAAATAAGAGCTTCATATTCTGTCACATTATTGGTGCATGGAAACTGTAATCTATAGGCAGCCAAAATATACTTGCTACTAGGACATGTAAGTTTGATACCAGCTCCAGCACCCTCTTTTGATTTGGATCCATCAAATCTGAGAATCCAGACCAAATTATCCTTTTTGGAAGTACTACACGAAAGGATTTCCTTTTGAGGCTCTTCGATAGCTTCTTCTATGTCAAAGTTATAGACCCCTAGATCAGATTCAACAAATTGGATTTCATTGGGCCTATTATACTCTGTAATCATCTCTTTGAGCCTTGGCTCACTATCCACCCGAATTTGGTTTGCTAATCCCCTCCAAGGTAACCACATGTGGGAAGAATCTATGACGATGTAACCATTCAGGTTCTTACTCCAATCTCTACCCAACACCATGTCGTATTTGGCAGTAATATTGACCACAAGTATATCCACATGATGTTGAATTCTAGGCTCTGAATTGATTTGAACCAGGACATCATTCAAAATTCCAACCACGTCTATGGCAGATCTATCCAATTGTATCATTTTACTCTTTGAAGGGATTGGTTTGAATCCTAACTTTTGGCAAATTTCAAGGGACATGATTTGCTACAGGGTTAGGTACATGCCCATTATTGGGCTGAGTATTCCACAACCCCCCTCCTATGGTTAGGATTTCGATTAGGCATAGAGGTTTGGGAAAGTTGTTTTTGTATGTGGACTATGTCATTGCCCATTTTGATAGTCTTTTTCTTCCATTCCTCAAACTCATAATTAGACCCTTGTGGTTGAGGCATGATGGTGCTAGGTCCAACCGAATTTCCAGTATTGGTAGCCTCTTGCCTCGACATAATGGTTTGATTCTGAACGTTTTGGTTCAACCAAGGATTCACGCTTTGAAGAGGTGTGATCATGGGATAAGTTGTCGAGGTTTGGGTGTTGGTCGCATCGAATCCTTGCATAGTCATCTAATTGTTTGCAAGCATAGATATGGTGGGTGGAATGGTTCCATTAGGATAGGTGGGAATGGATGGGTAAGTGGGCATGAATGGGTATTGTTGATGGTATGGTAGGACGTTCATTGTTGGCACTTGTGGTGCCATCATTTGATTCATCATAGCAAACTGACTATACGAACCGAACTATCCTACCATGGGCAATTGGGGCATCCCCATACCTTGCGGTGTCATTTGTTGCTCAATAGTCATGGCCTCTGCATAAGCTAGAGCAAGGGTTGTAACTTGGGGGTTTCTCCTAGAAAACATGGTTGTCATGGGATCTAGAGCTCCAAAGTATAATTGAAGGGCCATAGCGATGTCAACTGCGAAACGGTGAGTTACACTCATGTAAAGCTTCTGAAAACCTAGAATTGAGTGTCCTAATCGACTCATTGGGTAACCCTTTACAAGTCACAAATTGATTATACGTGATGGTAGGATCTAAAAGCGATCTGAACTGATTAATGAAGGCTCCCTCTAATTGGGCCCAAGAAGTGATGGACCCTGCGGGGAGATTCATATACCATTCATGAGCCATCCGATCCAAACTCATGGGGAAAACCCTACAAGCGACATCTTCATGGTTTACTACTAGTCTAATCAGAAGATCCTTGTAATTCTAGATATGCTCTTCGGCTGTAATAGGACCATCATGCTTAAACTTGGGTAGCGACTTCTCGATATTCCTAGGTATTTCATGGACATCCCCAGCTATGTTCAAGGGAATATTAAGCGCCCCGTACCAAGGAGCTGGTGGTTGGGCCATGTTATTCAACAGTGGTGGCCCTACAAGAGGAATAGAAACCGTTGAAGTAATGGGAGCAGATACACTTGACCTAGTTGCCGCAATGGAGACAATAGGAGCAAACCCACTAGACACTTGATTCCAAAGATAACCCTAGATCAAGTATACTAGGCGGGATTGTGATCTCTTGAGTTTTGTTTCTTGGCTTCCTAGAATTGGGAGAAAGACTTTGAAAGATGGTTTCCCCAGTGGTTTTAGACCTATTAGCGATATACTCAGGTTGGGCCAGCTTGGGAAAACAATTTCTCTACAAGACTTTTCACAAATCACAACACAACCAAAACATGTAAAACACTGTGCCTGCAAGCAAAACACGGTGGAAACATAACAACTCACATTAATCATTAGAAAACCAATGATCTAAATCACAAAGCTATGAAATAAGGCCCTCCTTCTAGCGCCAAAATGTTGAGTGAATATTTTGTCCTATTACAAAATAATCACCACAATCAGAGTATTAATTTGAAAACTCTCTTGAAAAGAAATTAATCATGAATACAATTTCTCCAAGGTTCCGCTATATAAGCATTCTCCATATGTAATTAAAAACAATGATAATCTGGAATAACATATGCTAGAAATAACTCAATAACCTGCAAGTGACAATTAACAATGGGCCTTGATGGTCTAATTCAAATATGCTTAGTGATTGTTTTCCTTAATCCTGAAATGAATGTGAATTTGCTCAAACGAAATGTGACTCTTTGATAATCTTGACATTAATATGTTTTACCCTGAATCCCAGTTAACAAGTTCATTTTATCTTCAGATTAAAGGGTGTAAAAATAAAAAATGCGTGGAATTTGTCCATTTCATTTTAAGCTCTGTGCCTTTAATGTGAGATTCATTTTGCAGTTAGTAGATTCATTTTATCTTCATCATTAATGTTCTACTAAATGCTAAGTCAGACTCTGAACATGTTAGCCAATTAGTAAGTTAGCATTCATTTGCATAATCTGTCATTAATGTAAATTAGGAGTTAGTACCCTCCCTCCTAGATTGATTTTATCTTGAATTTAAATTGGAATGTTGAAATGCTTTATACAATGTTGGAAGTGCAAAAATTCTGGATAATGACCAGAATGCAAACAACTTAAAATAACTATGAAAGAGATTCTGGAAAACGGACCAAAATAGACACAAACTGAAAAGAAAACTATAGAAATTCTGGACAAGGACCAGAACGAAAAGAACCGAAAATAAATTACAGAAATTCTGGACAAGGACCAGAATGAAAGTAAACTAAAATTCTGGATAAGGACCAGAATGAAAGTAAACAAAAATTTTGGACAAGGACCGTAATGAAACAAATTAGCGAAAGTGATCTTCTATAACACAAAAAATAATAGAAAATAAATCTAATCAAACTAAACCAAAGCTGGAAAATAAATGCACACAAAACCTAGTGTCATACTCCCCTACCCTGCAAAACCAAAGATTATGAGACAATTCTAAGGGTAACCCGATCTAAGCAAACCTGAATGAAACACAATCAGATTAGATCAAGTGCTAGACTCAAAGGAAACAAATAAAATCTGCATCAACATCAATCTTCACCTAGTATAATCCATAAGGGCATTTAATACTAGATACTAAAAAAAAAAAAAACCAATGAAAGAATAAACATTAAAGAAATAACCCTCGAAAAATGGTCTCCTTTGATTTTTCTCACAAAGTGTATGTTTCCAAAACTGTATGCATTAAAATCGTCAAAATATATCCAAGTTTACACAAATTTCCAACCCCGAAAAATGATCTTCAATGGGCTTTTAAAGTCTTTGAGGGCCCTTTCGTTTCATCTTCCTTATTGACAAATAGGAAAGTTAAAAAATAAAATATTCTGAGTTTAATTATATTTGTAAGCCCTCATAAATATAATCAAAGAACGACATTAAAAATAAAACCCCCAAATTTTAAATTAACTTTTCTTATAACCTTTGCCCTATGCCATGTATTGATATTTCATAACATACCAATCCCATAAATAACACCAAAATAATAAAAACAAAGAACAACTTAGGGCATTAAAAAAAACTTAACCCATGGTCAAAGCTTCCGACCAATCAATAGCAACGCCGTCTGCGACATCCCGTGTCGCGATTCGAACCGCGACCCCCATGCATTAACACAGTAAACTTTACTGATGATCCACCGTGTCCCTTGCTTTCTCAGAGGTCGACGATAACCCAAGAATCCACACCGTGTTTTAACTTCTCTGACTGCAGCAATCCGCCTCAACGACAGATGCCATTGTTCACACTCTTCGATCCACGTTGGCAGTTTGTATCTACTAAGCCATAGTCCACTCGGTGTCTTCGTCGGTAGTTCGCTGCCGATTTCTTCCCCTGTCGTGACTGCGCTCTGGAATTCTGCGACGTCCAACCACGGCAATGGTCGACCTCCATTGCATCCAATAAACTTGAAACCACTCGCTCTCTGCGGCCTTGGGCAGCCTTCTCCTGTGTTGTCGTGTTGTGATAGCGAACCTTGTGTATATATGAACCTAGTCAACATCTACCCATCTATTGGCGATAATTCTGAGTCGGTTGTGCTATCCTCAGTCCGTGGGCTCCCACTGCGCGATAACCTATGCGCTTAAAATTTATCAAACTCTACTTTCTTCGGCTTTCAGTCTGCGTTTGAATACTAGTAATTTCATCTTGTTCGTGGATCTTATCCGCCTACCAAACCTAGCTCATCTACTCCAAACCCTCGTCAATCGAACTGCTATTATTGTGTTGAGTGGTATTTTCACCCAATTGTGAAAACACACTCTCCGATAGGATTTGGGTTCTAAATCCTCTCTTGCAAAGAAACAATTTCTCCAAGGTTCCGCTATGTTAGCATTTGGTATATGTGTATCAATAATCTTAAATAAAGATATTCAATTTAAATGCTTGGAACACCTTAGTGATTGCAAGTAATTGTTAACAAGGGGCGCTGTGGTTTATTTCACCATGAGACTTTAGTGATTGTTCATTGCTTTTTTAGATTTTGATATTTTTTAGATATTTATTTTAATGCCTTGAAAGTTAAAGCCTCTGGAAAAATATAAAAAACAGAAAATAAAAAAAATGAAATGCAAAAACTGAAATTAAAATGCATTCAGAGTGCTACGATCCTACTTGACAAAACCGAAGATATGAGGTTTTCTGCATACAACCTAACCTATTGAACCTGCAAACATGCACAATCCAGATAAGCTAGGTGCTGGTTTCTGGGGTTTTTACTGTGATTTCAGATTTAGACATTCGCATGAAGCAACCAAGAGCACTTGCATTAAACTTCACCTATAAGCCTAGAAATCTGAAAGGGGAAAATAAAACATTAAATCTTGCATGCAGAAAATGACTCCTTCTTTCTTGTCAATGAGATGCAAACTCTCTGTATTTTCTGTATTTAAAATATGTCAGTTTACAACAACAGAATCTCTGGTTTCCCAAACCCAGTCTATGGAAGAAAACAGCCTCAAAGCAGGCCCAGAATGGCCCTCTAGCCTTCAATCGCAACTCGCTTCAACAATTTCCTACGCAATGTAAAGGAATATCCGGACAAAGTGGAAGAAAAACACCACAAAAGCAGGCCTAGAATGGCTTATTGCCTTTGGCTCTGCAACTCTGCCTGCAGTGGTTTTTCGACCCCTGTACCTGTCCTGTGCTTCCGCTTTTAAACGTTCTGGTGCGGTTCTCTGTTTCGCTCTGCGGCGCTTCGCTTCATTTCCCAGATTGCATCGTTTCGTATTCCCCGCCTTTTCGTTGCTTTTGACTTTATGTTCGATGTCGAAACGTTTGATATTCTCTGTGAACTGTAACGCTTCTGTAACCCTTACACCTGTATGCCACGTGTTCCGCGCTTCTCTGCATGTTTCGTAACTGCCCCCTTGTAAATCGCGACAAAAAATAGCATGTCGCGATATCGCATCATTTTTCTGCATGCAACTCTGCTCTTCTACCTGCACCGCGAAAACAAGACGTGTCGCGAAATCGCGACATTTTTCGGCCAACAGCCTTGTCCGCCACCATGCACAACAAAAATGATACATGTCGCGAAATCGCGACATTTTCCTGTATGCAGCCTTGTTAGCCTTCATGCATAGCGAAAATGATACATGTCGCGAAATCGCGACATTTTTATGCTATCGGGCCGTGTGGGTGCAACCTGTCGCGAAATCACGACGCTTTTCTGCTTCGCTGGGTTTTGTTGCATTTAGCCGCGAAAACGCGACATGTCGCGAAATCGCGACACTTTTCTCTTCTGCACCATCTTCTGCTTTCTGTCGCGAAATCGCGACGCTTTTCTCTTTTGCACCATCTTGCTGCATTTTGTCGTGAAATCGCGACGCTTTTCTATTTCGGGCTGTGCAGACTTAACCTGTCGTGAAATCGCGACATCCTTTCATTTTAAGTCCCGAGAACAAAACCTGTCGCGATATCGCGACACCTTTTCATTTTAAGTTTGCCTCATGATCTGTGCCGCGAAAACGCGACATGTCGCGATATCGCGACAACTTTGACGTCTTGCTCTGTTTGACTGTTTTGACCGCGATTTCATGACATGTCGCGATATCGCGACATTTTTCATTTTGTCTTTCTCTCTCCTCTATGAACCGTGATTTCACAACACGTCGCGATATCGCGACATTTTCTCTTCATGATGCATTCTGCTGTTCTTAACCGCGAAAACTCGACATGTCGCGAAATCGCGACACTTTTTCGTTCCACTGCACTTTGCTTGTCTGAGCCGCGATAGAGCAACACGTCACGAAATCACGACAACTTTCATTTCTGAGCAGCGACAGAGCAACACGTCGTGAAATCGTGACAACTTTCATTTCTGAGCAGCGATAGCACAACACGTCGCGAAATCACAACTTTCATTTCTAGGCAGCGACAAAGCAACACGTCGCGAAATCGCGACAACTTTTCATTTCTGGCCGCGATGGAGCAACATGTCGCGATATCGCGACAACTTTTCATTTTCGGTCGCGACGGAGCAACATGTCGCGATATCGCGACACTTCTTCTTTTGTGATATTTTGCTCTTTCCTTTGATTTTTTAGCATCTGGGCCACTGCGGTCTTCTTTGAAAGCATGCAAAAAAGGTGGGTCCCCAATTTTGGGGTGTGTTGTGGATCAGCCACAACAAATGGCGACTCTATTGTCAAATGCTCCCGAGCATTTTGGTGAGAACCCAACCTGAAATATACAAGCTTAGATACAGGCGTCAACACATAAGAAAGATAAACAAATGCCCATAGATCAGAAATACATGAAACATCAGAATCATTAAGTATCAGCTCGATGTGTGCAATGTGTTTTCATTCCCTATCGCTTGAACTTGATCAACATTCCATTGTCAGTTTCACTTATGATTTGTATGCAAGGCTATGAATGATTTGTGCAGGATTTGATGCATGATGAAGATGCTAGAGATATAACAACCCGCTTTACAAAGGCTCAAACCTTCTAGTATCATGAACAAACATATTAAAACTGTCAAACCCTCTTAGGACCAAATATATGTCTACTGAATTAATTTATTAGATCCCAAAGTTGGTTATGTGTCACTACCATCTTGAACCCATGTGCAAGTGTAAGTGAAATCAGAACTTTGGGGAATAGGATTCCCAACCTAAGCGAGATGGGAATTTAACCCTATCCTTACTATTCTGATTTGGAGTTCATTACCTCATCTTGAACAAAATAATTTAACCTGTTATGGATGAAATGGTCAGGCTAGTCTATCCATTTGAGCAATCAGTGGTCTTGCTTTTAGACAAGACATGTTGCCACGCATGAGCATACTTAACCCCATAATCCATGACTTGGCTTCATTCATTCTCTTCTCTCTTTTTTTTTATTTCTTGGACCTTTGGGATGACTACCCATCCTTGCTAGGGACATGTAGTACGATCCCTCCAATCCAATATTAGGATGAAAATGGAAAATATTCTTATTTCTTGGACCTTTGGGATGACTACCCATCCTTGCTAGGGACATGTAGTACGATCCTTCCAATCCAATATTATGACAAAATGGGAAATATTAGTTAATTTTGTTACTTGGACCTTTGGGATGACTACCCATCCTTTGCAGAGGACATGTAGTACGATCCTTCCAATCCAAGTTTTATGATTAAATGAATAATGGAAGCTTTGGGGAATCGGATTCTCAACCTAGGCGAGATGAGAATTATGCCCTATCCTTACTACTCCATGTGGGTCAAATCAGAGCTTTGGGGAATTGGATCCTCAACCTAAGTTCGATGAGGATTTAACCCTATCCTTGCTACTCGGTTTTAGGCTTTAAGCTTTATGGAAGTGGTAAAAACCATTGTTTTAAGGATTATGTTGCATGATAGGACAGACATGAAATATTCTTTTCACCTCACCTTTTCATCCAAGTATGGTTTTGACCATTTTGCCCAAGATCTTCTTTAATGTGCATAGAACGTGCTTGGTTCAAGATAGTTTGGGCATCACTTCCCAACCTTAGGATCCTTTCTAATTTATGTTATAGAATAACCCTAAGAGGATTTGACACCTTCTCAATGATTTGCACCTGAAATGAATATGCAACTAAGATGGCATGTATATGCAAAGTGGAATGTGACATGAGACATGAATGCATTGCTCTCTTTTGAATTGTGGATGGAGTATATCATCTACTTTGCCATAATGTGTAAAACTGACAACTTCATGCATCACAAGTTTCAAACGATATTATTTAATGTGTTTGTGTTACTTGTGGAGCTTTCTACAACACAATTCCAATGTTTCATATTCTCCTGATCTTAGGCATAAGTTGACATCTCAAAAAATTTCTTTTTTTTTTTTTTTTATATAAAAACAAACTAAACATGTCAAATGAAATCCAACACACAACTTAAATCAGTAAACTGATTCAATCCTAAAACCAAAATCAATCCCAAAAATGAAAATTTGAAAACACAAATCAAAACCAAAAATTAAAAACTATATACAAATGTACAATATAGTACAAGATGATGCCAAGCTTGGACTATTACTTTCCTGGATCCCAAACATGATTAGAACAATTCAACAAAAATATGACACGATATGCATGCCAAATGTTGTAGGAATCCAACAATAAACAATATTATACCACACCATGCAACAAAATTCAACTTGCCTTGCTCACCCCACCAATTAGATTTAATTCCATTACTACCCTCATAGGTGAGCGTCAAATTACTAAAATGATTAGACAATGTATGATATTCAATTTTATCTTGTCTATTCTTGAAAGTATCCATTTCATAATTCGATTCATGATTTAGAACTAGGCCTTCCTTTTCAAATGTGAGATGTTGCAAACAAGAGCCTATTTCTAAAAGTCTTGAATTCAAATTATTTTTCGAGATTTTAAAGCAATCAAAATCAATCAAAACTTGACAAGCATCACCAAGATTTGACATTTCATCATTAATGACATTAGCATCCAAAGGGACATCATGTAACCCATCACTTAAAATTTTTGTAGCTACTACAAAAGGTAAAGATTTCACCTTGTCACCCATACTCAACCCATCATGGTTAGAATTTACCACAACTTGATGAGTGTTAGTAGCTTTTTCTTTTTTCTCATTGTCTTCTTCATCATCCAACACCTGTTCAAAAACACCAAAGTTAGGCACCCAATCAAACATGCGTCCATATTTTTCAAAACAAGAGCCTAGTTTTTCAAGATATGTGTCGCGTGACACCTTTCCATGATCAATGGCTTGAGTTGCCTCAAAATCCATATTTTCATTAGGATCATCAATAGTATCAAACCCACACCACTTAGGTTTTGTAATTTCATCATTTTGAGATGGCATAGACATTGTAGAAACAATAGGTGGATCAAGATTTTCGATTTCTTGCCCCTCAAGGGGAACAAAAACAATTGATTCTCCTTCTTCATCCATGGTAGTAGAATCATTATCCTTCTCCAACCTTTGATGAGATTCCAACCCTTCTTCCAAAGCATTCTCGGATTGTACAGGACTTGTAATATCCTCATATGAAAGGGCAATTGTATTATCCCGCATATCAATAGGCACACAAATTTCATCAGAAGGTTTGGAGTGAGCATACTCTTCCCAAGAATCATAATGATCATCTTTCAAAATCAAATTGTGATGCTCAACTATTTCTTCATCATCTTTTAATTCATCAACATGTTTCTCATCAAATTTATCTTCTCCTTCCTTAGATGGTTCAATTACTTCCAAAATTGGGTTATTGCTTGTATTCAAATTGATAAGGTTATCATAATCCACATGTGTAACCCATGATTCACGTTTAACATAATTTGGAAGGTGTGAATTTTCTGGGCCATTACTTTCAACAATGTCATCCAATGTGTCATCCGAATCAGATTCATCCTCATAGAATTCATCTTTTGGTGAGTCAAGGGTTTCCAATCTATCACATGTTTCCATACTAGTTGGATCTAGTACTCCTCCCTTGCCTAAAATCATATTCTTATGAAAATCATTGAAATTGATTTTAGCAACATCTTTTGAATCAAGATGAGTATTTTGAAGTTGATTCATACTTAAAAAAGATGGCTGATCTTGCCTAGTAGGTTGAGGATTTTGAAATTGATTGAAGCTTGGGAATGATTGTTGATTCTGAAATTGATTCACACTTGAACTTGGTTGAGGTGGATAAATCATTGGGTGGGTAAGGGAGGTATTAAATGATTGAAGATTATATGATCCAAAACCCACACCATAATTTTGATAACTCAATTGTTGCTCAATTGCCATTGCTTGAGTATAGGCTTGTGACAAAGATGTAATTTGAGGCATCCCTCGCAAATATGTGGAAATGAGTGAGTCAAGAGCATTGATGTATATTTGGAGAGCCACTTCTTCTTGAAGAACATAAAATGTCACCAATTGAGTATATAATCCAAAGAACCTTTCAGAAAATGACTTCACATTTTCACTTGGTTCTTTTCTAATATAGACCAACTGATTGTACATGAGGATTGGGTCAACTCGCTCTTTGTTGAATTGATTAAGAAATGTTGCCTCTAACTGAGCCCAAGAAGTGATAGACCCTAAAGGCAGACTTGTAAACCAATCATATGCCACTTTGTCCAAGGTGTAAGGGAACATTTTACAAACAACATCATCATACCAAATTGTTAAGTGATTCACAACAAATTTGAATGCTTGAATGTGTTCTTCTGCAGTATTTGTCCCGTTAGACAAAAATCGAGGAAGACATCCCTCAAAACCAACGGGCAAATAATGTTGAACTCCCGGTATGTTCAATGGGCTACCCGTCATCCACGGTGTAAACATAGCCATTAGTGAATCTTAAAGAATATAACTTTAATACCCAAAAATATTTTTCTTTTTTTATTTATTTTTTTTTTTTTTTAAATCAAATCAAATCACATTATTCCTGTATGAACAATCAAAGCGTTAGGAAAATGCATAGCAATTCATGTCCTCCTTTTAACAGTACAAGGTTGTATTGTTAAAAGAGGGCTAAAGATAATAACCAATAGGGCATGAAATATTCAAAATTTAAACCCCTATAGCATTTAAATCACACTGAAATAAACCCGTTCATGCCCTCCTTCTAGCGCCAATCTGTTGAGTGGTATTTTCACCCAATTGTGAAAACACACTCTCCGATAGGATTTGGGTTCTAAATCCTCTCTTGCAAAGAAACAATTTCTCCAAGGTTCCGCTATGTTAGCATTTGGTATATGTGTATCAATAATCTTAAATAAAGATATTCAATTTAAATGCTTGGAACACCTTAGTGATTGCAAGTAACTGTTAACAAGGGGCACTGTGGTTTATTTCACCATGAGACTTTAGTGATTGTTCATTGCTTTTTAGATTTTGATATTTTTTAGATATTTATTTTAATGCCTTGAAAGTTAAAGCCTCTAGAAAAATATAAAAAATAGAAAATAAAAAAAAATGAAATGCAGAAACTGAAATTAAAATGCATTCAGAGTGCTACGATCCTACTTGACAAAACCGAAGATATGAGGTTTTCTGCATACAACCTAACCTATTGAACCTGCAAACATGCACAATCCAGATAAGCTAGGTGCTGGTTTCTGGGGTTTTTACTGTGATTTCAGATTTAGACATTCGCATGAAGCAACCAAGAGCACTTGCATTAAACTTCACCTATAAGCCTAGAAATCTGAAAGGGGAAAATAAAACATTAAATCTTGCATGCAGAAAATGACTCCTTCTTTCTTGTCAATGAGATGCAAACTCTCTGTATTTTCTGTATTTAAAATATGTCAGTTTACAACAACAGAATCTCTGGTTTCCCAAACCCGACTATGGAAGAAAACGCCTCAAAGAGCCGAATGGCCTCTAGCCTTCAAGATCGAACTCGCTCGCAATTTCTACCAGCCAATGTAAAGGAATATCCAGACAAAGTGGAAGAAAAACACCACAAAAGCAGGCCCATAATGGCTTATTGCCTTTGGCTCTGCAACTCTGCCCGCAATGGTTTTCCGACCCCTGTACCTGTCCTGTGCTTCCGCTTTTAAACGTTCTGGTGCGGTTCTCTATTTCGCTCTGCGGCGCTTCGCTTCATTTCCCAGATTGCATCGTTTCGTATTCCCCGCCTTTTCGTTGCTTTTGACTTTATGTTCGATGCCGAAACGTTTGATATTCTCTCGTGAACCGTAACGCCTCCGTAACCCTTACACCTTTATGCCACGTGTTCCGCGCTTCTCTGCATGTTTCGTAATCGCCCCCTTGTAAATCGTGACAAAAAATAGCATGTCGCGATATCGCGACATTTTTCTGCATGCAACTCTGCTCTTCTACCTGCACCGCGAAAACAAGACATGTCGCGAAATCGCGACATTTTTATGCTATCGGGCCGTGTGGGTGCAACCTGTCGCGAAATCGCGACGCTTTTCTGCTTCGCTGGGTTTTGTTGCATTTAGCCGTGAAAACGCGACATGTCACGAAATCGCGACACTTTTCTCTTCTGCACCATCTTCTGCTTTCTATCACGAAATCGTGACGCTTTTCTCTTTTGCACCATCTTGCTGCATTCTGTCGCGAAATCGCGACGCTTTTCTATTTCGGGCTGTGTAGACTTAACCTGTCGCGAAATCGCTACATCCTTTCATTTTAAGTCCCAAGAACAAAACCTGTCGCGATATCGCGACACCTTTTCATTTTAAGTCTGCCTCGTGATTTGTGCTACGAAAACGCGACATGTCGCGATATCGCGACAACTTTGACGTCTTGCTCTGTTTGACTGTTTTGACCGCGATTTCATGACATGTCGCGATATCGCGACATTTTTCATTTTGTCTTTCTCTCTCCTCTATGAACCGCGATTTCACAACACGTCGCGATATCGCGACATTTTCTCTTCATGATGCATTCTGCTGTTCTTAACCGCGAAAACTCGACATGTCGCGAAATCGCGACACTTTTTCGTTCCACTGCACTTTGCTTGTCTGAGCCGCGACAGAGCAACACATCGCGAAATCGCGACAACTTTCATTTTTTAGCAGCGACAGCGCAACACGTCGCGAAATCGCGACAACTTTCATTTTTGAGCAACGATAGCACAACACGTCGCGAAATCGCGACAACTTTCATTTTTGGGCAGCGACAGCGCAACACGTCGCGATATCGCGACAACTTTCATTTCTCGGCCGCGATGGAGCAACATGTCGCGATATCGCGACAACTTTCATTTCTCGGCCGCGATGGAGCAACATGTCGCGATATCGCGACAACTTTCATTTCTCGGCCGCGATGGAGCAACATGTCGCGATATCGCGACAACTTTCATTTTCGGTCGCGACGGCGCGACAACTTTCATTTTCGGTCGCGACGGAGCAACATGTCGCGATATCGCGACACTTCTCTTTTGTGATATTTTGCTTTTTTCCTTGATTTTTTAGCATCTGGGCCACTGTGGTCTTCTTTGAAAGCATGCAAAAAAGGTGGGTCCCCAATTTTGGGGTGTGTTGTGGATCAGCCACAACATACTGCTAGCTGCATCCTCCACCTGGTCGTCTCTCTTCTTGTTGGAGTCCCTATCGCTTTCAAATCCGCCAGCCATTATCTCTGATAACCACGAAATTCGTCATCCTGTCCACTAATATCGAACGTAACATCAACTGCACCATGCCAAATTTATCTATCTGTGTGCCTTTCCATTTCAGTTAGCCTGATTTTGCGTCGTTGGTTGGTGCCCGCGTTATGGGCCTGCCAACTGATCATCATGTCTGATTATTCTCTGCACAATCCTCCGTTACATGGCGTCTAGGGTTCAAACCTACCCCCATTGATTCATCATTGTGGTTCCACGTCTCACGACGCTCCACTGTAATGTCGCTAGCTGACCATCCTTAACTTTGACCTTCCTCCACGTCATTGTTATCTGCCTACAGCACTGTCAGCATGCACAGCTTCGGCCAACTGTGCTTTATCACCTCCGAGCGGCGTGTTTCATGGCGATGACTCTTCCACGTCAACTCGTTGTCGTCCGCCGTGACTGTCTGGCGATCCTCGTCAGCACGGTATTCGTTGGTTTTCGATAGTCACCATTGCTCCGCTTGCCGAGGTGCCCTCATTATTGCTGAATCTTCCCACTGTCTGACCTAGGATCCCTTCGTCACCGTCGTGTCGAAAAACCCCATCCTAATCGCACCCTGCAATGTTCTCTGCTATCTACTGCTTTGTCATCGGCCGAAGAAAATTTGTCGCATCCACGTATCTTCACCATGCCATCCGATGTCCATGTCGCCTGGATCGTCCAAGTCTGCTCACCCCTTGCTTCGTTGATATCGCACTGGTGCCACATGAGGCCAACATCGTTCTTCCCTTTAGCACCGAGTAGTTTGACATCTTCCACGTTGGCAGTTGCTTCTTCTGCATTCGTCAGCAATCTCGTGTCTATCCTCTACATTCACGCCAGATTTTCCCCATTGCAACCATGTCTACCTCCGCATGTCTTCTCTATCGTGACATTGGTTCCTCCTATATGTCGAAGTTGCGAACCTGTCATAGGAACAACCACTACATGATCAATGAACCCAATATTATAATGAACATATTATATTACCTACAATATATTAATTATAATATAATTATTATCTGAATTATAAGATAGAATGATCAACCACATAATGACCCACTTATTAATCGTAAGGAGAAATAGAGGAAACTTTATTTCCTTACCTTATTTAGCATTTGTTTTTTATATTTTTTATTTATATATATATATATATATATATATATATATATATATATATATATATATATATATATTTTGTTTGTTTTTATACTTTTATATATTATATATTGAAATATATATAAAAGTATATATTATTTTTCTTTTTTTCTTTTTCTTTTTCTTTTTATGTTCTATTAAAAAAATTTATTAATGTAATCAATTTTAAAGGTTTAAATTAATCTAATTTAATCATTAAAATTGACTAAACAAAACAGACAAATAAACTAAATCGACAAACAAGACCACCTCCAGAAACCACACAAACGAAAAGACAAAGAAAGGAGATACTAAACCCCCAAACGACAAGAATTGCAATCGCATGGATAGAAACCTACAAGGGTGACTACTCGAAGCAAACCCAACAAACTCAAAAACCAACATAAAATGATGGGTCCCCAATTTTGGGGCTAGTTGTGTGACAGTCACAACAGGTAGCAGTCTACCAAAAAAAAATAGTCCACAGAGCATGTCATTATCAATTGCTAGTCTGAGTGCAGAAATACCTAGTCCGTAAAAATAAAAATAGTCCACAGAGCAAGCCATTAACTGTTGCTAGGCTAAGTGCAAGAAATATGTAGTCCACGGGGCGTTATCAGTTAAAAAGGGAAAAAAATTAGAAGGGAAGAAACAAGGACACCAAGAATTTCTGGAATCCAAAAGTGTCAAAAAAAAGAAGTCTATAGAGCAGGTCATTATCAGTTGCTAGTCTGAGTGCAGAAATAACCAATATGTAGTTTAGTAGCATACTGCAAAAAAAAAAAAGTTCGTAGAGTAGGTTGTTATCAATTACAAGAAGTGCATAGTTTGTAGGTCGTTAACAATTGCTAGGTTAAGTGTAAGAAATACGCAATCCACAGACTGCTATCAGTATAAAAGAAAAAAAAAATCAAGTGTTTTCAAGAACCCCAAAGTACCAAAAAAAAAGGGTCAAAGCTACTAGATCTGTCAAACAGGTTTTTTGGGATTTAAGGTCATGCAGTCGCCATAGTTCACTGGAAAGAATGATGTTGATGCTAGGGAATGGTGGAAAATGTTTAAGTCATTATCCGCTCATGTAGAGGAGTTGGAGAGCAAGTGGGTAGTTAAAACTCTCCAATTGAAATCGAGAGACCCCAGGTTCAAATCTCTCCCCTCACATGCTTCGGATATGCTATGTACATAAGGGGTTACAAATCAAAAAAAAAAATTAATATAAAAATTGGACTTATGAAAAAATTCAAGATCAAATGTTTGTCATTAAATAATTTTGAATGGAAAAGTAACATTTATAGTTCTTTCGAGGGGAAGCTTCATTTTGGTTTATAAACTTTAAGTGGGCCCATCAATATGCCTTCACTCGGGAAGAATTTGAAGATGCATTCTTAAGCATATGGTTATTTGAGAAAAAGGTAGCTAAGATCCATAATGAACAAAAGGAACTAAAGAGAGTTAGAAAATTTCAAGAAATTAGTAGAAGGAAACGACAAGGTCAATAGTGTGCAGGCTGATGGAAACGCAAATTTAGTATCAGATAAGCCAAAGAGTGGTCAGAGGGATTTGTTTGAATATAAAAATTCTAGCAAATGGGAATTTGAAAAAAAAAAAAACTAGTTGGAGTAATACACTCAAAGGCTATGCAAAAGAAATAACTAAGCCTCAAAAATTACAAAATGAAATTAAGAGAGTTAATTTGCGGGAAATTGGCAAAAGGAAAAGAGAAGGATGATAGTGTGCATACTGAAGAAAGCAATGTTTGGGTGTCAGATAAATCAAACAGTGTTCAAAAGGGTATGTTTGAATCTAAAAAAATTAGTTTGCAAGTTTATGGTTACATTCAAAAGAAAAAAGTTAGTCCCCATAAACCCTAGCAACAAACATAACTTCATTAGTAGGGATTTGGCTAATAGTTTACAGGTTCCAACAAAGAATATCAAGGATTTGGCTAATAGTTTACAGGTTCCAACAAAGAATATCAAGGATGGATAGTTTCAAGGGGGGAGATTTCAAACTTTTAAAGACTTGAAGCTTTCTATGGATAAGTATATTTTCATGCTAATTTTTATGTGATGAAGTGGATATTGTTCTCGGATATCCTTGATTTTTTACGTAATGTTAATATTAACGTACAAATGAAATTTATGAAGTTATGGTACAAGAAGAAGATAACACTAAGATATTTCTCAGCCTAAGAAGCAAGGATTGGGGGAAAACCATGAAGCTAATATAGGGAAGCAAATTGAAGAAGCTGGAGAACATGAAACAGAGCCTAAGGAGGACGCAGTAGCAGAGATCAAGAAAGAAGCAAAGTCAGAATCCAAAGACAAACCAAAATATGGGAGCATAACAAAAAAACACAAAATAGAGGAACAACATGTTGAAGAGTCAAAAAGGATAGAACATCGGGCAATGGTTGGAGCATATCACCATCCACAATACCCTGAGAGGCAACAATCATGGAAACAGGGCTTAAAGCAACAGAAGAATTATGAGGGACATTCATGGAACTAGAGGAGCCAAAACATTGGATATGCTACTAGTGGCAAGAGAAAGCATGAATGAGAAATAGTGATATTTATGGCTGGCAGAAAGATTCCTCTAACACATGGAACCAAAGAATAACTTCTAATACTCAAAGTGTAGAAGGTTGTACCAGCATCAACGAAGACCACCACTAATCAGAGTTTCATTGGGATGGATGGATGATTGAGATTGATATCAGTTCTCAGCATGGCTCAAAAAATCATATTATTTAGTCTCTTCTTATGTTTCGAGGATGAAACATTTTGTAAGGGGGATGGAATGTTAGGTACCCAAGATAGGTACTTAATAATATAATATTGTATTGTATATTGGTATGAGCCATAAATGAATTAGTGGCTAATGTGGACCCACTATGATGTAACCATTACTCATTCATAAAGATGTAAATGTTTCTTTTATTAGAAGTTAATAGCTCGGGTCCCCCACTTGCATGTGGCCTAACCCTTGAGCATTAGGGTTTGGGTAGATGAAGAGCCTATATAAAGGCAAGGGAGGGAATAGAATTGATATCATGTATTCTTTGTAAACAATTCTTGCTTGTGGAGCTTGGAAATATTATGGAATGATTCCTTCCAAAGGAGTGTTCTTGGTGTTGACCTAAGGGTATTTTCATATTTTGTGTATTCAAGTATTCTTGTGTGGACTATTCATTGTGATTGTTTTATTTCATATTTCATATCGAGGTTCATAACATTATCACTAAGATGGAACAATCCCTTCCAAAAATTATCGATAAAGACAATGTTATGATCACTAACAATGGACTTGAGTATGCCATGTAATTTTAAAATAGAACTAAGGAATACCTTGGCAACCTTCTTGGCTGAATAAGGATGTTATAATGCACAAAAATGAGCATACATAGAAAGGTGATCCACTACCACAAAGATCATCGTTTTTCCCTTAGATTTGGGAAGGACCTCAATCAACTCCATGGATATTTACTCCCATTTCAAGGATAGGAAAGGGTTGCAACAACCCAAGAGATTTTATAGTTTCCCCCTTATTATGCTAACATTCCTCGCAATTTGTCACATAGGTCTTAACATATGCTTTTTATCCTTTCCAAGAAAAAAATTACTTCACTCGTTGGTATGTTTTCAAGAATTCAAAATGTCTAGCCAAAGGAGATGCGTGAAATTCTTGGAGGACACTAGTCTTAACAGTCAAGGATTGACGAAGATAAATGTGATCCTTCTTGCGCAGAACCCCACCAACATATGAGAAATAAGAAGGTAGTGAGGAGCCAGCCTCCACTTCTTGAATGACCCAACCAATATTTGGATCAAAAAACCAATCCTTCTGAAGTTGAGAAGGCCATTATGGAATAGGACTAAAGATGGCAGTGACAGCAACAATGTCTTCACGATTGCGAGATAAAGCATCATCCACCACATTCTCCTTTCCTTTCTTGTATTCAATGACAAAACCGTACCCCAAGAGCGTGGTCAACCATTTAATTTGTTCAAGATATGAGGGACGTTGTTCTAAGAAATTCTCAAGGTTGCTATAGTCGATCTTGATAATGAAGCAATGCCCCCACAATTAAGGTCGCCATTTCTCTACAGCATGCAAAACAACTAACATTTCCTTCTCATAAGGGGATCATCCCAAATTCTTTCCAGAGAGTCGCTTCTTTCAAAGGCCAATGGGTGTCCATCTTATATCAATATATCTCCAACACCTATTCCTAAAGCATCACACTCAATGACAAAGGGTTGGCTAAATTCAAGGGTGGCCAAAACATGGGTGGTACACATAACCACCTTTAGGGCCTCGAAGGCTTGGGAAGTTGCTTCAAACCAAACAAAGGCATCCTTCTTAGTGAGAGCAATGAAAGGAGCAACAATCTTGCCATAGTTGTAGATAAATTTCTTGTAGTAGCTTGTGAGACCTAAAAATCCATGGATTTATTTAAGGGATTTGGGCAAGGGTCCAATCTTGCATGGCTTTGATCTTGTTAGGATCTACCTTGACTCCTTGAGATACTATATGTCCCAAGTATTCTACCTCATGGACCCCAAAGGAACATTTGGACCTTTTGACAAAGATTTTTTCCTTCTATAATAGATGAACTTTGTCCACATGAACTAGATGATCTTAATTAAGATATCATCAAAGAAAACCAGGACAAACTTGCAAAGAAAAGTATAAAAGACATAATTCATGAGACTTTGGAAAGTGGAAGGACCATTAGTGAGACTAAAAGGCATGACTAGGAACTCATAATGACCCTCATGTGTGCGAAAAGTAGTCTTAGGGGTATCCTCTTCTCTAACAATAAATTGATGGAACCTAGAACACAAGTCTAGTTTTGTAAAGTATTTAGCACCATACGATTCATTCAACATCATCTATAACAAGGATAAGAAACTTATCTGTGATGGCGATCTTGTTGAGAGTTCGATTTTAGGACATATGTGACAAGAATTGTCCTTGTGTCACACCATAACCACCAAAAAGGAATAAGGATTGATGCTTAAATGGATGATTTCTTGCTCCAACATTTCCTCAACCAAATTCTCAATTTTAGACTATTGGGGTTGGGGATAACAATAAAGGTGCATCTTAGGAGGTTGACTTCATAGAACAAGGTGGATGGCATGATCATATGTGCGCTTAGGGGGAAAACCCATGGGCTTACCAAAGACCTCTGCATAGCAATCCACAATGTTTTGCAAGTATATAGGAAGAGTTGGAAGAGGCGTCTCTAAAGAATGAACTTCCATGCAACTAAACTAGGCAAAGAATCCACAACCACCTTTCGTCAATATTTTTTCCATGTGGGAACTAACCACCTTGGGGGGTGGAGGTTGGATTCCTTGGAGACAATTGCCCTTCCATTCTCTGTCCACTTGACATAATCATTGCATATTAATAGTAATATCACCAAGCTAAGATAACCATTGTGCTCCCAATATGACATTTGCACTACTCATAACCATGGTAAAGATATTTCCTGAGCAAGTATAATCCCCCATTTGGATGTTAACCATAGCCATTTGACCCACACACTAAGTGGTACCCACATTTGCAATAAATACTTGAAATTTGTCTTGATTTGAAAAATTGATATACAAGCCCAAAGACTTTGTTGTCTTACTATCAATAAAGTTGTGTGCTACTTGAATCAATCAACATATTGACGTGTTGTCGTTTGATGAATCCTTGGACCTTGATGGTATGGTGAGCTTGGAGCCCCATAAGGGCATAAGCGGAAAGAGCCATGGTATCATCCTCATGCTCAGCCTCATCTACTTTAGTTGGTTTCTCTTGTTGCAATGAATCTTCATCTTCTAACACTATTGCTTCTTCACCTTCCACTTGAAAGTTACGACGTTCTTCATAGGCTTGATCTCAGGGATGGCGAGAATGACATTTGAAACAAAAGAATCCCTAGGAGAATTCATTATTGTGATTATTGAAGGAAGGATGTCAAGGTTTGAGATCATGCCAAGGTTGGGGATTGGGCTCTTAGAGCTTCTGTTCTACCACCAAAGCTATACATTGAGCATCTTCGACGGTATAGGGATCAAGCATGCCAACTTCATGCAAATTTTTATCCTCAAGACCATGGAAAAAAGTTGAGACCACCACTACTAGATCCAATTGGTAGGCGTAGGTGAGAAGACTTGTGAACTATGCACAATACTCCTCAATCATTTCTTGTTTGCTTAGTTTTCATCAAACAAACCACATATTATATGGACGATCCTTTGTCAAACCTTCAAAGGAATCGTGCTTTGAAATCAAGCAACAAAGAGAGGTCCCTAGTTGGTGAAGCTCCCATAACAACCATTGATGAGCATGGGTTCCCAACTTAGTAGTAGCTAATATGACACAACCTTCTTCAAGAACATGGTGCAAACGGATGATGCTATCCATCTTGGCCAACCACCCACGTGGATTGGCACCCTCAAAGGTGGGGATGTCAATGCATGGAATAAGAACATCATGAGGCCAGTAAAGGAAATTAGAAGCACCTCCTACAAAGGGATCCAAATCATGAGCAAAGCTTGAGATGTAACCACCCATACCTGGAAGAGTACCTCTGGTAGCATAGGGAGTCGTTTGACTTCCATAGGAAACTAGAGGACTGTGACCAAATGGCAGTTGTTGAAGAATGCTTGTGTCCTTTGGATTTGGTGCCTGTTGCATGCCTAGTTGTTGCTTCCCAGTGACTTGTCAAGACTCATGATCAAGGGAATGAGTATTAGAGGACATTTTTAGGGAGCTTTGGATATAGGCTATGGCAATATTGATTTCATTTTGAGAGATTGTGAAGGAAATAACCACCCTTTCTTGTTTCTCAAGATAGGTACATAGGCCAGAATCAATAGCATCGAGAATAGTATTACCAATTGGAGAGGTAACGGGAGGAGTGGCAAAGGAAGGGCTATTAAGAGGAGGAGAGGAAGGAGTGGGGTGTTGGGAGGAGGCAAAGCCATGGTGTTTGAGGAAGAAAGAAGATGTTGGTCAAAACTACTTATATTTGGAGTGGTGTGATGCTTATCGGGATTTTTGGGTTCACGCTTCTTTCTGCTCATGGACACATCCTCTGAATGACCAATGAGCTACAATTGACCATTGACTTGCAACCAACCAATTGGAGCGGCAGGTTCATTCATACACTAACGGCAATTGCAAAACCGAAAATAATCCTTTGGAGCACTTCTGAAAAAGTATTGTAAGAAATACCCCTTCTTTGGATCAATTTGAAGAGATGAATGCAATGAGATAAGTCTCCCACAAAGGTCCTAGCACACCTGATTCCCAAAAAAGTGTTGTTGGAAATACCCCTTGTTTTAACTGGCATGGAGAGACAATCGCAATGGGATAGGTCTCCCGCAAGGGTCTGTCCACACCCAATACTTTTTTAATTGGGTTTAGAAAAATGAAGTAAGAACAACGAACTCACAATATTATAGACAAGAAATGCGCCAAAAGGTGAGCCAATCAAATTAACAAAATATTACCAGGAAGTAGAATTGTTCAACAAAGATTCTAGTATCGTTTGTGCGCCCTTTTGCCACAAATTCACACTACCACAAGGTTCGAAGATTGATGCTCTAATACCACTTGCAATTAAACAACTTCAAGAAATACAGTAATGGCAGTAACAATTCAATAATGCACAATAAACAACATCCACTAATAACAATAAATTCAGATCCAATGCCAAAAAATCAAATATGCAAGTAATCAAATTTCATATTCAAATCAATACAAATCCTTAGCCACTTAGAGAGGGCGAAGTCTCTTAGCCACTTGGAGGGGGCAAAGTCTCTTAGCCACTTGGAGGGGGTGGAGTCTCATATGCGCAACAAAGGTGACTAAGATTTGAATATGAAAGATGATTCCAATACAACATAACTCTTCCTATTTATAGACTAAATCAACATTAACCTAAACCCTAATGCTCAAGGACCGACTACCTTAACTTAGAGCCCAAGCTAATAAAAATAAAGATAGTCGACGTGGCTACATTGGAGACGTTACAAGAAGTGGAAAAGGACTTGCTCCCTTGATCAAGCAAATGATCTTTTGAAAAACTTCATTGCACGATGCAATTTATTTGATCCTCCTTTCAAAAATGGCATCTTTACATGGAACAACTAAATGTTAGGGATGTACCACATTGTTGAGATACTAGATAGGTTTCTCCTAAATGACAATTAGGAATGCCATGACTTCATCGTCTATGCTTCCATATTTGAACATGCTCACACATGAAATGGCATTGAACCTCAATGTGCTTAGCACACTTATAAAACATAGGGTTGTGAATAAGTTTCAAAACTCTTTGATTGTCGAAAAACAAAGATTGTTTGTTGTTTCCATGAAAACACACATTTCTACCAAAATGTTATGCAACCATTCACCTCATAGACAACTACTCTTGTAATGCAATATATTGCCCCGATGGAATATTGAGTAATGATATGATGCTTCCTGTTTCCCTAAGATATCGGACCAAATCCCAAATTGAATATATATCCAAAAGTGAATCTTTCATCATTCATAGATCTTGCATAGTCCACTTTCATGTCTCCAGTGATTATTCTTCTTATACCATAAATTGTACTCAACGGTACCATGAATATAGCTAAAGTACCCACTTTGTTACTTTTCAGTGACATGTCCTTGGCTCCTACATGAATCATGAAAGATAGTTGACAACATAGTAGATATCGAGTTTGGTATTAAGTCAAATAGATGATACTTCCAATCAATTGTCGATAAAGAATTATGTTTACCTACAGTGAAGTGTCATTTCCAAATAATTATACCTCTGTATCTATAGAATTTGGCATGGGTTGACAGTCTGTCATCCAAAACTTAACAAGCAATGTATTGGCATATCTCATGTGTTATGAAGATGTGAATTTATGTTTGCCATATCTCCAAGCAAATACAATAGTGCATGAGCTCAGGATCTATCATGTTGAACAACTTTTTCAAATCATTCTTGGTCCCCTCAATCATCCTCTCTAAATTGCCTGCGATGACCAAGTTCTTGACTTATACAATTATGATTTCTACCTCTCCCCTTATTTAAGGTATAGGTTCAAATCATATAGATTGCAACAAAATCCATGTTGCACAAGATGCTCATTGATCTTGATATACCAAGGTTGGGGAGCCTTCTTGAGCCCATAGAGAGATTTGATGAGCTAAGATACCTTCTTCACGTGACCAGGGATGACAAATCCCTATGGATGAGTTATATTGACTTCATCATTTAGGTCTCCATTGAGGCAAGCACTTCTAGCATCCATTTGATGTAGTTTCTAGTCAAACTGAGTTGTCATTGTAGATACCATCCAAATGGACTTCATTTTGGCTATAGAAGCAAAAGTCTCTTCATAGTCGTAACCTTTTGCAACAAGTCCAACATTGTATTTGTCATGCCATTTGCTTTGTAATTTATCTTGAATATATATTTGCAATCAATGGCTTTCTTACCAAGTAGAAAATCAACGACCTGCTATGTCTTGTTCTTTATCAATGCCTAATATTCAACATCCATAGCATTCTTCAATGGTTTTGATGCAAGGGATTCCTAAACCATTGAAGGTTCAAAATTCTGCATCATAGCACTCATAAGAGATAAATTTATTTCATTAAGTATTTTGTTGCGAGTCTTCAGCCCTAAAGTTGCCATGTATGAAAACATGTATAAACACCCTCAAAAATCATGAAGCATCTAAATGCTTCCACAATATGCAATCTAGACGATGTCCTTTGAGTCTAATGGCATGCAACACCACATTCATGCCATGCGTGCACGATCAGTTTTTGACAGCATTCTTGACTACCAATGAATGTTTTTCCTATGATGTCGTTCATGACTTCCAAAAGCATACGTCCACTAAGGATGAGAAAGAATGGATTCCAACACCTGCTTTGCTCCATGGCCATAAATGATCCTTTCAGTTGCTTGGTTTTGCTTGATACTCATTCTCATGTATTCAATTTGTTTTTCAAAAATGTAATTGATGTTTATTTTCTTGTAATTGTCATGATAATGTACGGACTTCAAAATGGCCATAGGCACCTTTTCCATACCTTGTCATCAATTGTCGTCTATTCCAAATAAGTCTTGCTTTGACTATGGTTGGTGGTGACAACAAAAATCCTATAGGGGCTCCCCAACAATGCTATAGAGGGTGCTTCCTAGTTATGGAGGGTATCACCATTGATTGGGGTCTTTCCCACCAATTGGCTTAGGGCACAACACCGATTGGGCTTGAAGCCAATTTTGGGGCCTTCTGAGGGCTCACTTTGGTCCTAAACTTTGTTGACAAGTGCCCAACGACTTTCAAAACTCCCCTATTGTGTAATCTAAACAAAAATTGATCCAAGAGAACCATATTGAAGTGGGATGATTAAGTTTGATACTTTCATAAGGCCAAAATGGTCTAGATTAGTGTTTGATCGTGTCTATCGGTGTCAATGGTTTGTATCAGGCCTGTGACCTATGCATTATGAAGAACCTTCACAGCACACCATCCTCTCAACCTACAACACTTCCCATCCTTCTACACCTCAATTACATCCATAGACCACGTTTGTTGCTCTCAATGGCCTGTTTTGACAATGTTGATTAGTTGTTGGACATCCAAAAGACCTTATAGCTATCTGTTCACAGAAAGAAAGAAAGCAAGATTGCCTAAATTTGTAAAATTTATTTCTTCTTTCAACATATATAGTTTTATATCATGTTAATTGGTTTAACTTCATTCTTTAGACACAACAACATTTTGATGCAGAATAGAGTAATGCCAAGAACTTGAAGAACACCTATATATCTCATGCTTGGTATTTCAAACAAAAGTTGCGTAGTGGCTAGTCCTTGTGAGGTTTGCAATTTGTTTGAAGGTTATTGTTATGCAGAGGCTTGTTAGGGCTTGTGATTTTTTGGGTATACTAATATCAATGAAAGGGTCCTGCCTTAATTTGTATGAGTCAAGAAGCACAATCTGCTACAGACATACATACAATCTTGCCTCAATTTGTGTAAGAATCAGGGAGCATAATATGCTGTGTGCGCACATCCGCAATGCAATTTGCTACTTGTTGAGAAGGTAGGGAAGTGATAACAAGGTAGTCAAGACATAATGACTAGTCTCTAGGAGGTGTTCCACAAAATGAGCCACAGGAAATTGACCGGACGCAAGAAAAAAGTTCATCACTCTCCGTTTAATCCATTCAGCGTATTGGAACCCAAATTAACATATATGGTGTGGAAGTTTATTTTGATTTAATGTACAAAAAAAAACCCTGAAGGGGGTATTCAGCAATGCATGGGGAAAACAAATCTATACAAGGTGCAATATGTTTGGAAGCAACAAAGATGCATTACCTTCATTAGAATGCTTGTACACCATTCCAGAATTAAAAAATTGCTATATAGATAGATAGATAGATAGATAGATAGATATAGATGTATAAACTATGGTACTCTCTATTGATATCCTGATTTGAACAGTATCTAAAGAAGTTGTTACTAAAGGCACCTCTAGCTTAAACAATCAACGTAAACATCAATATGACTGAGGCAAGAATAACATGTAAGATTCTTGTACACAGAGTAGATAATATTGTTGTGGTTGAAGTGTTTAAGTAAACATGGACATGAACATACAATATACTACCTTGAAAACAGTGAGAAGGGAAATATGTCATCCCTGGAAGAGGAAAACATGAATAGATCAAAAAAACAAATTCAAATCATGTGAGACATCACAGCTTTTGAGGTTTGTAATAATTAGCATTATTCTCTCTTCTCACACTGAACCAATTCATCGAAATCAGATGGTGCTGTGGCTCCAAATTCTCTGTAACAAAGATCCTGCCCTTCCGATCGGTATGACTTTTAACCCAAGCAGGGAAAGGACAACCTAATAGTGCAATTTGGGAAAAAATGCCAAAATGCACCCTTGAGAAGGGTTGATGCACCTTGCATGTGATGGATCCACATGGCTGCAAAAGGAGTCCCCCCGAAGCTCCACGGAAAGAGGAGTCAAGACTGTCCTCATAAATAGGAGGAAGTATCACATGGCACGTAAAAGTGTGGTTCGCTGCTAAACATAAACATATGAATAAAGCTCCCACAGAAGCTATAAAAGATATCATCCTCCATTAATGTAATCTGATGTTAGAATGATCTGCAGCTGGAAATGTTTTTGATAAATGCTTCTGCAAGATGGGGCATGAGTTGCCAGGTGTCACAGATAGGTAAAATAAAAATTTTGTTTTTTCTAAATTGTTTCAGAGAGATGGTTTTACATATATATATATAGATGTCCCATCAAGGAGCTCTCTGCCAATCAACAAGTAGATAAAAATTATTTTTTAAAATTAAAAATTCATAAAATACGCAATATATTGCCATGAAACTTTAGCTTTCAGTAACAATAACTAAAATAACCGAATTTTATTGGTTTTTCTTAGGAGATTAATTGTTTCTCATGAACACGATAGTCCCCCACAGGGACTAACAAAGACAAGACTTCTACCATATTAATACATGCTATAAATTTCAGCTGATGAAATAGCTTTAAGGTTCAAAATTCTAACCGGAAATTTTGAGAAATTTGGAGGAGATGCTGAAGGATTAATTGTAATGTCTAAACCTATACATCTTAAATTAAAGCATTCAAACAGAACAATATTATGCTTGATAATGTACCAAGTCAATTTTAAATTATTTGTAAGCCCACCTTGTCATTGTACTTCTGAAGTTTCTCTGCTGCAGCCACAAGAGTGGCTTTGCTTTTGCAATAGGAAAATCTGACATACCTATGGCTATAGTCCTTAGTTTTGTGTGAGGATTTGCTTGCTGGTGACTCTGATCTGTGATTTGGGCCTATGGTTGATTGAGAATGCTCTTGCCTGCTTGACTTTTCCTTGGCATGAAAAAATCCACATCCAGGTACAGCAGCTACACCTGCTACTTTGATCAACTCAGCTACATATTCAACCTGTCAAATAGAAAGAAGCTTTATAAATGCAGATGCCACCAATATAAATGTGATAAAATACATACTTGTTATCTTCTACACAAAGTTGCCTGTCAAAAAAGCTTAAACTAAAAGCAAAAGTGTAAGGGGATAAAGAAATACGTCGCTTATTGCACATGTCTCGGGCAATTCTGCAAACACAAAGACAGCTCCCTGTGGCTTAAAGTGAACTTTGAATCCAATCTCCTTTAGCAAGTCCACAATAAATTCTCTCCGCTTCTTATACTCCTACAAAGATATCAAACTACAATAGGAAAGGAAGCACCAAAGAGATTCAAGGCTACATGCAATAGTAAATATGACACAATTAACAAAAATGCTTGTTGGTTTTTACTCACCATTCTCAATTTTTTGAAATATTCTGGACTACTTCTAAGAGCAACCAAAGCAGCCTCCTGGAATGGTGCCGGAGCTGAATCTGTGAGTTTTACATGAATATTTCGTATTGAAGATGCAATTTCAACAGGTGCAACTGCCCATCCAACCCTCCAACCTGTACATGGAACTAAACAGTTATCAAATATATGAACTCCAACATGAGATGTATAAACCATTAAAATCATGCATGGTATTAAGAACTGGGGTATTATTCTATTTTCCAGTCTTGCTGTAAAGCACACAGGAATTAGCTTAAGAAGAAGACAACAGCACAATTAAGAGACTATTTAGAACCTTAAGCTCAGTTTCAAAAGTTTAGCAGGTTGAAATACTATGTATTCAATGAATTGCTGCTAGACACTATGAGCTTCTGGATGCTCCTCATCACTCTCCAAAATCCTTCTGTCACACCCTCCTTTCCTTGGAAGTCCCTTGCTACATGCATTGACCTCCAGACCTCGGTATCCCATGCTAGTTCCTCATATAATATCCCGGGGCAGCCCACTACTCATATCCTCACCCACACCCCCACCCCCCCCCCCAAAAAAAACTATGGAAACTTGCACTAGAAAGGCTGCTGATTTTGAGGGTTTTTAGGCTGATTTCCTTAAATACAGTACCAAAGCTATTGACCATTCCATTTCAGAATTGTTCAATGAAATTTTTTGTTCTGGATTCCCTACTTCTTGGTCACTACATATTATTTACCCCATCCACAACGCTGGGGACTATTTAGATCCCAATAATCACAAGACTATAATGATTGGGCACACATTAGCTAAGCTTTATGCCACAATTTTGAACATGAAATTCCCATATAAGTTGGAGCAACATAAGCTCAGAGCAAGAGGGCAAGCTGGTTTTAAAGGGATTATCAAATCATTGACCATGTTTTCGCCCTCCGATCGATTATTGAGGAGCCTCGTCAATGGTCTTTTAAAGTCTTTTGTTGTTTTGTGGACTTTATAAAGGCCTTCAACATTATTCCCAAACGTCTTTTGTTTTAGAGGCTAGAGGACATCGACATCTCATAGCTCATTATTGCCACTGCTAGGAAAATTTTTAAGATACGTGTCGGTCATTTTTGGACTAGCTCTAGTTTCTCAAATGAAGTCCACAACACTATTGGTGCCAAACAAGGGTGTCCTCTTTCTCCCACTCTTTGGGATCTACATTGATAAGCTTGAAGTATTTATTCATCAAAACATGATGGTTTCCTTCTACATCATGTCCTCATATCTATATTGTTTTTGGTAGATAATGTAGTTCTTGTTGCTCACATTGTTGAGGACTTACAAAGACTATTAGATGCTCTTGCTCGCTTTTGTGTCTCAAGGCCTCTCGCAATCAACCTTAGCAAAACTAAGATGATGGTCTCAGACACATCAAAGAATGCTCTTTCAAAGTTCCAATTTTTCTATGATGGGAAGCTGATTGGGGTCACCATTGACTTCACCTACCTAGGGGTTCAATTTACAAGCCCCTCAATTTTCCACCAACTTCTCCATCACGACTTTGTAAGGGATATGCATCCTTCGTAATCTTGCAGCAATAATGTTTTGAGTTGCACTTTTAGGACATATCTATAAAGATGCATCTCTTTGACTACATTATCAAACCCATAGTCCCTCCATGGATCTCAGAGTTAGGGCCTAAGTCTAGGTTGTGTTAATTGGGCTGAAAGGGTCCATACTATATTGCTCTAACAACTCATCCGATGTAAGAGAATAGATCCATAGTGTATTGTTCAATCTGAGTTTAGTGCTCATCCTCTTTGCCTTGAGAGCCATCTTTAGAAATTTAGAATTATTTTTCATCTGTGTGACCCTAGATCCATGGGTAACCACATTTCAAACCACAAGAGACATTTGTCTTAGCACTCGGCTCCTCGTAATGGGTTTCCACCAAAAGCACTTATGGTTGCCATTAGGGCTGGTATTCTGAAGTTAGATCACTACTAAAATCAATTGTCATCTTTATAGATTGATTATCTCCTTCCAAATACTCTTGAATGCTCCTCCCTGTCTTCTTCCTCAAAAGAAGGTGATTAACCAAGTAGTCAAGAATGATATATCTTAGCACTATATTCAGGTCACTTGGATTGCCCCACCCAAGCCTTTAGCCCTAAGTTATTCTTCTACACTAAGAATTTCATGACGATTCAGGATTGCATTATTGCCCGTCGATACTATATCCAACACCATTGGACACATGGACTTAGGATCCCTCTTGGTCAGCTTAAAGTATACTCACATGAGTTGCAGGTAGAGACAAATCACCATATTCCTCAATAGGGTAGGGTATACGCTATTACTCTATTCGAAAAGTGGAGACTAAAGAGCACTTCATATGCAGATGTCCTGCTTATTATGATATTTAAGGAAGATACTATTACCTAGTTATATACTCATGTAGATTACTTACCACTTCTTTTCGCTATTGTGACTACAAATACTTGACTTTATACCTTTTGGAAGCTATCACTCTTTGACATCAAATATTATAGGAGAGATGCACTAACACATAATTGATCACCTCCTTTCACCCTATCTCTATTGTTGGGAGTAATAAGTATTCATTTGATGCTACAACTCTCCATAATGGCATTGACAAATATGTGTGTCCTTGCCCACGTTAGAGAGTAGCCACCAGGGCTTCAGCACCTTCCTCCTCTTGCATGTGTTGGCATGTGGCCATGGCTCTCCAAAGCAAGATATTGACAAACCCTCATTTGTGTAGAAGATGCAAACAGACGCATCTTACCTATTTCTTGCCCTCTTCTACTAGTTCATGTTGGTTACGAATTTGCCATGAGGAAAGGATTTGTTGTTAATGCGCCCAGATTCGCCCACCAGATTGAAAGGCCGGAAGGAAGGGATGCCTTCCGTGCCAATCTCCGGAGAAGGCCGGCTCCTATAGGGGGGTGTGTTAAGATAAGAGTGCAGGAAAGAGATAAAAAGGTACAGAAAGAGATAAAAGGGTACAGAAAGAGATAAAAGTGCAGAAAGAAATTCCAAATGTGATTGGAGTCGGGTGGGGGAAATAAGCAGCACGGCGACGAATCAATCACCACTACTAACAGCATTCATCTACAAACATACATCGAAACTGCAGCTATCAGCGATCCCATGTATCCTCTATCTATGCATTCCAGGAATACCTGGCCATCAAATGCTGGAGTCCAGAGTTCAGTACAACAAGCAATGACACAAGAAACATGAGGCAGAAATGACAAGGAGAGGCAGCATGCAAGATAAAAGACAGTAAGCAGAGCCAAGTATATGTCTGTATTTGAGGCAAACGCACAGCTACAATTGTCCCCTAGCAATATATTCCCCTTCCACCACTTACATTGAAAATGTGGTGGGTATTTATAGCCCAAAACTCCCCCCGATTACATTCATGGGCACAAAGTCCCAGTCAAGACAGTAGCTGACACGAGCGGCTGAGGAGCTGCTGATGCTGACTTCTGTCGGGTCGGACTGTCCTTGCAGCATGGTGTCCCTGAAGATGGTACAGCTACGTGGCAGCGCGTTGGGACCAGTCTTCAGTCAACAGGAATGCGGGTAGGTGCGGCAGATGGCACTTCACATCGGCTTTAAATGCTGACAGCTGGCGCCGGTAGTGAAGCCCATGCTCTGTCCTTGCGCGGTCAAGTCTTGGCTCGAATCCCGGAGGTGGATACTTGTCAGATGCTGAAGCGTGACACGTGTCTGCCTTGAAAGGCAGCTTATCCAACTTCGCCAGGAATTCGGGCGCCATCGGGTTGCGCAGGAGAAAGACAGCGCAGTCGGAAGGCCTTCTTGCCTTGGTGTCTTCTGAGTTGACTTCACCGAACTGCGCACCGGTCAAAGGGCGCACTCCGACTTCGCTGCAAAGTCGGGTTGCGCACCGGTGCTGGGCTGTCTTTGTCCGCTGTACAGACTGCGCAAGATCGGAACAGGGCGCACTCCGACTTCGCTGCAAAGTCGGGTTGCGCACCAACACTTAGCCATTTTCCTGATAGGTCATTCCCCTACTGCGCCCAGGAAGAAGGGCGCACTTCGACTTCGTTGCGAAGTCGGGTTGCGCCCCTGACACTTAGTTAGATTTTCAATTATTTCTTGTCCTGCTGCGCACGGGTTACCTATTGCGCTCCAACTGAGGGGCGCACTCCGACTTCGCTGCAAAGTCGGGTTGCACCCCAACACTTAGAAACTTTTCAAGGTACACCTGCTAAAGTTTGCTGGGGGAGAAAAGGGGGAAAGAAGAAGAGGGAATGAAGCTGTGAGGGAGAGGAAGAAAGGGAGAGAAGAAGAAAGGGAAGATGAGGAGAAGGAAAGGAAAAGAGCAGCTTACATGCAGAAACCAAAAACATGGCACCCCTGTGCAAAATGTGGCAACAGTTCTCGTTGGCAATTTTGCCACATTAAATTTTTTGATAAACTTTGGCCTAAGTATGGAGCTTTAAAGCGGCAAAGAGCATGCGGAGGTGTTCGGGTTTTCGCGGGCCATAAACGGGGGTGATAAAATGGATGAAATAAGCTTTGGATATTTTATCATTGCAGATATTTTCGCTAGCTTTCCGACAATATATTATAATAGGCGATCGGGTCAGCGGATCAAAAGTTATGGCCCAGGGAAGCAGGACCAAAAAGCTCAAAATTTTCTAAGTGTTAGTGTTGCCGCAACCCGACTTCACAGCGAAGTCGGGTTGCGCCCTCAAGTTCATGCGCAGTTGGGCAACTTATTTGAAAAACGGCTAAGTGTTGGATGAGCAACCCGACTTCGCAGCGAAGTCGGGTTGCGCTCTTAGTTTTGTGCGCACCTGGGCATCAGTGGAGCCCTAAATTTTCTAAGTGTTGGGTGAGCAACCCGACTTCGCAGCGAAGTCGGGTTGTGCTCTCAGTTTTGTGCGCACCTGGGCATCAATGGAGCCCTAAATTTTCTAAGTGTTGGGTGCGCAACCCGACTTCGCAGCGAAGTCGGGTTGCGCCCTCAAGTTCATGCGCAGTTGGGCAGCACACTTGAAGAAAACGACTAAGTTCTGGGACTGCCCGACTTCGCAGCAAAGTCGAGCTGCGCCCTGGAAGAAGAGCGCAGTTGGGCAGCCCATCATGGTATCTCCAAAAAAACGACTAAGTGTTGAGCTGCCCGACTTCGCAGCGAAGTCGGGCTTCGCTCACTGACCTGTGCGCACTCGGGCAAAGAACGTTGAAACCTGCCCAGAAATTTTCTAAGGCACGGAGGCCTTCCTGACTCCGCTCATCCGCCCGACTGCGCTCATACAAAGGCTGAGCTTAAAGGTGATTTCTTCCCCTGCCATCAAATGCTGATAGGTGTCCATCCTTGAGATTCGAGTCAAAGATGCGACAGGTGTGTCGCCAAGGTACCGAACAGATGAGCGTGAACTGACAGATTGTACCGCATCTGCCCCCATTCAAACTAACTCAACTTCCCACCTACCGGATTTCCACGAAGCTGCCACGTTTTCAGGAGGACCTTGCTGCAAGTACATTCTTTACCCGCAGAGGTCAACATCAGTCGCTTTTGTCAGCTTTTACAGCTTTTGTCAGGTCTGGGATTCTGTGCCCAAAATGTAATCGGGGGGGAAATTTGCGCTATAATTAGCAGCCTCATTTCATTGTACAAAGGTGGAGGGGGGACATATTGCTAGAGGACTCTGTTGTGACGGACCACCTTCTAATTAATTCAAAGCATCCTTGGCTCTGCTTCTTGTCTCTATCTTTTTATGCTGCCTTCGCTAGTATTTCTGCTTCATGTCCATTTATATTTCTGTCTGTTTGAATTCTGAATCCTGGATTTGAGCATTGGTGATTATTTGGATATGGAATACAAAATAGAAGGATACATAGGATAGAATCGCAGTTGCAATTTCTGTTACATGCTTTGTTTTAATTGTTGTTGGTTCGGATGCAAATTTGTGATCGTGTTGCTTGTTCTCCCCCACCCGAAACGCATGATATTTACATCTCTTTCCTGTTCCCTTATCTTTTTCAATCTCTTTCCAGTTCCCTTTACCCCTTTTTTAATCTCTTTCCTGCACCCTTATCTAAAACCCCCAAGTAGGTTAGGAAAGGAGTCGGCCTTCTCCGGAGATCGGCACGGGGGGCATCCCTTCCTCCCGTCCTTTCAATGTTGGTTTGCGGGTCTAGGGCGCATTGACACACCAAGTCCTTCCCAGGTGGCGGATCCGTGGCCAACAGTTCCTTGACCATGGATGTTGGGACAGTTTCAAGAAATCAAACTTTATGTCATCTTAGGATTATCCAATGAGACCCTCTTAGCCCTAGCCATTCTCTTAGCAGCATCATTAGATTTTGTGTTTGCTATTTTGGGAGAGTTGTTGATGATGATGGCTCTGTTTTTACTTCTTCGGCTTGGCATTCCACCACTTATTAAAATTCGTGCTTGGATCCTTTTGAGCTCTTCTCTACTTCTTTCTTCTCATTTGACCATTGCTTCTCTTATCTTATCATTACTTACAACATATTAGGGTTTACCCATTTCTGGGTCCATTCTTGAGCATGTGATAAGATGTTGTACATATTTTAACTTCATTAGAGTTAACTCTAGTCTCTATTTTAGTTCATTCATACTTTCTTGGTTACTACAATTCCTTGTAATAACCTTTTTTACATTGAGTCCCATTGACCTACTTTGCTCATTTGTGGACATTAACAGAATTATCTTATCTTATATATTAACACTACCCTTATTACAAATAGTCACATATTTGTGAATGTCTTTCCTTGTATTCTTGCAACATATGTGTTTTTTTACAACAAACAATTGTGTTCCTACCCACATGATTAGCAAAAGGGGTGTCATGATATTGAAATTTGAATTTATATCAGAGTCCACAGTGAGAAAAAAATCACTGGGACTCAACATGGTAACAAATTTGTGAGGTCAAAAGAGAGTACTATGGTCAAAAGGACCCTACGGAAATGAAAATGAAGACTAGGAAAACAAACTAAGAGGACAAGAAGAGAGAAGAGAAGGGGGTAGAGCTAATGCATGCATTCAAAGAGAAATAGTATAGAAATGTCTAATGGAGGGGATAATCCCTAACAAAAGTCATGTCGAGAAAAAAGCTAAAAACAAGACAATAAAGAAACGATGTCAATCCTCTATAACAAATGTGGTGTATCCATCCACCATTGTCGTGGTGTCACTCATAGCATACAAAGCCAACGAGCTATCAATAGGAAGGAAATTAGTGATTGAATATATCTCCAAGAAGGCCAATGAGAGGTCCAACATTGCAATGGAACATAGAGGAGACAAGCCTGTTTGCGAGAAGGCCAATGAGAGGTTTGACACCGCAACGAAACAAGATCGTCTTGTATATGTCAAGAATAGTAATGGAACATATATATATATATATATATATATATATATATATATATATATGTGATTTCAGAATTACGAGTATATTCGTCTATCCTATATCCAACAACAAAGGCATTCTTTAACAGGTCGGTGATATGCTTTAATCCTTGACCATTTGCTTGATCTCTTTTGATTTTCACAACTGCTATTGCTTGGGCTATTGATGTTCAATGTAATCTGGATAAACAATGAACACTACTTTCCTAGCTTATAAAAAAGTTTGAACCAAATACCTTACAAAACGAAGGACAATTTATATTTTATATCAACTTTAGATTTGGCTTCCAAAGAAAAATACAATATAAGTTTACAATCAGTGTATAATGCGAAGTTGTAACTCTTATGATAATGTTACTATGTCTATGTTGTATGTCTTATTTCTAATAATCCTTCATAGATGATTATGTATTCATTGTTTATATTCCCTTACAGATAGTTTTTAGGTTGGAAATTCTTGTTCATTATGTATATGATCTAGATTATCAATGGACCTCTAACAACACATTAATTCGCAAAATATAACATTGTTGAAGAGAATAAAACCATTCACATACAAAGGACAAATCAATTAAAAACTGAAACAAGAACTTAACTCATATGGAGAATTTGTACAATGAATCTTTGAGAATTGAATCATATAGAATGATGCAAACTATTTCTCACATTCAAACAATGTGTTTTATGCAGACATGTATAATGACATGTGAAGTGACATCATTGGGAGAAGAAGTGGTTCAACTTCCAATGGTTACTAAGAGATTTGGAGTCATGCACCAACCACTTGTGTCAAGTAGGCACTAATATGCAATTATTGATAGTTGGCAGTTTGCAGCCAAAATTGCCTCATATTTTCAAAATATAATTTTAAGGGCCCTTGAAGCATTTTGGGGGCTTGAATTTATGAGAAAAGCTAAATGTCCTATGAAATTGTTTGGTCGTCCCTAAAGAAGAGATCAATCTATGTTTTTCAAAAAGGTTTTATAGCAAATTAGGTCAATGGTTAAAAAGTTATGATCTTTGGAAGAGCACCTAACAAAAACTACTAAATTTCTCAAATTGCTAGTCTTCTACACCAAAGTGCCTTGCTGCTTGACTATAATGTGCTTCCCAAATTGTTCAACTGACAAAACATAGAGAAGCTAGGTGGCACAAAAGTCCATCGTCTATGTGGTAGTCAGCAACTTGTTACCTTGCAAATAGTGTCTAATATATGCTTGCAAAATCAAGGGCACTCTCATACAAGCAAGACCCGATGGAAGTCTCATGCCACCAAGATTGAAGGACCATGATCAATGTTGTGAGTTTACAAGAACTACAAAGGCCTATGATTAGTGTGAATGATCATTTCTTTGCCCAAGATGTAGTCCCTCCACGAAGGACATGCTTGGACAATTGCATGGAATCCCCTATCAACGTGGAGCACCTTTGAGCAATATTGTTCAATTTTTCATTGGGGTAAGCAATTGGATGCCCATGCTAAGCAAGAACTTTATAGATTCCATACATTGACATGTTTATCTCTTATTTGAAAGGGTTGTTGTAGATCTCGCAATGCAACCCATAATGGCAAGAAGATATCTATCCTATTGAAGTTTCTCCACCATAATGTCCCATCCATATGAGAGAAACTCAGACTTGGCATGGACTTGGCCGAAAAAAAAAAAAAAAAAAAATGCAATTTTTCATTGGAAAAAAGTTTTTTTTATGCATATCACAATTAATTAACATTATACAAATCCAAAATTAATACCATAAGTGATACAACCTTAAACTACACATGAAAGTTAAAAAAAACGCTTCAATTAAAGAAATTTTGATGCCTCCAAATATTCATGTATTGCTTATGATATAAAAAGGTACAAAATGTGTCAAAATGCCTCAATAGGCCCACAACAGTCAACTAATCTATCTAGCATCTTGCAATGCCTTTGCCCTTTGCCCTAGCTGAAGCTCCAGTCCTCTCTCTTTGTGCCTGTTGGTTACGAATCTGCCACTAGGATAGGATTTTAATCTATATGCGCCCTAGATTCGCCCAGCAGATTGAAAGGTCGGAAGGAAGGAATGCCTTCCGTGCCAATCTCCGGAGTAGGCCGACTTCCTATGTTTTCTCAATTTGGGTTTTAGCTCAGAGTGCAAGAAAGAGATTATAAATTACTGAAAGAAACATAAATATGCTTGTTTCGGGTGGGGAAGATAAGCAGCACAAAAACAAACCAATCACCACTACTAACAACAATCTAAGCAGAATATGTAACAGAAACCATTAATGTTACTTTATCCTATGTATCCCTCACTTTAAGCATTCCAGGTACACTTAATTGCCAATACAGTTATCCAGATAAGCAGAATAAAAGTAATCAGAAATATAAGCAACATGAGGCAGAAACGCTTAATGAAGGCAGCATACAAAATAAAGACAATCAATGGAGCCAAGTATATTTTGCATTCAAAAGCAAACGCACAACTACAGAAGTCTCCTAGCAATATATCTCCCATCCACCCTTATATAATTATATGGCGCAGCTATTTATAGCGCAATTTCCCCCCCGATTACAACTTTGGGCACAGAATCCCAGACCTGACAAAAGCTGGAAAAGCTGGCAAAAGCGGCAAAAAGCGGCTGATGTTGACCTCTGCGGGTATGGAATGTACTTGCAGCAAGGTCCGCCTGAAAACTTAGCAGCTACGTGGCAGTCCGGTAGATGAAACCTCGAGTCGGTTTGAATGAGGGTAGATGCGGTACAATATGTCAGTTCACGCTCGCACACCTTCTGTCACATCTTTGACTCAAATCTCGAGGCTGGACACCTGTCAGAATCTGATGGGGGGAAGAAATTGCCTTCAAAGCTCATCTTTTATCTCCCGCCCGACTTCGCACAAAATTGGAGCGCAGCCGGGCAGCACAGCGTGGAAGCAGCGCAGTCGGGAAGGCCTTCGTGCTTTAGAAATTTTCTGGGCAGCATTTTATCATCCTCCGCCCGAGTGCGCACAAATTGGTGAGCGCAGCCCGACTTCACTGCGAAGTCGGGCAGCTCAACAATTAGCCATTTTATGAAGTCTCCATACAAGCCAGCCCTACTATGCACTAACTTTAGAGCGCTGCCCGACTTCGCTGCGAAGTCGGGCGGTGCTCAACACTTAGAATTTTTTGGCCATTTTTCAATCAGATGCCGCCCAAGTGCGCATGAAATCAGGAGTGCAGCCCGACTTCGCTGCGAAGTCGGGCGGCTCAACACTTAGTCAATTTCTGAGCTCAGTTTTCAATCCCGCCCAGGTGCGCACAGACAGGCAAGCGCAGCCCGACTACGTTGCGCAGTCGGGCGAACAACATACTTAGAAGATTTTGGGGCATTTTTGCCCACTCAGAGAAACAGTTAGAAACATGGACAAGGAGCTAGAGAAAATGAAACTGATGGCAGAAAAGAAGGGGGATGGTGGAGAAGGGGAGAGAAGAAAGAGGGAAGGGAAAGCAACATCCTTACAAAAATTTGAAGACATAGCACCCCGTGCAAAATGTGACAACAAGTGCCCATGCCTCTTCCTCTGCCTTTGCCACTAACTCCTCCACCATACTTTCAAAATCATCCATTGAAAAGAGAGACTCTTGTTGCTCCTCCTCTGGCTCTGTGATCCATTTAGATGATGGATCTATCTCATCTAAATCAATGGCTTCATAATTTGATCTCGCAATTTTTTTGTGGTGGAGGCGAAGGTTGTATAAACAAATACAAGATCATTCAACTTCTATTGCATGAGTCTATTGCACTTCTTGGAGTGAATGTGCTCAAACATACTCCAGTTGCGCTCACAACCTGAAGCGCTACATGGTTGACAAAAAAATTTCATGGTGAAACGCTAAAGATTGGGTGTATACGCACCAAAGTCTTCCCACCATAAATCTAGAAAATGTCAAGAAAAAGGAAATTTAATAATTTATGTAAAATTGTAAATTGAGATTATTTTTTTAAAACAAAATCAATAATATTTTGATCCATAAGGGTTACCTAGCCTCAAAGTTGTCCTTCCTCAAATGCATTGTGGCGTTGGGAAAAGGTAGCCCTCACAACTCTTGTAGTCCTGCAACTCATCCTATATCATATTGAAAGTGTTCTCATCTAGCACCATCTGGGTAAGCAATTGTTGAATGCTTAACATCACCTCATAGTCAGCCTCGAATAAATCATCATAAAAGAATTAGGGGTTGAGGTGGTACAATGGGCTATGGGGCTAAGAAGTCCATTTTTTATCAATCAGTTCCCAAATGGGGTTGTATTTGGGCTCGAAATAATTGTAAAACAAGGCAATTGCCTTTGTGGCCCTATGGATGGCCTCATATACTTATCTCATTGGTGATTTTTCTCCATCAACAAGACGGAGAACCCTCACCAAAGGCTCTGACACCTGAAGTCAAATAAGAGATTTTAGTTATTGTTAGCAACTTAGCTATTTGAAATTTGGATTACAATTCAAAACTTGCAAATGGAAAAATAATTTAAAAAAAAAAAAACCACTTAGTCTTGTACCTTGATTGCCTCATTCATAGTTGTCTAGAAGGGCTCCTCAAACACATAATCGTACACACCTTCTATCCCACACTGGAAAATTGATATCTAGTAGCATCTTCACCATTCCACTCCTCACTCACAAACATCCTCTTCAATGCCCTCTTTGTATCAAAGAGGTTCTGCAATGTACTAAAGTCTGTGGCGAATCATGTAACTCCAACTTGCACAAGCTCCCTCCCATTAGTGAACTGCCTCATTAGCTGGAGAACCCACGTATGATTGTAGATGAATTTTGTAATACATTTGGCCTTATTTACAACCTCAAACACCCAAGGTAATTTCTCAATGTCTTTAAGAAGCAAATCGAGACAATGGCCTACACATGATGTCCAAAAAAACGTGGGGAATATTTCCTCCAAAATCCTTCTAGATGCCACATACGTTGTGTTGTCCATGATAACTTGAACAACATTATCCTGCCCTACTTCCAACACAAGCTCCTCCAACAACCTAGCAAGCATTTCGACACTCTTAACTTGTGTTGATGCATCCACTAACTTGAGGAACACAATTCCTCCTATAGAAGCAACCAAAAAATTAATCAATATCTGATTCTTCCCATTGGTCCACCCAACAAACATAATCGTGCAACCCTTTTTTCTCCATATCCTACACTGGTCTTCAACCAAGAGCTTGATATCCTCCATGAATTCCTGAAGGAGAGGGCCCCTAAAATCATCATAATTGGGCAGCTTAAATCCTACGCCGCAAACTGTGAGGGCATCAACCATTTCCCGCCAATATGGAGACCTCACCACATTGAAGGGAACATTGAAAAAAAAAAAAAAAAACTTGCACAAGCCTTCCTCGCGACATTGTGCCTTTCTTGGTTCCATGCAGTCATATACCCTAAAGCATGAGTTGTGACCCTAGCATGGAACGTTCCACGAAAAATGACTCCTCTATCCCACTCCTTGGGTTTGCCATAAATAGACTCGATCCACTATGGCACTACTGAAAATGGCTAAAGGTGTTGTCGATACCCTCTATACGAGGCCGCGAAGGAGGAGCATCCATAGCTTTGCTTGTTTTTCTTTTTAGTTTTTTCTTCTCTTCATAATATGCTAGGAGGGCATTGCATTCCCTCTGTACTTAAGGTTCCACCTTATCACATAGCTTGATGTCATGACCAGCTATCTTCACCAAGTGGTATTTGAGGCAGTTTACGCCTCCAGGAATTTTTTCACCATAGAAGTTACAATAGACCTCCCCTTTCTTCAAACCATCCTTTGCATACTTCCAAGTTGAATCTCCTTTTTCCATCATTATATTTCAACGCGGCTGCACTTGGAAACAATAATCAAGTAGTTAGAAACTTCAAAAAAGAAAAAAAAAAAGCCCTAGGATTTAAGCATTGGCTGAAACTTTGTATTTTTACCTCAAATGTATCTGTTGGGTGTATGTTAGATTCTTGAAAACTAAGAAAAGTTTGGCTTTAGAAAACAACTGAGTGTTTGTGTGGATCTGATTTCACCTTATCTCTGCTCTCTCTGCAAGTGGGAACAGAAAAAATGAGGCCAATTTGAAATATATATATATGCTATTTTCCTGTCATTCTGCCGCCACAGCTGAATTTTTTTTCTCAGACTTGTGCAACCAAAAAAAAAACTTACGAGTCAAAAAAAAAAACTCGGCAAGTCCAGAAAAACTCACCACGCTGAGTCCAAAAAACCCGGGAGGGCTGACTAGGGTGCAGACTATGGTCCCATCCCTCGAAATTGCTTGTCACATGATATATTTCTGGATAATCTTACCATCTAGCAAATGCAGCGACTATCCAGGTTCTGGATTCAGATTATTATCACTTACAGGCTACCATGTTGGTTCTGTACAAGTTCTCTCTTTGAAATGCCATGCAAAGATTTGATATTACAGACTGTCACTGCTTGGTTTGTTAAGCTTCAAATGGCACTCCTAAACTAATGTATGTTAGATATGAAGCATGGTTTTTTTTTTATATAACCCCTTTTAAATGGAGTCTTAGCAGAGTTGGTTACAGTCCGCAGTTTTGTAAACTGTCTTATTTATTAATATAAAATTTTACTTTGACTATAAAAAAAAATAGGTTTACTCAAAGGTCAGATGTAATACCACTTACTATAGTTATCTTATCCACCTTTGTTTCTTATCATATGTAGAGGCACATGCCTCTCTTTTTTTGATAGGAAGTGTCTACCAAGTTGTCGCTGAAAAGTATTCTTCTGGCTTTGTGAATAACCTCTGGAAGAAGTACCCTTTCAATCTCCCACTAAGCACATAACTAGCAATGTCAGGAAAAACAAACAAAATTCCTGCTCACAACTGTTGGTTACGAATCTGCCATGAGGAAAGGATTTGTTGTCAATGCGCCCAAATTCGCCCACCAGATTGAAAGGCCGGGAGGAAGGAATGCCTTCCGTGCCAATCTCCGGAGAAGGCCGGCTCCTATGGGGGGTTGTGATAAGATAAGAGTGCAGGAAAGAGATAAAAAGGTACAGAAAGAGATAAAAGGGTACAGAAAGAGATAAAAGTGCAGAAAGAAATTCCAAATGTGATTGGAGTTGGGTGGGGGGAATAAGCAGCACGGCGACGAATCAATCACCACTACTAACAGCATTCATCTACAAACACACATTGAAACTACAGCTATCAGCGATCCCATGTATCCTCTATCTATGCATTCCAAGAATACCTGGCCATCAAATGCTGGAGTCCAGAGTTCAGTACAACAACAAGCAATGACACAAGAAACATGAGGCAGAAATGACAAGGAGAGGCAGCATGCAAGATAAAAGACAGTAAGCAAGAGCCAAGTGTATGTCTGTATTTGAGGCAAACGCACAGCTACAATTGTCCCCTAGCAATATATTCCCCTTCCACCACTTACATTGAAAATGTGGTGGGTATTTATAGCCCAAAACTCCCCCCGATTACATTCATGGGCACAAAGTCCTAGACAAGACAGCAGCTGACACGAGCGGCTGAGGAGCTGCTGATGCTGACTTCTGTCGGGTCGGACTGTCCTTGCAGCATGGTGTCCCTGAAGGCGGTACAGCTACGTGGCAGCGCGTTGGGTCAAGTCTCCGGTCAACAGGAATGCGGGTAGGTGCGGTAGATGGCACTTCACATCGGCTTAAATGTTGACAACTAGCGCCGGTAGTGCAGCCCATACTTTGTCCTTGCGCGGTCAAATCTTGGCTCGAATCCCGAAGGTGGATACTTGTCGGATGCTGAAGCGTGACACGTGTCTGCCTTGAAAGGCAGTTTATCCAACTTCGCCAGGAATTCGGGCGCCATCGGGTTGCGCAGGAGGAAGACAGCGCAGTTGGAAGGCCTCCTTGCCTTGGCATTTTTTGAGTTGACTTCACCGAACTGCGCACCGGTCAAAGGGCGCACTCCGACTTCGCTGCGAAGTCGGGTTGCGCACCGATGCTTGGCTGTCTCCATCCGCTGTACAGACTGCGCACTGGAACAGGGGCGCACTCCGACTTCGCTGCGAAGTCGGGTGTCGCCCCAGCACTTAGCCATTTTCCTGATAGGCCATTCCCCTAGTGCACCCAGGAAGAAGGGCGCACTCCGACTTCGCTACGAAGTCGGGTGTCGCCCTTGACACTTAGTCAAATTTTCAATCGTTTCCTGTCCTGCTGCGCACGGGTTACCTACTGCGCTCCAACTGAGGGCCGCACTCCGACTTCGCTGCGAAGTCGGGTGTCGCCCCAACACTTAGAAACTTTTCAAGGTACATCTGCTGAAGTTTACTGGGGGAAGAAAGGGGGAAAGAAGAAGAGGGGAAGAAGCTGTGAGGGAGAGGAAGAAAGGGAGAGAAGAAGAAAGGGAAAATGAGGAGAAGGGAAGGAAAAGAGCAGCTTACATGTAGAAACCAAAAACATGGCACCCCTGTGCAAAATGTGGCAACATTCCTGGCGGCTCGCGGGGTGTCGAGCTCGCCTCGACGCAAAGAACCATGCCTTTATCCTTTGGGTGCAGAGGAACTTCCTTCCCCTGTCTTCTGCTGCTCTGGTCGTTTCCCTTGGGGCAACTGTTCTTCTTCGTTTTCACTTTCACCAGTCGCCTCCTCAGTTTCGCCTTCTGAATCAGAAGGCTCTCCGCTTCCGGCCTCTCGCTTGCTGATGCGTTCGACCACAGTCTTAGCTTGATCCCAGACTGCGGCTTGGAAAGGAGAGGGGTCGCTGATTTCTCTAAGTATCGCATGGAATGCAACGACCGCATGCAAGTCAATGGTGTGAAATCTTTTGCCCAACTCCCCAAGTGAAGAGTTGATTTTGCAGTATTTAGCCACCATTTGAGTGACCTGTGCTTCTTGAACTGGCTCTGTCCAGATATCGATTTCTGCTGTATCTGCTTCAAAGGACAGCCAGTTCTCTTTTACCTGTTCAAGGGTGAGGAGCTCGTCATCTTTGACATAGCTCGGACACCCATGTTCGGACAGAATACGAAAAGGAGCCAGGAGAATTTGTCTTTCCTGTTCTAAGGCGTCCAGCGCCTGCCTGGCTGCTCTGATCCTTTCCGTCCGGGCGAAGTAAGTGTGCAAGGTTACCCTTGCATTTGCCCACTCTGAGGCAAGACAGGACGTAGGGGAGATTCGGAAGCCATCGTGCTCTATCTTCTCAAGTTTCATAGCCAGGTCTAGCAATTGCCTCGCCTGGTGTTCGGCTTCCTCTACCACAGGCTTGCCCTGGGCAGATATTTCTTCAATTCTGGATAAGAAATCCAGAACTGTCAAGGACTTGACAAGGTTGGGCTTGCAACCTTGTTGCAGACTTGCGCGCATCTCCTTCGCCTTGCTCTTTGAAAAAGTCGCCGCTTGTAATGCTTGCTCTGCTAGCTGCGACTGCTCCTATTTCAGCGAACGCTGCAGTTGCGAAATCTGCTCCAGCGCTTCTTTCCTCTCTTGTTCGGCTGTCTGATGAGCAGCGGCCAGCTGGGTCTTGAGATCTTCAACTTCTTGCTGTGCTGACCCCAACTGCGCTGTAGCCCTCGCCAAATCTTCTTCGAGCTGCCTGGAAGTATTCTGCAGCTGGAAAAGCGCCTCCTGAGTTTCGAGATGCTTGACAAGGAGGTTGTCTGTTCTGCGGCAAAAACTGCGGATCTCATACTCCTCGTTGATATCATCGAAGTTCTTCTCCTTTGTCTGAAGCTCGTAGTCTGCCTCGGTCATATCACGGAGAGGCTTTTTCACCTTAGGAATCAGCTTTTCTGTCGTAAGCACTCTCCGATTTAGGTCAAACTTCGTGCGTTTGACCGGGGCAGCTATCTGAAGAAATTCACCAAGCAATTGATTCTTCTCATTAACTCCAAATATAAGGAATACATGCGGTTACAAACTGGTTAAACCACCTCGGTGGTTAGATAACAGAATTGGAGAGCGCCTACGAGCGCTTCTTTTATTATGCCAAGAATGGAATATCAACCAACTTATTCTAACATCCCCCCTTATTACATTATTGGCAAATCCCAATTGTATCCCGAAACTTTTCATATTTGATACGTCCAAGTATTATTTTTAAGAAGAGATTTATGTTCTACATCCATAGCCTGTTTCCACTGTGGTTGATCAAGTGCAGATTGAACCGTTGTGGGTTCGTTTGTATTTAATGTAGACATATAAAGTTTTTCTCCATCCTCATCTTCTTCCCTGTCATATTTGGTACTCACTGACAAATCATCAAAGTGTTGACAAAGTTCGTCAACCTCTGAAGTAGATTCTTCTCGCTCTCTTCCTGTTGTGTCATACTGCGAGTACATGGCCTATCAAGAGATAGATCTGGAAAGGATTTCAACTTAGCATCTCTCAAAGTGCTAGTATACCATTTTGGAACTTTTTGTTTTGGCTTTGGAAGTTGAACCTCCTTTTTAGGCTTTGCTTCATCTATGTATACAGTTGTGGATGTGTCTTTTGATGTAGGAGCTTCATCAAATACAACATCTCTACTTACATGTGTCTTCTTGGTCTTAGGATCAATCAATCGATAACCTTTTGAGTACTCATCATAGCCAAGAAAAATACACTGCAGGGTTTTCTCATCCAGCTTCCTTCTTTTCTGTTTTGGAATGTGCATGAATGCTTTACATCCAAACACCTTCAGATGAGAAATGGAAGGTTTCTTATCACTCCATGCTTCTTGTGGAGTCTTCCCTTGTAGAGCTCTAGTGGGTGCTCTATTTAGGAGGTATGATGTTGTGTTTACTGCTTCTGCCCAATATTGATCCTCAAGATGTGCTCCTTTTAGCATACATCGAACCATTTCCATCATGGAACGATTTCTTCTTTCTGCAACTCCATTCTGCTGAGGTGTATAGGCTATAGTCAGTTGTCTTTTGATCCCATGTTCTTTAAGAAACTCTGAAAACTCTTCATAGGTGTATTCCCCCCCTCGATCTAAGCGGAGGGTTTTTATCAAACATCCCGACTCCTTCTCAACAAGCTTCTTGAATTGTTGGAAGGTGAGAAACGCTTCTGATTTCAACTGAAGAAAGAAAACCCACATCTTTCGTGAGTAATCATCAACGAATAGTTGAAAATACTTTTTCCCACCATAGCTGGTTGGCATAGGACCACATAGATCGGTATGTACCAGCTCTAAAGGTTTTGCAGCTCGAGAGGAGCTTGCTTCAAAAGGCACTCGATGTTGCTTCCCCGCTAAGCAATCCGAGCAAACCGGCAAGATAGATGAGAGGGGCGGAAGACCTTTCACCATCCCATATTTGTGTAATTCAAGTAAATATCCAGAACTGAGATGCCCAAAACGCCGATGCCAGAGAGAGGTAGCCTCTTTTGTAGTTGCAGCCAAAGCAACATGGGAAGTGGAAATAGCATCGAGAATAAACAAACCATGTTTGTAAGATCCGGTTGCTACATGTTTACCACTGTGTGTGATAAAACATCTCTTCTGCCATTGACAACTCGAAACACGACTTCCATGTTTCTATCCAACATTTGTGTGACTGAAAGTAGATTATTGGCTAAGCCTGGAACATAGAGAACCTTTTCAATTTGACAATTACCATCAGGAAGAGACACAAAAATATCCCCTTCTCCTTTTACTTGATATACCTGATTGTCGACAATTGTGACTGGCTTACCCTCTTTTTCAACAAACGTATCAAACCAGGATTTATCCCCGTCATGTGTTTGCTAGCTCCTGAATCAATATACCATACAGCATCTATCCGGGAAGACGAAGTATGAGTCATGAGCACCTTGTGTGCTCGTTCGTAGTCGTAGTCGAATCGGACTCGGAGAATGTGAGTCTGAGTTGGATTCAGCATAAGCAACATGGCCTTTAGACTGCTTATGCTTATTGTATTTTTTCTTGTGCTTGCCCTTCTTTTGGGAACCTCTTTCATTTGGTTGCTTGTTTTTGAACCAACATCTGTTGGTGTCATGGTTATTCATATCACAAATTTTGCAATATTTTGTATCTTTTTGCTGAGATTGCTTCCCATTTCCTTTGGAAGAAGCACCTCCTTTTTGAAACTGGCCTTGTTGTTTACCACTTTGTTGTGTGGAGAGAGCATTATCCCGCATGTCATCTTTCTGGCCCTGAGTTGCCTCCTCGTCTGAAGCAAGTTTACCAGTTCCACAAATGAGACTTGTCTACCATAAACATTGAGAGAGGTGATCAACATCTTGTAGGAACTTGGTAATGCTCTCAAGATAACAGAATTCAAGACATCATCATCCACAGGTTTTCCCATAGCATTCAATTTTGCTTTCAAATCTGCCACTCGCATAGGAATATGTCAATCTGTTTCTCCGAACTCATACTGAGATTATGTAGTTGAGTTTGAAGATGGAGAATAGTGGATTGATTCTTCCCTTCATATACTGTGAGCAAAGCATCCCGAGCTATCTTACTAGTTTTTGCATCACAAATATGAGGCTGCACCTCATCCGTGGTAGCAAGTAAGATAAATACAAGACTCTTCCGGTCTTTCTTATCCCAATCATCTTGATATGTTCTCGTTGTTTGAGGACGTTTTTAGTGCAGTCACTACATCCCATAAATCTTCCAATTGAAGTATAGCTTTCATCTTTGTCTTCCATGGAACAAAGTTAGGACCTTTCAACAATTGGGAATCTGAGAGATACTTATGAATTGTGGCCATTATGAAGGTTCCTTATATCACCAATTGGTCTCCCTTTCTTTATACCTACGAGATCGTTATATTGTAACCATTCAATATACACCCGCCCTTACGTGAGGGAAACTATAGGTATATAGGAACAGTATACTACTCAATATGTACTCGCCCTTACGAGAGGGAGACTATAAGTACATATGAGAAGCACAATATATTGAACATAGGCGATACTGAAAGGGCATCGTGTTGTTAATGACACCTACCATAGAAAGTTTTATTCCGCCTAGCAAAATTCTGTCTGCCAAATAGCTTGATTTTCCCCCTTTGTCTGACAATTTTGCAAAGGAATATATGGATTTCCCCCCTTTCAAGTTGCAAATGAGACAAGAAAGTGAAAAAAAAATACCTAAAAAACAAGGTATGCAGCCGTCAAAAATCCATGTACAGGCGTCAACTGTATTCTGCCGGCGTCAACAGGTCTGTCCGTCGTCACTGTACCATTCTGGGCGTCAAAAACACCAAGCCAGCCGTCACTGGGACACGCAGGGCATCAACAGCGTGTTCCGCCGTCACAGGGACATGAAGGGCGTCAAACGACAGGTACGGGTGTCAAAAAAATTCCCCGCAGGGATTGGAACCGGGAACCTTCCGCCAAACAATAACCTTACTTACCGCCTGAGCCAGAGAGCCCGACGAGAAATATTATTCATGCGGTTTGTATTGTAAACGCGAGGGCCATAGAATCGGGAAAAAAAATAATCCCACATGGCCTGTGCGGCCAATGTGGGGGGGTTTTAAAAACGCCGAAAGCGTCTAATGCTTTCGGTTGCCTTCGGGCAACCACCCCGTCCCCGTCCTTTTGCCTCCCTGCCGCCGAACCTTCCCCGAGCCACGAATCACGCGCTTCCACGTCCCGCCAGTCTTGTCTCCTGTCTGTGTCAGGGTCTGTCCTCGGTCTGCGTTCCACGTCCCGCCAGTCGTGTCTCTTGTCTGTGTCAGGGTCTGTCCTCGGTCTGCGTTCCCGTGTCTCCTGTCTTCGGTCTGCGTCCTCGGTCCGTCAGTCTTGCTGTTGTCCGTGTCAGGGTCTGCTGTCTTCAGTCTGCATCCTCAGTCCGCCAGTCTCTTTGTTGTCCGTGTCAGGGTCTGCATCCTAGGTCCGCTAGTCGTTCTGTCCGCAGCTCTGATGCCATGAAGAAATTCACCAAGCAATTGATTCTTCTCATTAACTCCAAATATAAGGAATACATGCGGTTACAAACTGGTTAAACCACCTCGATGGTTAGAAAACAGAATTGGAGAGCGCCTACGAGCGCTTCTTTTATTATGCCAAGAATGGAATATCAACCAACTTATTCTAACACTATCCCTTCGGCCCTTCTGCGCTTAACTCCTTGAAGGAAAGAGGCAGATCCCCCCGCGGCTCTTACTGCCAGAGGCTGGTCCTCAGTGATGCTCATGAAATCAAGATCTTCCAGCTCCTGGGCCTGCTGCGGCATCTTTCCCGCGAACAATGAAGTAGGTGGGATACCAGAGGGGGTAGTAACCTTCGAGGGCGACCGGGTCCTAGGAGTGACAGGGGTTTGGCTAGACGGCGCTGGTAGGGTTTCAGTTGGCTGGGGCGAAAGATGTGGAGATGAAGGAGCGGCTTCAGCACTAACCGCGGGTGAAGGCTCTTGGGTTTGACTCAGGGATTGAAAGGCATTGGGGTCCTGAGCAAACTGGTCAAAAGAGTGAAAGTCGTTGGACGGCGGGGTGGCTTGCGATGCGGAGGATGCGGCTACGGCTTGCCCTGATGAAGTGGGAGTCGGGGTTTTTGCAGGGCCGACATGGACTTGGGCAAATGGCACAGAGGACGTACCTGCGGGCTCCGCCTGAGCCGACGCTGAAGGAATGGTTGCAGCCTGGATGTCCGCTACTGGTTCGGGGCTGTCTAAAGAGACAACCTCCGGCGCTGCTGCTTGTGGCTGCTCTGCAGGTGGTCTGCTGCACTGGCTCCAGCGGTCGTTTGGTCCTTTCGACCTTTTTCTTTTTCTTTTCTCCCGACGCCGTGGCTGGTCCAGAAGGGAGCGGCAATAAAGGGGCGGCAGGCGCTGATGTCCCCACGGTAAATTTGTACCTGGGTCGCGCTGGTAAAATACCTGCCGCACTTGGTTCACTGGCTGGCGGTGTGAGCGTCTTCTCTGTTGATGGAGGGGCCAGCTCAGGAATTGACCGCTCTGAACCTTGCGCCACTTCGGGCGCTGCCACAGAAGCAACAGGCTGCATTGGGCCCACCTGACTGCTGGAAGGAGTCGCGCTGGAAGTCGCCGGGGTTGACGATGACTGAGGGGTAGCCCTCCTTTTATGCCTTATGTTCGCGCCTCGGGGAACGCAAACTCGAAATTCGAGGGGCTGCCACGTGTCGACGTGTTGGTCATATAGTGCCGAAAACTCATCATCAACGGCAAGATTCCTCCGGCTTGACTTGTCGTGTTGCGTGCGACACCTCATTTTCCAGCATTCGAGGATTTTGTCCTTATGCCAGTTAAGCGGCGCCACCTTAGCGAGGAACTTCTTGAATCCCGCTGACTCCATTCGGTGGTCCGGGTTCCGTTCAGGATCGTAGGCGACCTCCTCACAGTAAAATTCATGCCATGGTGGCCATGATTGCATCAAATGAATGCGCCAGTGGAGGTCTGCACCTGTCAAATTTCTTCTTTCTTTCATGATTTCGGGTCTCGGACAGATGTGTGTGAACTTTCCCCGGACCCCGATTGGGTCGTATTTCCAGCGTTGAGGCAGCATTATCAGGCCCATCTCCAGCAGCTCTTGCTCAAGATAAACGTGCTGCCCGATTTCGAAGACCTGAATATTGGCCCAGGTCATAGGATATTTGAATATGTGACCTCTCTTCTTCCCCTGGCCAAATTCCTCTTCGACGTAGTCCATTTGCCGTGCCACCTCCATCCCGAACTGATGGTCTGTGCAGAAGTAGGGCAGCAAACACGGCTTCCCCTTGAATCCGTAGATTCGGACGACAGTGCCCTGAGTCAGCCGAAAGGTATCACCAAGCTTGTTGTCTGTCAGATGCTTTGTCATAGCCGCTGGTGGGCGAGTCGCGCCACGGTTGAACAGTCCCATTGCCTGGCCCAGAAAACCGACATTAAACTCGTAGAACGAGCCCTTCCGGTACAGGGCCTCAGTCCATTCGTACACGGGGAGTGGCTCTCCTTGTTCGTTTGCTTTCCTCAGGTTAGGGACGTTCATCCGGTAATGCATATGGTACAGGCATAGCCATGTGAGGAATGAGCAAAACCGGAAGTCCGTCGACTGCCTTTGCTGCAGTCTTACTAGGCTCGCATGAATCGCGTAGGCCAACCAGTCCGCCCAATCGTAGAAGATTGGGCGCTTCCCGCTCTTCTGCGCCGTGGAGTCGTAAAACTCCCCGTGCAAGATGCACTCGGCCATTGCCAGCTGAAACGGCCGCACCACTCTGTCTGAGTCGCAGCCAAGGACCCACGCTAGGATGATATAAATATATCTGTTCTCGAATCGGTCCAGCGGTATGGGGCCAGTCGGCCACTGTCCAGGATTCAGCGGAGTCTTCAGCTCTGAGTTAAGAAACTCTCTCATCCGCTTCGTCTGCGAAAATCTGCCGGTCTGCTCCTCTATGTTCACCCTTCTGATAATTGCGTCTGGGCTGTACTGAAGCCCTGGGGCGAACGCCGGCTGGATGCTCTCTCCGAAAAGAGTGAACAACACCCTTCCTTTGTTATCGCAGACCTGCCGCGCAGCTGGTTTATAGTATTCAGCAATTACTTCAACCAGCTCCGGACACCAGTGAGTCGGAGGGCACAGGAAATAATGAAGATTCGAATTATATGCGGCTCCGAGGTGGTGAGAAGGTGGAACCTTACCCACCCACTTTGCGATAGTCAGACGCAGCTTCGTGATGCTGATGGAGAACAAACCATCCTTGTATCCAGACAGACGATTGATTGGTGGCGGCGGAGTCTGACCAGCTACGCGCCTCTTCGTTCTGGATTTTTCTTTCTTGCCCTTCTGAGGCGCTGCGCTCTCATGGTCACTAGATTCTGGAGACTTGTCAGCTTCGCGCGGACTTACACTTGATTGCGCCTGTACGGGCGCTTTTCCCTTGTCCATCCTCGTTGAAACAATCAGAGACCGGGACAAATACTTCAGAGCTTGTCAGGCTTATTCTCTGCAGTCCGGGAGTCAGCTTCGAACTTATAAATTTTCTGGCTGGCGCCAGGGTCTTTTGTAGACGGTGACTGCTCATTAATGGCGCGAGGGAGGAAGTTAAAGCAGTTAACTCTGGGTTGGTGGAGGCGCTGTGATTTTGGCGGCTACGCATGGGCCCTTTTTAGAAAAACGTGCTTTGTTGGCCCAGGGCGCACCTTACCCTTTAAATGCGTCACCCTTGGTTATTGCGCAAGGTTGCCTTTTAAATGCGCCATCCTTGGTTATTGCGCAATCATTTAAAGCCTCCTTGGACGTTGTGCCGTTGCTGACGTCGCTGCCACCATTGGGCACACTTTTCAAAGGACCTTTTAATTAACCCAACTTTGCCATGCGTCGGACTTCGCACCGGGCCCACACTTGTGAACTTTTGGCGCTCTCCGTGATGAGCCGTTCGTGCTTCGCCCGGAATCGGGGGCGCGGTCCGACTTCGCCCGAAAAAGGGGCGCAAGTCGGACTTCGCCCAGAATTTGGGCGCAACCCGAACTTCGCCAAAAAAACGGGCGCAGCTTGGGTTTTGCACTTCAATTTTCTACGCCAGCTTGCCTACTCGGACTTCGCCCAGAGGGGATGGATTCGCCCGAAAAGGGGTTCGAGGTTCGCCCGAAACGGCGGCGCGACTCGGACTTCGCCCGAAAAATGGGCGCAGTCCGTCACTTAGGCATTTCCTTGTAGTCTGCTACCCAACTGCGCCCTTTGGAGAAGGCGCAGCCCGACTTCGCTGCGAAGTCGGGTTGGGCAGCCAGACTTAGACATTTTTAGCTCCTTTTAACTGCTCTCTTCCCTTCTTCGCCCCATTTGATGAGCGCTGCCTGACTTCGCTGCGAAGTCAGGCATTTGCCTCGGACTTACTTGGGCTACTTGGAAAACTGAAAAACTTGAAATAATTACATGCTGAAAACTTTAAAATGCAAAAAGGGAAATCTGTACAAAGAAGGGCCTTTTCGGGCGCCTTCAGTGGTGGTACAATTTGAGGTGGAACCCGTTGACGGGAATGGGGAGAGGATGTCCCTCCATGTCCCGAAGCACATATGCATTGAATTGATTAACCCGGGCAATCTGATAGGGGCCCTCCCAGAGGGCATCAAACTTTCCATGGTTGCCGGGTTTGGCCTTGAACGAGTCCCACTTTAGCACCAGGTCCCCGATTTTGAAAACTCGGGCAGTGGTACCTTTTGCGAACCAGCCTTGAGTGGCTTTGGCGTGTTTTGTGAAGGCCTGGTACGCTTTCTCTCTGTCTTCCTCCAACTGCAACAGTTGGCAAAGTCTGTCGTCTGTTGGATCCCCGCTGCTTCTTTCCTCATCGAGCATCCAAAGAGCGGGCATCTCAATGTGCGTTGGCAAGACAGCTTCTTTGCCATACACGAGCGCATAAGGGGACGTTTTGATGGACTTCTTGAATGAAATTTTGTCCGCCCATAGCGCCCGGTTCAGGAGTAGGTGCCAAGTCCTCTTATTTTTCTCCACTGTCCTTCGGATGATCTTCAGTAGGTTCTTGTTGGTGGACTCGGCGAGACCGTTCCCCTGCGGGTAGTAATTGGAAGACATCTTGTGATAGATGCCGAATTTGCTGGTGTACTCCGTGAGTACTGCGCCTGCGAACCCCGGACCATTGTCCGTTACTATTGATTCCGGGACCCCGAAACGGGTGATCAAGCTTTCGAGGAACCTGATGACCGTCTCTTGGTCGGCGTTCTTTGTAGGGATCGCCTCTGCCCACCGTGTGAAGTAATCGGTGGCGGTTAAGATAAACTTGTGGCCCGCTGCAGAGTTCGGCGAAATCACCCCGATGAAGTCCAGACCCCATTGCTGAAACGGAGTCTCGGCTTGGATCGGTTGAAGGGGCAGGGGTGCTTTTCTGTTTCTGCCAGCAAATCTCTGGCATTGATCACATTTGCTACAGACAGCATGAGCGTCTGTAAACAGAGTGGGCCAGTAGTACCCAGCTCTGATTATTTTCAAGGCCGTGGGCCTTGCGGAATGATGACCTCCAGGCATCCCGGAATGAAATTCTCCGAGGACCCTGGATCGGTCTGCTTTTCTGACGCACCGCAACAGGATGCCGTCGATGTTTTTAAAATAAAGCCCCTCGGGGCGAAGAGTGTACTTCAATGCACCTAGCCGAAACCTCCTTCTTTGTGAGGCATTCATGTGGTCTGGACATCTTCCGGTGTAGAAGTATCTCACCAGTTCATCTGTCCAGTCGCACTCCTCGGGTAAGGAGTTGGCTAGGTTGATGCGTGTTGCTGGGTCCTCCCACTCGCAGGCGGATATCTCGGCTGCCGCACTTCGGGCTAGCTCCTGGCACAAGGCTCGGCCTCTGATTAGCTTGGTTGGCCGCACTTCGATGTCGAACTCCTGGATTTTGGCAATCCATCCTGCCCTCTTGTGACCCGGTTCTCCTTGTATGATAAAGCTTCGAACGTCCGGGTGGATCACGAAGACGGTGATCTTGCTCTGGGAGACAAAGTGCCTGAACTTACGGAGAGATTTCATGACAGCATGTACCTGCCGCTCTATAAAGTTGTACTTTTCTTCGTGCGGCTGGATCACTTGGCTCAGGAACGCTATGGGGCGCTCCTCGCCATCTTCTCCCTTTTGGGTCAGGACTGCGGCGTAACTCTCTGGTTCTCCCACCGCGTACAGGATGAAATCCTTGGAGTAGTCCGGGTTTATCAACACCGGTGCTTGTGCAATGCGAGCTTTGATCTCCTCGAAGGCTTGCTCCCTTTCTTCAGTCCACAGAAATTCTGTGTTCTTCTTCAGCAACTCGGACATAGGCTTGATTACTTGTGCGAAGTCCGGTATGAACTTCCGCACGAAGTTGATTTGGCCGAAGAAGGACTGTAGCCCTTTCTTGTCGATTGGGGCGGGCAAGCGGAGAAGAGCCTCTGCTCTGTCAGGATCTATAGCCAGGCCTTTCTCGGAGATGACATGCCCCAGCAGCTTTCCTTCTTTCACCGCGAAGACAGATTTCTTCGGGTTTATGGAGATGCCGAATTCACGACACCTTTCGAATATTTGCCGCAGGTGGGGAACATGATCTTCTCGCTTGTGAGAGAAAACAGTCATGTCATCCAAGTAGATGACAATCACTTTGTTGAGCAGCTCTCGGAAGGCCAGGTCCATGGCTCTTTGGAATGTGGCGCCAGCATTGGATAAGCCGAATGGCATGCGTTGATAGGCGAACGTCCCCCACTTGGTGGTGAACGCCGTCTTGTGCTGGTCCTCATCCTTGACCCATATCTGGTTGTAGCCGGAAAAGCCGTCTAAGAGGGAAAATCTCTGGGCTCCAGCAACTATATGGAGGATCTGATCGATCTGGGGAAGCGGGTAATGGTCCTTGAGGGAGGCCTGGTTTAGATTTCTGAAATCGACACAAAGACGAATGTCTCCGTTCTTCTTCCTCACAGGAACCAGGTTCGCAACCCAGGATGAATGCTTGATGGGGTAGATGATCTTGGCCTCCAGCATCTTCAAGAGCTCGGCTTTCATCATGGCCTCGATTTTTGGATTGACGGCCCTCTGCTTTTGCTGGAATGGCTTGGCGCCATCTTCTAGCTCAATGGTATCCTTGGATTATTTCTCTGTCATACCCCTTCAAGTCTTGGTAGCTCCAGGCTACTATGTCAGGGAACTCTTGACATAATGATCTGATCTGCTCGAGTTCCTCTGTGGTGCAGTCTGTCCCGACCTTGATTGATTTACCAGGTTCCAGCTCTAGGTCGGCATACTGCTTCGGGTCTACTTTGATCCTGTGAGATATGGCTCTGTCATTCTGATCAAATAGACTCTCTAGGGTAATCAGTCCTTTTGGGACATGATTATTTTTCAGTTGTATCAACCCCTCATATTGCTCGTCATCAGGGTCTCTACCTTCGATTGCACAGGCTTCATTTACCAAAAATGTGACGATCTCCTCGTCACAGCTAAACACCTGCCAGTGGGTGTCCTTATCAGGCACAGAAGGCCTGTAAATGGTACGGACCGGCTTCGGCTTCTGGACAGTGTCATCAGCCGGAACGTACCTGGCTCCAACAGACGCCAGAATGTCAGCATGCTTGTTTTTCTCTCGTGAAATAGCCTTGACATTCAACGAGTCAAAAGACTCCATCAGATCCCAGACCCGATTTCGGTACGCCTTGAGATAGTGCTTTTTGGAGGCGCACTTATTCGTGATCTGGTGGCACACCAGCTCTGAATCTCCGTAGATCTGCAGATGTTTGATTCCCAACCTCTCCGCCTTTCGCAGTCCCAAGCACAGGGCTTCGTACTCCGCCGCGTTGTTGGTACAGCTCCAAGCCAGCCTGTAGGTGTAATCCTTCTGGATCCCGGTTGGGGAAACCAAAAGAACTCCAGCACCGGCGCCATTTCTGCATCGTGCGCCGTCAAAGAAAAGCTTCCACAGCTTCTCAGGTGCTGGTCCCACTTCTCTCCTTGCTGACTTGTCAACTCTCTCAGGCTGAACAATGGTGTAACAGCCTTGCTCTGTTTCAATCACGGCGTTGAAGTCCCGCAAGGAGAATTCATCTTCTACTTGCAGCTGCTCGAGAGCTTGCTCCGTCATGTCCACTGTCACCAGTTCTTCCTCCGTCAGCTGAACCATGCAATCCTCAGGCTCTTCTCCGGGTATCTTCTCTACTAGGTAGGTGGAAGGCTTTTCATTGAAGATTTTCAGTCTCCTTCCTTTGAAGGGCACTTCCATGTGCGAGTAGTCCAGAGAGAGATATCCTCCCAACTTCGCAGTGAACTCCCTGGAGAGACACATGCCGAAGTAGGGTTCCAAGTCGACGACCACAACCTCTTGGATGACCACAATGTCGAGAGCTTTGTGCAGCCGAATGGGGATGTCTTTTATGACACCGACTGTCTTGACAGGGGTGCCGTCTAGTTGCAGCACGCCTTGGCTGCTCCTTGTGTACTCCATCCCGATTTCATCGCAGACGGCTCTCGGCATTACGGTCGTGGAAGCACCAGAGTCCACCATGCAGTTGTGTACTATATACCCTTGCATCCGTAAAGACAGATAAAAGGGAGGTGGTCTGTTCTTCCCAGTGGCTGAGACTGTCAGGGGTTGCACCAGGACAGCGGGTTGTATCTGCTTGCCATTCTTCATGATTTTCAGGGATTCTTGCAGCAGATCAACCTGGCCTGGGAGCTGAAGAGCATCATACATGCTGATTCTTGCGGGAGTTCTCTTCAACTCGTCTACTATGCTGTAGCCCGAAGTGCTTGCTCCTTCCGCTTCTTTCGCCGGCTCGTACTTTGTCCGGTACTGTTGAGTGGCCTCAACTCTCTGCCTCTTGGTTAGAGACGGATATCTCAGCCTCTCCTGAGCTTGTTCTTTTGTTTCAGCTGGAGGCTGAGCAGCGGGAGCTTTAGCCGGAAGAGCTTTGGCAATGGGAGGCTTGACTGCGGGAGTCTTCGCCGGAGGAGTCTTATCTTTGGTTGTGTAGGGCCACAGCCTCTTGTACGGTGGTATCTCCTCGGGTTGCGCCTTGTCTCTTCTAGCGTACACCTTTAGGGGTTTGGCTGCAGCTTCGGCAGACTTCTTGTTTTCCTTGGCGGGAGGCGGCATTGGAACTTCGTCTGAAACGGCGAAATTGCTCTCGTCGCCCAGGATCATGTAAAGTTCTTCGTCCTCAATGGCGCTGCCGGCCAAGGTCTGGAGGTAGTGTTGATGCAGTGTACAATCATCCTCATCATGCGGGTCGTTGCACGTGGTGCACCAGTTGACCTGGTCGGAAGTACCAGGTTCATCCTCTATGGCAGCATTCCTCGGAGGGGGCCGCCGTTGCAAATGTTGCTCGGGGGGCCGATCCTTTGTCAACGCCGGGGGCGGATATGGCCTCCTTGGAGCTAGGTCCATCTGGGCCTGCTTCTTTTTCAGAACAGTCATGTCGTTAGACATGGTATGATAGCCAGAGGCCAGAGCCCGTACCTCCTGTAGGATTTGATTCTGAATATCATGGCCAGGAGGCGGCGGCAATTGAGCTGGGGGAGGCAATGCAGCCAATGGAGGAGGAGTGGAATATTGTGCATGCTGCGGGGGAGCAGGAAGTGCTGGAAAACGTGGAGGACGAGGAGGCGGATAATGAACTTGAGGCGGGCCGTAAGGGTTCACGGCCGGCGCCGGGTTCCATTGTTGTTGGGGTTGCTGTCCTGAAGTGGACGGCTCCGAACCAGAAGCTGATGGATACTGCGATCGGGGAAAATCAGGGTAGATGGGCGGTTGCACTCTGTGTGGAAGCCTGCCGATGGAGATGATGTCCATTTCAGCTTGCTGGGCAGCTTCGTACAGAGCGGGGAATGTGTTGATTCTGGCAACCTTCAGCAGCAGGCAAATGTCTGAGTTGAAAGATCTCAGGTAGTAGTAGGCGGCCTGACCTGCTGACGGTCGGAGTTCACGAGGGACTCGTTTCCAAGACCTCGCAAACCTGATGTTGAAGTCTGACACCTCCTCTTGGGGGTGTCTCTGAATACTTTGGAACTGATGCAGCAAAGAAGAGGGATCAGCAGACTCGTTGCATCCTTTCACGAGCCTGCCGGCTAATTGTCGCCACCCTGTGATGGATCCCTCTGGCAGTGATCTCCACCAGTAGAGAAGCTTTCCCCTTAGGGAAAGGGCCAGCAGACGGGTCTTCACACTTTCATCAGTGATGGAGTGTAGCGCGGCCAGGGCAAGAATGTCCTGGATGTGTTCATACGCCGTCTTGCCGTAGCCGTCGTATGTAGGGATAGACTTTAAGGCAGCAAGGGGCACAGCTTGCTGTCCGACTAGGGCCAAGGGCCCCGTAGAATCCACCGCCGGGAAGAGGTCGTCTTCATCCAGATGATCAGCCATTTCCGCTTCTGATCCGGTAGTGTACTCGGTATCGGAACTATCCGAAGAGGTAGATTCTTCTTCGGCCTCAACTTGTTCAATCTCGGCTTCGGCTTCTTGGATTTCAGCCTCGGCCTCTTCTTGGATTTCTTCTTCGCGAGCTTGGTAATCAGCCAGCCTGACGCGCTCGCCTGGAGCGTCAAGGTCAAGTTCGTAAAAGTCGGGCTGGTTCTCCGGATTCCTTGCTCGCCACCTTCTTGTTTGCATGAAGGCGTTAGGACCGGTCTTCACGGACTCAGAGAGTATTTAGGTTCGTGCAGAGTCGCCAGGTGCTCTGATTTTGAACAGCAATGAAGCGAGCACTAGTACTTCGATTCTGTTTGGGGGCGGGAAACTACCATGTCCCACCGGTTAAGACCAAGCAACTGCTGGTGCCAGGTGGAGACGGGTTAGAAATTCCTCGTGAAATATGGGACCTTGGTCCCACCGGGCGTGCCAGAGAAAACTGTTGGTTACGAATCTGCCATGAGGAAAGGATTTGTTGTTAATGCGCCCAGATTCGCCCACCAGATTGAAAGGCCGGGAGGAAGGAATGCCTTCCGTGCCAATCTCCGGAGAAGGCCGGCTCCTATGGGGGGTTGTGATAAGATAAGAGTGCAGGAAAGAGATAAAAAGGTACAGAAAGAGATAAAAGGGTACAGAAAGAGATAAAAGTGCAGAAAGAAATTCCAAATGTGATTGGAGTTGGGTGGGGGGAATAAGCAGCACGGCGACGAATCAATCACCACTACTAACAACATTCATCTACAAACATACATCGAAACTACAGCTATCAGCGATCCCATGTATCCTCTATCTATGCATTCCAGGAATTCCTGGCCATCAAATGCTTGGAGTCCGAGTTCGATACAACAACAAGCAATGACACAAGAAACATGAGGCAGAAATGACAAGGAGAGGTAGCATGCAAGATAAAAGACAGTAAGCAGAGCCAAGTATATGTCTGTATTTGAGGCAAACGCACAGCTACAATTGTCCCCTAGCAATATATTCCCCTTCCACCACTTACATTGAAAATGTGGTGGGTATTTATAGCCCAAAACTCCCCCCGATTACATTCATGGGCACAAAGTCCCAGACAAGACAACAGCTGACACGAGCGGCTGAGGAGCTGCTGATGCTGACTTCCGTCGGGCCGGACTGTCCTTGCAGCATGGTGTCCCTGAAGGCGGTACAGCTACGTGGCAGCGCGTTGGGTCAAGTCTCCGGTCAACAGGAATGCGGGTAGGTGCGGCAGATGGTACTTCACATCGGCTTTAAATGTTGACAACTGGCGCCGGTAGTGAAGCCCATACTCTGTCCTTGCGCGGTCAAATCTTGGCTCGAATCCCGAAGGTGGATACTTGTCGGATGCTGAAGCGTGACACGTGTCTGCCTTGAAAGGCAGCTTATCCAACTTCGCCAGGAATTCGGGCGCCATCGGGTTGCGCAGGAGGAAGACAGCGCAGTTGGAAGGCCTCCTTGCCTTGGCATTTTCAGAGTTGACTTCACCGAACTGCGCACCGGTCAAAGGGCGCACTCCGACTTCGCTGCGAAGTCGGGTTGCGCACCGGTGCTTGGCTGTCTCCATCCGCTGTACAGACTGCGCACTGGAACAGGGGCGCACTCCGACTTCGCTGCGAAGTCGGGTTGCGCCCCAGCACTTAGCCATTTTCCTGATAGGTCATTCCCCTAGTGCGCCCAGGAAGAAGGGCGCACTCCGACTTCGCTGCGAAGTCGGGTTGCGCCCCTGACACTTAGTCAGATTTTCAATCGTTTCCTGTCCTGCTGCGCACGGGTTACCTACTGCGCTCCAACTGAGGGGCGCACTCCGACTTCGCTGCGAAGTCGGGTGTCGCCCCAACACTTAGAAACTTTTCAAGGTACACCTGCTGAAGTTTGCTGGGGGAGGAAAGGGGGAAAGAAGAAGAGGGAATGAAGCTGCGAGGGAGAGGAAGAAAGGGAGAGAAGAAGAAAGGGAAAATGAGGAGAAGGGAAGGAAAAGAGCAGCTTACATGCAGAAACCAAAAACATGGCACCCCTGTGCAAAATGTGGCAACAACAACCAAAACCAGAACCACAAAATGATGCCTTGAGTAAACCAGTATAGATAGAATAGGGGCTGGGAAAACACCTAGACTCCCTAGATGAGGCATTGTTACCAATTTCTTTGTAACCACAAAGGTCGATTTGACAATGCAAATTCGGACTATCATCACTGTTGTTTATAGAAAAGAGATGAGCTCCAAGAGTGGTGTTGGTTACGAATCTGCCATTAGGAAAGGATTTGGTATAATGTGCTCCAGATTCGCCCACCAGATTGAAAGGCCGGAAGGAAGGAATGCCTTCCGTGCCAATCTCCGGAGAAGGCCGGATTCCTCTCGTCAGTCCATAAGAATTCAGCGTTCTTTTTCAGCAGTTCGGCCATGGGTTTGATCACTTGTGCGAAGTCCGGTATGAACTTCCTTACGAAGTTGATCTGGCCAAAGAAGGACTGTAGCCCCTTCTTGTCGACTGGGGCGGGCAAGCGGAGGAGGGCTTCGGCTCTGTCAGGATCCACTGCAAGGCCTTTCTCGAGAGATGACATGTCCCGACGAGCTTACCTTCTCTTACCGCGAAGACTGATTTCTTCGGGTTAATGGAAATGCCGAATTCACGACATCTCTCAAATATCTGCCGTAAGTGGGAAGCATGATCCCCTCTTCTGTGAGAGAATACAGTCATGTCATCCAAGTAGATGACAATGATCTTGTTAAGCAGCTCTCGGAAGGCCAGGTCCATAGCTCTTTGGAATGTGGCGCCAACATTGGATAAGCCGAAGGGCATGCGCTGATAGGCGAACGTCCCCCATTTGGTGGTGAACGTTGTCTTATGCTGGTCCTCATCTTTGACCCAGATCTGGTTGTACCCGGAAAAGCCATCTAGGAGGGAGAACCTCTGCGCTCCAGCAACTATATGGAGGAACTGATCGATCTGGGGAAGCGGATAATGGTCTTTGAGTGAGGCCTGGTTAAGATTTCTGAAATCTACACAGAGACGAATGTCTCCGTTCTTCTTCCTCACGGGGACCAAGTTCGCAACCCAGGATGAATGCTTGATGGGGTAGATGATCTTGGCTTCCAGCATCTTCAAGAGCTCGGCTTTCATCATGGCTTCGATCTTCGGATTTATAGCCCTTTGCTTCTGCTGGAATGGTTTTGCACCATCTTCTAGCTCAATAGTATGCTGGATTATCTTTCTATCGTACCCCTTCAAGTCCTGGTAGCACCAGGCTACTATGTCTGGGAACTCTCGACATAATGATCTGATCTGCTCGAGTTCCTCTTTGGTGCAGTCTGTCCCGACCTTAATTGTCTTTCTAGGCTCAAGCTCCAAGTCGACGTACTGCTTAGGGTCTACTTTGATCCTGTGTGATATCGCTCCGTCATTCTGATCAAAGAGACTTTCTAATGTAATCAGTCCTTTCGGGACATGATTATTTTTTAACTGTATCAACCCCTCATATTGCTCGTCATCAGGGTCTCTACCTTCGATTGAACACGCTTCGGTAACCAAAAATGTGACGATTTCCTCGTCACAGTCAAACACCGCCGGTGGGTGTCTTTATCGAGCACGAAGGCTCGTAGATGGTACTGGACCGGCTTCGGCTTCGGACGGTGTCATCGACCGGAACGCACGGCTCCAACAGACGCCAGAATGTCAGCGTGCTTGTTTTTCTCACGTGATATGGCTCTGACATTCAATGAGTCGAATGACTCCATCAGGTCCCAGACCCGATTACGATACGCCTTGAGATAGTGCTTCTTGGAGGCGCACTTGTTCGTAATCTGGTTGCACACCAGCTCTGAGTCGCCAAAGATCTGCAGATGCTTCATCCCCAGTCTCTCCGTTTTTCTCAAACCCAAGCACAGGGCTTCGTACTCCGTCGCGTTGTTGGTACAGCTCCAGGCCAACCTGTAGGTGTAGTCCTTCTGGATCCCGGTTGGGGAAACCAAGAGTACACCCGCACCGGCGCCATTTTTGCATCGGGCGCCATCAAAGAAAAGCTGCCATAGCTTCTCTGGTGCAGGTCCTACCTCTTTCTTGGCTGACTTGTCAAGCCTCTCAGGCTGAATGACGGTGTAGCAGCCTTGCTCAGTCTCGATCATGTTAGGAGGTGAAGTCAATATCCAGATCTCCAATGTTCTTCAGCAGAGAGGTGCATGGTGGTGCAGCTTATAAAGAGGAAACAAACAGTATTCTGTAGTCTTCCTTTGGGAGAGGAAACAAACAGTTTTTGGACTCTTCCTTTGGAAGAGGAAACGAACAGTTTTTGTTTTTTCTATAAAAGGGGAATGACCCCTTGCATGTAAATGATGATTGAATGTAATTCTGCCGAAATCAATAAAAGATCAAGCTGCCATTGCCCCGTGGTTTTTCCCGCACATTGCAGGTTTTCCACGTAAAATCTGTGTTACTGTTTTTTCTTGTGTTATTGTGTTTTTCTGCTTGCACATAATTTTGCTATATTTTCTAACATCTGGTATCGTAGCCTAGGGTTTTGTGCGAGTGGGAGCTGCAACAATGACTCGGAAGTGTAACCAAGTTTGAGATTGAAAAGTTTGATGGCAGGAACTTCGCCCTATGGAAGATGAAGGTGGAGGATTTGTTGGTTCAAAATGACCAAGCCCTAGCCTTGAAAGGGGTCGCGAGTAAACCAAGCAGCATGAAAGATGAGGAGTGGGCAACGCTGGATAGGAAGGCGGTTTCTACAATCCGTCTATGCCTAGCGGACTCCGTCTTGTTCAATGTTGTTGAAGAAAAGAACCGCGGAAGCCCTTTGGAAGAAGCTTGAAAAGTTGTATGAGACGAAATCTGCAACAAATAAGGTTTTTCTGAAAAAACAGCTTTACAACCCTAAGGATGAAGGAGGGCTCATCTTGTGGCAGATCACTTGAATGAGTTTAATACCCTTATCAATAAACTGGTTTCAATTAATGTGAAGATGGAGGATGAGGACAGAGCTATCACCCTACTTTGTTCCCTCCCGGAGACTTGGGATCATTTGGTGATGACCATCAACAATTCATCATCAGGAGCTCTAACTTTTGATGATGTGGTAGCCGCTTTGTTGGCAGAAGAGTTGAGGCGGAAAACGTCTTTGGAACCCTCAACCAATGAAGCCCTAGCTGTGAGAGGTCGATCTTTCGAGAAGAGTCAACAAAGTAGATCACAGTCCAGATCTAAGTCTAAAGGACGCAAGCTGAAAGGGAAGTGTTGGCATTGCGGGAAGCCAGGGCACTCAAAGAAGGATTGTTGGCAGTTAAAAAAGGAAAAAAATGGTGAAAAGCAATTTCAGCCTTCAGCTGAGGCCAGTACAGTAAATTCTGGAGAGACGGCAACATGTGAGGCTTTCTGTATCAGCAACAGCAGATCTGTTTTATATACCTGGGTTTTGGACTCGGGTGCATCTTTCCACATGTCTCCTCACAGAGACTGGTTTGACAAATATCAGCCATATAGTGGTGGGAAGGTCTACTTGGGTGATGATCACCCTTTAGAAATTGTGGGAAGAGGGGACATAAGGATCAGGCTGGACGATGGTAGAGAAAGGATGTTATGTGATGTGCGACATGTGCCAGATTTGCGGAAGAATTTGCTCTCAATCAAGATGATGGATAAGCTAGGGTATTCTGTCACTTTCGGTAACAACTATTGCAAAATTACCAGAGGTGCTATTGTAGTAGCAAAGGGAGAATCTTATGGGACCCTATATCGTTTATGCGGTGATACGGTGACAAACCATGCAGCAGTAGCAACTTCAGTTCAGGATGCAGTAATGCTATGGCATCAACGCCTAGGCCATATGAGTGAAAAAGGTCTGAAAATTCTGCATGACAGAGGTATGCTTTCTGGGATTAAGTCTTGCAATTTAGACTTGTGTGAGCACTGTATTTTTGGTAAACAAAAGAGGGTTCGGTTTACTGCAAGCCCTGGTAAGAGTTCTGATTTTCTGCAACTTATACATTCGGATATATTTGGACCAGTCCCCACTCAGTCCTTAAATGGTGCCATCTATTTTCTGACATTTATAGATGATTATTCTAGGAGAGTGTGGGTTTATTTTCTGAAGAAGAAGTCGGAAGCTTTGCAGAAATTTAAAGAGTTCAAAACTCGAGTAGAGAAAAGTTTGGGCAAGCCTGTTTTATGTCTTAGGTCAGATAATGGGGGTGAATATTGCTCCAAGGAATTTGATAAATTTTGTACGCAGGAAGGAATTAAGCACCAGAAGACTGTACCATATACTCCACAACAAAATGGTGTGGCTGAGCGGATGAATCGCACAATCATGGAACGTGCAAGAAGCATGCTCAGCGCATCCATGTTGGATAAAAGGTTCTGGGCAGAGGCTGTTAATACAGCTGTTTACCTCATTAACAGGTCACCTACAGCTGCGTTGGATGGACAGATTCCAGAGGAGGTTTGGTGTGGTAAGCCATTTGATTACTCTCATTTGCGTACCTTTGGCTGTGATGCATTTGCCCATGTGCCTAAAGAAAAAGGTCCAAACTTGACCCGAAGTCAAGCAAATGTGTTTTTCTCGGCTATGGAGATGCAGTAAAGGGGTATAGACTGTGGGATCCTACTGCCCACAAGGTAATTATTAGCCGAGATGTTATTTTTGATGAAAAATCCATGCAAAGGAAGGAGGTACAGCAAACACCTAATGTTGTACCAGTTGAAGTAGACATGAACGAAGATGAAAATGAAAATCAGCATGCTGAAATTTTTGACTAGCATGCTGAATTTTTGACCAGCATAGAAAGAAAAGAAGTAGAACAGCAAGTAGAGCAGCCACAACAGTCACAAGACCAAGAGCCACAATCAACAGATCATTGGGTTAGAAGATCTACACGTCCACAAAAGTGTCCGGAAAGGTATTCTCATGTTTATCAGTCCTCTTTTGCTTTGTTAACTGATGATGGTGAGCCTAGTTCATTTCAGGAAGCTAGAGAGTCTGAGAATGCAGAAAAGTGGAGGAAATCCATGGAGGAGGAAATCGAGGCACTTCGCAAGAATAAAACGTGGGAACTTGTGGATCTCCCACTTGGAAGAAAGGCTGTTGGAAACAAGTGGGTTTACAAAGTGAAGAAGAACAGCGATGGGTTGTTGGAACGCTATAAAGCTCGCTTGGTGGCAAAAGGCTATGTGCAAAAGTCAGGTATTGACTTTAATGAAATTTTCTCTCCAGTTGTGAAGATGACTACTATTAGAGTTCTACTTGCACTTGTAGCAGCACAGGATTTAGAACTGGAGCAGCTTGATGTAAAGACTGCTTTCTTGCATGGTGATCTTGAGGAGGAGATTTATATGGATCAGCCTGAGGGCTATGAGGAAAGAGGCAAAGAGCATTTGGTTTGCAGACTGAAGAAATCTTTGTATGGGTTGAAACAGGCGCCAAGGATGTGGTACAGAAAATTTGACACCTTCATGAAGAGCCAAGGTTTCAGCAGGAGTGAAGCTGACCATTGTGGATACTATAAGAGGTTTGATGATGGCAGTTTTATTATTTTGCTGTTGTATGTTGATGATATGTTGGTTGCAGGCCCCAGCATGAAGAAAATCATTGATCTTAAGGCTCAGTTGGCTAGGACATTTGAAATGAAGGATTTAGGAGCAGCAAACCAAATTTTAGGGATGAAGATACACAGGGACAGAAAAGGAAGAAAGATCTGGTTAAGTCAAAAGTCATATATAGAAAAGATTCTGCAACGCTTCAATATGCAGAATGCAAAACCAGTTAGTACCCCACTTCTTTCACACTTAAAATTGTCTTCCAACCAATGTCCTAGAACAGAAGCAGAGAAGACAAGCATGTCTCGTGTACCGTATTCATCAGCAGTAGGAAGCCTCATGTATGCCATGGTGAGCACCAGACCGGATATTGCCCAAGCAGTGGGAGTAGTTAGCCGGTACATGGCAAATCCTGGTAAGGAGCATTGGAATGCGGTGAAGTGGATATTTAGATATTTAAGAGGCACTTCAGATGCTGCTATTTACTACGGATCGGATAGTTTGCAAGTTAAAGGTTTTGTGGATTCTGATTATGGTGGAGATAGAGATGGGAGAAAGTCCACTACAGGATATACTTTCACTCTTGCTGGTGGAGCTGTGAGTTGGGCTTCTAAGTTGCAGTCTGTGGTGGCTTTATCAACCACTGAAGCAGAATATATTGCAGCGACTCATGCCAGCAAAGAGGCAATTTGGCTAGAGCGACTGTTGGGTGACTTCAAGGTAATGCAGGGGAAAATTACGTTGCATTGTGATAGCCAAAGTGCTATTCAGCTAGTGAAGAACCCAACATTCCATGATCGCACGAAACACATTGATGTCAAGTACCACTTTATAAGAAATGTGGTGGAAGAAGGTAGGATCCTGTTGCAGAAAATCGACACCGAAGTGAATCCTGCAGATATGCTTACTAAGCCGGTCAAGACAGAGAAGTTTGAGTGGTGCAGAACTTCTCTGGGCTTGCTGAAAATGTGATAAGGGCAGCATTGGGCAATTGGCACTTGGATGGAAAAACATAGGCAAAGAATTCCTGTATATCGACTTCAAGTGGGAGAATGTTAGGAGGTGAAGTCAATATCCAGATCTCCAATGTTCTTCAGCAGAGAGGTGCATGGTGGTGCAGCTTATAAAGAGGAAACAAACAGTATTCTGTAGTCTTCCTTTGGGAGAGGAAACAAACAGTTTTTGGACTCTTCCTTTGGAAGAGGAAACGAACAGTTTTTGTTTTTTCTATAAAAGGGGAATGACCCCTTGCATGTAAATGATGATTGAATGTAATTCTGCCGAAATCAATAAAAGATCAAGCTGCCATTGCCCCGTGGTTTTTCCTGCACATTGCAGGTTTTCCACGTAAAATCTGTGTTACTGTTTTTTCCTGTGTTATTGTGTTTTTCTGCTTGCACATAATTTTGCTATATTTTCTAACGGATCATGGTGTTGAAATCCAGCAAGGAGAACTCATCCTCCGTTTGCAACAGGTCATGAGCTTGCTCTGTCATGTCTACAACCACCAGTTCTTCCTCCGTCAGCTGAACCATGCAGTCCTGTGACTCTTCTCCGGGTATCTTCTACACTAGAAATGTGGAAGGCTTCTCGTTGTAGATCTTCAGTCTCCTTCCTTTGAAGGGCACTTCCATATGCGAGTAATCCAGAGACAGATACCCTCCCAGCTTCGCAGTGAACTCCCTGGAGAGACACATGCCGAAGTAGGGTTCCAAGTCGACAACCACGACTTCTTGAATGACCACTATGTCAAGAGCTTTGTGCAGCCGGATCGGGATGTCTTTGATGACACCGACTGTCTTGACAGGGGTGCCGTCTAGTTGCAGCACACCTTGGCTGCTCCTTGTATACTCCATCCCGATTTCGTCGCAGACGGCTCTCGGCATTACAGTCGTGGAGGCACCAGAATCCACCATACAGTTGTGTACTATGTACCCTTGCATCCGTAATGACAGATAGAAGGGAGGTGGTCTGTTCTTCCCAGTGGTAGAGACTGTCAGGGATTGAACCAGAACAGCAGGTTGTATCTGCTTGCCATACTTTATGCTCTTCAAAGATTCCTGCAGCAGATCAACTTGTCCCGGGAGCAGGAGAGCATCATACATGCTTATTCTTGCGGGGGTCCTTTTCAGCTCATCCACTATGTTGTAGCCTGTAGTGCTAGCTCCTTCCGTTTCCTTCGCAGGCTCATACTTGGTACGGTATTGCTGCGTGGCTTCGACTCTCTGTCTCTTTGTCAGAGACGGGTACCTCAGCTTCTCCTGAGCTTGTTCTTTTGTTTCAGCTGGAGGCTGAGCAGTGGGAGCTTTGGCTGGAGGAGCTGCTTTTGCTGCGGGAGGCTTGGCTGCGGGAGCTTTTTCCTTGGCTGTGTAAGGCCACAACCTCTTGTCAGGTGGCAGCCCAGCAGGTTGCGCCTTGTCTCTTCTGGCGTATACCTTCAAGGGCTTTGCAGCAGCTTCAGCAAACTTCCTGTCTTCTTTGGCAGGGGGCAACACCAGATCTTCCTTTGGGACGGCAAAGTTGCCTTCGTCATCCAGGAACATATAGAGTTCTTCGTCCTCTATGGCGCTGCCTGCCAGAGTCTGGAGGTAATGCTGGTGCAATGTGCAATCTTCTTCTGAATGCAGGTCGTTGCACGTAGTGCACCAATTGACCTGGTCAGAAGTACCGGATTGGTCCTCGATGGCAACATTTCTTGCAGGAGGCCGCCTCTGATCTCGCCGTTCTGGGACTTGATCTTTTGTCAGTGTCGGAGGAGGATATGGCCTCCTTGGAACAAGGTCCATCTGGGCCTGTTTCTTCTTCAATATAGTCATGTCGTTGGACATGGTGTGATATCCAGAGGCCAGAGCCCGTACCTCCTGGAGGATTTTGTTCTGAATATCATTGTTTGGAGGCGGCAACTGAGCTGGCGGAGGTAATGCAGCCAATGGAGGAGGTGCAGAATACTGCGCATACTGAGGGGGAGCTGGGAGTGCTGGATAATGCGGAGGAGGCGGCGGGTTAGGATAGTGTATTTGTGGCGGGCCATAAGGATTTACAACCGGCGCCGGATTCCATTGCTGCTGGGGGTGCTGTCCTGAAGTAGACGGCATCACACCAGAGGCTGATGGGTACTGGGATTGAGGAAAGTCAGGGTAAATGGGTGGTTGTACCCTATGCGGGAGCCTGCCTATGGAAATGATATCCATTTCAGCTTGTTGGGCAGCCTCGTACAGGGTAGGGAACGAGTCAATTCGGGCTATCTTCAGCAGTAGGCAAATGTCTGAGTTGAAAGACCTCAGGTAGTAGTGAGCAGCCTGACCTGCTGAAGGTCGCAGTTCGCGAGGTACTCGTTTCCAAGACCTCGCAAACCGTATGTTGAAGTCCGACACCTCCTCTTGGGGGTGTCGCTGGATACTTGGAACCGATGCAATAAGGAAGAGGGGTCGGCGGACTCGTTGCATCCTTTCACGAGCCTGCCGGCTAGCTGGCGCCACCCCGTAATAGATCCCTCTGGCAGTGATCTCCACCAGTAGAGAAGCTTTCCCCTTTGGGAAAGGGCCAGCAGACGGGTCTTCACACCCTCGTCAGTGATGGAATGTAGCGCATCCAGGGCCAGAATGTCCTGGATGTGTTCGTACGCCGTCTTGCCGTAGCCATCATATGTAGGGATAGACTTTAAGGCAGCAGGGGGCACAGCTTGCTGTCCGACTAGGGCTAAGGGCCCCGTAGAGCAGCCATGTCTTCTTCTCCTCCGGTAGTGTACTCGGTATCGGTACCGTCCGAGGATGTAGATTGCTCTTCACCCTCAGCCTCTTCGATTTCGGTTTCAGGCTCTTCTATGCGAGCTTGGTGATCGACCAGCCTGGCGCGCTCTCCTGGAGCGGCAATGTCAATTTCGTAAAGGTCAGGCTGATCTCCCGGATTCCTTGCTCGCCACCTTCTTGTTTGCATGAAGGCGTTCGGACCGGTCTTCACGGACTCAAAGAGTATTCAGGTACTTGCAGAGTCGCCAGGTGCTCTGATTTTTAACAGCAATGAAGCGAACACCAGTGCTTCGATTCTGTCTTGGGGTGGGAAACTTCCATGTCCCACCGGGCGTGCCAGAAACTGTTGGTTACGAATCCGCCATTAGGAAAGGATTTGGTATAATGCGCCCCAGATTCGCCCACCAGATTGAAAGGCCGGAATGAAGGAATGCCTTCCATGCCAATCTCCAGAGAAGGCCGGCTTCCTGTGGGTTTTTAGTGTGTCGGCTAAGAGTGCAGGAAAGAGATAAATTGCGGAAAGAGAATCCAAATGTGATTGGAGTTGGGTGGGGGGAATAAGCAGCACGGCAACGATCAATCACCACTACTAACAGCAATTAAACACAAAACACACCATAGAAACTACAGCTATCATTCATCCTATGTATCCTCTATCTATGCATTCCAGGAATACTTAATCACCAAATACTGGAGTCCAGAGTTCAGTACAACAGTAAGCAATGAAATAAGAAACATGAGGCAAAAATGACAAGGAGAGGCAACATACAAAATGAAGACAGTAAGCGGAGCCAAGTATGTATCTTGTATTTAGAAGCAAACGCACAGCTACAATGGTTCCCTAGCTATCATTCATCCTATGTATCCTCTATCTATGCATTCCACCCCCTTTACAATGAAATGATGTGGCTATTTATAGCCCAAGTTCCCCCCGATTACAATTGCGGGCACAAAGTCCCAGACCAGACAATAGCTGACAAAAGCGGCAGAAGAGCTGCTGATGCTGACTTCTGTCGGCGAGGACTGTACTTGCAGCAAGGTCTCCCTGAAAGCTGTACAGCTACGTGGCAGTGCACCGGGTCAAACTTCTAGTCGGCAGGAATGCGGGTAGCTGTGGTAGATGGAACTTTACATCAGCTTAAATGGGGGCAGCAGGCGTAGGTAATGCTGTCCATGCTTGTCCTTTATCCCGTCACATCTCGGCTCGGATCCCGAGGCTGGACACTTGTCGAATTCTGATGAGTGACACCTGTCTGCCTTGAAAGGCAATTTATCCAACTTCACCCGGGATCAGTGCGCTATCGGGTAGCGCAGATGGGAAACAGCGCAGTTAGGGAGGGCCTCCGTGCCTTAGCCAATTTCTGGCTTGCTTGATGAATCTCGCCCAACTGCGCACCGGTCAAAGGGCGCACCCTGACTTCGCAGCGATGACGAGTTGCGCACCAGTACTTAGCTGATTTTCCCGCTGTTCGGATTGCGCACCAAAAGGGAGCGCACCCCGACTTCGTAGCGAAGTCGGGTTGCGCACCGGTACTTAGCTGATTTTCTGCACACTGCTTTCCCAAGTGCGCACGGGCAGGGGAGCGCACCCCGACTTCGCTACGAAGTCGGGTTGCGCTCCCACACTTAGTCAAATTCTGCTCCCTTTCAGCCTGCCTTCGCACTTCGCATCCCCTACTGCGCTCAGACTTGAGGGCGCACCCCGACTTCGCTGCGAAGTCGGGTTGCGCCCTGACACTTAGAATTTTTCAGGGAACACTTGCTCAGTTTTGGGAACTTGACTGGGGGAAGTACAAGGGAAAAGAAGGGAGGAATGAAACTGCAGGAAAGGGGAAAAGGAAAGATGGAGAAAGGGAGAAAGAGGAGGAGGGAAGGAAGAGCAGCACACTTACAGACTTTGAAAACATGGCACCCCATGCAAAATGTGGCAACAAGTAGCATCCCAATGGGACATTATTGCTATCAATTTAGATGAGATTTTGTCTTTTGTTTTAGCTACACTGCACTGAAATTTGGAAGTAGATATATTCATGAGGTTGTAATCTGGTAAGAAATGAGCATTTTGCCAGAGTGCACCACAAGATAACATAAATAACAAACCTCTATATTCAAAAACCATAACTAATTACTACTCTGTAAAAGGTAAAGCTTATAATCTCTTTTGGCTTGATTTGATTCCACTGTTTTTATTATACACTCCAGTTGAGAAAGGGATGCTTTAGGCATACCTATTTGACATGGTAAGATATAGTCTTTTACATGATCCATTGGTCTCTTATGTTTATTTGACCATGGTTAGTGTCACCCTTCTCTCTGGTCCCTAACAGCATTTTAGAAAAGACCCCATAAAATTAGGTTGGAACTAGAAGGCAATTAAGAAACACTACATAATACTTCTGAGATGTCCACGACAAGAATTGAGAGCATCAAATTTTAACTTAAAAGAAATATTCCAAACTTGTATGTGGCAAGAGTCTACCAGTAACACTATATGTCTTAGATATAGATGAAGTGATAATGGTGCGCTCCAGCATGCCAGGTAGGGAAGCCAAACTGATGTGTTCTAAATCGAATGTTATATGTTCATAAACCTGTATCACACAAATAGATTAGACAATATAATGGATATAAGGATTAGTAACTTGAAAGATATAAAATGACCTTGGATAACTAACAAGCCTATTTCCCATGATCTTAGTGCTAGACCTTAGGTTCTAGGTGACATGCATGTTTCTAATTGGACGACTCAATGCAATGAAACTCTAAAAAACAAGCTTAGAACAGGAACAATCTCATTTCCTCAATCATGTGTCTAGCTACAAATAACAAGTAGAGAAAATTGGTCATGCAAACCTCATCAGTAATTGCAAGGCAATCCATTCTGCAGCATGTTTCTGCAATCATCATAAGTTCATCTCTGCTGAAAACCTTTCCTGTTGGGTTATGAGGACTATTGCAAACTGTGTTAGCCAAATTTATAGTGTATACATAATGTACCAAGACTTCCTAATTACAGTATTCAAGAAAATTAATAGTAATTGGCTAAAAGAACATAACTTATCTGGTAAAATTTTAAGCTAATGTTAACCATCAAAAGCTAAATATAACCCCAAAATTTTATATTTACAATCTCATATTAGGGTTTCCTTCTGTCTTATATAATGGATGTTACATAGTTAAACAACATAGTTTGTGCTTATGAAATTAAAATCCACTTGTAATGGATATTTGTATTGGAAAGCAAAGACAGGTCCATCTTAAGTTGGCATTTTGAAATGGAAAAGTCTTTGGTCAAATGGGATGAGCTCAAATGGTTAGAAGGCATGGGCTTCCAGTGTTGAGACCCACGTTCAGAACTACCCAAGTGACATTTGCAATGAAATGTCAAAAGGATAAAGTGTTAGTTGCGTCGCCGTAAACTAATGTATCCAACTGGGGTGCAGCATACCTCAACAGACATGGCCAGGTGCAAATCCTGGATGAATATGGGGGAAGAGATACTCTATGGCCTTGGCAGCTAAGCCAAAGGTTGCCCCTACTAAAAGAGAACTTTACCAACCAAAAAAATAAAGAAATGTCTGGCCAGGTGCAAGTCCTGGATGAATTTGGCGGAAGAGATACTCTATGGCCTTGGCAGCTAAGCCAAAGGTTGCCCCTACTAAAAGAGAACTTTACCAACCAAAAAATTAAAGAAATGCAGTTGTCTTTGGAAATGTAATCTCCCAAAATTCTCAGATAGAAGAAGCCAACAGAGGAAGGTGCTAACTAAAGAAATAAAAATATTGACAAATAACTAAACTATAACCATCTTTGGAAATGTGACCTCCCAAAAGCCCCGAAACAGGCTGATAGTAGAATATATATATATATAATTTCTGCATAAAATTAAATATATACACTTCTGTATAGAATTATAGACAGAAATAAGTAAAGATGCGAAATGGATGAAACACAAAACATTATTAAATCTCGTGTAGAATTACATTGCGTAGTGTCAAATTTTAGTCTTTCTTTAATGGTTCCTCGACCATAGATGCGAGGAGAGTCTTGAGGGGTTGGACTCTATATCCTCCCAGGATTATCCAACCAAGCCCCCTTAGTCCTGGCCATTCTTTTGGAAGCAACATTAGAACTTGTGCTGACCCCTTTGGGATGGTTGGTGATAATGACAAGTTTGTTTCTACTTTACATCCCACTACAGATTAGGGTTGACACTCAGATCGACTTGGCTCTTTTCTTTCTTTTTGTTACCTTGACTATTGACTCTCTCTTCTCTTCATTCATAATTTTTAGCAAGTAAGAATTCACCCATTGTTGGGTACAACCCTTGAGGCTGTAATATGATGCCTTACAATTGTTCAACTTTAGCATAGTATACCCTAATTTCTTTAGTCTGGTTTAAGTTATTTTTATAATACCTTTTTGGTTACTACAGTGCATTGTAACATTAATAGAATTATTTTATCTTATATGACATTAAACACATCATGCCAAAATGGATCAAATGAAATATATCATAAACTTAGGTCTAGACTAACATATCAGCAGCAGAAGGTACATGAGGAGAATGTTCATCCTCCTCTGGACAAAATGCAAGCAAGTAAAATGTCCAAAATGGGATTCTCAAGGTTAATACACCTGTCATTTTTTTTGTCTATTGTGTACACTTCTTTCTTGTGGGACAGGATAAAATTAGAATGTGCAACAATAGATTCTTTATTTTATTTTTTATTTTTTTCCCTTAAATAAAAGTTATTTCATTGTCAAGTTTTTCTTTGCTCTTTTCATCTCATGTTAAAGGCTTTTCCTATAAAAAAATATTTTTTTTTGTTAAAGATGCTATGTGTGCCCAATTTGGGCCTTGTATGAGATCACACAACCCCTCAAAAACTCAAAATCTGGATTAAATATGTTAAAATGCTGGAAAATAAAACCCTAGAAATATCTAAAAACACCCTTGAAACTATAAAAAATTAAAATATGTAGGAAGTCTACGTGATGAGTTTCTCAAATTTTAAGGAGTTTTGATTTCTGAATTTGGAAAAAGGGGATACCCTAGCAGTTTTCTATGACATAGGCTCCATAGTATGCATAGCATTGAATCAAGTTGCAACATAGACCAAAATTAAGTAATTAACCTATGTATGACTGAGACTTTCACTTATATGATAGTGCTAATGCTAGGATTTGCAAGAAATGTTTCACATCCTCATACCATATTAGGGATGGTGAATACAAGACTGTGGATGGTGTGGATAGGAGTCGGCAAGTGAGCAACTTTGCCAATGTTAGCGATGAAGGAGAAGCATCAATTAAGGTGCTCAAGAAGGATGTCGTGAGAATGTTGAGAGAGATCAAGGATGACATGAAGAAGAACAAGGACATCTAGTGCACAAAGTGTAAACATGAAGAACGCACTAGTGACCAATGTCCCAATCATGTTCACTGTAACATCTATGAGGTGCACAAACATTCATTGGCAAAGTTTCCCTTCAATTTCAGGAGTAAAAAGAACCAAACATGAGTAGTCCACATGGGAAGAAAGCACTACTAGCAAAGACTACAAAAATAACCGCCAAGGGAAGAAGAACATGAACCAGAGCAATGGAAATGTAGCAAGTGTTAACCATGTTCAATACAACATGAGTGGGAGACCTGTCATACAGTGTCGCAAGTGCCAAGAATGAGGGAATTCTGCATGTGACTACACAAAAGTTGCTAGTCCAAATGCACCCACCATGTGCAAATGGTGTGCACCTAGAAAGCACAAAGAGGATGGTTGTCCCAAATATCAAAAAAGGGGCAACTCTAGTTTAGTTAATTTGATATAGATTGGAGCAAGTGACTGAACCAGAAATGGCGACTAACCACGATCTAGTTGTTATAAGGACTAAAGTGAGGAAAAAGGTCAAGTATCCTCATCCAACCATCAAGCAAGAGCAATGGCAAGAGGATCGGGTAAGGATGAAGAACGCCATGATGGTAGCATGAACAACGATGAGACCAATCAAGGATGCAACATACACCCACTAGTGATGAGGCAACAATGCCACAATGCATTTCACGTCAACTATTGCAATTAACCGTCCCGATGAAGCTAAGATGCAATCAACTATTGCAATCAAGCATCCCAAGGATGCAACATATAACCACTCATGATGAGGCAACAATGCCACAAAGCATTTCATGGCAACGCTAATGAAGACAATTCTTGACTTGCATGAGGTAATTGGTGAGATGGTGCGATCACCCATGTATGGTGATAATGATCACAAGGCATCACCACCTAGTGAGCAAATTGTAATAAATAAAAAGTAGAGGTTTGTTGACTACTACATGAAATTAGCTATGTTGATGATTGATGTCATGAAGTAGTCGATGTTGCTACATATAAAGTAGATGGGGCATACACTGATGCTTGTCATTTTCGACAGTGGGTCAAGTGTAAACATGCTCCCAAAAAAGACATGAATGGAATTGGATTCCCCAACCCTATGGCCACCCAGTTTTAGACTCTTGGAAGTTGACCAATTTGGCATAAAAATGAAGAGAGTTTAACAAGACAAAATGTCACCATTGCTGGACAAACCTTTGTCCTAGGCTTTTGCCATGATCACCTTGCAAAAAGTGGCCTACAATACCTTGGGTCACAGTTGGCTAAGGATGGAAAAGGTAGATCACAGCTAGAAAGACCACTTCACATTCCAAAAAGAACACCACAAACATATCATCAACTTGAAGACCCATTTAGCGAGTTAGCATATTGCATCCTCAGATAAGATGGATAATTCTGAGTCTAATGATAGAGTACATACAAGACCTAACATGAAGTGACAATGTCCTGGAGTTAGATGAATGTAGAAAATACAAGCATCCATTTGATAACGATCTCCTTCATTGGCAAATGGAGAATTATGATGTATTCCATAAGGATTCCTCTACTTGGACGTAGAAGAAGATAATGTAGATCAAAAGAGGAAGACAATACCACTTGACCCATTTAAAGTCGAAGAGTTGAGCAATGTTGCAAGCATGAGAGGCAAATCAAGTACAAACACACTAACAGAGGAGGAAGAATGACCGAGCTTTCCACCAAACTTTCCAAAATACACAGTTAGTAATGCACAACTTGATTCTAAACCCACACATTAATTTAATGCACAAAAAGAAGTCAAGGCACCTAAAACTACCCAATATGAAGGACCAAGAAAGGTTCAAGTGCACCTTAGAACAACAAATGAGAAGTTTGTCAACATTGACAATGATTGGGATCCAATACTAAAGGAAACAACATTTAGGATCTTCATGCAACATAAGTAGGTCTTTGCATGGACATATGAAGACCTCAAAGGGATTCTACTAGAGCTATGTGTGTGTCGAATACCACTAGTCCTAAGGGCACATGCAATGCGACAAAGGCCATGACACATGAACCCCAAATATGTAGAGTTTGTCAATGCAAAGATTGAGGAGATGTTGAATGCAAACATCATTCTCGAAGTGACTATGAGCGATTCGCCGATCATGATCAGTACAAAGGGGGCCACACAGATCCAAAATATGTGGACTTCAAAAGCTTGAATGTGGGGACAACTAAGGATCCCTTTCCAACTCCGTTTATTAATCCTATTATCCAAGAAGTAGCTAGTCATGAGATATATTCATTCTTGACGAGTGCTCAAGTTATAATCAAATTAGTATAGCAAAGGAAGACAACGTGAAGACAACATTTGTCATGAAGAATGGTATATAGGCATACAACAAGATGCCTTTTTGGTTGTGTAACGTGCTAGCAATGTTTCAAAGGATAATTTTGTACATAATCGAGGAGACATCAACTAGGAAGTTCTTGGTATTCCTTGATGATTGGTCATTGTATAGGCAGAAGGAATAGCATCTCAAGGGCATTGGAAGAATGCACGTAGTTCAACGTGAACACTTGCCTTTCATTAAACCCTAAGAAGTGCAAACTAATAGTCCCTTACAGAAATCTATTGGGGCATGCCATTTGCAGTACGAAGTTGAAGACGAATCCCAACAAGATCAATGTAATATTTTGAATGGAAGAGCCCTACAATGCCATCTCTTTAAAATCCTTCATGAGGAACATGGGATACTACTTTGGGTTCATTAAGAACATCATATACCTATCAAATCCCCTTGGGGTTCTAACACAGAACGGTGTTCCTTTCAGGTGGATGGAGGAGCATTAGAAGACCTTTGAGGAGTTGAACGTCAGAATCATTAGTGCACCCATTATGGTTCTTTGGATTGGGACAAGGAATCCCATGTCCTCATTGACACATACAACTTCACAATTGTGTATGGATTGGCATATAAGGACAGTAGTAGGTTGGATCGACTCATTTATTTTGCAATGTTGATGTGTCAAGCAGAAAAGAACTATTACACAATGGAGTGCAAGGCACTCGAAATGGTTTACATGATGTTTGGGAAGCTTACAACACGGTAGCTTGACTGGGAAGATTGTAGCACTAGCACCCATCAAGGAATAACAACACTACAAGCATAATGTATGTAACAAATAGAGTACAATAAGAATGTAACAATAGGGATGAATCAGCTACAAGCTTACTGCAATGGTAAGGGCTTTGGGCTCTCTTTGAGAGGTCGAAGGTTCAAACCCCACTCGGTATAAGGGGACCAGGACCCCTCATAAAAACCTATGTAAACTCGTTGAAAAAACAATAGGGAGGAATCACAATCAAAAGTAAAAATCTATGATAAAAGTGGAAGTGTCATCATCGTGGTAAATGTCTTTGTTACAAAGTCAAAACATCTTGGAACATTCTTTAACCAATTGATTGTATGATGTATCTATCTAAGAAGTGTCTAGAATGACGAAACTCATACCTACTTCCATAAATGAATAGAAGCAATCCATCCACTCAAATCTTGTACAAAAAGCGTAAAAAAGGGACGAAAGAAAGAAGTATATAGTGGGCAAATCGCTATATTATTCATATATAGGATATACAACACTTCGATACAATGGATGGAACGGCGGGGGTATTTATACCAATACCAAAACATCAATTACATAAATTAACCTAAGTTGACATAACAAAAGGGATTCAGGTTAATTACAAGTTATAAAGTGGGTTTAAAATTGCGGCCCATAGGGCTTACATAATAAAATAATACAATAAATAAAATACATTTGTACAATGATTGCCTATAGGCCTATACAAGATTGCATCATACAATGTTGGCCTTGGCCATAAGTCAAATTACACTTTCAACACCTCCTCATAATCTGAACTAAGGGACCAAGGAGAGAAGACATTAGTGACAATAATATCTTTTCCCCCAAAATGGGTGCCCTAGTAGGCCTTCGTACTTGAGGAAGACTCATTTGGATCCCTCTCATCATCTAGAAGTTCGTTGATGGGTAAATGCCTCTACACAAGAATATCCTTATGATGTGTCGTAGTCATCACCGCCAATATTAGATACTCCTGCACATATCCAAAGAACACCTCTGCTATGACTCCATATGAGGAAGAGAAGCCAAGAGTACTCCCTCTAAAAAGCTGCTCCAATCTTCTATAGTCGCATTAGGCGAGGCTTGGAAGCATTGCTTTTCCTTTTACAACACACTTCACCTTATTTGGAAACTTCAACTTGCCCTTGGGCCACCTGATTTTTGTCACCAAAAGAGGCTTTGCATGAACTTGTTTATGAGAAGAGCCATTACAAGATTCCAAGAGTACTGTTGGTCACAAATCCGCCACAGGAAAGGATTTTCGTATGTCTACGCGCCCTAGACCTGGACCAATATTGAAAGGCCGGAGGGAAGAGATGCCCTCCGTGCCAATCTTCGGAGAAGGCCGGCTCCTATACTAAACTACTGGGGGTTTTAAGATAAGAGTGCAGGAAAGGGATTAAAAGAGTAAGGGTGCAGGAAAGAGATTAAAAGAGTAAGGGTGCAGGAAAGAGATAAAAGGTACAGAAAGAAATGTAAATGGCTGATTTAAAGGGGAAGAACCGGCAGCACGATCACTAACTCATACTTTGAAGTAGCAGCAATCAATACAAGAATTAAATCATAAATGAACACAGTACTCGTTTCCCTATGTATCCTTTGGAAGAATTCCAGGATTCACTTATCCTCCGATGCCTAAATCCAGATAGCAGAATTACAACAATCAGAAAAATAAATGAATTTAGCAGAAATACCGACCAAAGGCAGCATACAAAGAAACTAACATTGTGTTTCCTCCCCTATGTATCCTCCAGGAGAATTCCAGAGGTCTGTCCTCAATCACACACTTAAATCCAGGATGCAGAATTACTGTATGCAATTAAAGAAACAGAATAGCAGAAATAATCGCAGAAGGCAGCATACAAGAGAGGAATGCAGTCCAAAGTTCTTAATATTGATTTCAAAAATCAAAGCATAGCAGTTTTCCAGCAAAATTTTCCCCCCGTTTTCATTACAATGCTAGGGTTTTTATAGAGGACCCTCCCCTCTGCGCCATTAATGAATCAGATTTACGAGGACGCTAGGGCGGATCCGGTAATAATGCTCGACTACTTTTTACAACTGAACTTTCCCATCTAATTTCTACATTTAGTTACAGGACCGCTTTGAGCGGGGAAATTCGTACTTATGAGCCGCAGACCTGCGATAGGTTACTCCGGAGGACGCTCAGGCGGCTCCAAAAATCGCGCTCGCCATCTTCTGCAATTGAAACTTCCCATCCTATTACCATAACTAGATACCGGGTCTTTCGGGGCGAAAAACTGCATTTATGTGCCGCACAAATGCCTTGGATAAATACCCGCCTTGGAATGTGTGCCCCTTGGGAGTAGTGTCGTTGTCAGGAGCGACCTTGGGGGAGCTTCGCTGAATTTGCACCCGAAGTAGCAGCCTCGCAATGCAATCGGGCCGAAGTGGAGGTCAGGAGGATGGACAAAATCCCCTAAGTCAAAATGGCCTCATGAGAGGGTGGTTCGCTGAAATCTAGCCCTGGAAACAGCTTCGCTAGAAAAACTGGCCGAAGCGGGCATTTAATTTAATTTTAGCCGAAGTGGCCAACTTTGTTGTAGGGAATGAGGCGACGACCCAACTCCCTGTTTTGCTGCTTCGCTGGAAAATGGGTGCTTCGCTGAAGAAGGGGGCCGAAGTGATACTTCGGAGAAGCTTTGGCCGAAGCTCCCCCTCTACCTTAGAAATTTTACCAAGCTCAAAGTGAGCTTTCTGCCTATTTTCTTCGGCGAAGCTGCCTGTTAACCCTTCTTTGAACGAAGTTGTCCCTTTCTGCCCTCTTCTGTTGCTGTCTCAACGTCTAAAAAATGCCTTTGCTGGAGTTCGCCCGAACTGGGTCCGAGGATGAAGTCCGTTGAACAAATGGCCCGAAACTAGGGTTTGGCAGGAGTGGAGGCCGAACTTGGAGGTAAACCTGCTTTAGTGTTTTTTGGGAGCATGCTAAAATCAAAGTTCACTGCAGTCCGCCCCCGGCGCTGAGGTTCGCAGGTGATTCGGACGAATTTGAGCATTTCTGGCCGACATTGAGATTCTAGCCGACATTGGAATTCTGGCCGACGTTGGAATTCTGGCCGACGTTGGAATTCTGGACGACATTGGGGTTCATGGCCGACGTTGGAATTCTGGTCGACATTGGAATTCTGGCCGACGTTGGGATTCGTGGCCGACATTGAGCTTCGCGGCCGACATGAACTTCGGGGCCGACATGGAGCTTCGGAGGCGAAGTGGAGTTTTCTTGCCGACTTGTACTTTTGGCCGACATGGACTTTGGGGCTGAAGTTAAGCTTCGCGGCCGACTTAGGCATTTTGGCCGACTTTGAGGTTCGCGGCCGACATGAGCTTCGCTGGCCGACTTTGGACTTCGGGGCCGAAGTTGAACTTTTTTGGCCGACATGAACCTTTTGGCCGACATTGCTTCGCTGGCCGACTTGAGCTTCGCGGCGGACTTGAGCTTCACTGGACGACTTTGGACTTCGGGGCCGAAGTTGAACTTTTTGGCCGACTTAGACATTTTGGCCGACTTTGAGGTTCGCGGCCGACATGAGCTTCGCTGGCCGACTTTGGACTTCGGGGCCGAAGTTGAACTTTTTTGGCCGACATGAACTTCGGGGCCGACATGAACTTTGCTGAGGATAGGGCCCAAATTCTGAGCGAAGCGCCCCATTTGCCTTAGAGCCTTCTTCGTCATGCGGGTGGAGGTTCGCCAGAATAGGGGCTGAAGTGGAGGTTCGGCCTTCCTGCTGCCCGAAGTGGATGCTTCGCCGAGCTCAAGCCCGAACTGGCGCTTTTCTGGAGGCGGTTCGCTGAAAGCATTGGCCGAAGTGGAACTTCGGCAATTTTTTGGGCAAAGTGACAACTTCGACAGCATTCTGGGCGAAGTGCCCCTCATGCCTTAGAATTTTTTTCAAGCCCGAAGTGGACTTTTGCTGGCTTTGCTTCCGGGGCCATAACTTTTGATCCGCTGACCCGATCACCTATTGTAATATATCGCCGGAAAGCTTAAGAAAAGATCTACAATAATGAGACATCAAAAGATCAGTTCGTCCACTTTATCATCCTCGTTTAGGGCCCGCGAAAATGCCAACACCTCTGCATGCTCTTTGCCGCTTTGAAGCTCCATACTTAGATAAAATTTTGTAAAACAATTTAGTGTGGCAAAAATGCCAACAGTACCTAGACATAGAATAGAAGAGAGGAGAGATCATTAAAGATTAGATCTTCATAAATAAGATGAATCAATAGCCCAAAGGACGAAGAGGGATTAACTACAGCATTTTTTGAAGCCTTTTTCTATATGCCTCCAAAAGACTCAAAAACTATTGCAACTATCACAACTACAATTGTATCTCCCATAAATTTGGACCAAAGATTCTAATTGCTTAACATATTGTAAATTTGCCCTTTTGAAATAGGACAATAAGGTTTGAGGACTATCACACACAATTTGGCCCCTAACACTGTAATTGGTCCTTGAATTTATGTCACCAATGCAAAGAGCTTGAAAAGTCATGCAATTTGGGAAAAAGGGTTCAAAACCCTTCCGTATGCAAAAGTTATGGCCTTCGAAAGATTTGCCCTAATAGCCCTCAAAAAATGAAAAATTAACCAATCAAACCTTAGAACTGTTGTATCCAACCTGTATCTGCCACTTCGTGTCCACTGATTCGCCGATGACTACCATTGATATTTTACCACCTGTTTGCCACTAGAATGCATATGTCGAAATCTGATGGTTGATTTCGTATAAATAGGTGAAAATATAGATTGGTAGCACGTAGAGGTGCCACATCGGCATCCTCCAATAGGTGCCAATTGATTTACGGGGATTCGAACCTCGATCTCCAATAGATAAGTTGCCTTGTGCTATCCAACTTGTTGGCGCTTCGGATGTGCTTCGTAGCCCATGTTTCCTTCGAAGAGGGGCTAAGCTGCCATAGCACACAATTAAAAGCTCCAAAACGTTTGTTGCACCCAAATATTTGAACACATGATGATCTGCTTGTCAATGCCCTTGCACGGTTGGCATAACCAACTTGACCTTTAATGCCATGTTGGCTGAACCATGCGCACTTCCATAGATAACAAGCAAAACACCTATAACACCTGTTTAGCAAAATGAAAGGGATCGTGCTCAAACCTAAGACCTCCCTTCACAGGAGTGCAAACATACACTGCCCTAGCCATATCGATATCCATTCAAGATGCAATGCCAGAGGGAATCACACCTACACATGTTTTCAAGACTAACTAGTATGTGTCTATCTAATATAGAGCATAAAAGAAAATCAATCTATTATTATTCCTAGAGAGCGTAAAACAAGATCAATCTATTATTATTCCTAGAGAGCGTAAAACAAGATCAATCTATTATTATTCATAGACATTAATAATAAGACACACCCCTCTCATTTCCTATGAATAATATGAATATTCATCCATTGTGCTTTGTATCACTTCCATTTCCTATGAATCATATTTGATCAAAAGCAATCTTCTACATAGAAGCTTGTGATCAACTAACAGCCAGAGAAGGATACAAGATTACCTTCTTATTCATTGTTTCAATACTTATGTGTATGTGTTGAAAGCAAGAGTTCAAAACATGAAACTAACCTGTTCAGTACAATTGCCTTTGTTCGGGATGTAAAGGCTGCCACAAGCTTCTCCATTTCTAAATTCCAATCAGGTGGATTGAGAGCAACATAAACCTGTTTTATAAGATATTACATCTCAGTTTATCTCATTATTTAAGCAAAAGAAACATGAAACACATATGTTCCTTCAATATCTGTTTTTTCCCGTCTCTCTCTCTCTCCAAATGAGTATGCCACATAGTGATTGATTTTTGAGCAGCAACTCAAGGCCTTACTGGAATTCCTCCAGCCATAGTAATACAAGCTTCATAAGTCTCATATGCTGGATCGAGTAACAAGACTTCATCTCCTACATCTACAACTGTTTCAAAAACATTTGTCAGATCTAGTGTACCCAATCTCCAAATTTCAACTAAAGGTAATGATTGGAATTAGATAGAAAGAAACACAACCAGATAGTATTGCTGCAGCAAAAGCTTCCGATTGCCCACAACAGATGGCAATATTTTTAACAGGGTCTACATCCAGACCTTGATTTAACTTCATAGTCTGTGCTAGAAAGTCACATAGACCTTGAACATGTCTGCAGAAAGCAAATGAAGAAAAAGCGCGATTACATCAATAAAGCAATGCAAGTGATAATTTATATCCCGTAAAGAGACAAAATTATTGTAATTTCTGCTAAAAATATCTATTTCTATGGAGTTCCTTCCTAGACTTTACACATTGGACAATCGGCTTATGCTTATCAATATTCTAATGTGAGACAATGCAATAATAGCCTCAAAAGTGTTATTCATAATCATATTATGCTCGAACTTACATGGTCCAAATAAAAATGAAGTGTACCTTGCATCTTTGACAACTGCAGTTTTATATAAGGATCCTTCGTTTAGGCAGTGATAGTAGCAGTCAGAATTCCATCAAATAGAAAAGAAATATACATGGTTACCACTCATTAAACTTAATCTGTCAAGTGGTTTACAAGGCAATTGGAGCCTAAAATGCATTATTAGTAACATACTAATTCTTATTAATAATAGTACAACTTAAGTGGGCCTAACAGTAAAGACTTTGGAACTCAGAATAGGAGGTTGAAGGTCTGAATCCAATGGGGGTTAGAGTTGTACACCATACTTCAGTAACCAGATTTTGGTTGAATAAACATATATTGGATAAATAACATCCTCTATGAGGGTCGTCTCATATGGCCTATGGTCTCATAGATGTTAAAAACGACTTTACCTTTACTTTAAACCATCCAGAATACAGTTAGGGAGTTACTAGCAATATGCTCTTCCAAGGTAATGACATCAAGTGTTCCATAATGACACAAATATGATGCACCTTGACAGAATGACTTGACTTCATGCTCATGAAAAGAATTATCCATTTCTTGGGCATTTGATGACCTTTGGAATGTTGACATGTGATTGCTTGAATAATACAGTCATCTTGCAATTACATAAAGCTATTTATCCCTTCTAAAGGCCCTAAATTTCAATGGACTACCAATTTTCAAACACACTTAGAACTGAGGTTAATAGGCTGATATATTACATCTTTTCAGTCCTTATGGTAACAAACTCCTACAAGTTATCCTGTTACCCTGTCTTTCTCAGGTTCCTACATCACTCATAGCCATAATGCCCTTTAAGAGAACACTTACGAAGTATTTAAGTATATGCAATCCATAACATCAAAAGCTTCATCAACTATGTATTTAAAAAGGAAACAACAGCAATACCATAACAAAGATCTAAAGATCAGCCACTTCACAGATGAGAACAATATTAAAGGTCAATGGAAGGATTACCTAAGCACCAATACAAATACAAATTTACATATTTACATGACATTCCTCTGATTCACCTTGGATGGCTCTAGTCTACAACTGTCTTGTGCTTGACTTGTTCTATATTCATGCGCATGGTATATATGCTTAATACTGTAATATCTAACTTTGATACTGTTATACATATGTACTTGTAGTACCTCAGCACTAACTTGTACTTTTGCAAATTTTGAAAGAGCATGCGACTAAGAAATCAGAAAGCAGCCGCCTCACAAATATTCTCAAAACTTGACCAAGTATGGAATAGGTACTGATTCACTTGCAAAAGATGATCAATTGGCTCCAAGAACCAATTTGTCTGCTAAAGATGACTGATTGGCTTCAAGTACTGATTTGCTTGCTAAAGAGGACTGATTGGCTTCAAGGAGCAAGTCACTCAGCAAAAGGTGTCAATCTGCTTGATAACGCGAGCAATTCACTCGCTAAAGTGGAGCGCACTGCTCAAATGGTCACAAAGGTAAATTAAAGGCACAAATCTCAAGGTGAATCTTCTAGAAAGCGACATTTTGGCATGTAGTGATGCACTAAGTCATTTTGGAAGCCTTCTAAGCCTATTAGAGGCATAATTAGAGGCTGTAATACTTGGTGGTTCATCATCTTGCTAAAGCTGCCCCCAAATATTTATTTTACTAGGAGTAATTGTTTCTCGCCCCAAGTAACTTAGGGGTAAACTTTTACTATAAATAGGGGCCTAAGGCCCTCATTGTATTCATCTTTTGGCAATGAGAATTCAGAACTACGCTCTGTGAAACCCAATTTGTGCTTTGACCTCATGAAAACTGTAAGAAATAGGTAAGTCCTTAGGCATTCCATCAATGGCACCACCCTCGTGGTTTGTTAAGTGCACAGCAGCTGCGGCATATCCCTTCTAGCCATATTGTCATTCATCTATCAATTTCATAATCTAACAAATGGGTGGACATTGAAGGTATTCGACTTCTCATGTGTTGATTGATCACACACTTTCCTCGCTACGATTAAAAACCTGCATTTGATTGAATCTCTCGCACCCTTAAACTTTCATGCATTTTATTGCTGCACTTTACTTTTTTGCATTTTACTTTCAATGCAAGTTAGATTAGGTTAGTGTAGAAGTATTCCGCAAGGAACAGTTAGGAGTTGGCCTAAATCCGAAAGTTGGGAGAAGCCATTGGCAATCCCTTCCAACTCTATTGAAACTCGAATTGGGATGCAAATCTTAATTAGAAGTCAAGATGATTCCCCTATTCAACATAGTTTCTAGCATGCCCACTGGAACCAACCCTGAATTTTCCTCAAAATTGCACTTAATGCCTTGGTTCTTGCACCAAAATTTCATCCGTCACTGATGAAGTCCAATTTCAAAAAGCAATTCACTCCAAAATTTGGAGCAATTCACTACATTTCAGTGAAGTGCCTGAAAACTCACTAAGGCAATTAAGTTACCAATTCACTTGAAATTTGCAAGCAATTTGCTCTGTTTTAGTGAGCGATTTGCTCAGAAAATTCTGCACATTCACAGGTTAAATCTAGAGCAATTCGCTTGAAAAATTCTTCACTTTCACAGGCTGAATCCAGAGCGATTTTTCGGGGCCAAGGACTTGATTTTTCAGTTCCAATCTCAATTTGACTTTGAAATTCATCATTTTTTGTTATTTGTGCTCCATTTTTGCAGGTATTTTGCAAATCCTGACTTTGACACAAACTCTAGAATTTTGAAATTTTCGTAGGGGTGACAACTTCAACCGCATCCAAGCATCATCAAAACTTAAATCTGACCTCGTATGTGCATTTGTCACTGACAGAAAGCACTTAAGGCAGGTTTTGAGTCATTTTGCTAAAAGCATCAAATCAACAAACAATTTACTCGAAATTAGCGAGCGATTTGCTCAAAATTAGCAAGCGATTTGCTTTGAAACAGTAAAATCTCTCCAAGATAAATCCAACGAGCCATTCACTCCATATCTGAGAAGCAATCTGCTAGGAAAGACAAGTTTCTTCCTCCCTCCCTCACGAGAAGGTGATTCACTCCAAGCAATTCGCTTGGATCCCTAATTGCTGAAAAAAAAATCTAAGTCCATAATTATCAAGCGGATTGCTTGAAAATAGCAAGCAAATCGCTTGCATTTTCCAAACGAAGTGCTCCACATACAAAGTCTTCAAAATCATTTTTGCTAGCAAATCACCCCGAAAATGCGAGCGAATCACTTTGATTTTGCAAGTGAATCACTCCAGAAGCAGATTTTTGAATCTTTGCAAATATTGACCCCAAAACTTTGTCCGTGCAAGTCAAGCACATCTAACATCCCTCTAGGTCAATCTTCAGCTCCCAATATAGGGTCACCAAGGTTAAACCTAAACCTTGCTAAAAACACTCAAGTGACTGCTAGACAAATGGGTTCACAAGTGTCCCACGGAAACACCCACAGACTAACACCACCCCCAGCTAGTCAAGCGTAACAAAATGTGCAAGGTCCACCTCCTCAAAATCAGCAAATTTTGCAAATAGGTCTGCACTATCCTCCTCCACAACAAAATATTCAACCACCTCCAAATCAACATTGAGATAACTAGAATCCACCACCTCAATACCCTCTACCTTATTATCCCTAATATTCGTATCCTCTATATCCTCCATACCCACCTCATGACCATGCAATGTATCCACCTCCTCAACAACAATATGGTCAAACTCCCCCTCAACAAAACAATCCAAGAGCGCCTCCTAGGCCACAAAACCAATTTCCAGATTGGACCTACCAAGGACCACTAAATTCGATGGCTTATTCTCCCATTCCCCCAGCATCTATGAAAGCATTACCTAAACAAGAACAAGAACAAGACGACACTGGATCATCTATGCAAATTGTCAACTCTTAAGTCAATCCATTGCATCCAAGAGGAAGACATAATGGTACGTTTGCTAATCTACTCTCTTCATGATAAGGATGCTTTATGGTATAGGGGATTACCAGATAAATCAGTTATGAGTTGGGCATCAATAGTTGAACCATTTATATGTAGATTTGGTAGCATGGGAAATGGTTATTGTGTTTTATTTCAGCTAAATATACAAAGACATCCTCAGGAAAATATACCACTTCAATATTAGAATCTTAAGAACCTTGAACCTAATCCCACAAATGTTAGGTTGAATGAAGAACATGCATTGTTGTATTACATCAAAGGGTTACAATTGGACTTAGCTTTAATTGTTTGTAATGCTAACCATCAAACACTAGTTGTAGCTTTCAAAGAGGCAACTAGAGGAGAAGATGTTCTCATTCGAGTAGGGAAAATACCTCCTGCTCAACCAATGGCCTATGTAGCCCAAATTACCCAACACACATCTATATCTAGATCCACACCCATGTCGCCTATTCCTAATCCACAACCAAATGCTTCCATTCATCCTTCTACATCGTCATACATCATTACTCACCTTGGCCAAAACGCATTATCCGTTGTAGCGTTGCAACCGCAACTTCCAACCCTCCCTGCTCCATCCAGCTCAAACAATGAGTCAAACAGCAATTTTGCAATGAGCAAAATGAGCAAAATGTTGGAAGCAATCAAAACATTAGTGAATCAGAATGATGCCACAAAGCAAAAGTGGCAACAATTGCTGAATTGGCAACCCCGAAAGACTCCATACCTCACAAAATATCAGGTGCCTCAACAACGTGCTAATCAAGGAGCAAATCAAATTCACAATCACATGGTTAACACCAAGACAGAGGTAGAGCCAACATTGTGTCTTCCTTGTAATGCTAGGCATGATCAGAATGCATTGGAGCCATCAAACATTCTCAGACCATTCAGTATAATCAACAATGTCAATCTCAACGGGCCGCCATCATGGGCCAACAAGTCCCCACAACCAATCAAATCATGTACCAACAACCCTAGGCTTTGCAATCAGTACTTGCCCTACCCAACCCCAATAATGCTATCCTAGAAAATTTTAGTGCTATGGAAATGGATGAAGAGTCAATATTTGAAGATGATGTTGTATGCGCTAATCAGCAAGGGGTTGAGACCAAGGGCAAGAGGAAAGCTTCCAAAGAGCAACTAGCTAGGAAACAAACTAGAAACTATGAAAGGTACAACATCCTTAGAAGAGGGAGACCACCCTTGCATTTGAAAGGTAAAGGGCCTATCGTGGCACGACAAGAGAGACAAAAGGCGACAGAGAGTAAAAGAAGGGAATCTATAGGTACACCTCATAAGGGAAAGGGAAAGACACAAACCGACATAAACAAGTGGATAAATAAAGGAAAATAACCTGTAACGGATAAAGGAGATAGAGGAGTGATTGATAAATCCACTGAGAAGGAGGGCAATAATGAAAGGGGTCAGCTTCAAAATGGGGCCAAACGGTAACTGAAACACCGCTCTCACAAGCGAAGGACACGTGACAACCACAAGGCAATATCAAAAGTTCACAACACAAAGTGAGGGTGCCTCTATGAAATTCAAATTCAACATCGCAGAGGAAATGAAAAGAACACCAACTAAAGTTAGCATGCTAGAAGCGTTAGTCCTACCGAGACAACAAAATCTACTCCAAGAAGCTCTGAAAGAACAAGAACGGATTTATGCTAGGGGTAAGCAGCCAAAACTCACTCCAACCAATATCACAAATCAATAGAATTTGACGACGAAACATCTAGCAGACATCCAAATCAACGCATTGGATATACTGAATGCCCCAAAACAAAAGATGCTGAAGCAACCCCCATTTTATGTAACACCCAAGAATGAAAACTACATACTCAGAAGTTGTAAAGTTGATTCAAGTGCAACAATCACTATTATGCCTAAAGTTGTTTGTCAAGACATGGGTCTTCCTTACACCAAAACAACTAGACACCCAATCCAAATGGATGGCACAAGGGTCAATGCAGTGGGGGTACTCAAAAATTTGGTCATGACTATAGCTAGACATCCAGAGTTTGTAGTGGTGCATGAAGTGATAGTCATGGACCTACCTCTGTACTTTGGTATTCTTATGTCAAAGAGTGGAGACGTAAGTTGTCAAGAGATGGTTACCTGGCAATGGATTATACTCATATGTATGTACCCAAGGATAGAAAGGTAATCAAGATTGAAAATGAGTCGCCTTGCAACTATCTATTGCACGAGTTGGATGAAAAAAATAGAGTAAACTGGAATGAGCTACCAAAATTCATAGAGGATGAATATTTTGAGGGTGACCAGGACCCAGAGGTTGACATGATAATTGGCGTATTGCAAGAAAAAGAAGATACCAAAGTTGAATACGAAGAAGATTGAATTGGGAAACTATCTCATCATCAAAACGCCTTCCCTTCTCCCAACCTTGACAAGTTGAGGGGCAAATCAAATGTGGACGATGAGCTTTGATGGCGCCAAGACTAGAAATGGGGCAGGCGCTCATGTTCAATTCATCGACTCACAAGGCACACAAAGGCTAAGAAGATAAGAACCTAAGAATATATGGCAACTCCAAACTAATTGTAAATCAGGTCAATTCCTAGTGTGCTACAAAGAACAAGCACCTCAAGTAATAAGCATTGGGTCTGGGACTTGCTAGAAAGTTTTGATACATACGAAATCAAAGCAATCCCCAAAGAGTTGAACGCAAAAGCAGATGAGTTGGCAGGAATAGCAGCCCAATTTGACCCCAGCAATGATATGTGGGATAAGCCTAAAGAATTAGACGCAGTATTTAGACTAGTCATTCCTGAAAACTCCGATCATTGGCAGGTCTTTAACAATGATGAGAAAATAATAGAGTTTCTGATCAGGTTGGCTCAATATGCCAAAGAAAAGAATAAGTATAGAGACAACATCAAGGATGGAATCATATAGCTGAAGTGAAACCAGCAACCCAACGGTTTGATCACTCTAGAAAGCTTGTTTAATCCTGATGATAGTACAAGGAAGACAAGCCTCAAAGTAAAATCCTCTTTGTATCATCACGTCGAGGTGGCTAAGGGAAAAAATCTATTGCTTGGAAAATATTGCACCCACGAAGAAAAGGGCCTTTTCAAAGAATTTTGTGTCAAGTAAGGAGACATTATTCCCTAGTCATATGAAGATCGTAAGGTCTACAACCAAAAAATCATAGAGCATAATATCAACTTGAAGCCTAAGACTAAACCTTTTAGGCAAAAACAGTGACCGATGAACCCAAAAATAGAGGCAATAACGAAGAAAGAATTGTTGAAGCTCTTGGAGGCTTAGATAATATTTCCAATCAAGCACTCCACCTGGATTGCCAACCTAGTTCTGATATGCAAGAAAAAAGATGATATAAGGCAATGTGTTGACTTCAAGAACTTAATCCAAGCCTCCTTAAAAGATCACTATCTGCTACCCACCATTGATCAGACTTTACAAAAGGTATCTGGGTCATAGATGTTGTCTTTGTTACAATTTTTTTCTCATAAAAATAAAACATTCACCAATATGTAGAAATATAAAATTTTCATCCAAAATATGATATTTTGTAATAGCAATCCACACAATAAGACAAAGATATAGATAATACCCTTATGGTAGGGCAACACCATTAATACTCCTTAAGGAAAGAATAACTCCATAGGATCTCCCAATGTGGAAGTGACACTTAGAGAGGGCAAAGTCTCATAGCCACTTAGAGAGGGTGAAGTCTTATATGCGCACTAGAGGCGATTTAATGTTGAGAAATGTAGCTCGGACAAGAACTTCCTGCACAAGCTTCAGTATGAACGTGCTAGAAGTGGTTCGAGACATTTCGAATTCTATTTTGTAATTCACTTAAGTTATTCTATTTTGTAATTCACTTATGTGACTTAGACTAACATTTAATCTTGACCATACATCGCTACATGAGATGAGATCTAATCTTGACCATACATCTGAAGAGATTAGGGTTTCCTTTTCAAGCATAAAAGGAGAAGGGCAAGAGTGTTTTACATAACAAAAAGAAAAGAAGAAGAGCAGATTGTTGAAGGAAAATTGCAAGCTTAGGAGGAGAAGAACAGTGAAATTGTTGGCTAGAAAGGCAGCAAGAGAGCAGGTTGTTCTGTTGTAGTTGTACCCTCATCCACTATAATACTTACAGGTTTAGTAATGTATTTTGCTTCCGTTGTTCATTTTCCAGCCATCTGTGTGACTGTTGCATGTTTAGAATAAATAAATTCAGATCTGATTTATTTAGAAACATAGGACAGCAGTTATCTAGGGTTAGAAAAATTTTCGCTTTAGACTACAAATATGAATCATGTCTCGCCTACAACGTAACTCCCCTATTTATAGACTAGAACAAACAATAACCTGAACCCTAATTCTCAAGGGCTGACTAACCAAATTCTAGTGCTCGAGCTAACAATAATGAAGATAGCCGACATGGCTGGATTGGAGCCATTACATGTCTCTCCTCCTCAGAAAGCTTTGTCCTCAAAGGTGGAAATAACTAGAAAATGGTCATAAGCTCCCACGTCACATCTTCTTCTAGGAGATCCTTCCATTTGATGACCAACTCCTAAATCTAGTGAGACCTAGATTATGAACTTGAGAATTAGTACTTGTTGACAATTTTGTCACATTGCTTGAAGGGGTAGAAAGAATCAATATTTTGTAAAGTATTCTCTTATTTTTCATGAATTTGTTCCCTTGCTTTTTTATGTATGTATTTTCAAAGTATTGCAGCAATTTTGGCTTCCATTTTTGTCCCCTTTGTACATAAGCCATACATGTAAGAACTTCGCCAACAGAGCAAACCAGGTTAAGAAGCTTCGCAGGAGAAAGAAGGAGGAGAAACAGGAGGATCCAGACAAAAGCCCGAAAATTTACTAAGGCACAGAATGAGCTTCGCTGGCGAAGCTACCACAACATCTAGTTCGGGCAGAAATTTTGCGAAGCAGCGATTGTAAATTGCCGAAATTTCCTAAGTATGAAGGAGTGCTTCGCTAAAATTTGAGCGAAGCATCCGCTTCGGCTCCCTCCTCTGGCGAACCATTCCTCCGGTGAATTCTACTTCGCCCCAAACCGCTGCGAAGCATCTACTTCGGCCGCCTTCTATGCGAAGCTCCCCATTCGAAGCTTTGCTCTCCCCGAAAAATTAAGAAAATATTCTAAGGCAAGAGTCCGCTTCGGGCAAAATCCTTAGCGAAGCGGCATTGAGCCCACATCCCTGGCGAAGTAGTAAATAGCTAGAGGCCATGCTTTTTGCAGGAAACATCCGCTTCGGCATAAGAACTTTGCGAAGCCGTTTTTAAAGGTCCCTTCGGGCGAAGCACATGATCATCATTCACGCTTCGGCCCACACCTGCTGCGAAGCAAAGCCCCGAACCAGAATTCAGCGAAGCTCCTCCCAGGGCTCAACTGACGAGGGCGCTTTCTTCAAGGGCACACGTCCCAAGGCCGGGTATTTTTCCAAGACATTTGAGTGTTTCATAAATGCGTTTTTCTTGCCCGAAAGACCCGGTGCCCATTTGTAGCAATAGGATATGAGCTATCAGTTGCAGAAGAAAAGCCAGGGCAACTTGTGCATCCACTCGAGCACCTCACCCGGAGCGACCCAGGACAAGTCAAACGGCTCATAAATGCAGATTTCCCCGGCTGATGCGGCCATGGTTGCTAATTGTGGAAATGGATGTGAAACCTCAGTCGCAGAAGGGGACGGGCGCGGATTTTTGTAACTGCCAGGGGCGTACTTCCGAATCCAGCGCATTAATGGCTAAGAGGGTCGGGTCCTCTATAAAAACCCTAGCATTGTAATGAGAAAGGGGGGGGAACTTTTGCTAGAAAGTTGTTGTAACTTGATTTTTGCAATTGATATTAAGAACTTTGGGCCTCATTTCTCTCTTGTATGCCGCCTTCTGTGATTATTTCTGCTATTCTGTCTTCATTTACGTACTGTAATTCTGAATCCTGAATTTAGGTGTGTGATTGGGGACAAAACCCTGGAATTCTCCTGGAGGATACATAGGGGAGAAAATGCTGTGTTAGTTTTCTTGTATGCTGCCTGTGGATAGTGTTTCTGCTATATTCACTTGTTTCCTAACTGCTGTAATTCTGAAATCTGGATTTAGGCGTAGGAAGATAGGTGGATCCTGGAACTCTTCCAGAGGATACATAGGGAAGCTAGCGTGGTGTTCATTTATGTTTTATTCTTTGTATTTATTGTTGCTACTTCAAGGTATTAGTTAGTAATCGTGTTGCTGGTTCTTCCCCTTTAAATCATCCATTTACGTTTCTTTCTGTATTTTTTCTCTTCCCTTACTCTTTTATCTCTTTCCTGCACCCTCACTCTTTTAATCTCTTTCCTGCACTCTTATCTTAAAACCCCAAGTAGTTTAGTAAAGGAGCCGGCCTTTCTCCGGAGATTGGCACGGAGGGCATCTCTTCCCTCCGGCCTTTCAATGTTGGTCCAGGTCTAGGGCGCGTATACATACAAAATCCTTTCCTGTGGCAGATTTGTGACCAACAGTTTCTGGCACGCCCGGTGGGACTTCGGTCAGTCTCACCTTATGAGTGGTAGTGAGGGTTGATGCTTGTCTCATTACTATAAGACTCTAGCATCCTTCATGCGAACGAGATGGAAAGTTAGGAATAGTGGAGAAGAGACTGAATTCTTCGAGCTTGACATTAATGCGTTTGGGGAGCGTCCTAGGTTAGTCACACCTGAGTCACTCCTGCGCGAAGGGTCCTCGCAAGAGGCTGTCTTTAACGAACAAGGCCTAACCTCGGACAGTACAGCGGCCAGTCTCCCCCCTAATCCCCCTAACTCCCCAGATCACCAAAGCACCTCCGTTCCACCGATTCACCAATCAGGAACTTCGGGAGTTTCGGTTTTACCGAACCAACCGAATCCGAGCGCAAGTATGGCACACCAGCAACATCAACAACAAATGCAGCAGCAACAGCAACAGCAACCGCCACCGCCGCCAGATTGTTCCCAGCATGGAATTCTTCCGGACCATTAAATCTAGCGGGACAGGGGCAAGTTCCACCTGCTGCAATGAAGAAAATCCCTACGTTCGACGGCACTGGAAAGACAGCCCTCGAACATATCCAGGACATTGCTTCCTTGGCCGCGATTCATGATATCACAGAAGAAAGAGTCATGGTGAAGCTTTTGATTCTGTCTCTCCGAGGGAAACTCCTTTACTGGTACAGATCCCTGCCACCTGGCACCATAACAGGATGGGACCAGTTAGCTGGACAACTGATGAGGGGATTCGATGAATCCGCCGACCCGTCTTCTCTTCTGCACCAGTTCACGACAATCCAAAGGCACCCTCAAGAAGAGATAGCCGATTTCAATGTGAGGTTCGCCAGAACCTGGCAAAGGGTACCTACCGGACTACGGCCAACTAACGAAGCTGCAGCTTATTACTACCTGAGGGCCTTCAACGCTGATATCAGCATGATGATAAGGTTTTCTAATGTGAATACCTTCCCCGAATTGTATGAGTTGGCCCAAAAGGCGGAGATGGATCTAATCGCCATTGGTAAACTTCCCCCGAGGATGCCGATGCCTATTTTCCCATAATTTCCCCAGACGCAATACCCTAGCGCCGCAGCTTCGCAAACTTCTGCATCTCCAACGTACCCGATTCCGCCATGGAATCCCAACCCTTTGATAGCCCCATTCTCCGCCCCACAAATACATTTTCCTACAACTCTGCCACCTCAACCTTCAATTCCGCCACCATTTCCGGCGTTACCAGCGCCACCTCAGTACCCCGCTTTGCCTACAGTACCAGCAATAGCCCCATTGCCAGCTCCAGTAGCATCGGCCCCTCCGGCCACGGACATACAGGTTAAGTTGTTGCAGGAGGTCTCATCTTTAAATTCTACCGTGCAAACGTTGTCTAATGACATGGCCGTCATGAAGAAGAAGCAAGCGCAGCAGGAGTTCTTGCCAAGAAGGTCGTATCCTCCACCGGCGCTAACTAAGGACCAAGCAACGCAACCAGGCAGACCTTCGGCGAGGAATGCCGCTATTAGCGAGGAGCCAAGCACTTCTGATTACGTGCATTGGTGCTCCACCTGCAATGACCCACATGAGGAGGGTACTTGCATGCTGCATCAACATTATGTCCAGACTTTGTCGGGCAGTGCCTCCAGCGGTCAAGTCAATGTAATAATGCAGACGGGTCATAACCTGGCAATATCCGAGGAGGAACAGGTTTCAGTCCTCACTAAAGGGGGTAAAAGACCCATGGAAGTAGATGCGGCTCAGATGAGCCCCTTGAAGGTGTATACCCGCCGCGAGAAAGATCCGCAGCCTGGGAAGGCTCCCGACAAAGCCTCTCAACCCCTGCCGGCGAAGGAAAAGGCGCAGCAAGCTGCCGAAGTCCCGCCCCAAGCGGAGACTAAAGAGCAGGCCAGAGAAAAGCTCAGATTCCCTTCGTTAACTAAGCGGCAGAGGGTCGAAGCTACACAGCAATATCGGACGAAGTATGAGACGGTGAAGGAACCAGAGATGCCTGCCTCCATAGCATACAACATTGTGGATGAGCTGAAGAAGATCCCTGCTAAGATCAGTTTGTATGATGCTTTGCAACTACCGGGACAGGTAGACCTGCTTCAAGAGTCTTTGAAGTCAGTAAAAACAGGAAAATCACCACAGCCCGTCCTGGTTCAATCCCTACCCACTTCAATCACCGGGAAAAATAGGCCTCCTCCGTTCTACTTATCCCTACAGATGGAAGGATACATAGTCCACAATTGCATGATCGACTCCGGTGCCGCGACCACTGTCATGCCGAGAGCCGTCTGCGAGGAAATAGGAATGGAGTATACACGAAGCAGTCAAGGTGTACTCCAGCTGGACGGCACCCCTGTGAAGACAGTCGGCGTAATCAAGGACATACCTATCAGGTTGCATAAAGTACCGCAAATCGTGGTAATCCAAGAGGTAGTAGTGGTTGATCTCGAGCCCTATTTCAGCATGTGTCTCTCAAGGGAGTTCACTGCTAAACTGGGCGGATATCTGTCCATGGATTATTCGCATTTAGAAGTCCCCTTCAGAGGAAGAAAAGTTAAAATCTACAATGAGAAGCCTTCTACGTTTCTCGTAGAAAAGATGGCCGAAGAAGGGGAAAATGAAGATTTTGTCCATGCAATAGCCGAAGGGATAGAGCAGGTGGACTTGTTGGAGGAATCTATCGAGCAGTTGAGTACTGAAGACGAATTCTCACTGACGGACTTCAACGCAATAATAGAAACAGCAGTGGGATGCTACTCCATCGCCAGGTCCGAAGATTCCACGAAGCTGATGCAAAGAAATATAAGAGCTGCCCGAGATGAGCTGTGGAGATTATTTTTTGATGGTGCCAGATGCAAGAACGGCGTCGGGGCAGGGATATCCCTAGTTTCGCCGTCCGGTGAACAAAGAGATTATTGCTACCGGCTGGCTTGGAGCTGCACCAACAACGCAGCCGAGTATGAAGCCCTGTGCCTAGGACTAAAGAAAGCGGAAAAGTTAGGCATCAAACATCTCCAAATCTTCGGAGATTCGGAACTGGTATGTAATCAGGTCACCAATAAATGCATTTCCAAAAAGCATTATCTTAAGGCATATCGCAATAGAGTGTGGGACCTGTTCGAGCAGTTCGAATCGCTTAATGTGCAGTCTATCCCGCGAGAGAAAAATAGACATGCTGACATCTTGGCTTCTATCGGGGCCAGATATTCTCCAGCCGACGACATGGTACACAAGCCCAAAACCGTGAGGACTATCTATAGGCCCTCCGTGCCGGACAGAGACACTCATTGGCAAGTCTTTGACAGTGATGAGCAAATCATTAATTTTCTAGTCCAAGAGGCTGCCACAGTTGAAGGAAGGGATTCTGAAGATGAAGAATATGAAGGATTAATTCAGCTGAAAAACAACCATGTCCCGAAGGGACTAATCACTTTAGAAAGCCTGTTCGATCAGAACGACAGAGCAGCCTCCCGTAGAATCAAGGTCGACTTGAAGCAATATCAAGATCTGGAACTCGAATCAGGGAAGGCGATAAAGGTTGGGACAGATTGCACTTCAGCAGAGCTGGAACAAATCCGATCCTTATGCAAGAGGTATCCAGACATAGTGGCATGGTCTTATCAAGACTTGAAAGGTTACGACCGCCAAATGATCCAACATACGATCGAGCTGCAAGAAGGGGTCAAGCCTTTCAGACAGAGACAGAGGCCAGTCAACCCAAAGATCGAGGTCCTCATGAAGGCCGAACTTCTGAAAATGCTTGAGGCCAAGATCATTTATCCAATAAAACATTCTTCTTGGGTTGCGAACCTCGTCCCCGTCAGGAAGAAAAATGGGGATATTCGCCTATGTGTAGACTTTCGCAACTTAAATCAGGCTTCCTTGAAAGATCATTATCCCCTTCCGCAGATTGACCAGATCTTGCATTCAGTAGCCGGGGCCCAGCGTTTTTCATTGCTTGATGGTTTTTCAGGGTATAATCAGATCTGGGTCAGAAATGAGGACCAACATAAAACGGCATTTACCACTAAGTGGGGAACATTTGCTTACCAGCGAATGCCGTTTGGTCTTTCAAACGCCGGAGCTACCTTCCAGAGAGCTATGGATCTAGCGTTCGGCGAACTGCTGAATAGAATTATTGTCATCTATTTAGATGATATGACTGTCTTTTCCAGGAAGAGAGAGGATCACACTTCGCACTTACAACAAATATTTGAAAAGTGTAGAGAATTCGGCATCTCCATCAACCCGAAGAAGTCTATCTTCGCGGTGAGCGAAGGGAAGCTACTAGGGCATGTCATATCAGAAAAGGGGCTCGCCGTAGACCCTGACAGAGCTGAAGCTCTCCTAAAGCTTCCAATTCCGTTGAATAAGAAAGGGCTACAGTCATTCTTTGGGCAAATCAACTTCGTGAGGAAGTTCGTCCCAGATTTTGCCCAAGTCATTAAGCCAATGACCGAACTCCTAAAAAAGGATGCTGAATTTGCATGGACCGACAACAGAAAGAAGGCATTCGAGGAGATCAAAGCCCGGATCGCTCAGGCCCCCGTGCTGATCAACCCTGATTACAGCAAAGACTTCATTTTGTATGTTGTAGGGGAACCAGAAAGCTACGCCGCGGTCCTAACGCAAAAGGGAGATGATGGCGAGGAGCGCCCCATCGCATTCCTAAGCCAAGTAATACAGCCTCACGAGGAGAAATACAACTTCATTGAACGCCAAGTGCATGCGGTTATGAAATCCCTGAGGAAATTCAAGCACTTCGTCTCTCAAAGCCGAGTCACGGTGTTCGTCGTCCATCCAGACGTGCGGACTTCATTATTCAGGGAGAGATGGGCAGCAAAAGGGCTGGCTGGGTAAACAAAATACAAGAGTTCGATATCGAAATTCGACCCACAAAACTAGTTCGCGGTCGCGCTATGCCAGGAGCTTGCAAAGAGCATCGCTGCCGAAGTAACAGCCTGCCAATGGGACGACCCGATAGCAGAAGGAAGCTTCGCAAATCAAGTAGCCGATGAAGAGGATTGGGTCAACGAGATAGTCAAATATTTCAATACCGGCAGGTGTCCCCAGCGCCTGGATGCTTCGCAGCGGCGTCGTTTCAGGATGCGATCCCTCCGCTATGTATTACGCTCCGAGGGGTTATTCTTCAAAAATCTTGATGGTGTTCTCTTGAAATGCATCAGGGAGAATGAAAAAGAAAAAATCTTAAATGATTTCCATCATGGGATGTCAGGAGGGCACTCTTCAGGGAGACCAACGACCTTAAGAATAATTAGGGCGGGCTATTATTGGCCCATGGTCTTCGCCGACGCCTTCGCCGTCTGCCGAAAGTGCGAGCAATGCCAGAAGTTCGCTGGCCGAAACAAGAACGCCCCTCTGCCTCTCCGACCGATCCAAGTCGAAGCGCCGTTCCAGCAATGGGGGCTAGATTTTGTTGGAGTCATATCTCCAAATTCCTCAGCAGGACACAAATTCATCTTGACTGCGACTGACTATTTCACCAGATGGGCCGAAGCAGTGCCCACAAAACACGCCGATCAGGAGACAGTTATCACATTCCTGGAAGGCTTAATTACCCGTTTCGGCGTCCCTGAAGCAATAGTAACAGATAACGGTCCCGGATTCATAGGCGCCAGGATAAATGAGTTCGCCTGTAAGTATGGAATATACATCAAGACCACCTCCAATTACTATCCACAGGGTAATGGGTTAGCGGAATCAACAAATAAAACCCTGTTGAAATTACTGAGAAAACTTGTGGAGAAAAACAAGAGGACTTGGCACCTCCTTCTGGATCACGCCCTGTGGGCTGATCGGATCTCTATCAAAAGGTCGATTAAGACCTCACCCTATGCCTTGGTGTACGGCAAAGAGGTTGTTTTGCCAACTCATATAGAAATTCCCGCTTTATGGATGTTAGATGATGAGAAAGGGGAATTTGATCCCATGGAAGCAAGACTAGCCCAATTGCTGCAGTTGGAGGAGGACCGAGAAAAGGCTTACGAGGACTTCGCAAGGCATGCACAAGTTACCCGAGACTGGTTCAAGAGGAAATCTTCTGCCCGCACCTTCAAAGTCGGAGACTTAGTATGGAAGTGGGACTCATGGAAGGCCAAGCCAGGCAACCACGATAAGCTCGACGCGTTCTGGGAAGGGCCATTTGAGATTGTGAAGGTGAATTCGGCTAACTCCTTTATCCTTAAGGACGAGGCCGGCCAAACCTTGCCGATCCCTGTAAACGGTCTTCATTTGAAGACCTTTCATCATTAAAAGGTACCCCAAAACTTTTGCCCTTGTATATAGCATTTTGTCATTTACACCTGTATATACTTTGTTTCAAGGCCTTTTAGAGTTAGAAATATAGTTAGAAAAGGATCGCGGCCTCTCGCCGCAATGTCAGCTAATTCCGGCTCAGGACCACTAAGTCCGTCTTCACCAAGTCTAGTGAAATCTCCTTCGGAAATTCCTTACGCGAAGTGGCTGTTGCGAGTTGGTTCGCCGCAAAGTGTCTCAGCATCGAAATATGGAATGGCGTGAAGGAGGTTCCTCCAAGACCAAACAGCATCAAAGTAAAGCTCGGAACCGGAGTACGGCGCATCGCCAACAAAACCAACGTCAAGGGATGGCTCATAAAGCCCAGGGCCGAAGGGAGAAAGCGGATACAAATAGCTTCGCCCAGAAGCGAGCTTCGCCGAAGGAATAGATAAAAAGCCCCCTTGAAGCTTCCGATTGACTAAGGCACGGGAGATACTTCGCACAAAAGGACCTAGCGAAGCGACATTCTGGTGATAATTTAGCGAACCATTTCCCAAGTCCATAAAAACGATGAAGTTGGAAGAATGCGCGAAGTAAATGCTTCGCTCGAAAAGAAGCCGAACTTCCACTTCGGGGCTAATTCTTCGCGAAGCAGTCAGTCATCGAAATAGCAAGGTAATCTCAATGCCGTGAAGAAAACAGCTTCGGGTCCGAGGCATAGCAAACCTATGGATCGCTCAAGACTCCAGCGAAGCGCCATTTGCAAAGGTCCGCTTCGCTAAACCTTAGGCGCAAGATCTACTTCAGGAAAAAGGCTTGCCGAACCCCTGAGTTGCTCCCAAATTTTGCGAAGCAGCAAAACGAAATGAAAACGCATTTAAAACGTGCCTCGAGGCGTGTGCCAACGGCAGCCTAGAAAAACGTTCAGAGCATGTGGAATTAATGCAAAGGTGGCGGAGCGCCGCCCAAGGGAATTTAGTTATGATTAAAAGTCGTGCCCAGGTACGAGGTAACAGAAAATTAAATCTTCAAGGCACGGTTAGGTATTCAAAGCACCTTGGCCCTCGTGCATAGACGCCGCAAAACCAATCAAAAGGCAAGGTGATCTCTTCGGCCCGATTTGCCAATTTAATTTTAGCAGGTTCCATTAATGGCAGTAGTTTCAATTCCCATCTATAAAAGCCGAGCTCCATTGGCAAAAAAGCTATCTACCCATTGGTAATTTCGAGCGTGAAGAAGCATAGGAGCCCTAACCAAAATCCTGTTGTTCTCGCACCACTCTGCTGCAAAACCTTGCTGTCTTCTGTAAGTAATAATGGGAAAAAGAGCTTCAAAGGAGAAAAGAAAAGAGCTCGAAGTGGCAGGTTCAGAAAAAACCAAGAAGATGAAGGAGGAAAAACGACATAGACCGAAGAAGGTCGACCTGAACCTCCGCCCCGAAAAGCAAGCCATAGAAGAAGGGGAAGAATCTGAAGAGGAGCAGCTCGTGGAACCGCCCATTGACGGGTGGGAGAAGATAAAGGACACTGTGCTTTCCAAGAGCATAGCCGAGCTTCGACAAACCATAGACTTCATGAGAAGCCGGCTGTCTACGGAACATAAGAGAGTTGCTGCTTACTATTCCCACATCTACTGGTATCTCGCTCCACCAGTACATCACTGCCCTGAGTTAGTTCATGCAATTGCGCAGAACTACCAGCCCTCAACCAGGCAGGTCCTGGATGCAGCAGGCAACAAGTTGTTCACTATTTTCAAAGAAGACGTACAAGAGGCTTTCGCCCCGAGGCAGGGGCCGCCTAAGGGGTATTCTGTGCGCAATGTCAGCCTAAGCGAACAGATGGGGAAATTCACCCCCTCTGATCACATTATTAAATTTTTGAAAAATAATTTGAAGGATGGGCTCCCTTCGGGGAAATTGCCACAGATGCCTCGCCCCCTCAGCGATTTCAGATACCCGGACATATTCTCCATCATTGCATGGGTGGCAGGCCTGTCTACTGACGATGCTGTGTACCCTTGGCAAGTAGCGCTTGCAGAATGCATTTCACGAGGAGAGTTCTACGCTCCAGACCCTTCACGGCCCCACACCAACCCGATATTTTTTGACTGGGCGGAGTGGATAGCCCGAACTCTACACACGCGGTTGGCCAATCTGAAAAGTTCTGGCGCAGACCAGTATTTCGGGCCCTGCTCTTTCCTGATCTGGCTGTTCTTTCACCATACCCAGGAGCGTTTTCCTCATATTGTTGTCAGTCAAATCGGCAAGGATGGAGTTCCCCAACCTGTATACCAGTGGACTTCCCTCCTGGCAAAGTCAGAATCATACTATGTTTTCAATCAGCAGTTCTTGGGACCTGCTATGCAACTCATGCGAGGCTCCTGCCCTCGAGTGCCCGCGATTCTCAGGGATAAGGTCATCATTGAGAGGAGGGGCGATGTTTTCCAGCTAACACAGGGACTTGTCATCCGTCTGTTTGGGTTCACAGGAAAGCCCTTCCTGTTGCCCCTCTACACATCTGAATACCAGTTCGCACTAGAAGTCGCTCGTCAGAGCGACGTAACCAATGTAGTCAACGGCCACGGCCGAAAGTGGGCACCGACCTGCGACTTCCCTTTCAAAATGGGGGTCATTGAAGTTTTTGCCCTCAAGCAATATATTCATCTACAGGAGAAGCTTGCCGACTTCGGCCTGTTGCAGATTCCACAACGATGGTGCTATGACCCTTTGGGGGTAATGAGGGACCACCTCAGATTTAAAAATTTCCACATCTGCCCCCACCCGGAAATAGTTGAGCAGAGGAACAACCCCAATGGAAGGGATCTAGAATGGCATGTCGAGAGAATGAAAACGCTGCCCCCGTGGCATGATTTCTATGCCATTGAGGCCGAATACGACCCTGCTCGGCACCCTTTTCCAGGGCCAGACTGGACATTTTGGAGGAAAATGAAGGACGATTTGAGAGGGGAACTAAGAAGTTGGCGCGAAGAGCAGTTGAAAGAATGGTGGGTGATGAGAGTCCACCGCCGGAAGCAAAAATCATATGGGCTTCTAGAGATGGATAAAGATTTCGCCATTTTTTATGAGGCCAACGCTGAATCCTGGCAACCCATCTCCTTCGCTGATTTCATTCCCCCTAGCGCCCCAGGCTCGGGCGAGAGCCCAAGAAGGATTGAGGATATCTCCGAACAAGAAGAAGAAGAAGAGGCAGCAGTAACACAACAGGAGCTGCCGAACGAGCCTGCTGGAGGTTCTGATACAGACATCGGAAGAGAAGCGCAGCAGCAAGAAAGGGAGGAAAAGAAGAAGAGAAAGAAGCTTGATAAAATTCAAATGCCTCCCCCGCACCCAAAGCGACCTCGCACCAGACCCTCCGGTGCTTCTGGCGAGCAACTTGCAGTAGCCTCAGTTGAGGCGAACGTTGGAGGAGCGGCACTTGAACCACCGCTGCAGGAAGAGAAAGAGTTTGTTGATGTTGATGTCGTTGATGTGGAGGAATACCTCCAAGAAAAAGAAAAGGTAGAAGAAGGGAGAGCTGAGAATGTCGAAGGAGCAGAAACGCAAAGCGGACGCGAGCCAGACACGCAAGATTTCGCCGTTACTGCTCTATCATTAGAGCACGCAGGTACGCGCCCTCTTTCCCCTGCTCTTGTATCACAAATCGTGTCTATAGCAGTCCCGGCCGAAAGGCCCCCAGAATTTTTTGTCCCTTCGGACAAATCCCCCCTATGTTCTACTGAATAGTCACCCATTCATGCGGTTTCGTTTGCTGCCACCACCCCGTTCACCCAAGCCGTGTCTCGTAACCCCGCCGGTTCCCCAAGCATCACCACAACATCCGAGTCACCTGGCCGGGACGCGTCCGTTAGCAAAACGCCACTCATCCACGCCACCAACCCTACAACACCCGAACAGTCTGGGGGTGACACTTCACTCCCTAACCTCGACACCCGCTCCACGACAGCACAACCCATCACTTCACCCACAGGATCCCCCACTACACCTATCGCCAACCCCACTGGCGAAGCGTCATCCTTACAGTCGTTGTACCTGTTTACACCCCTGGCTGGTAACCCGGCCTCAATTGAAAGTGAGTTGGCATTAATCAAAGAGCGCCCTCTGGCGGAGAAGCTGCTCCAGGCCAGACAGAATACTGATAAGTTTCTCCGAGAAGCCAGGAAAAGGCGAGGGCGAACCTTGGCGAAGGAGGAAAAGTGCGCCGTGTTTGATTTGAAGAACAAAAAATTGTACAAAGTGAAGAAGGTGCCCAAGGTTCAAAAGTCGATTGATGAAATGACCCCTGCGGACTATGAGTATCAGGAAAGGGTCAAGGACCTGGAGCACCTAGATGTTGATGACGAGTCTGAGTCTGTGCACGTAAGGGTAGAATCGGTTCGTGCACACGCAAAGATAGCCAACGAGCGCCGATATGAGGTGGAAAACGCAAACATCAAACTGGAGGAAGAACTGGCCAAGGCTCGCTCACGACTCGAGGATGCTCAGAAACAGTGTGAGCAGATGAAAAGGGAGATGGATGCCCTGAAACAGCAAGTGGCTCAACTGTAGGTTGCAGCGGGAAATCAGAACAAGATACAGGCCGAAGCTGAAGTGAAGGCCAAGGAATTTGAAGCAAAAATCTTGCAGATGCAACAACAGTTGTATGAAAAGGAAAATTTGGAGCAGTTCGATAGGGGCAGAATCAAGAGCATCCGTTCACACTTGTTGAAAAACTTCAGATCCCGGGCCTCCAGCGCCCTGTCAATATTGTCTTATATCACAGAAGCCCAGAGTGTTGCTGCACAGAAGGGACCACTAGTTGATGAAATTATACAGGAAATAAGGCGTCGACTCAGTTTGGCTTTCGAAGTTCAGAGCACCAAATATCAAGATTTGCAGGTGACCGCCATGAGTCGGACGGCAAGAGATTGGTCCACTGCTCAGTCCACTGTTCGCGCCTTCTTCTCAAAGTTGAGGAAAGCTCAGAAGGCAAAACATCTCATGGATGTGTTCGGGCAGGAGCAGCGCACTTCGCTGGGATATTTTCAAGATCTGTCAGGATTGGGTTTCCCGAGTTTCACCGACGATGACGGGAACCTATTGACCAAAGAAGAACTCAAGCCTGCCTGGCTCCAATTTGAAAGCGATGTTTCCCCAACTGATGCGGCCATGGTTGCTAATTGTGGAAATGGATGTGAAACCTCAGTCGCAGAAGGGGACGAGCGCGAATTTTTGTAACTGCCAAGGGCATACTTCCGAATCCAGCGCATTAATGGCTAAGAGGGTCGGGTCCTCTATAAAAACCCTGGCATTGTAATGATAAAGGGGGGGAACTTTTGCTAGAAAGCTGCTGTAACTTGATTTTTGCAATTGATATTAAGAACTTTGGGCCTCATTTCTCTCTTGTATGCCGCCTTCTGTGATTATTTCTGCTATTATGTCTTCATTTACGTACTATAATTCTGAATCCTGAATTTAGGTGTGTGGTTGGGGACAAAACCCTGGAATTCTCCTGAAGGATACATAGGGGAGAAAATGTTGTGTTAGTTTTCTTGTATGCTGCCTGTGGATAGTGTTTCTGCTATATTCACATGTTTCTTAACTGCTGTAATTCTGAAATCTGGATTCCAGCGTAGGAAGATAGGTGGATCCTGGAACTCTTCCAGAGGATACATAGGAAAGCTAGCGTGGTGTTCATTTATGTTTTATTCTTTGTATTTATTGCTGCTACTTCAAGGTATTAGTTAGTAATCGTGCTGCTGGTTCTTCCCCTTTAAATCATCCATTTACATCTCTTTCTGTATTTTTTAATATCTCTTTTCCGCACCCTTACTTTCTAGTTTTTTATCTCTTTCCTGCATCCTCACTCTTTTTATCTCTTTCCTGCACTCTTAGCTTAAAACCCCAAGTAGTTTAGTGAAGGATTCGGCCTTTCTCCGGAGATTGGCACGGAGGGCATCTCTTACCTCCGACCTTTCAATGTTGGTCCAGGTCTAGGGCGTGTATACGTACAAAATCCTTTCCTGTGGCAGATTTGTGACCAACGGTACTCTTTTGGTTCCATGTGTTCATTGTGCCACTTTGATAACCATATTGATTGCTCCTTTAGTGCCACATTGCTGCCAAACTAAAAGATACCTCAAATTTCATTTTCTAGAGAAAACGTGATTTGAAAAAACGTCATTGCCACTGTTTTGGATGGCTGACTTGACTTCATAGGGTCGTATCTCCTTCAATATCGTTGGCGCAACGGAATGTGTAGCCAAACAACTCAACCACAAATAAAAGATGAAATAAACTCATATAATGAAGAAAATAATGTGTAGCTGATAAGCAACTAACAGGAAACAAAAGAACGATTTACCAGTAAACATTTATACACGACATGCCATAGAGCACAAGAAGAAAATATGGAAGAACAACTTCATTGACAATACATTCAACATTACATCTAAGAGATGTTCTCTCACGGTTCTTCACACATACTCACATTATAGAGTTGCATCTATCAAAATGTTAGAAAAAAATTATCAAATTACATGCAAGCAGAAAACACAATAACGCAGAAAAACAGTAACACATATTTTACGTGGAAAACCTGCAATGTGCAGGAAAAACCACGGGGCAATGGCAGCTTGATCTTTTATTGATTTCAGCAAATTTACATGCAAGGGGTCATTCCCCTTTTATATAAAAACAAAAAACTGTTCGTTTCCTTTCCAAAAAAAGGAAAACTCCAAAAAATTGTTCGCTTCCTCTTCCGAAAAACTGTTCGCTTCCTCTTCCGAAAATTGTTCGCTTCCAGAAAACTGTTCAATATCGCTCACAACGTACGGACAATCAAAAACATTACGGATGTACGGACATCCAAAATTAAGGTTGTACGCACACCAAAAAAATCCGGGCCCCTCGGCGCGCCCGACGCATACGAACAGCGCGTGGGTATGGAACTGGAACCGCACCACCATACACCTTGTTGCTGAAGAACATTAGAGATCTGGATATTGGCTTCACCTCCTAACACAAAATAAATACACACATGGAGGTACCATGTTTAGGGTTTTCCCGCCCATGTTTAGGCAACCAACTAATAACATCTCAACACGTGTCTAGCAACTCCCAAAAACACAAATCCAATATTTTTGGCACACATCCAACAATCTCCCACTTGCCAAAAAGACTAAGTAAATGAACAAAAAATGTCTTCTTCCTTATTCTTCAAGGTTACTAATCAAAATGAGAGAACTCCCATCAAATCTCTACACCAAATGAACTTCCTGCTATCCAATGGCTTCGTCAATGCATCTGTTGCATTGTCTTGTGTACCAATCTTCTGCAACTCAACTTCTCTAGATTCCACCATCTCTCTAATATAATGAAATTTCAGTCGAATGTGCTTAGTGCAAGAGTGAAATTTAGGATTCACGGTCAAGTCAATTACACTTTGATTCACACCACAAAGTAATGGAACTTTGCTGAAAACCAATGCCTCTGCACACTACATGTAACCAGGTTGCCTCCTTGGATGCTTCTGCAGTAGCAATGTATTCAGCTTTTGTAGTTGATTGAGCCACCACTTGCTGTTTTTTACTTCTCCAACTCACAGCTCCTCCAAATAGTGTGAACACATATGCACTAGTAGATTTAGAAGTATCTACATCTCCACCATAATCAGAATCTACAAAACCTTGTAGCTGATTTTTTCTTTGCCATCATAACAGATTGCAAAATCACTGGTGCCTTTCAAATATCTGAGAATTCTCTTCACTGCAACCCTATGTTGCTTACCAGGATTAGACAAAAATCTGCTCACAACTCCAACTGCATGAGCAAGATCTGGTCTCATACACACCATTGCATACATCAGTTTACCAACTGCACTTGCATAGGGAACTTTGTCCATGACACTCTTCTCATCATCATCCTTTGGACACATATCTTTTGACAATGCAACTCCAACCTGAAAAGGTGTAAATACAAGAGTGCATTGGTCCATTCTGAAAAAAGTAAGCAAGTCCGCAATGTATCTCTTCTAGCTAATCCACATCTTCTTCTCACCACGGTTTCTCTTCACTTCAATACCCAAGAAACAATGTAATGGGCCAAGGTCTTTCATGTCAAATTCTCCTGACAACTCAGACTTGGTCTTCTTCACAAGATCCTTCGAATTGCTAAAAAGAAGAATGTCATCTACATATAACACCAAAATTAGAAAGTGATTGCCTTCACGCTTAAGATAGATACAATGATCAGCATCACTTCTCACAAAACCACGTCCAATCACAAAGGTATCAAACCTTTTACACCACTGCCTTGGGGATTGCTTCAACCCATACAGTGACTTTCTCAGCTTGCATACAACATTTCTCCCACTTACTTCAAACCCAACCAGTTGCTCCATGTAAATGTCTTCATTGAGATCTCCATGAAGAAAAGTTGTCTTCATGTCCATCTACTCAATTTCCCAGTCATTTGCAGCAGCCAATGCAAAGAGCAATCTAATAGATGCAATCTTTGCCACGGGAGAAAATGTTTCTTCAAAGTCAAGCCCTTCAACTTGAGAGTATCCTTTTGCTACTAACCTAGCCCAATATCTCTCAATTGAACCATCAGCCTTGTATTTCCTTTTAAACACCCATTTACAACCAATTGCCTTTCTACCCTTAGGCAAAATTGCAAGTCCCAAGTCTTATTTTTCTTCAATGACTACATTTCCTCTTCCATAGCTTTCTTCCAATGAATTGCTTCATCACTAGTGAGAGCATCTTTAACACCTACAGGCTCATCACTCATGGAAGATAATGCAAAGTTATTGTATTCATCATAACCAAATCTGATTGGTGCACTCCTTTGTTGCTGACTTCTTCTTAAAGTTTGCACTTCTTGAATAATATCAGAATTCTGGAGTTGCTCCTCATGTGCAGACTGATCTTCAACAACTTGAGGCCGATTGGACTCTTCCACAACAATCGCATTATCCTGCTGATGCTGCCAATTGCATGAAAATTAATTAGTATCATGTGGCAACTCTAACAAAGGAGTAGAAATGGGATCTACACTTGATGGTGGAACAATTTGCTGTTGATTTTCAGCTTGTTGATTTCTCAAACCAGTAGCTGCATTAAATTGTTCTTGGCTGTCTGGGGTTGTTTCCATGGACTCTTCTTTGCTGCAGATGTCTTCTTTGAATACTACACCACCACAGCTGAACACATGGTGATGCTGTGAAGGTATCCATACTTTGTAACCTTTGATTCCATCACCATATCAAATGAGTACTTGTTGGTTACGAATCTGCCATGGGAAAAGGGTTTGGTTTATCTATGCGCCCTAGACCCGCCCAACAGATTGAAAGGCCGGAAGGAAGGAATGCCTTCCGTGCCAATCTCCAGAGAAGGCTGGCTCCTTTACTACACTACACTGGGTTTTAGATTAGAGAACTGGAAAGAAATTGGGAAAGTGCTGAAAGAAATGCAAATAACTGAAAGAAACGGGAAATATGGCCACAGGCCAGATAGTTCCAAGGGGAAGAACAGGCAGCACAATTACTAACTTCTACTTAAATCAGCAGCAATCAATATCATGAATATAACAGAAACTAAAACTGTAACATTTTCTGATATGTATCCTTCAATAATTCCAGATTTCGCCCTTTATCACACACTTAAATCCAGATTGCAGAATTTACGGTATGCAAATAAAGAAACAGAATTAACAGAAATAATAATAGAAGGCATCATACACAGAAAAGGAGTCCAGAATTAGAACCAGGAGTCTTAATATTGATGCAGAATCCAAGTACAGCAACTTTCTAGCAAAATGTTCCCCCCTGATTACATTACATTGAGTGGCTTTTATAGGGGAATTCAACCCCGTAATCATTAATGCCAAAACCCTAAAAATGTTGGGGCAGCTGAGATTTGACCCCTGTCAGAGGACAAAGTATCTATGGAATTCGGCCCACTCGTGTTTACAGCGGCTCCGGACGGATTCTGCAGTTTGGGAGAGCATGTCTCATTAATACGGTTGGTGCAGCTTGCCTTCAAGAACTTTTCCGGGACCTGACAGGGCCGTCTTGATGGGATAGGCCGGAGACTCAAACTCGTGTGCCATGGATGCGCATTAAATGCCCATCTACCTTCTTTCCCTGCTAGAGTGCTCCTTCGGTTGTTGCCTTAGCGTTTAAAAACGCTTGTTGGAGTTTGCCCGAAATAGGGCCCGAGGTGAGGTGCTCTGTCATGCTGGCCGAGGTTCGCCTGAATGGAGTCCGAAACGCAGCCTTGCTGGGGTTGGAGCCCGAACACCGGAGTTCGCTGGAGACATTGCCCGAAGCTGAGGTTCGCCAGCTGTTTGGGCGAAGTCGAGGGAGGGTTCTCAACTTCCGCTTAAGCCTAAGTCCAGGATGGACTGGATGGGGTTTGCTCGGTTTAGGCCCGAAGCCGAGGTTCGCCAAAGACTACCCCGAAGCCGAGCTTCGCTGGAAATTGGGGCGAAGATGAGGCTCGCCAGCTGTTTTCCTTGAACTTGTTGCCTTAGAAATATTTTCACCCTGAAGTGCCGCAATTAACCCTGAAGTTGAGGTTCGCTTTCCTGGAGGCCCGAAGCTGGGGTTCGCTGGACGGTTGGGCGAAGCAGAGTCCTTATCTGCCGAAGTGCGTCTTTGCTTGCTATGAGGTTCGCTGGGGACAACGCCCGAAGTTGGGCTTCGGCGGCTTCCTGGGCGAAGTCGAGGTGAGTTTGCCTTAACTAATTTTCATTAACCCCGAAGTGTGCCTTCACCTTAGACGTTGGTTGCCCGAGGTGCACCACCACCGAAACTTCGCTGAAACGACCCCGAAACTGAGGTTCGCTTCCCCTGGGGTCCGAAGCTAAGCTTCGCCGGCAACTTGGGCGAAGTTGAGCTGACTTAGACTTAGAGAATCTTCTACCTTGCCCACGCTGTGTTTCGCTCTTGGGGAGGCCCGAAGCTGGGCTTCGCTGACAGTCTGGGCGAAGACGAGCTGACTTGCCTTAGAAAATCTTGAACCTCCAAGGTGGCCTTCTACTCGAAGCTGTCCCTCGCCCCGAAGCTGAGCAAAACCGAGGTTCGGCCCCTTCTTTGGGCGAAGCTGAGACTGGACTTCTGTTTTTTCGAGCAAAACTGCTCAAAACTTGGATTGTGCCCGAAAAATGGGCGAAGCAGGGTTTGCAACCACGCCTTAGTGCCATGATAGTGCCAGAGAAGAGTTTTTGCCGGAGGAAGCTATGATTAGAGGAGAAAATGAATTAAAACAGGAAAAACATTGCAGCAGCAGTTCAAAATTTTACCCCTTAGACAAAATGTGGCAAAATTGACAACATTCCTGGCGGCTCGCGGGGTATTGAGCTCGCCTCAATGCAAGGACCCCAGGCCTTTATCCCTTGGGCTCGGAGTCATCTTTTGTTTCCTCTTCTGATTCCCTGCTGCTGTCTAAGGGTTCTTCCTCCAGTCTTTCTCCTTCTGCTGCCTCCTCTTCGTTATGCTCCTGATCTTCGCCTTCCTCCTCTCTTTCAGGTTCTTGGTTGGGCGCCGGAGGGGCGAGGCGGTCACGGATGCGCTCGTAGGTGGCCTTAACCTGAGTCCAGGCCTCCTCCTGGAATGGCTCACGATCATGGAGCTCTTTCACCAGGCGCTTGAAGCTTTCGATCTGGTGCATATCAGCCCGGTCAACCCTCTGGCTCAGATCGGCTAGGCAGGCATCAATTTGACAGAACCTGGATATCAATTGGATCACTTGCGTTTCCAGGATAGGGTCTGCCCAATTGTCAATTTCAGAAGTATCTTCTTTGAAAGCGTTCCATGCTAGCTTCAGCTCCTCCTTGGGCAGGAAGTTTCCATCATCATCTGTAAAGCTGGGGAAGCCGAGCCGTGTGAGGGTTTGAAAATGTGCCAGGGAGGTGCTCTTCTCTTGCTCAAAGGCATCTAACAGTCTCCTGGCCTTTCTGACCTTTTTCAATTTGGCGAAGAAAGTATGCAGAGTAGATCTTGCAATGGCCCATTCTCGGGCAGTCCGGGTCATTGGGGGCACTTGGAGGTCCATGCGCTCGTAAGTCTCAACTTCAATGGCTAGATTGAGCCAGCGCTCCGCTTCACGCTCAACTTCCTCTACAACAGGCTTGCCCTGGGCAGACGCTTGCTTGGCCTCCCAGATAAACATGAGGACAGACAAGGCCCTTGAGGCTCTAGTTCGGAATTTCTTCAACAAATGGGCGCGAACCTCCTTCACTCGGTCTCTGGTGAAGACCTCCATCTGTACTTCTCTCCTTTCAAGTTGTTGCTGCACTTCTTGGACCTGCGCCTCCAACTTTTTCACCTTGTCCTCCGCCTCTTCATGTGCCTTGAGATGGCGCTCGGCAACATTCTTATGCTCAATCACTTCTTGCTCCAAAGCTGCCACTCGCTGCCGCAGCTGCTCTGATTCGGTCTTTGAGTCCTCCAGCTGGGACTGTACTCGCGCCAGGGTTTCCTCCATTTTCACGTTTTCATTTTCCGCCGCGAAGCAGCGCTCTTTGATGTGCTCGTGGTGCAGGTAGACTGTGCTCGCCTTAACCTGGATGGCCCCCATTTCGTCCGCCACATCGACTGTCTTCAAGTCCTTGATGGTACGCTGATATGTGTAGTCCGAGGGCGTCATCTCCTCCAAGGGTTTCTGGACTTTTGGGACCTTCTTTATCTTATGCAGCTCCATCTTCTGAGGGTCGAAAATGGCGCGCTTTTCAATTCCAGCAGGGGCCCGCGCTTTTCTCTTCTTGACGTCCTTGATCCACCTGAACGAGCTCTGCCGTGCCTGGACTAGGCTCTCTACTAGGGGACGTTCTTCCAGCATCTCCAACTCTTTCTCCAAATGTTCCATTTCTCCAAACATGGGCGTGAAAAGAAACAGATCCTGCTGAGGCAGGGGTTCTGCAGATAGGTCAGGGATGGCGAAGATCGGAACTTCGGTGACTATTGGGGTGCTGAGGTCTGGATGGCAGTGGGAGGACTATTAGGGTTTGGAGGCGGGTTCCCAACTAGGGTTCCTGCTGAAGATGAGGGATTGGGGGGCGGTGATGGGCCTTGACTAGCAGCGCCTAGTTGGAGGGATGCAGAGGTTTCGAATGCATTGGGAGCAGAAGCGTATAAACCGAATGCTTGGTGGACAAGCCGGGGAGAAGTGGAAGGTTGAATTTCTTCGATCAAAGGATGGGATACTACAAGGGGGAGGGTAGACGCAGATTCACTGCCTAAGGGCAAGGCAGATACTAGGGTTTCAACAGTAGAAGGTACTGCGGCCGGAGGTTCAGAAGAAGGGGGAGAGAAAAGAGAGCGCGTACCTGCGTGCTCCGTGATGAGAGCCGTCGTGGTAAATAGTTGCGTTATGGGGCTCTGGCCTGCCCACCCTTCTTCTTCGGGCGGAGTGTCTTCCTCCACATTGACGATTTCTAACTCCTTCTGCGGGGCAACCTCCTTTTGTGGTGCAACCTCCTTCTGCGGTGCAACGGCGGGGGTAAGAGTGCTCGTGCCTGGGTTGGCAGGCTTCTCCGAAGGGGGTTTGGCAGAGGAGCGAGTTATCACGATCCGGGGCTTTTTTGCCTTAGGAGGCGGCGCCTGTGCTTCGTCAACTGGCCTTTTCAATGGTCTATCCTGCTCCTTAGCTGACTGCTGCGTGTTTTGCTCAACAGTCTGACCCTCCTCAACAGTATGGCCGGATCCTGCACCTTGCTCGAGTGGCTGCTTCTGTTGCTCTGATAGCTCCTCTACTCTTTCGGAGCTTTGAGTGCCTCGAGGCACGAGGTCCATGAACAGGACTGGCTGCCACGTGTCACAATTGTCGTCAAAGATCGAGGAGAACTGGTTGTCACCCACGAGGGTTTTATCAGATGTTTCTTTTCCGGTATGGACCCTCATGATCCACCAGTTCGAAATCTTTTCTTCGGTCCAACCCAAACCCTTCAATCTGTTCTCCATATTTCTGAAAAACTTGGAGTTAGGATCATGTGTTGGGTTCTGTGATGGGTTGTACTCCGCCTCTATGTGATAAAAATCGTGCCATGGCGGGAAAGATTGCATCCTTTCTATATGCCACTCGAGGTCGCGCCCCGACGGATTGTTGCGTTGTTCCATGATCTCTGGGCGGGGGCAGACGTGGAAGCTTTTCATCCCTAGGAAATCTCTGAATACGTTCAAGGGGTCGTATTTCCACCGCTGGGGGAGTTCGATCAGGCCAAAGTCTTGGAGCGTTGCTGCGAGGAACTCGTTCTGCCCGGTGGCGTTGACTTCAATGTCGCCCCATTTGAAAGGGAAATCACATGTGTGCTCCCATTTCCTCCCATGGTCGTAGGCCTCATCCGCGTAGTCACTCTGCCGAGCGATCTCCAGAGCAAACAGATACTCTGTAGTGTAGTATGGTAGCAGAAAGGGTTTACCAGTAAACCCAAAGACTCGGATGACGAAGCCTTGCGTGAGCTGGAAAGTGTCACCCAGCTTGCGTTGCACCATATCATCTCTCATTGCGCGAGGAACGCGAGGGCAAGAGCCATAGATAAGTCCCAAGGCAGGGCCAAGGAACGCCTGATTGAAAACATAGTAAGACTCCTTCGACAACTGGAGTCCACTGATACACTAGCAATGCTTTCCCCTCCTTGTCGGTGCGACTGGTGGGGATAAAGGTGAATTTATCATGCATGTGATAGAAAAACAGCCAGGCCAGGAATGAACAGGGCCTGAAAGACAGGTCTCCCCCCTTTCTCAGTTCGAGCAGCCGAGTATGCAGAATGCGGGCCACCCAGTCCGCCCAGTCAAAGAACACGGGCTTCGTATTCGGCCCCATGGCGTCGGGAGCGTAGAACTCCCCGTGCGATATGCACTCTGCGAGGGCGACCTGGTACGGGTATACTACTGCATCAGTGGAGAGCCCAAACACCCATGCTAGCATTGAGTAGATATCGGGGCTTTTGAAATGTCTAAGAGACATGGGCATTTTCGGCCACTGGTTAGATGGTAATGGCTCCCTCAGCTGGGACTCCATGAACAACCGCATCTGTGGGGTGGGCTGGTATCTGTTGGTCTGCTCGCCTGTGTTGATAGTTCTGAGGGTATAATCTGTGGGGTCCGGGGGCAAAAGGCGTTTGAACGCTGTCGAGAAAATTGGAAATAACTTATTCCCTTCGGGCCTCCCCGAACTTCTTGGTCGGGTTATAGTATCTGGCGATAGCACACACCAGTTCCGGGCAATTGTGCACGGGAGTGCATAAGAACCAATACAGGTTGGAATAGTATGCCGCAGTCCTTATGCTCTCGGGGGAAACCTTCGTCCGCCTTCTCATCAATGGTCTGTCGCAGTTGCTCGATGCTTTTGGAGAGGACACCATCTCTCATTTTTCCCAATTTATCGATGGGTGGGGGAGTTTCTTCTTCTTCTGATTCTGATTCTTCCCCTGGCTCTTCTGCGTCCTCCGGCCTCTTTTCTTTTTCTTCTCTTTCTTTTTCTTCTCCCCCTCTGGCCTACGTTTCTTATCACCCTCTGGCTTCTCCGAACTTCCGCCCTTGGGCGCCTTTGCCTTCTTCTCGGCATCCTTCTTGCCCATGATGAATCGTGGAGACACACAGGTGCGCTGCCGATTACTGGTGAATTATTCTGTTTATGGCTTCTAGCACAGCGCAGGGTAACTTTCAAGGAATCAAATGGCTGAGCGATTTGGAGCGTTGTCTCTTTTATGGCCCTGGGCGCGAACCACCCCATTAATGGCGCACGCTTGGAGTAAATGTCCGAAGCTGGAGGTGGGTGGAAACAACCGTTCTCCATTGGTGGCCGTGCACTTCTCTTGAGGTTGGGAGCTTTCATGGTGCGCAATCCTCCTTGGAAACATGAACCCCTCGTTTTCCGATCCCGAGGCGTTGTCTTTTTCCCTAACAACCTGCTTTGGGATGCGCACTGTCAACTTCATTTAAAACGTGTGCCTTGGGGGTTTAAATAGGCGCCGCCGTCTTTCGCGCGCCCCAATGCTCATTGCGCCCAATCGGCTCATGGAGGAGGTGGTTCGCTCAAATCCGAGCGAACCCTAGCTTCGGGGACCAAGGCGCCCGAAATGGGCCCTTGGCGCCCCCCTTTTCGGAGCTACATTGCACCCAAACTTTGTCGCGCTCAATCTTTAGCACCCGCGCTTCGCTCCGATTTCGGGCGAACCTTGACTTCGCTTCAAACTCGCCCGAACCTCGCCCAAAAAGGGCGAAGCCTAGCTTTCAGGGGGCTTCGCCCTTATAAGAGCGAAGCTCATCTTCGAGCTGTTATTCTCTTTTCGAAGAGAATTTCTTCTTTGTTCTTGGGAGCTAGGTTTCGCTCTAGAAGAGGGCGAACCCTAGCTTCGCTCTAGAAACTGGGCGAAGCTCAGCCCTGCTTAAGGACTTCATCAAAAGATGCTTTCTTTCTGCCGAAAAAAACCTGGATCTATTTTGTCTATACTCCGAAGGCACAAAAATGCTCGGCTATGGAGCGCAAACACTTGCTTTAAAGCAGAAAACATATATACATTCGAAAAACATGAACAAATCAGCAAAAATAAAATTATGTACACAGGCAAATTTCCTGATGCTTCTCACTGATGATAGACCTTCAGGTGAAGGTCGTTGACAGGTATGGGCAAAGTACGGCCCTCCATGTCCTGCAAGATGAAAGAGTTCACCTGGTTAACTCGAGAAATCTGGAAGGGGCCTTCCCAGAAGGCATCAAATTTGTCATGATTCCCCGGTTTCGCTTTCCATGCATCCCACTTCAGCACTAGGTCTCCAACCTGGAAGGCGGGCGGTGGCTCTTTTTTCAAACCAGTTCTTAGTGGTCTCAGTATGCTTCATGAAAGCTTCATAAGCTTTCTCCCTGTCTTCCTCCAGTTGCAGCAATTGGGCCAGTCTGGCGTCCATGGGATCAAGGTCTTCCCTTTCATCATCCAGCATCCAGAGTGCTGGCATTTCAACATGCGTAGGCAGGACTTGATTGATGGATTTTTTATGGAGGTGCGGTCTGCCCACAGTGCCTGGTCGAGGAGCAAATGCCAAGTCCGTTTGTTACTCTCCAGGGTCCTCTTCAGAATTTTTAGCAAGTTCTTGTTAGTAGACTCTGCCAGGCCATTCCCCTGCGGGTAGTAGTTGGAAGAGGCTTTTAAGTAGATCCCATACTTGCTGGCGAACTCGCTGAGTTTGGCACCTATGAAGGAAGGGCCATTATCTGTCACGATCGCGTCTGGAACCCCGAAGCGGGTAATCAACTTCTCCAAGAAGGCAATGACTACCTCCTGGTCAGCATGCTTGGTCGGGACTGCCTCAACCCATCGGGTGAAGTAATCCATGGCAGTCAGTATATATTTGTGCCCTGCCGAAGAATTCGGCGATATCACCCCGATAAATTCCAAGCCCCATTGCTGCAAAGGGGCTTCAACCTGGATCGGGTGCAGGGGCATTGGAGCATTCTTGTTCCGACCAGCATACCTCTGGCACCTGTCACACTTCCGGCTAACTGAGAATGCATCGGCAAAAATTGTGGGCCAATAATAGCCCGCTCTGATTATTTTTAAGGTCGTCGGCCTTCCTGCCAAGTGGCCCCCCGATATTCCGGAATGGAATTCATCGAGGATTTTATCTTTTTCGGTTCCCCTAACACATCTTAGGAGAACCTCGTCAATGTTCCTGAAAAACAGCCCCTCTGGGCGCAATACATACCTGCGGGCTTGGAGCCTGAACCTCCTCCTCTGCGAGGCGTTGAGACGGTCTGGGCATCTCCCGGTGTTGAAGTACTGTATTAAGTCATCCGTCCAGTCATCGCCGTCCGCAGATTGGTTGGCGAAGTTGCCCTCTGACACTGGGTCTTCCCATTGACAGGCCGTCACTTCTGCAGCGGCGCTCTTTGCGAGTTCCTGGCATAGTGCCCGACCGCGGATCAGCTTGGTGGGTCGGACCTCAATGTCGAACTCCTGGATTTTAGTGACCCAGCCAGCCCTCTTGTTGCCCATCTCTCCTTGAATGATAAAATTCCTTACGTCTGGATGAACAACATATACCGTTGTCTTGCTCTAGGAGACGAAGTGTCGGAATTTTTTCAGGGACCTCATCACCGCGTGTACTTGCCTTTCAATAAAGTTGTACCTTTCTTCATGCGGCTGGATCACCTGGCTCAAGAATGCGATAGGGCGCTCCTCGCCATCTTCTCCCTTCTGCGTTAGGACTGCTGCATAGCTCTCAGGCTCCCCGACTGCGTAAAGGATGAAGTCTTTTGAGTAGTCGGGGTTGACCAACACAGGGGCTTGGGCAATCCGGGCCTTGATTTCTTCAAACGCCTTCTTCCTTTCTTCTGTCCAAGTGAACTCGGCGTTTTTCTTCAATAGTTCGGTCATCGGCTTGACGACCTGGGCGAAATCAGGCACGAACTTCCTCACGAAGTTGATCTGGCCGAAGAAAGACTGCAGGCCCTTCTTGTTCGCCGGTAGTGGGAGTTTGAGGAGGGCCTCCGCTCTGTCAGGGTCTACGGCAAGCCCCTTTTCTGAGATGACGTGGCCCAACAATTTTCCTTCTTTTACCGCGAAGACAGACTTCTTCGGGTTTATAGATATGCCGAACTCCCGGCATCTCTCGAACACTTGCCGCAGGTGCGAGGCATGCTCTTCTCTTTTGTGTGAAAACACGGTCATATCATCCAAGTAGATGACAATAATCTTGTTCAGCAATTCACCGAATGCCAGGTCCATGGCTCTCTGGAAAGTGGCCCCCGCATTTGAGAGGCCAAAGGGCATACGCTGATAGGCGAACGTCCCCCATTTGGTGGTGAACGCCGTCTTATGCTGATCTTCGTCTCTTACCCAAATCTGGTTATATCCAGAGAAACCGTCCAAGAGGGAGAAGCGTTGTGCTCCTGCCACTACGTGGAGGATCTGGTCGATCTGCGGGAGCGGGTAGTGATCCTTCAACGAAGCCTGGTTCAGATTTCGGAAATCAACGCACAAGCGAATGTCTCCGTTTTTCTTTCTGACAGGAACCAAGTTGGCAACCCAGGAAGAATGCTTTATTGGGTAAATGATTTTTGCTTCGAGCATCTTGAGGAGCTCTGCCCTCATCAACACTTCAATCCTGGGGTTAACCGGCCTCTGCTTTTGTCTGCAGGGTCTGACCCCCTCTTGCAGTTCGATGGTGTGTTGTATGACCTCCCGGTCGTACCCCTTCAGGTCCTGATAGGACCATGCAACAATATCTGGATATTCTCGGCATAGGGCCCGAATCTGCTCCAGCTCTTCAGGGGTACAGTCTGCTCCAACTCTGATGACCTTTCCAGGCTCTAATTCGAGCTCTCTGTATTGCTTTTCATCAACCTTGATTCTGTGGGCAATTGCTCGGTCATTCTGGTCGAACAGACTCTCCAAGGTGATTAGTCCTTTTGGGACATGGTTATTTTTCAACTGTATCAACCCCTCGTACTCCTCGTCATCAGGGTTTCTACCTTCGATTGTACTTGCTTCATGAATTAAAAAATTGACGATTTGCTCGTCATTGTCGAACACCTGCCAATGGGTGTCCCTATCAGGCACAGAAGGCCTGTAAATGGTTCTTACCGCCTTAGGCTTCTGCATCATGTCATCAGCCGGGGAGTATCTGGCTCCGATAGACGCTAAGACATCTGCGTGCTTGTTCTTTTCCCGCGAGATAGCTTGGACATTTAGTGCCTCGAAAGACTCCAACAGGTCCCATACCCTATTGCGGTACGCCTTGAGGTAGTGTTGTTTTGAGACGCACTTGTTGGTGATCTGTTTGCAGACTAACTCTGAGTCTCCAAAAATCTGCAGCTGCTTGATCCCCAACTTCTCGGCCTTCTTCAACCCTAGGCACAGGGCTTCATACTCCGCCGCATTGTTGGTGCAACTCCAGGCGAGCCTGTAGCAGTAATCCTTTTGTTCTCCAGAGGGCGAGACCAAGACAACCCCTGCCCCGGCGCCGTTTTTGCATCGGGCACCATCAAAGAAAAGCTTCCATAGTTCGTCCGGGGTTGAGTCCTTGCTCTCCTGCACTGTCTCTTTTGCTTTCTCGGGCTTGGTGATAGAATAACACCCTATCTCTGATTCAATCATGGCATTAAAGTCAGTCAGGAAGAACTCGTCTTCCGTCCGAAGCTCCTCCAGGGACTCTTCTATCAGGTCCACCTCCTTCAACTCTTCTGTCATCAGGTGAACTGATTCGTCCTGCTGCCCATCTTCGGCTATCTTCTCAATGAGGAAGGTGGAGGGTTTCTCATTGTAGATTTTCACTTTTCTCCCTTTGAATGGGACCTCCATGTGCGAGTAGTCCAGAGAGAGATAACCTCCCAGCTTAGCAGTGAACTCCCTTGAGAGACACATGCTGAAATACGGCTCCAGATCGACAACTACGACCTCCTGGATTACAACAATCTGAGGCACCTTATGCAACTGGATGGGGATATCTTTGATGACGCCTACTGTCTTCACAGGAGTACCATCAAGTTGAAGAACACCTGGACTGCTCCGCGTATATTCCATGCCCATCTCCTCGCAAACTGCTCTCGGCATGACGGTGGTCGCTGCACCGGAATCAATCATGCAATTGTGCACGACCCACCCTTCCATCCGAAGAGACAGATAGAACGGCGGTGGCCTGTTCTTTCCTGTGGCCGAGGCGGTCAGAGTTTGAGCTAGCACAGGCTGGGTCGGCTTTCCTCCTTTGGTAGATTTTAGTGATTCCTGTAACAAGTCAACCTGTCCAGGAAGTTGCAAGGCATCATAGAGACTTACCTTGGCGGGGGTCTTCTTCAGCTCCTCAACTATGTTGTAAGCCGACGCAGTGGGTACTTCTGGCTCTTTCGCGGCTTCGTACTTAGTGCGGTACTGCTGCGTAGCTTCGACCCTCTGTCGTTTAGTCAGTGATGGGTACTTGAGCTTCTCCCTAGCTTGCTCCCTGGTTTCACCTTGAGGTTGCAACACTGGAGCTTTCACCGACAGGGGTTTCTCTTTCGCCGGCGGGGGCAAGGGAACTTTATCTGGAGCTTTTGTTGGTGGTTGCTCCTTCTCGCGGCGAGTGTACACCTTCAGAGGCTCCATCTGGGCCGCGTCCACCTCGATAGGTTTCTTCCCATTTCTGGTAAGAATTGAGACTTGTTCATCTGCGGGGATCATGAGGTTACGGTCCGCCTCTCTGATCATATTGACTTGCTCACTGGGGACGCTGCCTGCCAACGTTTGGACGTAGTTTAGGTGGACCATGCAAGTGTCCTCCCCATGCGGGTCATTGCAAGTGGAGCACCAGTACACATGGTCTGACGTGCTTGGCTCTTCACCGCTTAAAATGGCAGCATTCCTCCCGGGGGGCCTAGCAGCCGGAGCTGCTTGGTCTCTTGTGATCGCCGGAGGGGGAAATCTCCTCAGCTGGAATTCTTGTTGAGCTTGCTTTTTTTTCATGACGACAATCTCATTGGACATCGTCCTCACGGTAGAGTTGAGAGACTGCACCTCTTGCAAAAGCTTTGCTTGCGGGTCAACACTCGGGGGAGCTGGTAACGGCAGTGGTGCCATGGGTGGAGGCAATGTCGGATATTGTGGAGGCGGAGGAAGTTGTGGAGCTGTGGAAGTGGGAAACTGCGGAAAAGCAGGCGCATGGCTCGGATTCCATGATGGAATCGGGTACATGGAAGGTGCGGGAGGGGACTGGGCGGCCGTATTGGGGTACTGGTACTGAGGCAAATCGGGGAAGATTGGCATTGTCGGCTTTGGCGGGAGTTTGCCAATGGCAATTAAGTCGGCCTCTGCCTTTTGCGCCTGCGTATACAAATCCGGGAAGGTATTGATACCAGAGTACCGGATGTTCATACTGATGTCTGAATTGAAAGCTCTGAGGAAATAAAACGTTGCTTGCTCAGAGGTTGGCCGAAGGCCATCGGGGACCCTCTGCCAGGTCCGAGCAAATCTGACGTTGAAATCGGGGACCTCCTCCTGCGGATGTCTCTGGATGGTCGTGAACTGGTGGAGCAAGGAGAAAGGGTCCGCCGATTCGTTGAACCCTTTTATCAACCTCTCTGCCAGTTGATCCCAGGAGGTAATGGTAGCGGGCGGCAATGATCGGTACCAGTACAAGAGCTTCCCTCTGAGGGACAAGACTAGCAATCTCACCATAATGTTTTCTTCCGTGATGCCGTGGATGGTAGCCAGAGCAACAACGTCTTGGACGTGCTCGTACGCCGTTTTCCCAGTACCATCGTAGGTAGGAATGGCTTTCAGCGCTGCGGCTGGGATCTGATCTTGTGCCGCCAGGTTCAACGGCCCCGAATGGTTCCAGGCAGGGAATTGCCTGGGTGGATTTTGCTATTGATTTTGTTGCGCCATATTCGCGTTCGGATTTGGCGGATTAGGAGGCGGCAACGGCGGCTGCAACGGCTGGTTCGGCTGAACAGGAACAATCGAAGTGCCCGAAGCACCTAGCTGAACGTCGGGTGGAACCGGAACGCCCTGATGATCTGGAGAGTTTGGAGGATTCGGAGGGCAGCTAGTTGTTGTACTGTCTGAAGTCGGAGTCTGTTCAGCAACGACAGCTTCCTGCGATGATGCCTCGTCCAGAGAGATATTTGGCCTGACTATCCTAGGATGCTCTCCCAGAGCGTTAATGTCAAGCTCATAGAACTCGGTTTCTTCTTCTGCGTTTCTAGCTCTCCATCTCGTACGCATGAAGACGTGATTTTCTTAGACTGGTCTTCGAGACTTGGAGGTATCCGAGTTCAGCAGAGTCGCCAGATGTTCAGATTTGACAGTACTGAGACGAACATCACTTCTCAATATTGCTATCAGGTGGAACGATTGCGTCCCACCGGGCGTGCCAGAAAAAACTGTTGGTTACGAATCTGCCACGGGGAAAGGGTTTGGTTTATCTATGCGCCCTAGACCCGCCCAACACCTTGAAAGGCCGGAAGGAAGGAATGCCTTCCGTGCCAATCTCCAGAGAAGGTTGGCTCCTTTACTACACTACACTGGGTTTTAGATTAGAGAACTGGAAAGAAATTGGGAAAGTGCTGAAAGAAATGCAAATAACTGAAAGAAACGGGAAATATAGATAGTTCCAAGGGGAAGAACAAGCAGCACAATTACTAACTTCTACTTAAATCAGCAGCAATCAATATTATGAATATAACAAAAACTAAAACTGAAACATTTTCTGATATGTATCCTTCAATAATTCCAGATTTCGCCCTTTATCACACACTTAAATCCAGATTGCAGAATTCACAGTATGCATATAAAGAAACAGAATTAACAGAAATAATAATAGAAGGCATCATACACAGAAAAGGAGTCCAGAATCAGAACCAGGAGTCTTAATATTGATGCAGAATCCAAGTACAACAGCTTTCTAGCAAAATGTTCCCCCCTGATTACATTACATTGAGTGGCTTTTATAGGGGAATTCAACCCCGTAATCATTAATGCCAAAACCCTAAAACCGTTGGGGCAGCTGAGATTTGACCCCTGTCAGATGACAGAGTATCCATGGAATTCGGCCCACTCGTGTTTACAGCGGCTCCGAACGGATTTTGCAGTTGGGAGAGCATGTCTCATTAATACGGTTGGTGCAGCTTGCCTTCAGGAACTTTTTCGGGACCTGACAGGGCCGTCTTGATGGGATAGGCCGGAGACTCAAACTCGTGCGCCATGGATGCGCCTTAAATGCCCACCTACCTTCTTTCCCTGCTAGAGTGCTCCTTCGGTTGCTGCCTTAGCGTTTAAAAACACTTGTTGGAGTTCGCCCGAAATAGGGCCGAAGGTGAGGTGCTCTGTCATGTTGGCCGAGGTTCGTCCGAATGGAGTCCGAAACGCAGCCTTGCTAGGGTTTTGAGCCCGAACACCGGAGTTCGCTGGAGACATCGCCCGAAACTGAGGTTCGCCAGCTGTTTGGGCGAAGCAAAGGGAGGGTTCTCAACTTCCGCTAAAGCCTAAGTCCAGGATGGACTAGATGGTGTTTGCTCGATTTAGGATCGAAGCCGAGGTTCGCCAAAGACTACCCCCGAAGCCGGGCTTCGCTGGAAATTGGAGCGAAGATGAGGCTCGCCAGCTGTTTTCCTTGAACTTGTTGCCTTAGAAATATTTTCACCCTGAAGTGCCGCAATTAACCCTGAAGTTGAGGTTCGCTTTCCTGGAGGCCCGAAGCTGGGGTTCGCTGGACGGTTGGGCGAAGCAGAGTCCTTATTTTCCGAAGTGCATCTTTGCTTGCTATGAGGTTCGCTGGGGACAACGCCCGAAGTTGGGCTTCGACGGCTTCCTAGGCGAAGTTGAGGTGAGTTTGCCTTAACTAATTTTCATTAACCCCAAAGTGTGCCTTCACCTTAGACGTTGGTTGCCTGAGGTGCGCCACCACCGGTACTTCACTGAAAACGACCCCGAAACTGAGGTTCGCTTGCCCTGGGGTCCGAAGCTGAGCTTCGCCGGCAACTTGGGCAAAGTTGAGCTGACTTAGACTATTCGACCTTGCCCACGTCGTGTTTCGCTCTTGGGAAGGCCCGAAGCTGGGCTTCGCTGACAGTCTAGGCGAAGACGAGCTGACTTGCCTTGGAGAATCTTCAACCTCCAAGGTGGCCTTCTACTCGAAGCTGTCCCTCGCCCCGAAGCTGAGCAAAACCAAAGTTCGGCCCCTTCTTTGGGCGAAGCTGAGACTGACTTTGTTTTTTCGAGCAAAGCTGCTCAGAACTTGGATTGTGCCCGAAAAAATGGGCAAAGTAGGGTTTGCAACCACGCCTTAGTGCCATGATAGTGCCAGAGAAGAATCCTTGTCGGAGGGAGTTACGATTAGAGGAGAAAACGAATTAAACAGGAAAAACATTGCAGCAGCAGTTCAAAATTTGACCCCTTAGAAAAAATGTGGAAAAATTGACAACAGTACTCCTTTAACAAATTTATTGTCCAGCTTTTTCCTATTTTCCTTGGGCACAAGAACAAATATTTCACACCCAAACACTTTCAAATGAGCAACCGAGGTTTTGACTCCACTCCAAGATTCCTCTGGTGTTCTCCCACTGAGAATAGAACTAGGTGACATATTGTTCACATAGTTAGTTGTATTAACCATAGTTGAGAAAATCGGAATCGGACCGGAATCATTTTGGGAAAAAATCGGATCGAATCGGGAATCGGAAAAAAATTGGCAAAAGAATCGACAAAAAAAAAACCGAAGAAAAGGCAAATTTTTTTTTTAATTTTCTTTTTTCATGCATATCACAATGAATTAACACTATGCAAATCAAATATTAATACTGTAAGTGATACAAGCTCAAACTACACATGAAAATGGCAAGTGCTACAAGTTTAAAGCCAAAGTATTAAAGTTTTAAAGTTTAAACTACTACACACGAAAGTGACAAAACACATCTTGTATCCCCTCCTCCTATTCTATACATCTTTGGCAACAACCTGCACTTCAAACTGCTGCTCACACCATCTTGTTTTCTGATTGTGCACTCCATGATCAGCATTCTCTGAATAGGCACTTCACTTTGAGCAATTAGCCATATTATCAGCGTACGCCCTTTCATCAACATCATGAACATGACGGGCAACGCCCGTCGCCACCTGTGTCGGGGGTCAAGGGGCGGGAGCCCCCTTGCAGGGTCAAGGGTCCACCCGGACTTCTCCAAAGATTTCAGGTTGTATGTATTTGGTATGAATGAAATCATTGTAAATATCATAACCCAAAAGAATAATAAAGATGAGGAACATCTCATCTCTTTCATGAGTCAAGCCCTCACAGTTATGAAGAGAAATATACCCTCATTGAAAAACATGTGTTCACCATCATGAAGGCTCTCAAGAAATCCAAGTACTATCTATCACAAAGACTACCGTCTTTGTAGTACACCCAAACGTCTAATCTGTTGTACTACATGGTGAGTTAGGACAAAATAGGGTCGGATAGGTCAATAAGATTCAAGAATTTGATATTAAAAGCAAACCCACCAAATTGATCAAAGGAAGAGCCTTATGTGAGAAGCTAGCAATGATGGCCTTTGAAGATCAGATCACTCTAGTAGAGGAGATAGAGGTGGATAATAAGACCAGATGGATGGATGACATGTGTAGATATATGGCTACAGGACAAGTAACGGAAGCGTTGACTCAGATAGAAAGCAACGCATTATCACTGATTGGATAGCTAAGATGTATCAAAGACTCTAAGCTATCCTAAGTCTCCGGAATAATTAAAACCCATCCGTGCAATTTATTGCACTACAGCGTTCGGTATTTGTGATACCTCTGGCCAGCACTTACAGGTAAAGCTGTCGTGATTGCGCTATTGTATCCGCCGCCTAATATAGCTGCCAAAACGACGTCTGAGCTTGTTCTCTATAAATCGTCGGGGAGAGATAAGTTTGCCATTTTGCATTTTTTTTAATCCATCCATTACCCTAATAGTTCTTGTGTTTAGGCGTAAATCCTTACGAGAGTTCTGAAATCCAATGTGTTTAGGGGAAGTTATGCCCCACGCATGCGGATTGCAGACTTTCTATGGTAGGTGCCATCAACAAGACTATTCCCTTTCGATACTGCTTATGTTCCACGTATCATATGATCTCTAAAGATCACCTATAGTTTCCCTCACGTAAGGGCGGGTGATTTTTTGTTGATCTTTCTAAATACCTATAGTCTCCCTCACGTAAGGGCGGGTATTTTATACGGTATAACGGCCTAGCAAAAGGTATATCGAAAGGGGGACCAATTGGTGTTATAAGGAACCTTCATCATGTCTACAAAACTAATGATTGATTCTCATCAATTGTTGAAAGGTCCTAATTACACACCATGGAAAAACAAGATGAAGGCCATCCTAGCAATGGATGACTTATGGGATGTTGTATCTGGAGCAACAACCAGACCTTCACCTGCTGCTGGTGCTACAGCTCCAACTCTCTGCTCAAAGAGACTTTGATAAGCTAGACAGCAAAGCAAAAGTGCTCATCTTGCTTGCTGTGTCTGATGAAGTCCAACCCCATATTGCTGATTGTGCAACTAGTAAAGCAGCATGGGATGCCCTTAATACTATATATGAGGGAAAGAATGATTCCACCATTCTATTTATTCAATCTCAATTACACGATCTAAGCATGAAGCGAGGGTGAGACGGTTGAATTCTTTCTTTGCGAGTTTCGAATTGAAAGCAAGTTGAATTCTTTGGGAGAACCGATTGAAGACAAGCTCCTTACTTCGAGTTGTATTGAGAGCTTTACCCGATTCTTATCGGGTGTTGATCACTTCCCTTCGGGTATCACAACGGAAAGTTACTTTTGTAGAATTGGTTAATATGCTTCAAGAGGAGGAGGCACGCCAACTACAACGAGATGATTCTTCTAACACTTGCCCTCTACATCAACGAGGCAAGGGCAGACCCAGAAGAAGGGTAATTTTCAGAAGGGAGGGAATTCTCAAAAGGATTCAAAAGGGAAACAACCTCAACAGAAAAAGAGATATTGCAAGATCTTTGACAAAGAAGGTCATGATACAAACAGATGTTGGCATAAGAATAAGCAATCAAAACAGAAAGGCCGGAACAAACCACAAAAGAACAAACAGCAAGTGAATGTTGTTGTTGAAGAATCTGACACGAATTATGAGAGAGCCCACAAAGTTCTCATGACTACCACAGTGTCCAAGCAGACGGATCCTATATGGTATGTTGATTCTGGAGCCGGTAAGCACATGACTGGTGACAAATCGTGGTTTGAGTCTTTTGAGGCCAAAGAGGGCAAACCTGTCACTATTGCTGATGATAAAACCTACAAGGTTCAAGGAGAAGGCACTGTTTTAGTCACTCTTCCTGATGGCAAGTGTCAGATTGATAAAGTTCTCTATGTTCCAGGATTGGCAAACAATTTGTTGTCAGTCACACAAATTTTGGACAAAGATATGGTTGTGAACTTTAGTGTTGAGGGAGGCAAGAAGTGTTGTTCTATTACCAGGAGGGGTAAGAACATTGCAACTGCTTCATATAAGCATGGCTTATTTGCCTTAGATACTATCTCTACTCCACATGTAGCCATGAAAGTCTCTACAAAGGAGGCAACTTCCCTATGGCACAAGAGATATGGACATTTGAGTTCTGGTTCTTACTTGAGCTAAGTATGAGATGGTAAAGGGTCTGCCTTCCCTTTCTACCACTTTACCAGTTTGCTCTGATCGCTTGGCGGGAAAGCGGCATAGAGTGCCTTTTGAAAAGAGCTCTACAAGAGCAAAGAAACCTCCGGAGTTGGTTCATACCGATGCTGTGCGGTCCCTTCACTCCCATCGGTTGCGGGGGTAAGAGGTATTTTCAGTTATTTGTGGATGATTATTCACGAAAGATGTGGGTATTCTTTCTTCAACTGAAATCTGAAGCATTTGGCTTCTTTCAGCAATTCAAGAAATCTGTTGAGAAGGAGTCAGGGACTTCTATAAAAACTCTCCGCTCAGATCGAGGGGGGGAGTTCACCTCTAAAGAATTTTCTGCATTCTTGAAAGAAAATGGGATCACAAGACAATTAACTACTGCTTATACTCCTCAGCAAAATGGAGTTGTTGAAAGGAGGAATCGTTCCATCATGGAAATGGTTCGTTGCATGCTCATAGGAGCTAGACTTGAGCAACTATATTGGGCAGAAGCTATCACCACAGCAGTATATCTATTGAATAGGGCACCCACAAAGGCCCTACAAGGAATGACTCCACGGGAAGCATGGAGTGGTAGGAAACCCTCCATTTCTCATCTACGCATTTTTGGATGTAAAGCTTTCATGCACATACCAAAAGAGAAAAGGAAGAAGCTAGATGAGAAGACATTGAAGTGTATTCTTCTTGGCTATGATGAGCACTCTAAGGGTTATCGTTTGATTGATCCCTTGACCAAGAAGATACACATTAGTAGAGATGTAGTTTTTGATGAGGCTTTCACATCAGCAAACACATCAGATGTATACCTAGACCTTGTGGAAACACGAGGTTGCTAAATCTCCTTCATCAAAAGTTGGAGGTTCTTCTTCATCTTCAACACCTAAGAAGAAGAATCCAAAGTGGTGTACAAATACAATCAAAGACTCTAAGCTATCCACTCCACCAGATTTGACATTGGATAGGCCTCGTACTCGCAACATGGCTCGACAGGAGAAAGCTGCAACAGAGAATACTGGGGTTGATGATCTGTGTCAATCTTTTGAGGAACTTTCTGTAGATCTAGAGAGAGATACAGAAGATATGGATATTGATAATGATAAGGTGTTTATGTCTTCAATAGACGATCTTGAACCTGCATCAGTACAAGTTGCTCTCGGTGAACCTCAGTGGAAGGCCGCTATGGATGCAAAGTATAAGTCTTTGATGAAAAATAAAACTTGGAAGCTTGTCGATCTGCCGCATGGAAAGAAACCCATTGGCTGCAAATGGGTGTATAAAGTCAAGTACAAAGCAGATGGGACAATTGATAAGCATAAGGCCCGTCTTGTTGCAAAGGGCTATGCTCAAAAGGAAGGCATTGACTATGAGGAAACTTTTGCACCTACTTCTCGGATGACCACAATTCGAGTTATTTGTGCTATGGCAGCACAGTTTGGGTGGAAAGTTCACCAGATGGATGTCAAAAGTGCTTTTCTGAATGGTGATCTCCAAGAAGAAGTCTATATGACTCAGCCAGAAGGATTTGAAGTGGAAGGCCAACAGCAGAAAGTTTGCAAATTGGTCAAATCCTTATATGGCACTGAAACAAGCTCCTCGAGCTTGGTATATAAAAATGGACAATCACCTCCTGCAACATGGTTTTAAGAGATGTCCGTCAGATGCAAACCTCTATTTCAAGAAACAGGGTTTTGAGATAGTGTTGCTTGTACTCTATGTTGATGATCTACTCATTACAGGGAGTTCAGAAACTATGATCTCTCTTGTCAAAAGAGACTTGTGTCAATCTTTTGAGATGTCAGATCTAGGACTTCTTCATTATTGTCTTGGTCTGGAAGTCAGCCAGAAGGAGCACTACATCAAAGTGTCTCAGAAAAAATATGCCAAGACATTGTTGGAAAAATATCGCATGACTGATTGCAAGCCAATGGCAACTCCGATGGAGACGGGACTTTAGTTATCGCGATATGATGATTCACCTCAGGTAGATGGTACTCTCTATCGACAGTTGATTGGGAGTCTCATATATCTGGCCTAGTAACCAATACTAGGCCAGATCTCGTTTTTGCTGTGAACTATCTTTCGAGGTTCATGCGGGGAGCCTAAGACCACTCATTGGAAAGCGACAAAACGTGTTCTTCACTATGTCCGTGGCACAATGGAATATGGCCTAGAATACAAGAGGAACAACAAATTCTTCTTACGGGGATACATGGACTCCGACTATGCCAGATCGTTTGATGATCGCAAGTCAACTTCGGGATATATTTTTCATCTTGGATCCGGTCCTGTCTCTTGGCACAGCAAGAAGCAACAGGTGGTTGCTATATCATCAACAGAGGCAGAATATCGCGCCGCACGTGATGCTGTGTGCGAAGTGATATGGTTGCGTCGCATTCTGACAAGTATGGGTCATCCATCCAAATCTCCAATACACTTGTTTTGCGACAATCAGGGTGTTACGAACCTAGTCAAGAATCCGAGTTCATCATGAAAGAACAAAACACATTGACACACAATGTCATTTCATTCGAGATGAAGTTCCAAAGCACCGAATTCAGCTTCGACACATTCCCATCGATGCTCAAGTTGCGAGACATTTTCACTAAGGCACTTGGACGTGTCAAATTTGAATTGTTTCGCAGCTCTCTTTGTATTGCAAAATGATGTAATCAGGGGGGATGTTAGTATAGCTAGTAGTTATATTATTACCCAAATAATGTAATAAGGGGGGATGTTAGCGTATTTAGTTTATTATTACATTATTAGGTCTCTGTTTGAACTACCGCCTAATCTGGGCTTGGTTTGTTTGATTAAGTCCGTTTGTTACGGACTAATCCGGGCATCTATTGTTCTATTTAATCTGCTCCTGATTAATACAAACTAGCTAATTCGCTCTACAGATGGTGCCTTGTTTAGAAAAGGATATGATGGCATCTTACTACATTGCATAGAAGAAAAAAAGACAGGGACCCTAATCAAGCAATATCATGATGTAAGGCATTTCTCTGCACCCACTACAACCCACAAGATTTTGAGAGCTTGATACTATTGGCCTACCATTTTCATTGATTGTTACCAGCGGGTCAAAGATTGCAAATCCTGCTGCATGTTCAAAGGAAGAAAAAGAAGAGCTTCAATGGCCCTAAAGCCTATCATCATGACTCAACCCTTTCAAAAATGGGGCCTAGATTTCTTAGGCAAAATCAGCCCATTGTCAAGTGCACGACAAAGATAGATCCTTACTGCTACAGATTATTTCACCATATGGGTTGAAATGGTCCAATTGAAAGAGGCAAAAAAGCACACCCCAAGCTTACTTGGCATGAATTTGAGCAACAACTATTCACTCGATTTAGTCCTAGTGAGTATGAAGATTTTACAGGAACCCTTTTTAAACTCAAACAAACTTCAACTATTCAAGACTATCAAGCTCAATTTGAAAAAATGGCCAATCATTCCACTGGTTTGAATCCCAAATGCTTCCAAAGTTGTTTTGTGAGTGGTTTGTGTTGCCACATTTTGCACAGGGGTACCATGTTTTTGGTTTCTGCATGTAGGCTGCTCTTTTCCTTCCCTTCTCCTCATTTTCCCTTTCTTCCTCTCCCTCACAGCTTCATTCCCTCTTCTTCTTTCCCCCTTTTCCTCCCCCAGCAAACTTCAGCAGGTGTACCTTGAAAAGTTTCTAAGTGTTGGGGCGCAACCCGACTTCGCAGCGAAGTCGGAGTGCGCCCCTCAGTTGGAGCGCAGTAGGTAACCCGTGCGCAGCAGGACAGGAAACAATTGAAAATCTGACTAAGTGTCAGGGGCGCAACCTGACTTCGCAGCGAAGTCGGACTGCGCCCTTCTTCCTGGGTGCACTAGGGGAATGGCCTATCAGGAAAATGGCTAAGCGCTGGGGCGCAACCCGACTTCGTAGCGAAGTCGGACTGCGCCCCTGTTCCAGTGTGCAGTCTGTACAGCGAACGGAGACAGCCAAGCACCGGTGCGCAACCCGACTTCGCAGCGAAGTCGGAGTGCGCCCTTTGACCGGTGCGCAGTTCGGTGAAGTCAACTCAGAAGACACCAAGGCAAGAAGGCCTTCCGACTGCGCTGTCTTTCTCCTGCGCAACCCGATGGCGCCCGAATTCCTGGCGAAGTTGGATAAGATGCCTTTCAAGGCAGACACGTGTCACGCTTCAGCATCCGACAAGTATCCATCTTCGGGATTCGAGCCAAGACTTGACCACGCAAGGACAAAGCATGGGCTTCACTACCGGCGCCAGTTGTCAACATTTAAAGCCGATGTGAAGTACCATCTGCCGCACCTACCCGCATTCCTGTTGACCGGAGACTTGACCCAACACGTTGCCACGTAGCTGTACCGCCTTCAGGGACACCATGCTGCAAGGACAGTCCGGCCCGACAGAAGTCAACATCAGCAGCTCCTCAGCCGCCCGTGTCAGTTGTCTGTCTTGTCTGGGACTTTGTGCCCATGAATGTAATCGGGGGGACTTTTGGGCTATAAATACCCACCACATTTTCAATGTAAGTGGTGGAAGGGGAATATATTGCTAGGGGACAATTGTAGCTGTGCGTTTGCCTCAAATACAGACATATACTTGGCTCTGCTTACTGTCTTTTATCTTGCATGCTGCCTCTCCTTGTCATTTCTGCATCATGTTTCTTGTGTCATTGCTTGTTGTTGTACTGAACTCTGGACTCCAGCATTTGATGGCCAGGTATTCCTGGAATGCATAGATAGAGGATACATGGGATCGCTGATAGCTGTAGTTTCAATGTATGTTTGTAGATGAATGTCGTTAGTAGTGGTGATTGATTCGTCGCCGTGCTGCTTATTTCCCCCACCCAACTCCAATCACATTTGGAATTCCTTTCTGCACTTTTATCTCTTTCTGTACCCTTTTATCTCTTTCCTGCACCTTTTTATCTCTTTCCTGCACTCTTATCTTATCACAACCCCATAGGAGCCGGCCTTCTCCGGAGATTGGCACGGAAGGCATTCCTTCCTCCCGGCCTTTCAATCTGGTGGGCGAATCTGGGCGCATTAACAACAAATCCTTTCCTCATGGCAGATTCGTAACCAACAGTTTGAAGGATGACATTAAAGCTGAAGTTAAAATGTTAAGGTCGTAAACATTACAGCAGGCAATAGCATTGGTTAGATTGGAAGAAGAAAAAAATAAGGCTCAAGGATGCACCTCCAAATTCTCTCAATCCCGACCACCTTTTCATCCAAGCCAACATCAAATCCTGCTAACAAATATCCTGCCATCAAAAAGTTAACACGAGAAGAGATGGAAGCCAGAAGAGCCCAAGGGCTATGTTATAACTGTGATGAGAAGTATTCCCCGAGACATAAATGTGTGCACTACAAATTGTATTTGCTCAATGTGGATGAGGCAACAACCACGAAATATTCAAAGGTGGAAGAAATGAAATGAAATGAAATATTATTAATGTCCGCGATGGGCCAAAATAAGACCCAAGGGACTATAAGAAGGACAATAAGGACTATAAGAAGGAAAATAAGACCCAACTAGCAGGCTAAAAAGCCCAACAAAGAAAAGAACTAAGATAAATACAAGATGAAACCCGACAACCTGGCCAAAGAGAAAGGAAAAAGAAAAGGGAGAGCAAAGGGGGGAGGGCTGCAGTCCAAAAGAGAGGAGTGCACACCAAGAAGAACAGAGAGAGAGGAGGGGGGAGGGAGCAGCCCAGGAGGGGCAAGCTCCAAGAACCCCCGAGAAACTAATCTCTCCTAACAATCGAGGCCGAAGTACCGGAGCTAAAGAAGTCCATGATATGTCTCTGCCCATTGCTAGTTCGAAACCCTAACAAATTGTGGGTGCGCTGCCTAGTGACCCTGCTTCTATCCAAACTGGATGATGTGGGGCGTTTCCGACCGGAGTCACCTGGTCCGTCGGAGCTGGTGAAGTATGTTGTGATGAGCCGATGTTGAGGAGGGTGAGATCCATTTGGAGAACTTTTATGTCGTCGAAGCTGAGTTATCTCCCTAAGAAAGAGTGCGAGACGCCGTTGGTTCGGGTATCTGAAGAAGGTAGAAACAAATCGAGAGTAGTCCTTGAAAATGCAATGGAATCTACCCCGGATCTCATAATAAATGGGACAACAAAAAATAAAGTAATGAAGGGTTTCAACTTCACCCAAGGAACAAAACAAGCAAATCCGCTCCTCCGTCAGAAGATGGTGATCTAACTCAAACCGGAGTTGGTGAAAACACACCCTGAGTTGCCCAATAATGATCCAAAGACTATGCATTGTGTGCTGCTAAAGATATTGTGGAGGAACTATTCTGCCCTCCTGTATCTGTAAGAAGTGCTCATGGTAGAAAGACAACTTGGGGGAAAGAGGGGCAACAGGAGAGATCCATGTGCATCTGGTGTACTGGAGACTAACATCCTTCCGGATCTCATGGAGCATCTTCTCCTTACTAAGCCGAGAGGGGGGAGAACTCCCAAAGAATAACGGGGGAGCGTGTCTATCTGTATCTGAATGCTGGCCAAGAGGGCAGAAACCTGAAAATACCAGCTCCTCCGACCTCCCCGAGAACTCGGAGAGAGTTCCATCAAGGAGCGAAGGGCGAGGTAAGGGTACCGTCTGCAACCCGCAGGGGTATCTCCTAAAGTACGAATCCTGTGAAGATAACCGATAATCAAGAAGATAATCTCAAGTTGGAGAGGAGAAGCCCCAAACTCTGCTAGAATAATAGAGTGGGGGACTGTGCCCTTGCAACGAATGAATCGTCGAAGAAAGAGTGTCTAGACTCGTTCAACCCGTGACCACTCAGTCGGGCCAAGACTAGGACCCCAAACCACTGACCCATAAGTAATAGTTGGCTTGACCAAGGCGTCAAAGATCCTCATCTTCACAGGTATATCCTAAAAATGTGCTTTGAAGCAATTCCTCTCTAGAAAAGACAGAGTTGCATACCCCTTGCACACTTGGGCCTGGGCGGCGGGTTTCATACCAAAAGTGGGACGAGTGAAAAGAACCCCCAAGTACACATAAGAGGTGGTGATCTCGACCTCCTGACCCTGGAAAAGGAAGTGGAGATGGGATAGAGCCTCTTTGGTAGTATTGAATACCATAACCTTGGTCTTAGAAAGATTCACCATCAACTGTCTCGAATCACAAAAGGTGGCAAGAGTGTTCAGATGACGTTGAAGCCCCTCAAGGGATGAGGCCAAAAGAACAACATCATCAGCAAAGAGGAGAATAGAAATCAGCACATAGTGAAGAAGGCAACCATCCTCTGGGTGAGCGTTCTCCCTAATAAAAGTCTCAAGCTCGTCGATAAAGATCCCAAAAAGTGTCGAGGAAAGGGGGCATCCCTGTTTCACTCCTATGGTGCTAAGAATACTGGCTGAAAACCCTTGAGGGGAGCGAAACCGACCTTTCATAGTCTCATATAACCGTGTAACCGCTATCAAAAGTTGCCCAGGGATGCCAATTGACTGAAGCCTCTCAAGAAGTAAATTTCGAGGCACCGTGTCGAAAGCTTTCCTGAAGTCTATAAAGCAACAATAAACCTTCGAGGACCTAGAATGCGCCTCCTCAATAATAGCTCTGAGGACTAGAATGTGATATGTGGTCTGGTGATCTTGTCGAAAACCAGCTTGGCCAAGAGCCTTGAAACCCCCCTCCTCCAACCTTCGAGAGAGAAGCACATCCAATGTTGTGGCATAGAGCTTGGCAAAGATATGCCCAATCATGATAGTCTTGTAGTTATTGGGTTCATGGGGATCACCTGCCTTATGAATGGGGTGAATGATATGCTAAGTCCAGGAATCAGGAAACCCAAAACAAACAAAGAGATTAAAGAGATCAGTGAGGGGCCCAACAAGAGGGTCAATACCATGCTTCAAAAATTCCGCCTGTAACCCATCCAAATATGCTACTTTGCTCGTACAGAGTTTCCTGATAGCCTTCCTAAAAAGACCAGTAGAAAAGAGGTGGCATGAAGTGTTGGAAATTTTGAGTAATTGATTGTCATTGATGTCAAAGGATTGATGTCAAAAGTAAAATGATTGAAAATCATTTTCTAGGTTGAAATATTAAATTGCAAGGCAAATACCTCCATTGAAAAAGAAGACAAGGTAGACAAGCTCCTTTGAAAAAGGTTCAATTAAATGCAAGTTGAGGAAGTTTCCAAGGCAAAAGACAAAGGGTTAAAAGGATTAATTATAATATTTAAATTAAAAGTTTAAATTTATAATAATATTATTTAAATTTAAAATGGGCGCCAAAACTTAAATATTCTCCTAAGGTGGCAAGCATCGACGTCGTCTTCCTAAAGTCGAAGTGCATATATATATTGGAACCTAAAATCATTTGGCAAGGTGTGGAAAAAAATTAAGGATTGGCATTCGAAATTTCTAAGACGTCGAAATCCTTTGCGAATCGCAGCGCACGATTTTCGAGCAAGGCGGCACGAGGGAAAAGAGGACGCACGTTTTCCTTTTGGGACAGCGCACGGAAGTTAATAAGGAGAGCGCAGGCTTTTGGTTCCAACTGAGCGAGTAGCTCAGTTGGCAGGCGGACCCCGTGTAGGGAGTAACGCGGAGGAGGTCTCGTGTTCGAGACGCAGCAGTGACAGGTTGTTCGCGTTTTGTTTTGGGTAGCGATAGTTCGCTCGGCGACGACAGGTTGAAGGGACGTTAGTGCCTTGAGGTCTTGTGTGGGCAGTTAGCCCACGCGGTGCTCTAGCATGCGCGTTCGAAACCCCGTGGCAGCAGTTTGGTAAGGGCAAAGTTTTTATAAAGTGTTTGTTTAATGTTTGGGAGTCATAAGGATTATTTTTAATAAAGTTTTTGCTTGCTATTAGGGATTCATAAGGGTTAGGAGTTGTTTAGAGTGCCATAAGGGTTGAAATTAATGATGCATGATTAGGAGTTATAAGGGTTGAGTTTATTAAAGCTTTGTTTTTATAATTAGGGAGTCATAAGGTTGTGAAGTCATAAAGTTTTGTGTGCAAGGAGTTGTTTTAGGAGTTTTATTTTTGCAAACATAAATTACAAAGAGGGCCTTATATATTTTATTTTTGCAAAAGCATTAAGAAAAACAAAGGGGATATGTTTTGCATGCAAGAATAGGAGTAATAAGGTGTTATAGTGGTTTGATATTTTATTGTAATTTTTGTATGGTGAAAGTGAGTTTGAAGGTCTTTGATAACTATTAATGCCCTATCTTTTGAGAACAAGAGAAGAGTTATTGTATATCAATTTCAGATTTCATTGAGCATATCCTTTTGAGAAGAAAGTTCATATGGATGGTTTGAGAAAGTATATTTCTATCTAACCCTTGAAGTTGCACTAGAAAAATCAGTTGTTTGTGAGACAGGTTTTTGAAGACATATCTCCATAAGAGCAAATTAAGAGGTATGGGCACATCATTCCTTGTTTAAGGTGTTTTGTTGAGTGAATGTTTTTGGAACATAAGGTGGAGATAAAAGGGTTGTTTGGTAAGCATTGTTGAAAATATTTGAGTTAGGGTTTGAGACCTACATGTGCATAAATTATTGAGAGAAAGTTGAAACAATTGCATTAGAGTTTGAGAACAAGATTGTGCTTTCATTGTTGAAAGAGATTGAGACATTTGTGCTAGAGATTGTGAACTACTTGTGTTAGGTTTGAAGACAAGTTTGTGAATCATTGTGAAACCTTTTGAGCATTGGTTGAGAGATATTGAAAGCAATTGTGAAAGTGTTTGAGATCAATCTTGTGAGGGAAATTTGTGCATTATTGAGGTTGATGTTTGAGAGCAAATTTGCAAGAAAGATAGATCAGTTTTGTGAAGCAAGTTATACATTGTTTTGATTTAATTTGAAAGGGATTTTGCAAGAGATAGAGATTGGATTAGTGGAATGCAAGATTTGTGTATGTGAAGAACATATTGGAATTTTGATAATGCATATCATCCTCTATATGTTCCAGAGGTTAAACGAATTCTAGGTAGAATATGTCTGAATTGCCTAGTTGAAGAAAGTATTTCTGAAAGAGATATAAGCATTTGTTTGTATGCAAGATTTGGAAATATTTGAGCAGGTTTTGTGAGCAGCATTGAAGGCAGATTTGAGCAAGTCTTTTGAGAAGGATTGAAGACATATTTGAGCAAGTCTTTTGAGAAGGCTTGAAGGCAGATTTGAGCAAGTCTTTTGAGAAGGATTGGAGACATATTTGAGCAAGTCTTTTGAGAAGGCTTGAAGGCAGATTTGAGCAAGTCTTGTGAAGACTTGAAACAGCATTGGGGCAGATTTGAGACAGAATTGAGAGCAGGTTTGGTTGTTGATTTGATCAAGCTTTGTGTTAAGGCTTGGGGTAGATCTGAGCAAAGTTAGAACAGATTTGTGCTAGACTTGTGACAAGGTTTGGTGCAGATTTGAGACAGGGTTAAGAGAAGACTTTGGAGGTGACCAGAGCAGAGAGAACAGAGGTCTCCAGTGGATAGAGGTCCATCAGCCAGTGCAGTGGGAAAAGAGGTCTCTTGTGGAGAGAGATCCACAATCCAGAGCAGTGGGGACAGAAGTCTTCTAGAAGTTCACCAGACAGAGCAAAGGGGAAAGAGTTCTCCTGTGGAGAGAGAGATCCACGAACCAGATCAGAGAGAGAATAGAGTTTCCCTGTGGAAAGAGATTCGTGAACCAGCTGGGGAGATAGAGTTCTTCTGTGGATAGAGATCCACAAACCAATTGAGGAGATAGAGTTCTCCTAGATCAAGTTCCACGAACCAGAGAGGGGATAGAGTTCTCCTGTGGAGAGAAATCCACAACCCAGAGCAAGGGGATAGAGTTCTCCTGTGGAGAGAGATCCACAAACCAAAGCAAGGGGATAGAGTTTTCCTGTGTAGAGAGACCCACAAATCAGAGTATAGGGGATTGGTGTCTCCTCTGGACGGAGGTCCATAAACATTGTAATAGGGAATTGATTCCCAAGAGATTTGTTGAGAAAATTTAGAAGAAAGATTTTCTCCGTGGACATAACCCACATTGGGTGAACCACGTTAAATTTGTGTCTCTCATGTGTGTGATGATTTGTGCATTGCTTTGATTACTGCTATTGATATTGCCATTGATAATATTGGATAATATTGTTTGGGAAAGAAAAGTAAAAGTTGATCTTATATTGTTCACCCCCCCCCCCTCTCAGTATAAGCCTGTGTTCTTCACGAAGAGGGGGGGGAGGGAACAGTAATAGGAGGCTGATTTGGGATGGTATAGAGGGAATAGGCACGAATGGTCCAAGAGGAAAGATCGATCCCATGAGTAATCCGATCACGGGGGAGGATAAGGCACAAAAAGGATTTGGGAGACTGCTGAAGGGAGTGGATAAGATCAAGTCGATGCCAAGAGAGGAGGAGACGCTTCTTCTTTCGAAGAAGTATCCTGTAGTCTTTGTGAGAAATGGCGTAGAGCTGGGAAGGATTCCGAATGGCATATTTCAACCTTCGATGGGCAAACTTGCATTCCTCATCATACCAGATGTTCATGGGGCAATGACCAGGGGGACGAGGACGAAGGGGAGGACGAATAGTGTGGGGGTACGAGTCTAAAGCAGCCTTCCAAATAGTTTGGACCAAGCAAGCAAAACGATTGGAAACATCGAGAAGAGAAGACACCCTAGGGAGAACATGACGCAACCGGTCCATGTAGGTAAAGGAATAATAATAGTCAAAGTCTATAATGACTCGAGGGGTTGAAGGGGAGGGAGGAGGGGGAGGAGTAACAGGAAGGGAAACAACGGATAACGTAAGAGAAAGAACTGAATAATCGATAAGGGAGGGAGGGTGATAAGAGACGTTGAACCGAGAAACGAATGGAATGAGGGTGGTAGAGGAAATAGCATAGTCGACGACACTAGCTCCACCACTATAAGGAAAGCAAGTAAACCTACCAAAATCCGGAAAACAAGATATACCATTGAGAAGAACTAGCATGTTAGATTCACCCCACTCAATAAGATGCTTACCGTAAGCAGTCACTTGTGTGTCGTTGGAGGTTCGAGCAAAACCAAGGTCCTCAGGATCCAATTCCCAAGTCTGCATCTCATCGGTTGTGAGGTCATGAAGAGAAACTAGCATAGGTCCGGTCCGAGGATTGAAATCTCCCAAGCGCAACAAGAATTCAACCAAGCGCAGTAGAAATCCACCCAAGCGCAACAGAAATCCACCTCGAGCGCAGTAGAAACCCGAGTGCAGCAAAAATCCACCTCGAGCGCAGCAGAAATCCTCCCGAACGCAGCAGAAATCCTCCCGAACGCAGCAGAAATCTACCCCAGTGTAGCAAAAATCCACACGAAGCGCAGCAGAAAACCACCCGAGCACAGCAAAAATCCACCCAAGCACAGCAAAAATCCACCTTGAGCTCAGCAAAAACCCAAACGCCGCAGAATTCCACCCGAAGCGCGCAGCAAAAACCCGAACGCCGCAGAAATCCACCCGAAGCGCGACAGAAATCCACCCAAAGCGCAGCAGAAATCCACCCCTACCGCAGCAGAAATCCACCCCTACCGCAGCAGAAATCCACCTCGAGCGCAGCAGAAACCCGAGTGCAGCAGAAATCCACCTCGAGCGCAACAGAAATCCACCCGAAGCAGATCATCACAAAGAGGAACATACAAAACAGCCAAAAGCCCCAGAAGACATCCAACCAGAAATTTCGGTGCATGCCTTAGCAAGTATATCAACTCCCTAGACCATGAAGGTGATAGGACACTTCAAAGGACAATGATTAATAATTCTTATTGACTTTGGGAGCACACATAACTTTATTGACCCAAGGGTGGCAAAACAAGGGAATTGTTATATAAATACTTGTAACTCCTTTGAAGTCATGATTGCCAATGGAGGAACTTTGCCTTGTAAAGGAAAGTGTTGAAATGTCAAGATACAAATAGGGGAATATAATCTTAAGGCGGATATGTTTGCCTTACCCCTAGGTGGGTGTGATGTTGTTTTGGGAGCACAGTGGCTGAGAATGTTGGGCCCAATATTGTGGGATTTTTCTGAGCTATGGATGAAATTCAGCCAGCAAGGAATAGAGTACACCTTATGGGGCATGAAGGCTAGGGCTACTCAACTTGTTTCATCTCATAGGATGGAGAAACTGTTGAAAAAGTCATCCCATGGAGTTGTGGCCCAACTATTTGCTATACAAGCTCCAAATGATGGGGACAAGGACCATCAGGAGGAATTACAACTTTTATTGCAAAAACATGCCTCAGTCTTTGAGGAACCCAAAGGACTACCCCCTCGTCGTACTCACGACCATGCAATTCAGCTTATTCTAGGTAGTCTTCCTCCAAATGTTCACCCTTACAGATATCCATATGTCCAAAAATCAGAAATTGAGAAGATGGTGCATAGATTGCTCGCTGAAGGGGTTATTTACCCTAATGTTAGTCCCTATTCTTCCCCAATGTTGTTGGTGCAGAAAAAAATGGGTCTTGGCGTTTGTGTGTGGATTTTAGAGAACTCAATAAAATAATTATTAAAGACAAATTTCCCATTCCAGTAATTGATGAGTTGTTAGATGAGTTGCATGGTGCCCAATATTTCTCAAAATTGGATTTGCGGTCGGGATACCATCAGATTCGAATCAAGGAAGAGGACATTCCTAAAACTACTTTTAGGACTCACGAAGGGCATTATGAATTCTTGGTTATGCCATTTGGTTTGACCAATGCACCCTCCACTTTTTAGAGTCTGATGAATTCCATTTTTCGGCCCTTCCTTCGCAAATTTATTCTAGTCTTCTTTGATGATATTCTGATTTACAGTCGCTCTTGGGAGGAGCATCTCCAACATTTGGATCAGACCCTGCAACTTTTGTCTGAGAATCAGCTTTATGCCAAGAGGTCAAAGTGTTCTTTCGGTCTGCAAGAAGTAGAATATTTGGGTCACATTGTCTCCAAAGAAGGAGTTAAAGTAGATCCTAAAAAATTTAGGCTGTTCAAGAATGGCCAAAGCCTCAAACCCTCAAGGGACTTTGAGGATTTTTGGGACTCACTGGGTATTACCAAAAATTTGTGCAGAACTATGGAAAGATAGTAGCTCCTTTAACAGCCATGTTGAGAAAGAATTCCTTTATTTGGTCAGAACCAGCAGAGCAAGCTTTCAAGGAATTAAAGCAAGCTATGACAACCACCCCAATGTTAGCAATGCTTGATTTTTCTAAACCTTTTGTAATTGAAAGTGATGCTTCTGGCAATGGAATTGGGGCAGTTTTGATGCAAGAAGGAAGACCATTGGCCTTCACTAGTAGAGCACTATCGAGCCAAAATTTGGGCAAATCCACTTATGAAAAGGAGATGCTAGCCATTTTACATATTGTTAATCATTGGAGGCCATATCTCATTGGGCATCACTTTTCAATCAAAACCGACCATCAAAGTCTTAAGTACTTCTTGGAGCAAAGGGTAGCCACACCTAAACAACAAAGGTGGGTATCTAAATTGTTGGGCTATGATTATGAAATCACATATAAAAAAGGAAAGGAGAATGTAGTGGCTGATGCACTATCCCGAAAATATGAAGATCAGGGAATGTTAAATGCTATATCTACACCACTTCCTCAATGGATCAATCATCTCAAAGAAGAAACGACCAAGGATTCCAGTTTGCAAACTTTGATCAACAAACTCCAAGTAGAGCCCAACTTATGCCCTAGATACACTTGGGATGGTCAAGACTTGAGATATCATGACTTACTTGTCATTCCCCAAACATCACAAATGCGAGAACTTATTCGAAATGCATGCATCACCAATGGCGGGACATTCCGGGTTTCTAAAAACCTATGAAAGGACCAAGCGAACCTTCTTTTGGAAAGGAATGAAAAGGGATATTCAAGTTTTTGTGGCAAAATGTGATAGGTGCCAAAGGATGAAAGGTGAAATTGTGTGCTCCCCAGGAACCCTTCAACCCCTGCCAATTCCGGAACAAGTGTGGGCAGATATTTCTATGGATTTCATTGAAGGGTTACCCAAATCGGGAGGAAAATCAATTATTTTGGTGGTAGTGGATCATCTCACAAAGTATGCTCATTTTTGTTCCTTATCCCATCCCTACACAACCTCCGTAGTTGCCCAAATCTTTTTAGACTCCATCTTTCACCTTCATGGAATGCCCAAATCTATTGTGTCAAATAGGGACCCTACTTTTACCAGTCACTTTTGGCAAGAACTGTTTAAGTTGCAGGGCACTCAGCTCAAAATGAGTTTGGCCTATCACCCTCAGACTAATGGCCAAACTGAAATTGTTAACAAGTGCTTGGAAACATACCTTCGTTGCTTTGCATCAAAACATCCTACACAATGGGCTAAATGGCTCCCTCTAGCCGAATGGTGGTATAATACTTCATATCATACTGCTACCAAGGTTACCCCATTTGAAGCAATATACGGTCTTCCTCCACCAACACCCTCCTCCTACATTCCAGGAAGCTCCAAGGTTCAAGTTGTCGATTCCACTCTTAGCTAGCATGCTGCCGTCCTCCGACAACTTAAGGTAAATCTTGAATTGGCCCAGAATCGTATGCATCAACAAGTTGATCAACAACATTGTGAGCATAGCTTCAAAGTGGGGGACATGGTCTTTCTCCGCCTGCAGCCCTACAAACAATTGTCTCTCCAGCTCCGCGGATGCCAGAAACTTGCAGCCAAATACTATGGTCCCTACCAGGTGTTACAATGGATTGGTTCAACAACCTACAAATTGGCCCTTCCGACCACTTCTAGGATCCATCCAATCTTTCATGTCTCCTCCCTAAAGAAGGTTGTTGGCAACAAGGTATAGGTTCAATCCACATTACCAGAGTTGGATGAAGAAGGATCCATCATTCTCGAGCTTGAACGAATTTTGGACCGGAGATCGCACACCCTTCACCACCGTGTCATCACTGATGTTCTTGTTCAATGGCGAGGATTACAACCTGAAGATGCCACATGGGAGTCCCTCCAACAGCTCCAACAACAGTTTCCTCATCTTCAGCTTTGAGGACAAAGCTTTTTGAAAGGGAAGGACATGTTAGGACCCCATCCTAACACTATTATGTAATAACCCCCTTTCTAACGTGGGGACCCCATCCTAATGATATTATGTAATGTTTTGTAATAGTTTGTGGCACTAGAGGCACCTAGACAAGTGGCGTCATTTAATGTAATTGTTATAAAGAATGTAACTGTTTTGTTTGGTAGAAGATTCTAGCTCGGGTGGCATTTTGCATGTAAGCCAACCCTTGAGTGTTAGGTTTAAGGTTATGAAGAGTCTTTAAAAAAGCGAGGGGCATAGATGGATGTATCTTTTTGCATATTGAATCAAAGTTTTGTTTAGGAGGTTGCCCCCTCGAAGAGGCCAGCGATTTTGTATTGTGATTTTGTGAGATTAATATATATTTTTGCATTTCCATTTCGTATTGCAATATTTTGTTCTTTCATGATTTATTATTTTTATTGCAATATTTATGTGGATGTGCTTATTTTAACTAGAAGGTTTCTAACAACCAGATTGTTAAGATCGCAAGTCCAAATGCTTGCAAACTTACCTCCATGGAAGGGGTAATGCAACAACTATTTTGGCAAATATTCATTCTTTTTACTCCTTTAGACTCCGCTTCTATCGTCCCCTTTCCTCTAAAATTATCTTGTCATTTTTTTCGCTTCTCCCTTTCTCCACTCATCATTAGAGCAAGATGATGTATGTCATCAGGTTTATTAAATCTGATGTTAAAAAAAAAGGACAAGCAATGCGCCTGCAGGGCCTGCATTGCACGAGCCAACTGCCCAGACGAGAAATCGACCCCTAACTTGCCTAGGCAGCCCTCATGCCAGGGCACAATTAGTAAAGGCTTGCACGGGCCTAGGGCTATAAAAGCCCCCCCGCCCCACTTGTCTGCCTTGCTATTGCCTTAAACAAAGTTGTTGGTCCTCTTCTGATCTCACAAACCACGCACGAAATCTCCAAACAGCCCGCACCATCACTTGGGTTAAGCTCAACGAGCTCCCCTTTCAAGCGCAATTCACTCAAAGGGCCTAAGCGAATCGCTTGGCCCTCAAACAAAACAACCCTTGCCGAAAGACCCCAAGAAAACTTTTTTAAAAAATTCTAAGTCCTTCCTTCACGAGTGAATCACTTGAACCACCCCAACTCGTCCAAACCCCTATCAAGCAAATCACTCAATTTTCGCAAGCAAATCACTTTTTTTTTCCGATCGAATCATTCCCTCTTCCAAACTCCTATAAAGCATCCAAAAAGAGCAAATCACTTTGCTTTTTGCAAGTGAATTGCTCCAAAATAGTGAGCAAATAACTCCCTTCCCCAAAATAGACAAATTTTGCCTTTTTCCCAAATTTTCACCATCAACCCCATTTTTTCCATCCCAAATCGCCATGGACACTACTTTTGCATCCACCAGCCCCTCACTACTTGAAGCACATCCCATCTCACCACCTTCCACTACCATCGTTGCACCCACTATCATTCCGCTTTCACCCATTCCTATAGTGTCAGGGGAGGTCAAACCATCAGAGGGACAATCAGAAAAAAAGAAGAGGGGAAGAGAAAAGAGACAAGGCTCCCCTCCTCTAAAGAGACCTGAGGAATTCTACGACGATCCATTCTGAAGGATAGAGGAGAGGAATTATACACACCCCATTGGGCAAGTAAGAAAGGAAGCCCTCAGAAGACACAACCTAGCCCCATAGACAGACTCTTGGAGTATCAGCTGAATCTAGATATCAGAATTGCTATGAACTTAGTGCCTCAGGTTTGGAGTTGTCCAGAGTTGGTGGAAACAATGGTGGAAAGATATGACCCCTTTACAATGAGCTTCAGGATCCCATAATGGATGGAAGATGCATTCTACATATGAGATGGAGTCATAAAGTGGATACTAAAGGTAGCCTACAACCCGTTGTGGGTGTCTTGTAACCTGAAAATTCAAAAAGATTTTTACTAGAGGCACCCCAATACCTACTGGCGGGATTTATTAAACCTATACCTAAAAAAGCCCAACTTGCCAACCAGGTTCAATATCGCACTAGGGCTAGACTTGTTCAAAGAAGATGTTCAGATGGTGTTGTCTAGCATAGTTGTAGTGTTGGGAAAGAGAAGGCACCTAAACCTCCATGAGGAGCACATAGCCCTACTTCATGTCATCCAAATCTAGTCGAGCCATTCACAGATGATTGGTTGTGCCAAGTACATTGTAGACCACTGGACAATAAATTGAAAACATTCAAGAAGGAAAGGAAATTCAATTACACTTCCTACCTGGTCTAGCTAGTCCTGTATCAAAAGGACCGGTCCCCCACCTTACAATTAGACCAAGTAGGAGTTGATGTACAACCCCTCTCAATTGTAGAGTATTCAGACATACCCTACCGAGAAGCAAGCAAGACCTACCACTTCTGTGACAAGGTGTATGAAGTCATCATGGAGAGGTTCAAGGGAAAGGCGCCAAGGTTGTTGAATGAGGCACCATAGCTTCTGAGTGATGGAAAATGGCCAAAAGGAGACTTTTGTTTGGGGAGGACCCAATCATTTATCCGCCTTTATGGCTTTTCAGACATGCCCTTTGTCTTGCCTACACGTGTGCTTAATCACATGTTCAGAATATGTGCGATAACTTGACTATGTGGATCTAAAGTATTTCAAGGAGTAGAAGAAGACAACCTTCTAAGTTCTACCCGATCAAGCAATCGATCATCAGCATTACTCAAAGTTGCATGTGTTCCACAAAGTGGCAAAGGCATGGTTGAGAGAAATGGGCTTGGAGTAATTAAAAGATCACTAGTCCTATGATCCACAAGGAGTCTTTGAGAAGACCTAAGGACAAGAAGTTAGATGCCTTCTTCGCTCATGAGAAGAGGTATAATGTGTAATATAAGGCCAACCCAAATGAAGAAACGGCCCTTGCCAATCTGGGAAGTAACCATGGATAAGAAGATGAGATCTTGAGTCGATATGTCAACCCACTCAAGTGGCACGCCTTCTACACGAAGGTGAAAAATGACTTCGACCTTAATATCAAAATGAATCATTAAAGGGTGGGGATGCTCAAAAAATTGGGATATACAGACCAGAAGATCCTTGCATGGTAAAGGATGAGGTATGAGACAGGCACAATCACGAAGTCTACCAAAGACAACCTGTTTGATGCCGAGTTCTCCGCCACATAGGACAGAAGGCATCTAAAGAATGCAAAAAGGGCCAAAATAATTAGTGAAGTGACAGCTAGTGCCTCAACCCCCCAAAGACCCAAGAAGAAGACGATGCTCGTAATCACCATTTCTATCACACCAACAATCCTGGCAAGGATAGTTAGTTCAACGATGAGGCAAACAGTTATCAAGTGGCAGAAAGGCTTTGAAAGATATGGGTCCATGTTTGGGGAGGTCGTTGTATCGAAGGAACAGCAATAGCAACGATAGATAGCTCAGATCGAAGAGGGGTAATCCCTCAAGGAGACTTCCCTTCCAAGTTGGGAACAGCCAGTCCCATGGCCACCATTACAACAACTTCCACTTCACTTACAACATCCATCACTCCCCCTTCTTTCTCTATTCATTCTTCTATTCTCGCTTCTTCTACCCCTTCCCATTTTTTCGTTCCACTTCTCTCACCCTCCACCAGTGCAGCCTATGGTTCTCCAAGGGGCACACTGACCCCACCGGTCTCTATCATGGTTGGGACCACACCCATCACATCCTTTCCATCTTCGACCATCCAAGTCACCACTATGCAACCATTGGTCCCATACACCGCATCACCTTCATCAGCCCTGCCATCACCAACGATGTCACCCTTTGCCGACACCCTGGTACAATTGGCGTTGCAACCCACTCCCACCATTTCCACTACATTCCATGCCATCACCACACAATTCGCTTCGCTCACTCTACCATCCACTTCCACACGCCCAACATGCCCATCGTCATAGGCGAGGCAACTTCTCCTGTAGGTGATAATGCCCAATACCCTAGCCCAAGGAGTTGAGTCTACAGGAGCACCCCCAAAAACCAGCGTGACTGCTAGACCAAGCTTGGACTTCGCATGGAAAGTTGGAGAGATAGACGTCACCAAGGTGTTTGATGTCCTCGTCGCTAAAGAGAAGTGGAAAAGAGAATAAATAAGACTCAACAAGAGAACTGTTGGTTACGAATCTGCCACTAGGAAAGGATTTTAATCTATTGCACCCTAGATTCGCCCAGCAGATTGAAAGGCCGGAAGGAAGGAATGCCTTCCGTGCCAATCTCCGGAGAAGGCCGACTCCTATACTAATCTACTTGATGTTTTAGATAAAAGTGCTGGAAAGAGATAGAAATGCTGAAAGAAATGAAATATCATGTGTTTCAGGTGGGGAAGAACAAGCAACACGATCACAAATTAGCATCCAAACCAACAACAATCAAAACAAAACATGTAACAGAAACTGCTATTGCGATTCTATCCTATGTATCCTTCATTCAGTATTCCAGGTCTACTTAATTGCCAATGCTGTGATCCAAGATTCAGAATGACAGCAATCAGAAAAATAAATGACACGATGCAGAAATACTTGCAGAAGGCAGCATAAAAGAAAGAAACAAATAGCAGAGCCAAGGATACTTTGTATTAAAAGAAGTGTTCTGTCACAGCACAGCTCTCTAGCAATATGTTCCCCCCGATTACAATGAAATGAACTGCTATTTATAGCAGAATTTTCCCCCCATTAAATTGGCATTTTCCCTCCAAAACTGGCGGGACAATCGAAACCTGACCCCTGTCAGATGGCAGAGAATCCCTTGGATTCTACCGCGTTACAGGTGCTCCGAAAGGGCGTAGTAGTTGAAACCTCGTATCCCATTGATGTGGTTGGTACGACTTGCCCTTTACAGGCTCTCCAGGGACCTGACATTGTCAACTTGATGGGATGAGGGGAGAGATTTGCACTCACGTGCCATGGATATGCTTTGAAGGCTCCCCTAACTTGTCTTTGGAGTATACTTTCAATTTCGCCAGGAGGGGCTCAAATCCCGAAACTTCAGCTGCTACTATCTAGAGAGGTACTGTCTGCTTAACAGCTTTGAGAACTGCGGGGAATTGGCCTTAGACACTTCCATATTGATCACTGTCAGAGGTCGCTGAAAGATGAAGAAACGCCAAGAATTACTGAATAGCGACGGCGATCTCCGGAATTGGAGCTGGGAGCGACCTCGGGCACAAGCTGTGAAGCGCTCAAAAATTGAGCGATTTCGAGGAGACCTGGTGAGCGACAGCGATCTCGGGCGTGCTCTGTGCTGCAAATCGCTGAAAACCTGCAACGCTGCTGGGAAAGGTGGGCGGCGACAGCGATCGCAGGAGCAGGGGAGTTAAACATTTTTTCTTTGTTTTGCTTTCCTCCGAATCGTTGAAAATAAGTGCGACGTCGGGCGTCACTGGGAAGCGACGGTGATCGCTGTCGGGGTATCTTCTCTTCCCGCCGTCACGCGCCCAAAAGGACTGCGATGTCGGGCATCGCCAGACGGCGACGGCGATCGCGGTCGGGGCAGCACTTAGTGAATTTTTTGACAGTTTTGTATGCTGCTCCGGATCGCTGAAAATAAGTGCGACGACGGGCGTCGTTGGGAAGCGACGGCAATCCCGGTCGTCAGCACTTAGACTTTTTAATAAACCCTTTGCCGCGGATCGCTCGAACTGCTCGCGCCGTCGGGGATCGCCCAACAACGACGCAGATCGCGGGCGCGCCAACACTTAGACTTTTTAACCCCTTATAATGCTGCTCTCTGTCACTCAAACATCTTGCGCTTGCCAGGAACCGCCCATTAGTGACGGCGATCGCGGGCAGGGGTCATTACTTAGAAAAGTTTTACACTTTTCTTTCAAGAAATGCATCCAAATCTGAAGATTGCTTTGCTTGACATTTTTAAAAACTCTTCTACCCCTAGCAAAATGTGGCAACAAGAACCTCCAAGGCTTCTGTGTTCATGCAGTCATAGTTGTCAAGAAAGGGGGATAAAGTGTACATTGTCAAGGCTATCGAGACTGACCCCTCCAAAGCAACAACAACTCCTGCCGACTTGACTGCTAAAGTGTCTAAGTTGGACTTAAACAAAATGAACCCATACCAGATGGTTCAACTACGAAACCAACTCACACTTGGCACGACCATGAAATTTGGCCGCCTTGCAATTGAGGATGAAGTAACACAGATAAGGAACAGAGAGCTTGAGGCATAAGTGGCTCAACTGAAGGCACATAGGGATCAGCTCTAGCAAGAAAATGAGGTCCTTAAGAAGGAAGCTTCAGAAAAGGATCGACTAAAAAAGCAAGTCAAGTAACTTAAGTCTCGACTTGCTAAAGATGAGAAAAAACAAGGACTTGAAGACCTCATGCAACAACTAAAAGTCAACTCCAAGAGAGCTTGAAAGCGAAAGATCAACAAATTGCAAATTTGATGACCTCAAAGCCATCAGAAGCAATTGTAGACCCTAAGGCGGCTCAAGACATCCAAAAGGTCAAGTCACTCTAGGACAAGACCAAAGAAGAGGTGAAAATGCCTATGAGTACTTCTAATTAACCTCCTTCACAAAAGAAAGCCTAGAACAAGTAGTCAAAATATCAAGCACGGGGAAGGGCAGCTATCCGCAAGGAGCAAATATCAAGAGATCCTTAAACGCCTTGCCTCAATGACAACATCACAAGCATAGCAACACAGAATTAATCGCAAGTAGTCAAGAAGTTAAGGAAAATCCAAAGAAACCTCCAAACTTGCAAAAACAATCTAGCATCATTGAAAACCCAAGTTCAGGAAATGGACAAGAAAATTCAAGGGTTGGTTGCTACAGGAATGCTTGACATATTTGATGACTATACGCATATCCTCGATGATGACATCATAAGTGCCATGTTCGAGGAGGAGAAAGGCCAAGCCGACCAAGGGGATGAAACTAAAACCAAATTAGAGCCAATATATGTCAAGCTGCAAGAGCTAGTTGCAAAGCAAGGGGAATTGTCAGAGAATCCTTTCGAAGACCTCGCATCAGTATAGTTGCCAAGTGACACTAAGTGGCAAAAGTTGTTGCGATTGCTGCCATAAAAGACCAAATAAGGAGAACCAACAATTTTAACAATTTTGCCACGAAGGTCCCAATTTGTAGACTTTGTTCCCAAGGATAAGGGCAAGATCTGGGATCTCATGCCAATCAAGCTTGGCACCCAATGAAGTTGCCAAAATTGTGGTACCTCGGCACTACCTTGTGATTTTGAAAATTTTGAAGGAGCATGCAACTAAGAAATTAGATAGTAGATGCCTCACAAAAATTCTCAAAATCTGACCAAGTATAGAATGGGTACCGATTCGCTTACAAAAGATGACCGATTGGCTCCAAGTACCAATTCGCTTGTTAAAGATGACTGATTGGCTCCAAGTACTGATTTGCTTGCTAAAGAGGACCAATTGGCTTCAAGGAGCGATTCACTCAGCAAAAGGTGTCAATCTGCTTTAGCACAAGCAATCAGCTCACCACACTAGAGCAAACCTCAAATGGTCACAAACATAATTAAAGGCATAGATCCTAAGGTGAATCTTTTGGAAAGCGACATTTTGGCATGTAGTAGCACACTAAGTTATTTTGGAAGCCTTTTAAGCCTGTTAGAGGCATAATTAGAGGCATGTAATATTTGGTGGTGCATCATTTTGCTAAAGATGCCCCCAAATTTTTACTTTTACTAGGAGTAATTGTTTCTCACCCCAAGTAACTCAAAGGTAAACTTTTACGATAAAAATAGGCCTAGGGCCTTCATTATATTCATCTTTTGGACATGAAAATTCAATGCAACACTTTGTGAAACCACATTGTGCTTTGACCTCATAAGATTGTAAGAAATTGGCAAGTCCTTAGGTATTCAATCAATGGCACTGCCCTCCTAGTTTGCTAAGTGCGACAGTTGTGGCATAGTCCTTCTAGCCCATCTTGTCATTTGCTTATCAATTTCATAATCTAATGAATGGGTGGACATTGATGTTATTTGACTTCTCATGTGTTGATTGATCACACACTTTCTTCGCTATGGTTTAAAACTCATATTTGTTTCAACCTCTTGCACCCTAAAACTTTCATGCATTTTATTTCTGCACTTTACTTTTATGCATTTTACTTTCAATGCAAGTTAGTGTAGGTTAGCATAAGAGTATTCTACAAGGAACAGTGAGGAGCGGGTCTAAATCCGGAGGTTGGGAAAGGTCATTGGCAATCCCTTCCAACTTTGTTGAAACTCGAAGTAGGGCATAAATCTTAATTAGAAACTCAAATTAAGGCACAAATCTTAATTAGAAGTCAGGACAATTCCCCGGCTCAACAATACTTTATAAGCACATGAAGAAGTTCAGGTGTTATATCATTCTTGTAATAGTGTCTCAATAAAGAAGCACAAAATGCTGACAATTTGCTTTTCTCACTTAACCTTCCCTACATCACTTATTCGGACTGTTAGAAACTATGCATCCAACCAGGAGAAGCCATGACACTAATTTTGTTATTATTTTGTATTTTGTATATGTTGCTTGTGGGTCACAATTTGTTGTCAGCATCTTCAAAAAGACAGAAGGCCGAATGTTTCAGAGATCTAACAATTTCATAGAAAAATATTTATACCATAACATGCAAAATAAGGTCAAAGGGTGATAAGGCATAGTCATATAGGCTATGGTGTTTTATTGTATCTGATTTTATATTCTTCGCACTCTGGATATTATTGTATTTAATTACATACATAAAATCATGGCAATTTCTTTGTGCTTGTTTTGTAATTGACATCAACTACAAGGCAAAAATCAACTACCACTTTAGTTGGTTGGAGATGCTCATTCACAATTTCAGCTAAACAGACGTATCACTCAGCATTTGAGGAAGATTCCCTGAATTTAAAGAAGAAATTGAGAACAAGTTACTTTGAAGTGAGTCATATTCATAAGGGCTCTGTATTTATTATATTTTATTGACAATTCTTTGCATGTATTTTGCATTTTCTTATGTAAAGTCTCTTAAAGCTTCCAACACTTTCTTCTTCTATAAGCTTCGGTCTCTTCCTTCTCGACTTATATATCTTTCTTCTCCTACTATCTTTTTTAATGTACAAAATACCATAAGTTTCTTCCTGTACACAGAACAATCAATGAGTGTACAAGATGCACACTATGGCAATCCATTTGCTGTCTCGTATCAGAGGGGCTTCCATACAAATTCTTAACCTTTGAAAAGAATATTCTATTTAGGGAGCGGCTTCTTTAATTTACTCCTGAAAAATAAAATAATGAACAAAAATGTATATGAATGTTTATTTACTATTTAGTGAAAAGAAACTGCAGTTACTTGGATTTTCCATAGCCATAGAATTTCAACCTTCTACTATGACATTTAAAAAGCATTGTATTTCTCAAAGTTTATTTTGTCTGTTTGCAATGACATTAGTTTTAAGACACCAATGACAATAAATCTCGAATGAGGCCAGATAAATGACTTTCAATGACACGGGCCAAATTTAGTCCAGAGAACCTCCTACACTAATGCATTTGAAGAAGTTAACAATAAATAGAAATTAAAAAAAATCGCAGGCACCAAACATTCTACAATCTAACAGAAAAACATAGCATTTCAATCAATTTGTTATCTTCGTCCGAAGGGGTTAACACTGTCACCGGTACTTCAATTCTACTGTAATGTACATGGAATATCGAAATTACTGTTAAAAGTGAGCCTAATTTCATGAGGTTCCACCTCAGAAAGCCTAATAAATATGCAAAAGAATTCATATAAAGCAGCAAAATGGGGAATGTAGGGAGTTTTGCAACCTGTATTGGTTGAAATCAGCATTTATCGCCGTTATTGCTGCATCCTTAATTTCTGACGGAGCTGGAAAGTCTGGAAAGCCTTCGTCACGATAAGATAGGGATTGCAATTAGACAGAACAATTGAAGGAGAAAAATAAATTAAAATTATAGGATAGTAGGTTTATAATGCCTTCGGCAAGATTTATAGCATTGCAACGCTGAGCAAGGTGAGATAATTCTTGAATTGGCGAGGGTTTCAACGAAAGAACTCGCTTTGATAGCTTCTTCTCCATTCTTTTCCTCTCTTCTTCTATGCTCTGCTTCTTTCTTTGTTATTTCCTTCAGTTGTGACACCCCTTCTTTGGCCATTCGCATTAAACCTTTGATAATTATTGTCGTTTATGTTTGTTTTTTTTTTTAACAACACTTTTATACACATCTTCCATCACAAATAATAGTTTTTCTTTAATCACTTACTTAGTGGAATTAGAAAAATTATAAGACATTTACTAGAATTATAAAGAAATTATAAAATTAAAAAAGGGCGGGAGATCATTTTGACGCCTATAAAAATGAAAACATTTCTTAAATATAATAATAATAATATATTAATGTGATTCTCAAGGGTTAGTGGATTGGTAAGTGTTAGTTTGGTTAGGCATTTACTAAGAAGAGACTCATGTTCAAACCTTAAGGGAAGCCTGTTGCAAAGGTAGTAGTCTGATCCGAATCCTCTGAATATGCATCAGCCTGACAACGACGGTACGAATCTCGAGCACTCGATGGTCCATTTCACATCGGGCTATAAAACAACAAAGTAGAATAGGTTTGGTGGATGCAGCCTCTATGGTTTGAAGCCTGTGATTACCAGCTACTAAAAATAGTGTGGTTGTAACCAACTATTCTATCAAGCTAAAAAATAAAAATAAATAATATATATTAATGTTTGTAGGCCAAAGTTTGTTTAAGATTTTTTTGGAAGGAGAGCTACGGAGGTGTAGGTGAAGAATGCAAGCTAAAAACGTTAAAGGAGGGTTTACAAAGACCCTTGGCTAAGGGTTTAAATACCCTTGAATAAGGGTTTATAACGATCAATGGATAACGAATTGGTAAAGCCCTGGATGGTAGATGGAGGATTTAATGGGAACAAAATCGATATGCAACATAAGCCAGAGGTGGACTCCAAGAAGGGTCAAAATAACCATGAGCACATACAGGTGGAACAGATAATACAAGTCATTGATCAAATCTCATTCCAACAAGAGAAATCTGAAGATTTATTTGAGTTCACAACAACCAATCTTAAACAAGGGTAGAACCAAGGGTGCAAACACACAAGAGGCAAAGGATTGACTTTAAAACAACAAGCTAGGGTTATATTGCAACAAATGGAAATGTTTGAAAAGGGAAATAACCTTGGACCGGTGGAAAGTAATCAAGCAAGGGTCAATGTTGTTGATCATAGCAAGAAAAATGAGTCGATCCCTGGTATGGGAAGAGATACCGGTGACAAATTGCCAAAGATGATCTTTCAGGATGCCTTGTGAGGAGGACAGTTGCAAACAACTACAATTAATAACTCTAGGGCTTCTCGCAAGCCTTTGAGTATGCCTAAAACAAATCTTAGGAAAACAACTTTAGGGTGCATGAAAGCGGTAGATGGATCTCCTATAGTCCAACTTCAAATGTCAAACATACAGACTAGGATCGATGTTATGGAACGTAGAGGATTAATCTACCAATTTATGGGTCTTCGTCCAGGCCTCCCTACTTTCAAGATATGGGCTACTAGACAATGGAAAACTAGAGGTGAGTTAAGTATTTTTGCTTACCCCAATGGTTATTTCTTAGTTCTTTTTGCTAATGAGGAGGATAGAGAACAAGTTTTCTAAGGGGTCCTTGGTTTTTAGGTAGGGCAGGGCTTCATGAGAAGCCTTGGCATACTAAATTCAAGGCATAAGTGGAAATACCCTCAATAGCCCTAGTCTAAGTGAGACTTTTTAGGTTACCAGCAAAGTTTTGGAACCAAGTTGTTTTCATGGCAATAGGCAATACTCTAGGATATTATATAATGATAGCAGACAGTACAAGTTGATTTGAATATATTATCTATGTCAGAGTTTGTATTATCATCAACCTTGATAGACCTTTACCGAAAAAGATTACTCTGTAGTTTGGGAAGGATACTTGGGAACAAGATGTGGACTATGAGAACATCCCCTTCAAGTGCAGGATTTGTCATGAATATGGTCATCTAGCTAGGGATTGTAAACATTGGATCCTAGAGAAAGCATAAGAGGAAACGGCCCTGAGAGGTTTTGAACTGCCTAAACAAAAGAACATATAGAGAAAACAAATATCTAAAGAGCAGGTAGTCATCTCCACCAATAAGTTTGCTAACCTCCCAATGGATGATAAGGAGAACATCATGGAGACGAAAAATCTTATAAACTCCTCTTCAAGCCCAAAGGGGAAAGGAATTGATCGTGATTTTGAACCCGTCCTTTCCTTAAAATAGAGAGCTCCTCTTAATTAAACAAGAGAGAAAACTAAATGGAATTAAAATCAATCCAATTGAATTTTGTTTCCCCTCTCCCCGGCTATTTCAAAGGGCAAAAGGGGGCAGGCGGGATAGATGTGTCTTTTGCCTTAAGAACCAATAATTGAAGAAATAAATCACAACATTGAGCCAATTCTAGATATACTAAGTAGCCTACAAGAGAATCCACCCCAAAATTTGAAGAGATCCCAAAGGAAAAATAGAGACCAAGAGAAAAACAGTGACTCTAACCAATCAAATGGAGGATTTCATAAAGGAATAAATAACGGAGGTGACACCTAAGAATCTTATGATAGGGCCATGGTGGTATTCTCACCAATGTTAGGTTTGGAGTCCATCCCAAAACCAATAGGAGTGAGTCAAGAGTCTACTAAAAAGATGAAGTTGTATACATACCAAAGAGCAAGTAGGAAGGCTAGTCAACATCAAATGGGAAAATAAGGTGCAAAGCTTATAGCAATGGGTAAGGTTAAGGATATTATCCATATTTTTAGTCCTCGTGCTTGATGAAGTGCATCATCTGGAATATTTGAGGGCTTAAGGGTAGCACGGTAAAGCATAATGAAGTAAAATGAATGATTCAACAACATCGTCCATAGATGGTTTTATTCAAGAAACAAAAGTGTTGGCAGAAGAGATGCAAATTTTTGTCAAATAGATTTGGCCTGCATGTAGGGTTGAAGCTCTAAGCTCCCAAGGAGCTTCAAGAGGAGTGGCTTGTCTTTGGGATCCGAAAGAGATAGTGATATACCAAACAATGGGAAGTTGGAGGATTATGGCTTTACTAGCCTAGAGTAGACATTCTTCTCAGTATTGGTTATGTCTCAATGTATACTCTCCTATTAGCTTGGATGAAAAACAAAAACAATGGAGGAATGCAACTTATATTATTGGTCATTTTCTTGGAGCTTGCTCGCTTGTAGGTGGTGATTTTAACATCCTCTCATTGGAAGAGAAGATAGGGGAAAATCACACTCTAGACAATAGTACTGACCTCGTGATGGAGCGTATTAGATCTCTTCATTTAGTAGATATCAAACTAGACAATGGTATGATGACCTAGTCTAATAAAAGGCAGGGCCCAACATGCATTCTCGAAAGACTAGACAAGTTTATGCTATCAGAGGTATTTTTGAGTGATTGATATATTCCAAGAGCACAAACATTGAATAATGCAAGATCAGATGATTGGATGGTGTTGGTGGAAGTGTGGTAGACTAGACCCAGTCGTGCTCCTTCTAGATTCTAGCTAATGTAATTTCGAGATAGTAGTTTTCGAGATAAGGTTCAACAATGGTGGCAGGAGGGTAATCGCACAATTTTGTTAGGAGGCTTTAGTGCCTCAAGTTCAAGTTGAGAACATGGATCTGGGAGGAGTTTGGTTATATAAAGGAAATTAAATTACATATCTTAACCAAACTTGAGGATATCAATGAGCAAATATGAATGGATGGCATTATTGAGATTCGAAGCAAGGAGGAGGCTAAGCTTATTTCTCAGTTAGAGGAATGGGACAAAAGAGAAGAGATCTTATGGAAACAAAAATATAGGATCCAATGGCTCGGAGGGAGATAGGAAAATTATCTTCTTCCATAAATCTCTTCTAGCAAGGCGGTTACACAATTATATCTCTTCCTTAAAAACAATTACAGGTGATTCAATACACACATGGGATGGAATGAAAGATATAGCAAGAGATTACTTTGCCCAACTCTTTAAGGCAGAACCATTAAATCAGGAGGTACAATAGGAAGTACTCCAAAAGATTCATTCTCTCATCATATAGGAAGATAATGTAACTTTGACTACCCCAATTACTACCAAAGAACTACAAGTAGTTTTCAAGATGCAAAAAGGTAAAACTCCAGGCCCAGATGGATTTCCCATATAATTCTACCAAGAATTTTGGGATATCCTTAAAGAACTATTGGAAGTAGTAGAAGAGGCTAGGATAGCCAAAGTGGTGCTCAAAGAGGTGAACAAGACATATATAGAGTTAGTGTTGGTCATCAAATCTGCCCAGGAAAGGATTTGGGTAAATGTATGTGCCCTAGACCTGGACCAACATTGAAAGGCCGAAGGGAAAGATGCCCCTCGTGCCAATCTTCGGAGAAAGGCCGGCTCCTATACTAAACTACTTCGATGTTTAAGATAAGGGTGCAGGAAAGAGATAAACAGAGTAAAGGTGAGAAAAAGAAATAAAAGAGTAAGGGAAGAAATTTCAGTAGTTTAATGGTGGGAAAGAACCAGAAGCACGATTGCTAGCCAATAGCTCAAAATAGTAGCAAAGAACCCCAAGAATAACTAAAATTAACGAAATATTAATCCTCCTATGTATCCTCTGGATGAGTTCCAGGATTACCCTTCCTCTTTCGTCGAAATTCAGAGTTCAGAGTAATGGTGATTAGGGAAAAATGAATATAACAGAAACACTATCCACAGGCGGCATAAAAGAGAACTAATACAGCGTTTTCCTCCCCTATGTATCCTTCGAGAAAATTTTAGAGTTCTACTCCAATCACACACCTAAATCCAGAGTTCAGAATTACAGTATGCAAATGAAAGAAGATGAAAGAAATAATCACAGAAGGCAGCATACAAGAGAGAAATCAGAGTCCAAAGCTCTTTAGTATTAATTGCAGGAATCTAAGTTATAGCAGCTTTCTAGCAGAAATTTCCCCCCCCTTTTTACATTACAATGCCTGGGTTTTTATAGAGGACCTAACCCTCAGAGCCATAAATGCACAAAATGGAGGAGTACACCCTCGAAACCTAAGAAGTCGACTCTTCGTGGCCCTCGTGACTGAGCTCTCAAATCTGTTACCAAAAATGGCAACTACGACCGAGTCAACCGTGGAAACAAGCATTAATGAGCCGTCTGAGAGTCCTTGGTTTCTGGGTACAGTGCTCGAGTGGCCGCCATGCTCGTCAAGCTCTTATTTTGGGATTGATACTTCATTTCCAATTGCTAAAAAAGAGCAACGAGCTTACTGGGCATGTAAAAATGCAATTATGAGGTACTTGATCATCTTGGGAAAATACCCGGCTTAGAGCGCGTGCCCTTGAAGCGCTTTGCTAAATTTTCGTCCGCAACTCCGCTTCGCAATGGACTTGTGCCAAAGCGGATCCTCCTTCTTGATTTGTAATTCGCATGGTGGAGCTTCGCAAAACTGCTTCGGGGATGGTGGGTGCCGAAGCATATTTCCTTCGCAAGATGGGCTCTTCACTTCTCGCTGCTTCACTGGAGAGACGTGCCAAAACTGCTTCGCTGATGAACTGTTAAAATGCTTCGCCGTGATCTTCCTTCAAAATTGTGGTTTGAGAGGATTTTGGTCGAAGCACATTCTTTCCTTCAAAAATGTTTTGACTGCTTCTACTTCGGGTGAAAGTACTTCGCACGAAGGTGTGCCGAAGCAGATGCTTCGCAACGACTTTCAACGAAGTAGAAATGGTTCGTTGGCGGGGAGGCTCGAAGTGGGTGCTTTGGCGGTTTTTCGGCGAAGTATTTTCAACATTGCGTTCCTTCAAATTTCGCTTCGCAAGTTTCTTGCCCGAAGTAACCTTTTGAAATGCTTCGGGTGCGAAGTAGTTTTCATTCTTCTTCCCTTGTATTTTTCTTTGGCAACACCACTTCGCAAAATTCTCGCCCGAAGTAGTTGTTTGAAGTGCTTCGGGCCCGAAGTAGTTTTCATCCTTAGCAATTTCTTTCGGTGAAGCTATCTTCCTTAGTTTGTTCGGCAGCGAAGCTCTTTCTTCTTCTTTTTATGTACAATGGGGTGGCAGGGAAAGCCAAAATTGCTGCAACACTTGAAAATGTTGTTTCTAAAAGCAAGGAAACAAATTCATAAAGTTGAAAGAAATACTTTACAAAAATTTTGATTTTTCTACCCCATTGTGCAATGTGACAAAATTGTCAACATTCTTGGCGGCTCGCGGGGCAATGAGCTCATCTCGATGGGAGAACCCTCAGCTTTGATCCGTTGGGCCAGAGTTACCTCCAGACCCTTCTCCCTTTTCTATCTCTTGGGGCGCTTCCACAACTTGTTCTTCTTCTTCTTCTCCTTCTGCTTCCTCGAGCGCGGCTTCCTGCTGCGACGATGGGCAAGGCGATCACGGATGCGCTTCATGGTTCGGTGAACATGAGCCCAGGAACCCTTCGAGAAAGGCTCTTGATCTTGCAATGCCTTAACCAAAACGCGAAACCGATCAATCTGGTCGATATCAGCATGTTTGGCTCTGATGTACAAATCGTTCAGGCAGGCTGCAATCTTGCAGTGTCTCAAAATGAAATCTATGACCTACCCTTCTATTATCGGTTCCACCCATTCGTCTATCTCTGAGACGTCGCCTTCAAAATGAAGCCATGCTGGCTTAAGCTCTTCGTTGGTCAGAAGGTTCCCATCATCATCTGTGAAGCTCGAGAAACCTAAGGAAGAGAGATCCTAGAAATAGCCTAGGGATGCACATTGCTCATTCTCAAACACATCCAGGAGGTCTTTCGCCTTTTGTGCCTTCCTCACCTTGGAAAAGAAGGCGCGAACTGTGGCTGGGGTCGTGGACCAATCCCTAGCCGTTCGACTCATTGCAATGAACCTGCAAGTCCTGATATTTAGTGCTTTGGACATCAAAGGCTAATTTGAGTCGACCTTTAGCTTTGTGAGTGACCTCATCTATGAATGGTCCTCCTTCGACAGCGGCACGCTGTGCTTCGGTGATATAGGTTAAAATTGATAGGGCATTGGAGGCCCGAGACCTGAAATTCCTGAGCAAGTGCGATTGGATTTCTTTGATTCTGCCTTTGTCAAACAGTTCCAGGCTTTCTTTTTCGTGCAACTGTTGCTGCAACTGCAAGATCTTGCTCTCAACTTCCTTGGCCTTCATATCATTTTCGGCCTGTCTCTATGCTTGGTGCTCAGCTGTGCACTGCAGTTGTAGTATTTGTTGTTTCAGGGCATGTGTTTCCTTTTTCATCAACTGACACTACTCCTCTGAATCCTTCAGCTTGGAGCGAATTCTAGCTAGCTCTTCTTCCAACTTGATGTTGGCATTTTTTGCTTCAAACCTGCACTGATTGGCGACATTCGCATAGAAAGTTTCAATCTTGACGTGCATAGATGCAGATTCATTATCCACATTTAAATGCTCCAGGTCCTTGGATTTATCTTGATAATCATAGTCCGCTGGAGTCATTTCATCTAGGGGCTTTTGGACCTTCGGAATCTTTTTTACCTTGTGCAACTTTTCGGCCTTCAAATCGAAGACAGCGCACTTTTCCACCTGGGCCACGGAGCGCCCTCTCTTCTTCCTCGCCTCCTTTAGCATTTTCTCTGTGTTTTGTCGGGCTAGGAGTAGCTTCTCGGCTAGAGGGCGTTCCTTAATTAATGACATCCCCTGTTCATTCTTTATACTTGTTCACCCCTTTGGCTGGAGATCCAGCCTCATTTGAATGACCAAATCTGCCTAGGAAAGGATTTGGGTAAATGTATGCGCCCTAGACCTGGACCAACAGTTAGTTCTGAAAACATAGGAGTTTGAACACATCTTTGGCTACCAACCAATTGCCCTTTGTAATGTCCTACGTAAAATTATCACTAAGATCATGGCAGAAAGGGTCAAATATCTTCTTCACAAAATTATTTCTTTGAAACTGGGTGGTTTTGTGGACGAAATATAGAACTTGTATGTGATAGTCTTAGCTCAAGAGACCATCCACTCTATGTAGGTTTAGAAAATACCCTCCATATTTATTTGGTTAAACCTATCCAAAGCATATGATAGAGTTGACTAACACTTCCTCCTAAATATTATGAAACAATTTGGATTCTTGGGTGATTGGGTAGAATGGATCAAGGGATGTATTTCCTCGATGTACTTTTTAGTTTTAGTAAATGGAGCTCCTACCCAATTATTTACAAATTCTAGAGGTACCAAGTTGGGAGACCCCTTATCCCCATACTTGTTCATCGGATTGGTTGAATGTTTGGACATACTATTAGCTAAGGATAGGGAAACTAGATCTTTAGAGGGAATAATAATAGCAACTAAAGCTAAATCAATTACTCACCTACAATTTGTTGATGACTCTACATTATTAGGAAAAGCAACAAGGAAGGCCTTTAGATTTAAAATGATTTTAGGGCAGTTTAAAAAAGCAACTTGACAACTTATAAATGAAGAAAAATCCAAGGTTATATTTTCCCATTGTTCACTTAGACAAGATATTTTGTTGTTGGATAAATTGAGATACAATAATACATCTCTTCCAATCACCTACCTAGGAATTCCACTTACAGTTGGGAGGCAAAAAAATAAGGAATGGGTTTGGTTGTCAGAGAGAGTGAAAGCCAAATTGGAAAATGGACTAATTGGTGGATTTCTACAAGAGGATGTATGACCTTGATAAAACTAGTCCTCAATCCCATACCTATTTATATCTCCTTATCTTCGAGGTAGTTCTTAAATAATTGGATCAAATAAGTTATAGATTCCTCTAGAATGGAGTCAAGGAAGAACAAAAATGGGCATTGGTGAAATGGGATACTTTATGTTTACAAAAAAATGAGGGAGGACTAGGAATCATATTAGTTATCAAGAATAACAAGGCATTGGTAGCTAAGTATATTGGAGATTGTTAAAATCCTTTAAGAAATTATGGGCTTAAATTTTGAGGGCCAAATATACAAAGAATAAAACTTCAATAGAGCTTATCCAATTTTTGCTTCCTAGAAGAGGATCTTCCATCTTAATGAGACAAAACAGGAGAGGATATGATTAAGGAAAGATTATTCTGGATTATCCATAATGGACAAAAGGCTATTTTTTTGATAGATTTGTGGGATGGTTATCCTCTAATAATTCATTTCCCAACTTGGAGATCGTTGTTGGAGAATCTTCATAGACACAATTGGATTAAGGTGGCCAAATATTGTAAGCCTCAAAATAGTAGTTGGGAGGTAGGAAGGCAATGGATCCCAATAGAGGAATGGTCAATTCAAATCCTAAAGGATCATAGAAAAGAAATCTATAGGACCATCTAGACAAGATCACTCTCATGGTTTCAAGAGGAAAATAATCTTGGTTGAGGTAAGAAAAATTAGAGTGAATATACATTACCTCTTGATACTTATCCCTCTATCAGAGTATCCTAAGTCGTTAAATGATATATTCACATAGTTGTGGGCACAAAACCTTTGGCCCAAAGTTAGATTCTTCATTTGGCTTCTACTTCATAGAAGGGTGCTAATAGGGGAACAATTGATGAAAAGAGGGATGCATGGGCCTTTTAGATGTGAGATGTGTTGGGAGAATGAGGAAACAATATCTCATATTTTTATAGAATTTTCCATCATAATCAAACTATGGAAATAGATGGCAGCTTTGTTAGGCATTCGTTGGTTTGAGATATCTTCTATAGAACAACTTTCGAGGGAGTGACCTAAACGGGAGGAAATGGACCAACCCACTTGGCATATTTTTTCGGTGGGGACAACTCTCCTTTTGTGCAATTTATGGAAAGAGAAATAATCGTATCTTCAACCAAGAATACAAATACAATCACATTGTCTGGCAAAGGATCATAGCCAATATGAGGGAGTTAATCCAATACCTGTTAAAATAATTGGATTCAAGTATGGCATTGAGGACAATTTTTATCAAGGTATGGCGTTGAGGACTATTTTTATCAAGGTCATTCGTCCTCTTATAGAAAACCACCTATTAGAAAGGTACACTTGTTAAAATATTTGGAGTCGAGTATTGGATTGACTCCCTCATAAAAAGGGTAACCCCAAATCATGCACAAGTAATTAGAGCTGGGAATTTGAAACCTCTTCCAAAGAGACTAGGTAAGATTAGTACAGATGGAGCCTCAAGGGAAATTCTAGGAAGAGCGAGTATGTGGGGAATAGACTACCTTTTGAATGGCGCCCCTACTTTTATCTTTGTAAAAAACCTAAGTATCTTATCCAATAACTTGGTAGAAGGATATGTCATCTTAAGATTATAGAAGGCTCTGAAGGTGTGGTAGAGGAAAATTCAGGTGGAATCAAACTCCTAAATTATGATTAACTACTTAAAAGGACCAAGCAAGAAAAAGAATAAATATTGGAGAATATAGAGAATACTTGAGCAAATACAAATGACCCAACAATGCTTTGAGGTAGTGGAGTTTATACACATCTTTAGAGATCAAAACAAAGTGGCAGATGTAATGGCTAACTAGGCTCTTGATGGAGGAGACTTCACTTGCTATGGATATCCTCCTAGATGGTTGCCTCTATGAACCAAGGTTGATCAAGGAGACTTACCATTGGTGATAGCATTGCTTGTTGTATATATATTTATATATCCTTGCTTTACATGATTACTCTTTTTTGTATCAATAGTTGTAGTAGATTAGATGTGAGGGAGAATAGTTCCACATCCTTTGTTAAAACTTGGCTTAAAAGCCTTGAATCTTGGAAAGACAAGAGATGTAATATGATTTTCAACTAATTTAATTTTTTAATGCTTTTTACCAAAAAACTAATAGTAGCTACATTTGCACCAAAAGGAATAGGCATGTTGATAACAACCAAGTGCTTGTTGGTTAGCCTGTAATTAAGGTTTAAAACTCTTAAACTTGGTGAAATAATAGTCAAAAAGTGACCTTATAACGAGTACTCTTTTTTAGCTATAAATAAGAGTATTTGCAAGTGACAAGCACTAAGTGAGAGGGGAAAGCACTAAATCTTATAAGGGGTGGTTATAATGTATATATTTATTTATTTTTATATGTAGGGGAATCAGTAACACCTTTGCTGGAAAGTAGCCTTATAAATGGGTAGTTGTCTTGTTTAACTAAAAATAAGAGTATTTGCGAGTGACAAGCATTTAGTAAGAGGGGCAAGCACTAAGTCTTATAAGGGGTAGTTATACTATATATCTTTCTTCATTTTTCACATAGGGGAATTGATAACATTTTTGCTTGATACGGGGCAGGACATCGGATCGAACTCGAACATTACCACTATAAACCCTGCCTTGCTAGGTACGACAAATTCAACGAGACCCCCACCCCTTTAGGGCCTTAATCTAGAGAAGCCAACCGACAAGCACTCAACCACTACCAACCAGTCTATCCCCTTTTGGGGATGTCGTGGTTTGAACTTGGGTCTCCCTAAAGAGAGCCCAAAGCCTTTACCACTGCACTATACTTGCAGATAAAATTTTAGGGTAAGGCATGAGTTTTTGAAAGGGGTATTGATCCCCTTGTATCGAAATTTGAACTTGGATATCTTATATGGAAACCTAAATATATACCACTACGATACCCCTCATAGGAATTTTATGTTAGGGTAAAGTTCAAGTTTTTATGAAGGGTCCCAATCCCATCGTATTGTGTTTGAACTTGGGTCTCCTGGATGAAAACCTAATGACTTACCATTACGGTATCTCTCTCGGGTTGTTATAGTGTATATCATATAGCAGGTGGTTATTTTATTTTTTTTTAATGACAAGCACTGAGTCTTATAGGGAGTAGTCATCATATTTATCTAGAAGTGGCAAGCACTAAGTCATATAGCGAGTAGTTGTCATGTTTATCCATCTGAGAGTGATAAGCACTAAGCCATATAATAGGTAATTGTTGTGTTTATCTCTTTAAGAGTGACAAGCATCGAGACATATAACATGTAGTCATCATGCTTATCTATTTGAGAGTGGCAAGACCTAAACCATATAATGCATTGTGATATGTTAGATTTTACACCTTTTTCCAATAACAAATAAAAGTAAATCATTTACTCAAATATTATAAAGAAAGTGTAAAGTGATAAATAAGGCAAGCAAGAGACACAAAATTGATAAGCACCCTTAGGCACCATAAATAATCATTGTATTATCTGCGGATAAGGATCACTTCACTTAAACGCAAAGATGGAGTGGTTGGGGTATTTATACCAATATCAAAAACCTTAAGTACATAATCAAGTTAACCTAAAACAACTTAATAAGTGGAGTTTAGGTTAATTATAAATTATAAGATGGGTTTAACTATAACAAGGTTAATCACGTCCCATATTGCTAAAATTGATAAAAAAATTTATATCATGTGGTCATTTTTGTGCCTAGGTTTACATGATAAAAGAAAATTCTCTTTAGTGAAATGGAGCAAGGTGTATGATGATAAAACTAGGGAGGTCTTAGTTTAAGAGTTCTTATGGATGCAAACTTAGATCTTAAGGGAAAAGTAATTTGGAGATTGTACAAAGGGTGTCAAAGATAATGGGCAAGAATTCTTCCAATTAAGTATGTTAAGCTCAATGACCTAAGCTTAATATTTATTGCATTCTCACTTCCAGATGGTTTTGTACTATGGAACAACATAAAAAATCAATTGATCTAGTGATTAAAGGTCTAATATGGGTAGTGTAATCTAGAGAAAAAATATATATTTGGATGGATACTTGGTGTGATAAAAAATCACTCAATCTAGATCCAATTTTGAAACCATGGATGAGATTACTTCAAGATTAAAATGGTGATGGGGTTCCAAACATTATGTATAAGGTTAAGGAAGGAAGATATAAATGGAAAGAATATTTTTTTACAAGTATACAAGATATTTATGCTAGGAGGTAGTTGAGCATAAAGATAACAACAATGATTATTCTGAGGGGAGTTGAGGATAAGCTAATTTGGGAGTTGAATAGCTTAGGATAATACACAACAAGTGGATATAATGCAAAGCACTAATAAATTAGGAATACCATAAGAATATGAAGAGATATTTGGGATAGCCTAAACATTCCTAAAGTCAAAATGTAATTTTGGCTAGTAGGTTTAGAAGAATTTTATCTTGGGACAACCTTATGAAAAGGGGTTTTCATGGCCTCCCACAATGTGTTCCATGTAAAAAGAAGGAGGAGAGTATAGACCATCTCTTGGGACATTCCTCAATAGTTTGGAAACTATGGCAGTGGATTCTTCATATGTTTGGTAGATGCATGGTGATGAATGGCATAATTAAAGAATGGTATAAACAATTTGGGATGTATCAAAAGATACAATACTTTGGATTGTATTTCTAGAAAGGAATAGAAGAATATTTAAAGGAAATGAAAGAAATTTAGAGGTAATAAAAAGGAAGATTTGTTTAGAGAGGCTAAACCAACCCTATCAACTCACCCAATCCCTAATATTGGAGCAAAGAGCCTTGATAGATGGATTCAAGTTATCAAATGGAATTATGATGTTGAGTAGAGGAGAAACAAAAGGAAGGTAAAGAATATAAAATAAAAACCACCATAAGTGGAGTTGGTAAAATTGATTTTTTATGGAGCAGCTAAAGGAAATCCAAGACCAACAAGAGTAGGAGGAATAATTAAAAATAATAAGGAAAATATTATGCCTTTTACGCTTTCAATAGTGGATTTAAGACAAAGAGTGGAGTTGAAGCTTGGGCGACCTTGGAAGGGTTAAAATTTTACAAACAAATGAAATAGAACAAAGTATGGATGGAAGGTAATTCATTAATCATAATAAATCTAATTTTGAGGAAAGTAAAGGCTTCATGGAACATACAAGAGATAAATGTGGAAATATAAGACATTGCTAAAGAGTTTGAAGAAATCATGTTTACACATACATGAAAAGAAGGAAACAAATGTGTAGATAGGCTAGCCAATAAAGGAGTTTTAATTTGTTAGAGTATATCTTAAGTTGTTACTAGGTATTTAGGATATTTATTTTCTAGATATTATCTTATTGCTATTTTTGGAGTTATCTCTCTTGCATGAGGTAAACTCCTAGTTTTGTGTGGATGAGATCTATTCAGTTTGTTATGATCCGATGGCTCATATTGTACACCTTTGCTATTTATGCAAGGTCCCTCTCATGGAATAATTAGTCAGTTATTGAGCTTCTCTCCAATTTCTTGTGGTGCTTTGCATATCTATTTTCTTGGGCTTGAATATTGCTTTTCAATATTCTCTTCATGGTATCAAAGCCAGATAGATTTTTTTGCAAGCATTCAAGAAATTTTTGCATTTTTTTTTTGTAGGTTTGAAGACATTTGAAGGAACATTGCGAAAGTGTGGATCTCACCTTTTAGAGTTTGGCCATCGTATGCTCTCACCTCACCTCTTTTTCTTGGGGATATTGGTGATCATAAAGTGGTTCCAAACCTTTGCTACAGGTCCCTCTTTTCAGACTCAAGCCGTGGCTTTTTCACTGCAAACCCGTAGCCCCATAGTTTTTTGGAGAAGCAACTTTTGGAGGACGTTTCTCCCTCTTCTGGAATCAATTTTCGATCAAATATTTTTTTATATTGACTGATTTTTCAAGGGATTTGCATTGGTTTAGTCAGATCTATAGTTTTGTGGATTGTCTTTTTAGAAAACCATAGTTTTTTTAATTGCAAACCCGCGGCCCCGTAGTTTTCTGGAGAAGCAACTGCTGGAGGACGTTTCTCCCTCTTTCGAAATCAGTTTTTGATCAATTTTTTTTTATCTTGACTAATTTTTCAAGGGCTTTGCATTGGTGTAGTCAAATCTACAGTTTGGTGGATGGAATTTTCAAAAAACTATATTTTTTAGCTACAAACCCGTGATCCTACACCTTTTTTGGAAAACTTTATGGAGGTCATTTCTCCCTCTTTCGAAATCTATTTTGGGTCAAATGTTTTTTTATCTTGACTGATTTTTTAAGGGCTTCACATTGGTGCATTCAGAATTCAGATCTGGTGGACATAATTTTTAGAAAATATATTTTCTCACTATTGTGTATTTAAAAAAAATCTGCTTTTTCAGTGGGGGGGCTTTTCTTTCCATTTTGAGTGCAATTTTTTCATTGTGGAGCAGATTCTGAGCCTTTTTTCAGTAAAATTGGTTGTAAGCCTGAATTATAAAGGTATTTTTTGGGAGGTTTTGTTGATCCTACGGACTACATTTATAAAGTCCCTTTTACCCTTGTTTGGTTGTTTGTCCACACAGTTTGGACCTTGTTATCAACCCATTGTGTTCGTATAGGTGGAAACCACATATTTGTGCTTGTGGAGTCATTTTGGACTACCCTTGCGATTGTGGTGCTTCTTTCTCCATCCTATCTTCTCACTCTCCTTTTGTGAGACACTTTGGTTTAAGGGGGTTTTCTTTGGTGACTTTTTCATAGTTCGACAGCTACATTGGTGTCTTTGCAAGTTACCATGTTGGATCTTTCATTTGATCTTTCAACACTTCCCATCACTCCATGCACTGATCGTGATTCATATCCTGCTTGGCGAGATAGTCTTGTTGAGCACTTGTGCTCAATTGAGCTTTTGCCATATCTTCTTGGTCTTATTCCTGAGCCTCGCCCTTACACACCTCAGTGGTATTTTTGGTGAGCTAGATTAAATCATGTGTGCACTATTATCAGATACACTACTGACATTGTTTTTGATGATATTTTACCACCTATAAACTAGGATTCACAGGCATCTCCCCATACATATTTTTCCATACTTTGTGCACATTTTGAGAATATATTATCTTGTGATGAAGAATCCTTGATGCATAAAGATGCTTTGGATGAGGTCAATGTTTCTACGCCAGTTGAAGATATTTTGCAGGATACTGATACAACTTCAGAGACTTTGGAGTCCCTACATCCTTCTGTGGATCATCCTAATTTATCCACACTTGAAGAGGACATTTTGGATGGAGTTTCTTCTCTTTTCATCAAGTCACACATTTTGGATGTTGTTGATCTTCATGAGGAGCTTACATCCTTGTTTGATGTCCCTCCATATGTTGCTCATGCAGAGCATTTTGAGGACTTTATTGTGGTGTGCCTTCCTTGTTTTGATGAGCCACCTTGTCCTCCTACTCTTGTTGCCTTGGAGCCTTCTTTTGCTTCCTTTGTCTTGCATCAGGAGTCTTGTGAGACTCTCTCACAGGTATCTTTGGTTGGACTCTCTTTAGGATATCTTGAAGACCATTTTATGGCTTCTTTACCTTCTTCTCTTGCTGCTTCCATTGCTATTTTTCTTATGTAGTAGAACATTGAGTCTTCAGACTCTACACTCCCTAGTTTGTTGATGACTTCTTCACTTCGACATGGTTCGCAACCTTGTTCATCATCACAAGCACCAGATTTCATGTTGTTCCCTCCTCATACCTTCTTGGAGTGGGAATATTTTTGATGTATACCTCCTAGCTTCTTTCTTCCTCATGGGAGACATTCAGTTTGGTGATGAGGCATCTATACATTTTGGGGACATCACATGGATCCTTTGCAGGACCTTCTTGATGGAAGTTATCCTAGGGGGTGTTGAAGAGGACATCTTCCTCTCCATCCTCCTTCCACATATTCCTTCATCTTTCTCCTTTCTCTTCTAGCAGATGGTTTTTTCCCATGTGGTTTTTCATCATCTTTCTAGCAGATATTTATGGATATATTGTACATGAGTACCTTATCAGGCCTTGTTGTCGGGACTCATATCTATGGATATGCCACTTGTTTGGTTTTGTTGTTTTCACTACCTCCTAGTACCACTTAAGGGGGGTGTTAGAGTATATCTTAAGTTGTTACTAGGTATCTAGGATATTTAGGATATTTATTTTCTAGATATTATCTTATTGCTATTTTTGGAGTTATCTCTCTTGCATGAGGTAAACTCCTAGTTTTGTGTGGATGAGATCTATTCAGTTTGTTATGATCTGATGGCTCATATTGTACACCTTTGCTATTTATGCAAGGTCCCTCTCATGGAATAATAAGTCAGTTCTTGAGCTTCTCTCCAATTTCTTGTGGTGCTTTGCATGTCTATTTTCTTGGGCTTGAATATTGCTTTTCAATATTCTCTTCATCCACTAAAAAAGTATTTTTTTTTTAAATATACAACAATGAGAAAATGAAATTTTTGAAAAGTATGTTCACCAGATATGAATTCTGAATGCATCAATGTGAATCCCTCAAAAAATTAGTCAAGATAAAAAAAATTGACCCAAAAAAGATTTTGGAAGAGGGAGAAATGCCCTCCAGAAGTTTTTCCAAAATAAATTGCGGGGTCGTAGGTTTGTAGTTAAAAAATTGCAGTTTTCTATAAATCCTATCCACCAAAATATAGATCTGACTACACCAATACAAATCCCTCCAAAATTCATTCAATATAAAACAAATTGATCGAAAACTGATTTCGAAAGGGGGAGAAACATCCTCCAGAAGTTGATTCTCTAGAAAACTGCAGTGTTGTAGGTTTGTAGTAAAAAAAACTACATTTTTTCTAAAAATATTATCCACCAAACTATATATCTGACTACACCAATGTAAAAACCTTGAAAAATTAGTCAATATCAAAAAATATTTTATCGAAAATTAATTCTGGAAGAGGGAGAAACGTCCTCTAGAAGTTGATTCTCCAAAAAACTGTGGGGCTACGGGTTTGTAGTGAAAAAGCCATGGTTTGAGTCTAAAACAAGGGACTTGCAGCAAAGTTTTAGAACCACTTTATGATCATAAATATCCCCAATAAAAAATAGGTGATGTGAAAGCACACGATGGCCAAAATCTAAAATGCAAGATCCACACTTTCACAAAGTTCCTTCAAATGTCTTCAATCCTACAAAAACAAATTCATAAATTTCTTGAATGCTTGCAAAATAATCTATCCAACTCTAGTACCATGAAGAGAATATTAAAAATCAATATTCAAGCCCAAGAAAATAGACATGCAAAGCACCACAAGAAATTGGAGAGAAGCTCAAGAACCGACTAATTATTCCATGAGAGGGACCTTGCATAAATAGCAAAGGTGTACAATATGAGCCATCGGATCATAATAAACTGAATAGATCTCATCCACACAAAACTAGGAGTTTACCTCATGCAAGAGAGATAACTCCAAAAATAGCAATAAGATAATATCTAGAAAATAAATATCCTAAATATCCTAGATACCTAGTAACAACTTAAGATATACTGTAACACCCCCCTTAAGTGGTACTAGGAGGTAGTGAAAATAACAAAACCAAACAAGTGGCATATCCACAAATATGAGTCCTGACAACAAGGCCTAATAAGGTACTCATGTACAATGCATCCATAAATCTCTGTTGAAAGATTATGAAAAACCACATGGGAAAAAACCATGTGCTAGAAGAGAAAGGAGAAATATGAAGGAAGATGTGGAAGGATACCATGAAGAGAATATTAAAAAGGAATATTCAAACCCAATAAAATAGATATGTAATGCACCACAAGAAATTAGAGAGAAGCTCAAGAACAGACTAATTATTCCATGAGAGGGACCTTGCATAAATAACAAAGGTGTACAATATGAGCCCTTAGATAATAACAAACTAAATAGATCTCATCCACACAAAACTAGGAGTTTACCTTATGCAAGAGAGATAACTCCAAAAATAGCAATAAGATAATATTTAGACAATAAATATCCTACATACCTAGTAACAACTTAAGATATACTCTAACATAATTGAGGATCGTGAAGTTAAATTCTCTTTTCCATGGTTAGAGGAAGTAGTAAGTTTTGTTGAATTTGATAAGAATATGTTGATTGCCTGAATAAAATAATGATTACTATTTACTTTAATGTTTTCCATTGGTAATATTTGCTTTATTTATAACATTCAAGTGTTTTCATAGAAACTATTTATTACAATTATTATGGTTGCACTTATGCTTCAAGCATGAAACTAGTAATCCAAATCTAATAAAGCGAACTATGATAATGCAAAGTTTTAGAAATATTACTCTACTAAGATGCAATGCCTAGAAGCCTAAGAGGAGATCTGAGGAATCAAATTGGGGTTTCAGAAGATAGGGCAGAGGTCTGTCAATAGTAAGGATCATGACCAAGAATGGGGGACATAGGTACTTCGGTACCAAATCCTCCAAACAAAGGAATTTCATTCCAGGATAAGCTATGTGGAACCCAAGATAGCTTCAACGATTGTCAAACATAAGCAAAGAAAATCATAAACACCATGGGGAAGTGACAAACAGAGGATTCTCTTCCTGGGAGGGTGAACAAATGTCTACCACAAGTAAAAAAATACCAGCATTGGAAATAGCTGAGGACTGGATAGCTGAGGATATCGTTGATAAGTCAAAACACAACTTGATAGGTAAATTTGTAGGTTTTAGACCGTTCATGCACTTCCTCCACATGTGGATAAGGAAAACATAGCATTTTGAAGGAGAATACGAAATTCTAACTCTCTCAAATGGGTATTTTTTCTGTAGAGTCCACATCGGTGGCAGATCAACAAAACGTATTTGAGGGAGGGCCATATCATCACGGGCCAGCGAGACTATTCTTGCAGCCATGGAATATGGGATTCAACCCAAGGGTGGAACTGACTACGGTACCAATAAGGGTAAGATTTTTTTGTCCTTCCTCTTGAATTTTGGAAAGAGGAGGTACTCGAGGCAATAGGCAACTTACTAGGGCATTATCGAGGTAGATCAACAGAAACAGTTTTAGAAGGATCAATAATATTTGCTAGGGTTTGTGTAGAAATGGACCTCAACAAACCTCTTCCAATAGAGATATATCTAAAAATAGGGGTTTTTGTTTGGTACAAACAACTATATTATGAGGCTATTCCATTCAAATGTCGGGTGTGCCACTCTCATGGACATCTGGCTAGAATGTGCCCAACAATTAAGGATCATTAATTTGAACAAGAGGGGACAAAAGTAAATATTAACATGGTGGGTCAATATATTCAGCAAAAGAGAAATTAGAAGTAAGAGAAAGGTCCAACAAACTCTGAGATCTTTCAAAAAGTAATGAGAAGGCCAAACAAAAGAAATCAACACAGTAACTAGAGACAAGGAGAAAGAGCGGTAAGAACAAACAACAAATATGAGATATTCAAACAACTGGGAAACTTGGAACAAAAGGGGATTTTCAAATGGAAGGGTTAGAGGAGGATACTTAGCAAGTCACACCAGTTGATCATAAACAATATTCCAATCTAGTGTCATAGAACAAGCAAGGAGCAAAACCAGACACAACCTCTCTCATAGAAGAGGAGATTCAACCCACGAGGGAGATCATAGGAGGGGAAATAGAGCAGAGGATAATTTTGACACAAGAAATAGAGATGAAATAAGAAAATAAGAAAAAAGAAAGCCCTACTCTAGGGATTCATCAAGTGGAGAAGAAATAAAAACCGAACCAATCTGTAGGGAGGAAGTCAAACAAGGAAAATATGGAGGAACAGGGAAGAGATTTGAGCTAGAACGGAAAGGTAAAATTGATGGCTGATTTTTTCTCTCATAATTCTCAATGATATTAATCACTTGGAATGTGAGGGGTTTAGGCAGTCATCCCAAAAAAAAGGCAGTCAAAAATATTATCATAGATATGAGTCCAGATATAATTTTATTATAGGAAACCAAAATGCAAGGAGAAGACTTACAAAAAATAAACAAAAGAATATGGCAAAAAGGAGATATCCTTACTCAATCAGCACAGGGAAAATCAGGTGGATTGGCCACTATGTGGAATCACCAACTATTCCTAGAGATAGGGGTAGTCTCTACGAGAGGGGTGTTGATGGTCCAATTACAAAATAGGGAAACTATGAAAATTTGGACTATACTTAATTTTTATGGAGCACAAACAGTTAGATTATAGAGGGATCAATGGGCAGCCATTCAGACTTTAAGAGACAACTACCCAAAGGACTAATGAATTGTGGGAGGATATTTTTTTTTTTGGTAATTATTTTAATAGATTAACAGTGGGTTTTTATAGAGGATCCCAAAACCTTATGTACAAAATCAGCCTGGCTGGAATGTGCATCATGCCTTGTGGCTGGAGGAATAAACTTGATGACAGAAACCAAAAACTGCTAATTGCCCGAAGGCTATAAGTAGGGCCCTTATGTCTGAATATCCTAGAAACAAACCACATTTTACCAAGGAAAACAAAAATACTACCTGGAGAAATTTGACCATCGAAAGCAAAAACAGCCAAACCAAACGAATGACCTTACGAAGCGAGGAGAACATCATGAGAGGATATCCGCATTGGCCAAACTCACCACCTCAGACAGGAAGCATGAGCGCCACACAACGGGGACACGTGGTCACAAGCCCTTTGTTGGCCATGTGGTGCCTACGCGATTTCCTTCCCTGAAAATATGGCATGCCTTCCACTTGTCACGTTGAGAGAGGAGCATCCTAGCCTCAAGAATGATGTTGTAGACCCTCCAAGACGGGTCTTTAGAGCCTAGCAGATAGTTGACTATATTGAGCGAATCACCTTCGACTATCAAAGGCCGAGGATCCTCGGAGAGGATACGGATACCTTTCAAAACACTTACGGCTTCGGCATAGTGATTAGTCCGGGCACCCAAATCTTCACAATAAGCCGGCCACGAGATTCCCGTTATGATCTCTAACCACACCACCGAACCGGCGGGGCCGGGATTGCCTTTGGCCGCACCGTCAAAGTTTAATTTAATCCAGCCCACGGGGGGCTTGGTCCAAATAACATCCCCACGTCGAGACTTAGAAACACCATCAAGAATAGGGAAAAGGCCCAAACTTTGGAAGATCGGCTGCTTCGCCGGGGAAGGCGGGGGACGGGAACTAGGAACAACTTTAGAATTCTCAATGGCGAAGGATAAGGCTCTCTGAGCGACACGGGGAGGTACTCTAGGGACCTTGCCGAAGACTACGGAATTTCTCTCTAGCCAAATACGCCAAATGGAGTGGTGGAAAGAGGCCTCAAGAAGGAAGCGAAGTTTAGGATTCTTGAAAGGATTGGGCCATTGGTGGAAGGCATCTTTGAGGGAGCGGGGAGTGCACCAAAGGATTTGAAAGGAAGACGGGGACGGTCCCGAGGACGAGAATGGGAAAAAGGACGGTGCAAAAATAAGTGGTGCAGTCGTCTCACAATCGACAAAGCACAAGAAGCACTCGTTGGGAATAGCAAAACCCCTCTTATGGAGGTTGTCGATGGTTAAGGCTTTATTATGAAAGGCAATCCATGCAAAGTAATTAACTTTAGGAATAATACCCTTCCTCCAAATCACTTTCCATCGGTGATCCATGGCAATCTCGCAAGTAAGAAGGTCATAGGCGGTCTTGACGAGAGAACGAGACCATCCTCCGTGCCACGCCGAGATGATTCTGTCATCTCTTCTAACGAGATGGAATTAAAACAGACCGAAGAATATTAGACAAAAAAGTCATTTCATTGTTAAAGCCGTCCGGAGTCGGCAAATTCCACCGAGGGGGAAGAGAGCTCCGATCAATGAAGTCCGCAACCTTGAGTTGGGAATTTGGATCCACAGGGCTTTCGAGGCCGGCAAGGTCCGCTCTCAACTCGAGAGCTCCATCGATAACCCACCTGTCCTTCCGAGAAGAGAATGGAGTTGCCATCACCCAAAATCCGGCGAGCACCGAGTCGATCGGAGAGCGGGCTTGAAGCACGAGATTTCCAAAAGGCGGACGCTTCGGGAGGAATCCCGACATCAAAAGAGAACTCGATCCAAGATACTTCCTCTTAACCAGCTTGACCCACTCTGTTGGGTCATTAGTCAAGATCTTCCAAGCGTGCTTAGCGATCAAAGCGGTGTTCATGAGTCTTGATCTCCTCATTCCCATGCCACCTTGGTCCTTTCGCAAGCAAACCTTATCCCGAGGCCACAAGAGGAATTCGGATTTTTCTTCATTGCCGGACCACGAAAGGTCCTCCGAATCTTTTCAATCTTGGAATGGACAGAAACGAGGCGGCATGAACACGGACATGAAGTAAGTTGGGATTCCTTGGAGACAAGCTTTGGTAAGGGTGGCTTTCCCGGCTTGCGACAGGGAATTTGCCTTTCCAAGTGCTCGGCTTTTTGTGAAGACGTTCCAGGATCATGTCCCACAAGCTTCCATTGGCCCGGCCATTACAAGCCAGAGGCAAACCCGGATAAGACGCAGGCAGGGAATCAATAGTGCATTCCAAAATTATGGCTATGCGGAGCTGCCTTCGCATAGGAGTGTTAATAAAATAAATTTTGCTTTTGATGTAATTGACTTTACGTCAGCGACCTTTTCATAACGGGAGAGGATTCGCTTGATGGATTTGGCTTGAGTGACGGACGCCCGGTGGAGATGAGGGTGTCATCCACAAATTGTCGATGAGAGACAGGGATCGACTACGGAGGTGGGAAAAATGCCGAGAGATCTTATTACGACGAAGAGCCTCTTTCAAAGACCAACTCGAGAACCTCGGCCGGAAGGATGAATAGAATAGGAGACAGAGGGTCACCTTGTGCGAGGGCCTCCGGCACTTTGGAAATACCCGACGGGGGATCCGTTGATTAGAGACAGAAAAGGAGGGAGTGGATATGCAACTACCGACAAGGTCAATCCATTGAGGGTGAAAACCGAACTTGAAGAGGACAACACGGAGGAACCTCCTGTCAACTCTGTCAAAAGCTTTATTCATGTCCGGCTTGAGGAAAAGAGCGAGCATTTTTTGGAGCGGTGAGCGAGAATGGAGGGTTTCATGGATGGTGATGACACCATCGAGAATGTTTACGCCTTTCACGGTGCTTCCCTGAGAAGGACCAACCAAGGAGGGAAGAAGGGACCTCGGACGGTTGGCTATGGACTTGGTTAAGATTTTATAAAAAACATTGCACGAGCTAATGGGACGATAATCGGAGAAACTTTTGCGGGCGGAAGACTTAGGGATGAGAGCAAGAAAGGTAGAATTTAGTTTTGGATGGATGGATCCGGAGGCTTGAATCTCTGAATTGCTTCGCACACATCCGAACCCACAACATCCCACATAACTTGAAAAAAATGGGGGGAAAACCGTCGGGCCCGGGGGCCTTGTGCAGTTGCATGGAGAACAAAGCTTCTTTAATCTCGGACATAGAAAAAGGCTCCGGAAGCTTAGAGCTTACCTCGGGAGGAACTTTGCTTGGGAAGTTATCCAACGAGAGATTTCGAACACTGGAGATCACCGTCGGGAGGAACACGAGCGAGATCTGGAAGAAGTCAACCGCTTCACTTCGGATTTCCTCAATATCCTTGGTAACGCGTCCATCCTTGCACACCACTTCCCTGATTTTGTTAGCCCCTACGTGCCGCAAAGTTGACGCGTGAAAAAACTTCGTATTGGAGTCTCCATTTCTCAACCAGAGGTCCCTAGATTTATGGCGCCAGAAAGTTTCTTCCCTTGCAAGAATAGAATGATAATCCACCAAGAGCCTCCTTTCCTCCTCACTGAGGCAATCGGTGTAACCTTCGAGCTCCATTCTCTCCTCCACCAATTTTGGGTTCGCAGGAAATGGACCTTTTGGACTCAAAAATGTTGCCGAACACCTCCTTGTTCCATGTTTTCAAATTCCTTTTGATTAACTTGAGTTTTAAGGCCACTCTCTTGGAAGCGGAAACTGCTACCTTCTGCTGCCACCAGGTCGTAACCAACCCTCTAAAGTCCTTGTGAGAAATCCACATGGACTCAAATACGAAGGGGTTTTAAAAACGGGCCCATCAACCGTCTCCGGGACAATAGGATTGTGATCGGACCCAATCCTCGGTAAGGCCGAGAGAGTTGCCGCTATAGAGTATGGGAATAGCCTCTTGGGATATGAAGAATCTGTCAAGCTTGACTTGAATAAGATTGCTCCCAATCCTCCTGTTGCTCCAAGTGAAGGATGCCCCCTTGAGGTCAATGTCAAGCAAGTTATTGGTAGAAACAAAATCTCGAAAGTCTTCCAGATTGTGGCTAGAGTGGTCCGATCCTCCTTTCTTTTCGGATGGGTGAAGAGGACGAGTTGAAATCTCCCCCTAGAACCCAAGGGAAATTACGGAACGTTTCCCTCATACGGGAAATAGCCTTCCACATTTCTGCTCTCTCAGAGATAGAGTTTGGGGCATACACATTAGACGGGGATCCAAGAAAAGTTAATGGCTTTGGAATGAAACAAAACATTGATAATCCTCTTGGAAGTTGAGAGAAGGTCTGCCCTCAAAAATCTCTGGATCCCAAAGAATCATGAGACCGCTCGCCGTTCCCACCGCGAGGTCGGAGAGGAATTTTGCCTTAGCCCAAATGACCTTAGCGGCTCTAGCGAGAAGAGATAGCATCGGTCTTAGTCTCTTGCAAAATTAGGATGGACGGATTCGTCCTTTTTTACGAGATCGACCACCAATCTCCGTTTGGCGTTGCATTAAGCCCTCTCACATTCCATGAGAGGACTTTCATCTCAACGGTTTGATATTCTTCTTACCTCCCTTTCCTTCTTTGGAGGGGAGGTTTTGGGACAGACGAGTCACCCATCTGGGAATCAGAATCATCCTGAAAAAGCAGCCGTTGAGTACCATTTGCAACATCTGCCGCCGTCTCCTTGTCCCGCCTGTCTTTGTTGGGGGGACGACCTTGCTTCCTTTCGCTACCAAAATCAACACCTTGCTTTCGGCTTCTCGTATTACGAGGGCTGATATTACCAGACTGCTCACCCCTTCTTCCTAGTAGGTAATCTTCCAGCACATTTTGGGACTCGGGGTGGTTATGGTCCGGGATTTTGGGTGAATCCGCCTGTGCGGTGATTGGTGGAAGGGGCTGGTCCTTCTCCTCTTGTGGTCCAAGGTGAGGGCTTGCACCACACGGCTCGAGAGACCGTTTGGGGGAGGCTGCTTCCACCGGGTGGGAGGATTCGGGATGGTCCCTAGACGGGCCTGGAGAATCATGCCCTTTTGCGGCGAGGGTGCTTTGTCGACCTTCACCGTGTTCCAAGGGGTTTTTGGAATCCCGTTTCTTCATCCCTGGATTTTGAAGAGGACGGTTGATTGGAGGTGCCCTTGAGAAGCTGCACGGGGGCGAAAGCCGGTCTGTTCTCATACACAATGGCTTGCTTGTGAAGAATGATATCTCCAGGACCGGAGAGTGATGGATGATGGAAGGTCGGCCTCCAAATGCGCGGAATGCGAGACCGAGCTTGAACAAATCCGGTTCGAGCTTTGGTGGGAGGGTCAATGGTAACCAACTCACCAATGGAGCGTGCAATTCCTCCGATTACATTTTCATGCCAACGAGAAGAGGGGGAGACTCGGGAGTCTAACCCATATTGTAGCAATGTTGATATTTTGGGTCTCGGGGTTGAAGTCCATACCCCACTTCCTTAGAAAGAGACTTCTGCGACCTAGGAACCGGGGACCACCGGCCCGAGGATTTTACGGTAGTCCTCCTTGTTATTCGGTCTAATCGCGAAAAAACCCGGGATAAGGCCGCCAACTCCATGTGACCGAGAGGTTCGCCATTTACATGCCGCCCACTTGCGAATGGTCTCCATGTCGGGACGGCCGCCAATAAACTTACCGATGAGGGTAAATTTTTCGAATTCCACAAAGCTTGAAAGAATTTACGTCGGGATGTCCAACTCGTCCCCGACAGGAAACAACTCCTTGGAGAGCAGACCGCTAAGGGTTTCGAAAGCCGCTGCCTGAGCGTACGACTTCTGAGGTCCACCTCCCCATTTGTCCGGTGGATCCTTGTCATGACCTACATCCTCTTCGGTTGGAGAGGACTCCTTAGTGCCCCCGATCTCTGACTGCCCTCCCTTCGCCCTGCTGTGCCCTTGGTTCAGTCTGTTGGCGTTCCCATGCTCTCCCACAGAAGCTTTCCCGCCCGTTGTCATCTTGGCCGTCAAAACCCTAGCTCTCCCCTTCCCCTCCTCACTTTCATTGTGGGAGGATATTTTAATGCAAAGATTATAATATATTAACAACAAGGAGGTAGAGCCATGCTGGAGGAAAATGACATGTTTTTTTCAGCAATAACATGTCAAATAAATCTAATAGAAATCCCAACTATGGATAGCTCCATGACCTGGAAAAACATAAGAAAGGATGGGGAGACAGTCAAATTTTGCTTGGATTGTTTCTTCATGGGGGAGGAATTATAGTTGCATACCAAACATCAAGTGAGGGTCATGGATAGAATTTCTTCAGATCATTTTTTAGTAATCCTAACCATAGAAGAAGATAATCATAAAGTTATGGGAACTTTTAAATTTGAGCTATGGTGGCTGAAAGATGAGGAGTTGGAGGACCACATAAAGGAATGGTGGAAATTAGGGAAACCAAGATTTGGGATAGCCCAATTCAAACTACACAAACAACTAAAATATGTAAGGACCCAACTAAAGGAGTGGAGTAAACAGAAGAAGGGAATAACTAGAATCCAAAAGAACGAAATCAGGGATCAAAAGGAAAATATTGCTTAGGAGATAAGACAAGGAACTATTACGAAAGAATTGTTGCAATGTGAGGCATAAATTATTAGGAGAGATGAAGCTTTGGAGGAACAATAAGAAATATATTGGAGGCAAAGAGCCAGAATCACATGGTTAAACGAGGGGGACCAAAACACAACATTCTTTCATAAGACAACAACAACCAGGAGACAACAAAATATAATTATAGGTCTTACAGATATGATGGATCAGGTAAAAACTAGTGGAAGTGAAATAAAAATTATAGTAAATCAATACTTCCATACTCTTTTTAGCAGCAATGAAAATTTGAATGCAATATGGCAGGAGAAGATACTAGAGGCAATTTCGCAATTAGTCAAACCTAAACACAATAAATTATTAATGGAGGAAATTTCTTTGGAAGAAACCTTGCAGATCATACAACAAATGCAAACAGGAAAGACTCCAGGACCAGACGAATTCCCATTGAATTTTATTAGAATTTATGGGAAATTGTGAGCTTAGCAGTGATGGAGGCACTGGAGGAAATTAGACAGAGTAAGCAAATGTTAAAAGCCTTGAATCATACTTTTATCACTTTGATTCCTAAGGGCCCAGATAGTGATATAATTGATAATTTTAGGCCTATTTCACTATGTAATATAGTATACAAGATATTAACAAAGCTTATAGCAAAAATGTTAAAACATTTTTTTACCAAATCTGATTTCAAGTGAGCAAGGTGGTTTTGTTGAAGGCAGACAAATTCTAGATGAAATAGTAGTAGTCTAGGAGGTGATACATGCAATATCAAAACAAAAGGACACAGCTATGTTGATTAAATTAGATCTTTCTAAAGCCTATGATAGAGTATATTGGTCATTTATGCAAAGGATTTTAGAAAAAATTGGCTTTGCAAAGGGGTGGACAGATTGGGTAAAATCCTGTACACAGACTACATCATTCTCAGTTCTGGTAAATGGCAATCCCTCTTCCATATTCATAGCAGGAAGGGGGTTGAGGCAAGGGGACCCTCTCTCCCCGTACCTTTTTATCTTTTACGCAGAGGATCTCGGGAGACTGTTAAAAAAAGGGAGACAAGAGGGGAGGCTAAGGGGCCTGAAAATAAGTTCTCAAATTGAGATAAATCACCTCTAGTTTGTGGATGATATTGCTCTTATTAGTCAAGCCAATCTCATAGTAGCAAGAAACATAAAAGAATTTTTATATGGGTATACTCAAGATACTGGGCAAACTTTTAATGAAAAAATCTCAAATTGTTTTTTCAATACAACGAAGAGGGTAAGGGATAAAATTATACAATTGTTGAAATTCCTGGAAACTCCTTTAAACATACAATATTTAGGAGTACCTTTATCTGCAAAGAAAACAAAAATCAAGGAGTGGAAAGGGTTTATGGACAGACTTCAAGCTAAGCTGAGCAATTGGACTCATAAATGGTTAATCTTGGGAGGAAGGCTTACAATGATTAAAGTTGTGCTACAAGCTCTTGTAGTTTATAAATTTTCCATACATCAGGCTCCAAAGATAATTCTAAAAGATATTGATAAACACACAAGAAATTTTTTGTGGTCAGGTGCAAGGGAAGAACAAAAAATAGCACTAGTGGGTTGGGATAAGATATGCCAACCAAAAAAACAAGGAGGATTGGGGATAATATCAACATCCCATAACAGTAAGGTACTAGCTGGGAAGTTATATTGGAAATGGATTACAACTACTAGGGGTTTATGGAGTAGACTCTTACAAGCCAAATATTACCTAGGAGTGGCTGAGAAAAATATTCCAAGACACAGAGTGGAAGGAGAGGGATCTACAATATGGAGGACAATGTTAACAGGCCAGGAGTTAATAAAGCCATACCTATATTGGTAGTTAGGGGATGGAAATGATACTCTATTTTGGATGGATTCATGGAATCAATCTCAACCAATTATTCAAACATTCCCAGATATGGAGAGTTGGAAAGTAGAGCTCCAAAAAGTAGGGTGGTGGAAAGCCTATTACTATATGAAATCATGGAATCAACATGTGCCAAACTTACTATAGTGGAAACATCCCCGAGAATGGCTAGTGAGGGGGATAGAGGAACTAACAAAAAAACTATGGAGACATATCCAAAGACACCCAATTCAATATGGTTCTAAGAGGGATATACTTGGATGGGGAGGAAGTAAGTTGGGAATTTATAAGACAAATGAGGGATACAAGGTAGTTTGGGATATGAGATTACCCCAACACCACTTCCATGGGCATTTTTTTGGCAAAAGGAAGGATGGCAAAAAATTAATATTTTCTCATGGCTGATTAACCACAAAAAGTGCTTGACATTTGATAATTTGAGAAAAAGAGGTTTCTTTGGGCCTTCCAAATGTGTTTTGCATGGAAAGACAGAGGATACCTTGAATCACCTCTTTTTTGGGTGTTCTTTTGCTAAAGACATATGGATCAATTGGTGGAGGCAGATGAGACAACATTAGGAAGTTTTTGAGAGCCAGGAAAGCTTTTATGAGAAATGGAAACAGTGCAACTTTAAGACTAAAACAATGAAAATGACATGGAAACTGGGACCTAGCTTCATATGGTGGCAGTTATAGCTAGAATGAAATGCACACATATTTAGATCAGAGCACAGAACAAGGGAGCAAGTATGAGAGAGGATTATGAGCAAGGTAACATAAACACTATCTATCAAATTACAAGAGGAAACTGACAAAAAATGGAGGAAGTGATTATTCTACGAAGCCTTGGAATAATTGTAACAGAGAAATAACTTAGGGATGGATACATATGTGAGATCCCCTCGAATAACATAGAGTGGAGGTTGCCTCCTAGAGAGTGGGTGAAGGAAAAAATAGATGGGGCTTCTACTAAAAACCCTGGGAAAGCTGGTTTTGATATTATCATGTAAAATTGGAAAGGATAATAGGTGTACTGGAGAGCAGAAGGCATGGGGGAGGCAACAAATAATAAAGCGAAATCTACAGTTACATAAGTTGTGGATAGAGACAGACTCTCAGGTATGGGCTGGAATCTTAGATCCGATAAGGCCCTTTCAAGTGCTGGGAATTGGAGAGAGAAGGAAGGTGGAAGAAGTTCAAAAGATTTGGTAGGTTTTTCAAGATGTTTTTATTACACATATCAAGCAAGAGGGAAATAGGGTGGCAGACTATTTAGCAAAATGGGAAAAATATCTAGAGGAAGGGCAATATGTGGACTCTCAGATGGAAAATCAGATAAGTTGGTGCCAAATAATCCAAGGGATGTGGGAGGTGATACAAGCAGATAGTAGAACAGGAAGAGCAGACAGTGAGTCTAATGAATCTATCATAGTTAGGCCATAGAGCAACACAACATGAAGATAAATGGATGGTTTACGAAATTCAGATAAATTGGAATTCAACTATGGTAGTGTTGAGGTGTATGGATATCTGCATTATGCATGGTAATGTTTTATAGTTAAAAAAAAATATATTTATGGGTAATTTTTGAGCCAAGAGGGACTTGAGGAGGATTTTATTTCTCCCTTGATGGTTGTGCAGCTCATTTTACGTTGTAATACAACTTCTATAAATATAACATATTTTTCATTTTTTCAAAAAAGATGCAATGCCTAGATAATACAGTTGGAGTTTTGGTATTGTGAAGGCTAATGTAGGAAAATGTCAAGAAGGATGTTAAATTTTGGAATATTTGTATTCACATATAAAATTGAAGATCTAGAAAATGAAAATCAAGAGTTCAAAATTTTTATGAAAAATGATGTAGGTATCTAGATATAGAAACTTAATTAAGATGAGAGTTGAAGAGTTGAATCTGTTTGTAAACTTTCAAGCTCTAAACAAGAGAGTCGTGATTTGTCAAATATAAGCATGTATTTGATGCATAGAGCTTTTCTATAATAGTAAAGTCCTTATAAAAGAATACATTTTTTTTTAAATGATCAAGAATTTTAATTACAAACCTTATTGCCATTTTACTTTAAAATGCAATTAAAATATCTCGAAAGAAACACTCCATTGACATGTCTTTGGGTTATAATCAAGGAGACCCAAGTTCAAACCATACGGTAGGTCTGTGAATGTGTTCAAAAAACAATGCAATTAAAATTGTTTAATTAGAATTTGAAATAAGGTTATGGTGAGGTGGATGGTGCTTTTGATTAATTGACTAAGACAAACCATAAAATTAAACTATAGTTTACATTAAATATATGTAAAAAATTAAATACAAAAATATTTATAACCATATGAACTAGTCACTATGTAACACTTGTTTTTCACATGTATTATGTCATTTGTAATATGTAATTACATTTAATACCCAATTTGGGCAAAGGTAGTAGTCTGACCTGAGCCCGTTGAGTGTGCACCAGCTTGATGATGATGGTACCAACCCCGAGCTACCGAGGGTCCCCTCACTCCGAGTCATGTTTACTGAGGCAAGATAGGGGTTATACTGGTAGCACCATGACTTGAAACTACGATCAGAGGCAATGCAACTTGACCTTGTGATCAATTGTCAAAAAAGAAAGGTAGTTGTTGATTCCTCTATGTATGAAAAAAAATTAAATTAAATTATTTTTTAGAAATATATTAAGATGTATTATATATTTGTAAAATTTATATTATTATGTAATAAGTTATAGTTTTTATGATATCAAATAGCATTATCCTAATCAATTAAATTCTTGGTATTTCACGGATGAGACCCAGGTTTGAATCTTTTTTTTCCAGGAGAACGTTTACAAATTACATCAATAACCACCCTTAAGGGGTTTGAACACAAGACCCAGGTTTGAATCTTGCTAAATGATACATGCATAATAGCCAAGTTATTATAATATCGTTATATGGTAATGATCAAACATGGGTAGGACCCGTTTCAATCCTATATAACCAATTAAAAAGTTATAGTTTTTATGGTTGAATCTAGATATGCCCCTTCAAAAGGGTAAAAGTAGGCTAGAGTACGACAATCATATATATTTATATAATTTAGGGTTTATCTCTTGAACAACTACATTTTTAACCACTTCAGTTGATACCATTAATAATAAATGTTAAATTTTATTTATGGGATAAGAACCTTAGTTTATGGCATAAAAATCCTCCTTCACAACCATTTGCTCCAAATCTAAGAAGTATTCTCAAATTTTAAATAAATGCATTAATTTTTCACATTAAAACAATTTGTAAATTGGAATTTAATCATACTAGGAGAGGTATTAAATATCACTAGTTAAACTGGTTAAATTCCTCATCTTTCAAGGAGGAGACCTAGGTTTGAATCTTTTTTAAGGAAAATATTTATTTACTTAACAAAAAGATACAAAACTCTCTAATCAGAGAGATCAAAGTAAACAAAGCATTCTAGAAAACAAAACATGAAGACAAAAAATGACCTCATTATTGGAGTCCTTGTCATCCTCTGATGCCACTCCTTCCCTTTTGCTTCTTGATGATTTGGCAACAATAACTAGGGGCTACATTTATTGTATGATTCACTAGTGTGTTGACCTCTTTGTTGAATGATTGTCGTACGTGTAGATAGGATATTTTGCCAATTATCCTGCCTAGTTATCTAATACCATCTTGAATAATCTTCAATTGTAAAGATCTAAAATCTTTATTTTTGGCAAAAGCTATTATTATCATTTTAGAATCCCCGTAAATTGTGACCTGAGTGATTCCTTGCTTTGCCACCAATTTTAAGTCGATTTCACATCCAATAGCCTCTCCCACATTGTTAGATGTTATTCCCAAGTTGATCATGTATTTGAGTAGGATCTCATGGGATCTTGTAAGAATCAATCTCCCTACTGCTACTTGACCAGGATTGGACTTGGAGGCACCATCAAAGAAGAGCATAAAAAAATAGATGTCAAGCAAGTAATTGTTTGCTCTATAGCCTCCCTGTGTCAGGAAATCTTGAAGTTTTAGTTGGTAGATCATTCTTCTTTCTGTGTATGACAGGTCTTCTTCGTATTGCTATTAATGAAAACTAGATTTAATATTTAAGACTAATTCTTATTTTATCCTTTGTATTAGAGATTTTTTATCTTTACCTTTGCCTTCAAAAATCCTCTGGTTTCTGTCTAGCTAGATGTGCCAGATGATAAAATATGGTATAGAGATCCACAGATATTTTTGGAGGGGTTTACATGCCAATTTACCTTTATATTATTTGTTTCACTTGGTAAAACATGTGTCTATGGTTAACCTTCCAGAGTAGGAAGTGCCAAGAATTTTGGTTATTCCTAACCAAATTGAAATTGCCTTTGAGCATTCAAACAAAAGATGGAAAATTATTTCACTGTTCTGCATGCACCTATAACAAACATGAGATCCTACTATACTTCTCTTTTGCAAATTATCCCCTGTTAATTTTTTATTTTGAGAGACTAGCCAACTTAATACTTGCAATTTAGGTGGTGCTCTATTTTCCACACTATCGATAGTTTTTTGTTGGTAGGTCCAATCTGTTGATGTTGGACTCCTAGATGCACTTAGTATTCCCCATTATTGTTTATGCTACCCCAAATAAGTATGTTTGGCATCATGGGATGAAGAGGTCTAACGCTCGTCACATGGGCCTTAAAAAAATCCCAATCTCCTTGAAGTTGAGATGGAATGTGAGGGGATATCCAGTTCAGAGTTTCTAAGGTCCAATAAAAAAGTCACCTAATTTGAGTATTCTTTGGCTTTCCAAGTGATTTTACAATTCGATTGGAGTTCTCTCTCTTAATGGTGGATTTTCTAAGATCGGGTCCTCCCATAGATTAATTGACTTACCATCTCTCAATAGCCAATAAATTATATCCTCTATTATGCTCTTTGTTGCCACTATATATTTCCAAACCAACGAGGATTTGGAAAGCTTGTCTATGTGTTTGAGCATATACTTGTAGACTAGTATGTACTACCATGCTCGATTGTGCTTAAGCATGTTCTAGATAAGTTTTGCTCCTAGTGCTTTTGAAACTATCTCTATTTTTTTATTCCCAATCCTCCTTGAATTTTACTTTTGGTGACCATCTCCTAATTGACCAAGTGGAATTTTGTCCTTTCTGATTGCCTACCTCTTTGCCATAAGAAGTTACATATTATTCCATCTGCCTTTTACAAAATAAACTTGGGAGCATGATATACTAATAGTTGGTAGACTGGAAGAGAAGTTAACACTAATTTGATCAATACTTCCCTTCCTACAAGACTGAGTCAACTATTATTGTAACTCTATATCCTCATAACCATCTTGTCCAATGTTGGGGTCCAACAGTTTGAGGCTTTGAGGTGGAAGCTCATGGGAACTCCTAGGTATCTAAAGTATTTTTTTGTGCCAGAAAAAATCCTAGGATAGTGCAAAATATTTTGACTCTTATTGTTGCAACATTTTGTGTATAGAACTGACTCTTTTGAGTGTTTATATGAGCCCTTGTAGCTTGTGTGAATCAATCTAGGAATTACTTGAATTGTCTAACATTTTGCTTGGTGGATTCACCTAGAAGAATGGTATCATTTGTAAATTGGGCATATGTTACAACTTTGCATCCTGTTTTAGCCTCTATCCATGTTATTTTTCTTTCTCTTCGAAGATGGTTAATTAATCTTCCAAGAGTCTCAGCTAAAATTATGTAAAGATATGGTGATAATGGATACCCTTGTCTAATTTCCTTTGTAGTCTGAAATAATTTTGTTGGTTATCCATTTATAAAGGGAACTATCCATGGGTTTTTTATGCATGCTCCAATCCACTTGATGACCTAATGTGGGAATCCAAACTTTTGTAGGACATGTTCTACAAATTGTATATTAACTCAATCAAAGGTGTTTGCCATATCAAGTTTTATAACAATTTATTTCTTTTTTATTTTCTACTACTATGGAGGGCTTCATGCACCATTATGATATTATCATATATATTTTTTCCAAGCATGAACCCCCTTGCTCTTTTGATATTATTTTGTCAAGTTTCTTCTTTATTCTATTGGCCAACAATTTGGTAATAATTTTATAGGAAGAGTTACATAGAGAAATTGGTTTGAATCTAGAGAAAGTAGTGGTATTTTTTCTTTAGGAATCAATGCTAGAAATGTGGAGTTGATGGCTCCAATAAGCTTACCTTTCATCCTAAAATCCTCAATCATGTGTAGCAAATATTCTCCGATGATGTGTAAGTATTGCTGGTAAAAGTTATTTGTGAATCCATTAGGTTTGAGAGCTTTGTCCTTTGGTAGAGCTGCTATAATCTCCTTAAGTTCCTCCATAGTGATTGGTTGACTGAGATCTTGTTTGTCTTCCAAACTTAATATTGTTGGTATATGTTGCAACAATATTCCTTGGGAATGTGGGTTACTATTTTCTCTAGAGAGAAAAACTAAGTAATATTGATTAGCAAGTTCCTTAATTTTCTCCATGTCTATATAAGTGGTTCCTTCATGCTCTATCTCCTTGATTGTGTTTCTTTGGCAGCATTGCATGGTTTTCAAATGAAAATATTTGGTGTTTATATCCCCCTTTCTTAGCCAAACCATTCAGGATCTAAACCTCCAATGTGTTTCTTCTTTAGTGCTTAATTTATTGAGCTTATGAATAAGGTCATTTCTTGCATCTTTTTGCCATGGTTGAGGAGGATGATCACCAATTTCTATTTCTAATTGCTCTAGTTTTTGCATCAACTGCTTCTTGTCTAGTTTGACTCTCACTTTTTTTCCAACCATTTTTTTATCATGTGCTTCAATTTTTGAATTTTGCTTTTCCACTTTTCTTGGGGGTTGGTGGATTGGACTTGTTGGTTCCAAGTGCTTTCCACAAGTTCATTGAAATATTCTTATGCTACCCATTTAGAGTTGTACTTAAAAGGAATTTTTTGGGGTTGTAGGCTTTGGCCACTATCCAAGAGAATTGGCTTATGATATGAGATAGAGTTTTGAATGATGTGACTAGAAGTGAGGGGAAAGTGTGTTAGGATATTTTCATTGATCAAAAATCTATCCAATATTTTTGCAATATAGTTTTCCCTTGCTCTTTTATTGCTCCAAGTGTACTTCCATTTGGTCATTTGAATTCTTGTAAGCTTTCATATACCATAATTTGATTGATAAAATCTCTATTTGGATCCCTTTCTAAAATTCCCCTAGCCTTCTCCCAGTGGTAGAGAATCATGTTGAGATATCCTCCCAGTATTATGTTATCAAACTTCTCAATGTCTAGCCATTGTGCTAAGTTTTATCATACTTCTCTTTTCTAGATAGGATGATTTGGACCATAAAAAATTATTACTGCAATACTAGTTCCATCTGGTAAGAGGAATTTTGTACCTATCTAGTTATTGTGCTTATGTTGTAAGCTACAAATTAATTATCATGGGTCCCAAGTCAAAGCCAGTCCCTTGAATCTCCCACATAATCAACAATTATCAATTCTTCTACCATTCTGTAGTAAGTTTTGCCTCTACTATTTTTGTTTCCTGAATACAAACTATAATTGGATTTTGCTTCTATATTAGAACTTTGAGATAGTTTTTCAAAGGACTTCCTAGTCCCTTATAGTTCCATGATATAATCTTCATTTTTTGGATTGTTTCTTATTTTTTACAAAGCTCTCCTAAATTATGATCTGCATTTTGGATTGCAAGTCTTTATGTGCTTGCTCATTTCTAAGTTGTTGGTTTGATTTTCTTCCCTTAGCTACCGATCATGTGGTCGACAAGCCCCTAAGAATCACTATTTCCTCCACTTGTGTTTCTTCTACCTCTTCCTCTAAGTTCCCATTAGTTTCTTCTCTAGTTGTTATGTTCTTTGGTGTATCTTCTAAAATCTCTGGTGAGTTGTCAACTTCAATTACAAGTATATTCTATTTATCTTTAGGAGCCATCACATCTAGAGAGGTAATTTCCTTTTCTCCTTCATAAAGACTTACAAATTTATTTTTGTACTGGAATATTTTTTGATGTTGTGGTTGAGGTTGTTGCTTCTTGCTTCTTGATCTACGTGGTCTTCTTTTGACTTCTTGGAATATTGGATCTTTCTTTTTTGTTTTCTATGCTTGTTAATTGGGTAGTTTCGAGAGAAGTATTCATGCTCATGGTATGCTATACACTTGAATGGTATATGCTCATAGTCCAAGGATTGGTTATGTATCCAATCAAACACCTTTATTACAATATGCTATGATAAACCCTCTTTTAGATTGACTTGCACATAGATGCATGCACATATAGCACTATTGGCCTTTGGAGGAGCCCAGTCAATGAATGTTCCAATAACGTTCCCTATTAATTCTATCGAAGGTTTGTTCCATAGGTGTAGTGGTAGAAATGGTAACCTCACCCAGACAAAAACTTCTTCAGGCTCCTCCTCTTGAGGATCAAATATCGTGCTCCATGGAATTATGTAGAGTGGGCTGGATAATAGAAACCAGGGACCTCCATGAAATATAGTGCTCTTGTCCTCCACAGAGGTAAATGTAATGACAAAGTATCCCATGCATGTCATCATGAATTCATAAGAGGAGACTTTACCCCCCCAATGTGTGTTAATCCATTTTTTAATTGTGATTGGACTACGACCATATACCCATAAATTTTCATGCAAGGGCTTGGGTGGAAATCATGAGTAAATACTGCTAGATGAGGGTTGGAGGCACCTTAATCACAAGATACTCATCTAACTTGGGTACAAAGGTACCATTGCTAATGTGAGCAGGTGGTTTTGTTTGGGGTGCTTTCCTCACTTTAAGTACTTAATGCATATGATCCAACTTCTCCTCATCAAAGGGAAACTATTGTGAAAGTACAAAGAAGGCCTCATTTCCTGCTTGTTTGAAAATTGAGGCCGTTATCGTCATTGCAACCAATAGACTACTATAAATCACTTTCCAAATAAGAGGTCCCTGTTTTCAAAGCCTCAACCAATATAATATTTTCAAAGCTAAAGCCAAAGGAGTACCATACCTAAACTAATACTTGCAATCTCTCCTAGAAAAATCAATCGATGCTAGGGTTTTTCATCTTTCTCCAAATTCGTTCCTCCTCCAGCCAATAGAAGATTTTTTCAAAAAAATAAATTACTATCACTTGTTAGGTTTGAATCTTACCAAGAGATACATGCACAATTTTCAAGTTGTTGTAACCCTTATGTGGTCTTGATGTAATACGAATGAGGCCCATTTGAATCCCAATCAGTCAATTCTTGGACTTTTAAGGAGGAGATCCAATTTCAAATCTTGTCAAGTGATACATGCATAATAGCCAAGGTATTATAATACCACTACTTGGTGATGATTAAATATGGATGGGTCTCATTTCAATCCCATATAACAATTTAAAAAATATTATAGTTTTTGTAGTCGAATCCAGATATACCCCCTCAAAAGGGTAGAAGTAGGCTAGAATAAAGCAACATTAAAAAATTATTACGATTTATGAAGTAGGCTAGGGTAAAACAACAATAAAAAAACTAGTATGATTTAATTACAATGAAAATAAACTATATAGAGCCAATGAGTCCTTGGTTCAACTATTGGGATAAATAGTTGATGTAGTCCACACCAAGGTTCAAATATCGATGGCACAAAATAACTCAATATGACTAAATCCATGTAAAAGGGAAAGGACAACCCTTTCAAAACCCTACTATTTTAAAATAGAAGAAAACATACTACATAGTAAAATTTATCACTTATGTGTATATCATTTGGGAAGTTTGGGTTTATGTCCAAAATGACTGCATTTTTAATTACTTTTGATGATACTATTGATTATAAATGTTAAATTTTATCTATGGGATTAGAACCTTAGTTTATGGCATAAAATTCCTACTTCACTACCATTTGCTTCAAACCTAACAGGTGCTATCAAGTTTTAAATAAACGCATTAATTTTTCAAATTAAAATTTTTGCAACATACATTTTTTTAAAATGGAAAATAACTATACAAGGGGAGGTATCAAATAGTACTACTTGAATAGATTAAATTCCTAAACTTTCAAGGAGGAGACCTAGGTTCAAATCTTACCAAGAAATACACTCATAATTGTCAAATTTTTGTAATACCACTATGTGGTCATGATGTAATACATACGAGGTCTATTTCAATCCCATATAACACACACCAAGAGGTAGCACCATTATTGATAACAATAATTTTTCAATGAGTTTACACAGGTTTTTATGAGGGATCTCACTCTCCTCATACTGAGTGGGGTTTGAACCTTGAGAGGTCAAAGCCCTTACCATTACAATAATCTTACAACTATTGATTACCATAATTTTAGTTAGTTAAATTTAGATAGGTTTTTAATGACACACACACACACACACACACACACACACACACACATATATATATATATATATTGAATATACTAGATAGGTAAAGGAAGTGTATCCTCCACACTTACTTCACCATTGTCAATATTTGTTAATATGTATTTAATATTTTATTTGTAAAAAAGTAAACATTTGTCATTGTTATCTACAAGCATAAAAGGGGAGAATTTGGATGAGCTCTAGAAGGGAAAACTAGGGCATCAATTGGGTAGACGAAGTACTTTTTGGTTGTTGCAGAATCGAAGACAAGATTGTTGCCCCAGGAGGGCCCAATGGGGATACCTCCAGATCCTCTCTTAGATAGATAGAGTTCATTTGCAGATTTGTTGAAGGAAAAATCTCCAACAGAGACTAAAGAAGCACAAAAAACTACACTAAAAATGCTCTTTGCGGTTGCTGGAAAAAGATCAACATCTCAAAGAGTCAATGGATGCTTGCCACAGTCGAAATCAAGGCCAAAGATTATCATTGAGCAGAGTATAGTAGAAGAAATAGTCTTATATAGAGCCAATCATGACCTGATCTATAAATTCATGGGTATTCACCCTACCCTGAATTTTTTGCATTCATGGGTTCGACAAAACTAGGAGCCTCTTGGTGAGTATTCTTTGTGGTTTATTAGTAATGGATATTTTATTGTTAGTTTTTCCTCACTTGCCGATAGAAATAGGGCTTTCGAATAAAAAAGAGGAATCATGGTCTGGCAAGATTATTTGTTTAGCCTTGGAGAGTGGGATTTGATCCTCGAATTGAACCCACTATTGTCCTAGTTTGGATCCATTTGTATGCACTCCCAATGGAGTTCTGGAGTGAGCAGGTATTGGAAATCATCGATAATTTCCTTGGAAGATATTTGGGTGTTTCTAGAGACACAATGGAAGGAAACACAATCATTTATGCTAGATTATGCATGGAAATGGATCTCAACCAACCTTTGTTGATAGAGGTGGAACTCGAACTTGCAGGACTATCTTGGATTCAACAACTGGATTATGAGGCGTTGCCCTTCAGGTGTAGAGTTTACCACAAATATGGGCATTTGGCTTGGTCCTTCCCAAACAATATGATCACAAAAATGGAGGCTCCTTTAGGAATGTTGAATCTTCCTAAGGAGGGTAAGTCTATAGTCAATAAAGAAGCAACCAACATTTCTCAAGGAGGAGAAGCATAGGGAGATGGTTTTGAACAGCCCAAAAGAAGGAGAAGGCAAAAGAAAAAATATGGTAAAGAGCAAACCCATCCCAAGCCCTCAAATAGGTATGATATCTTCAAGACACTAGTGGAGTAGGAAGAAGAACAATTCATGGAAGGAGTGGATGGGAATAATGAAAACAATAACAACCATGTTCAAGCCCCTCTTTTGGCTCCTCCTATCCTAGAGTAGGTAATAGAGTGCAGTGAGTTACCACAATCAAAGATTGCAGGGGCATTGATAGTGCATAACCAAGAGCAATCAATAATAAAGGATGTCATCATGGGTGTGGTAGAAAAGAATAGAGAAAAGCCAACTCTAGGGATAAGCCAGGTGGAGAAGAGATCAAAGAATATCAACTCTCAAGGAGTGGGTAGAAAATCAAATAAGGAATTGATAGCATCTCAAGGAGATAAACTGATCATTGGGGGATCGATGAGGCCAATAGACTCTTACTGGTCTCAAGGTAACCAATGATTATACAATCATGGAATATTAGGGGTTTAAATAGTAGAACCCATCAATTTGTTGTTCGAAGACTCTTAGAGAAAAGTAAAACAATTTTTTTGCTTATCTAAGAGACAAAAATATCATTGGATCTCATGTATAAAATAATAAATAGACTTTGGAGGGGTGTTGGTCATATGGAAGTGGCTGCCCAAGGGGCCTCAAGGGGGATAGTTACCTTTTGGAACTCTCTTGAATGGATGACAATAGAACATATAGCTTGGAGGGGTGTCCTCACATCGCATTTTAGGAACAATGTGATAATTGAGCAGGTTTTAATCATAAATTTTTATGGGGCTCAAAACCTAGATGGTCATATTCATCAATGGAAAGTGGTGCATAATATGAGAGTCTCGAGGGAGGAGTTAGATTGGATTGTTGTTAGGGATTTTAATGCTAAATTATCATCCAAATATTAGGAAGGGGAACCCCAATTTTGGACCTAGGGGATCGACTTATGATTGCCCAGGTCCATGCATTACACTTGGTGGATATTAAATGTCCTGGAACCAACTATACTTGGACTAATAAGAGGAGGGAGCCACATAGTAGGAAGGTGAAGTTAGACCATTTTTTGGTTTTAGAGGAGGCATTTGTGAAATGGAATCTAAAATTTTAGATTTTGGAGGGTCCAGTTTTGGATCACTTCCCCATTCTATTGGAAGGGGGATCAAGATAGGGCAACATCACAAACCATTCAAATTTGAAAACTTTTGGTTACAAAAGGAGGAACTTTGAAAGAAAATCCCATAGTGGTGGGAAGAGGGATGCCCGACATATGGGACAACAATGTTTAGATTCCACAAGCAACTTCATTATGTCAAGGATCAACTGAAACAATGGAGGTGAGCTAACAAGACGAACTTCCAGGTCCAAAGAGCTCCATTGGTGGCCAGATGGGATGAGGTGCAAAAACACTTCAGGGAAGGAACAATTATAGAGCAACTCAAAGAAGAGGATGATGAATTGCATAAAGTAGTTGAGGACATTGACAACCAAGAGGAGATCTACTGGAAACAGAGAGCAAGAACCACTTGGTTATTGGAAGGTGATAAAAACACTAAATTTTTCCATCGAGTTGCTTGTGCTAGGAGATAGATGAACAAGATGGAAGCTCTTTAGGATGAGAATAGGCACTCCTTTGATACAATCCTAGGTATGCATTTCCATTCAATGGATTATTTTGCTAAATTGTTTAAGGAAGGTATGGTGCAAGATGAAGAGGCTCAAAAAGAAGTTCTTGTTGTCATACCCTCTATTATCTCTGAAGAAGAAAATCAGGCCCTGCTTAAACCCATTGATAGAGAGGAGCTGAAGAAGGTAGTCTTTGGAATGAGTATGAGAAAAATACTAGGTCTAGATGGCTTCCCAATCGAGTTTTTTAGACCTTCTGGGACAACTTGGAGGAGGATGTAATGGTTGTTATAGAGGAGTCTAGAGGTAGTAAAAGAATGCTTAAAGCATTAAATCATACATTCATTACCTTAATTTCAAAATGGGAGGAGGGGGTGCATATTTCAGATTATAGACCTATTGCCTTATGCAATGTCATATATAAAATAATCATGAAGGTAATGGTTGAGTGACTAAAACCTCTCCTAGATAACATTATCTCCTTGAAGCAAGGGGATTTTGTAGAGGGTAGACAGATCTTGGATGGTGTGGTTCTAGCTCAAGAGGCAATCCACTCAATGCAAAAATCTAGGTAATAGAGGAATGTTCATAAAATTGGATATGTCAAAGGCTTATGATAGGGTGGAGTGGAGCTTCTTGTCAAGGATGATGGCAGCCTTTGGTTTCTCTCAAGATTGGATAGAATGGGTCATGAGTTATGTCTCTACTCTGACATACTCAATGTTAATCAAAGGTCTTCCCTCACAACCATTTGGAGCCACTCGAGGCCTTCATCAGGGAGATCCTTGTTCCCCTTATCTTTTTCTCATATTGGCTGAAGGCTTGGGTAGACTCATCTTGAGGAGAAGACAATAGGGTTTGCTAATAGGTATCAAGGTGGGTGAGGAGGTTTTGACTCACCTATAGTTTGTGGATGACATAGGATTGGTGGGAGTGGCCAACTTTAGGGAAGCAAGAATGATCAAAGATACTCTTAATGTTTACCTTAGGGCCACAAACCAAGTCATCAATGATAAGAAATCCAAAGTGGTCTTCTTCAATCTTGATCGAAGGCTTTAGGACATAATTTTAGAGATCTTGGGATTCATGAGGACTTCTCTCCCAATGGTCTATTTGGGGGTCCCTTTGCATTTTAAAAAACTAAAGATAGTTATCTGGAGGAATATTTTGGATCATATCAAAGAAAGAATTAACCATTGGTCTCACAAATGGTTAACCTTTGGGGGTAGATTAATTTTTTGTAGTCAATCATTTAAGCCATGCCAATTTATAAATTTTCTATCCTTGTTGCCCCACATACCATATGGAAAGAGTTGGACAAGATGGCTAGAAAATTTTTATGGGGAGGAGTAAAAGGAGAGAGGAAATGGGTCTTAGTAGGTTGGGAGAAAGTAAGCCAGCCCAAGGTAAAGGGAGGTTTGGGATTGAGGAGATCAAAGCTAAATAATAAAGCTTTGGCTAGAAAGCTTTACTAGAGGTGGATCTCCCAACCAACTTCTTTATTCAATAGAGTTTTAACTAGTAAATATTTGGGATAGGTGAACCCGAATGAGGTGAGTCATTTCCCTTTGGATGGTAATGGGTCCTTAGTGTGGTAGGCTCTAAAGTTAGGATCTCAGGTAGTGAAAGATGGATTATTTTGGAAAGTGGGGAGAGGAGAGAAGACATGATTTTGGATAGATTCATGGGATCAATACCCACCTATCATTGCTGAATTCCCAGAACTACAACCAGTAAAAATAACCATGGAAAGCAAGGGTTGGATCAAGATTGAAAGTTATTTCAACACTAGTCAATTAGGGGATTATAGGTTTAAGCAATTTAAGAAGTTGGATGAGTGGCCAATTCCAATCCCTTCGAAATTGACACCCATCATGACTAAAATCTTGGTAGAAATATTTCTCATAGGTAGAGATGAGGAGGATGAATTAGCTTGGGGCTATGGGAGCCTTGGAGTCTACATAGTGAAGGATGGATATGATAAGATCCTTCTAGAACCTCCTCCTCATGCATATCAGGTTGAGGATTGGAGAAAGATTTGGCAATCCAAGGGTTGGCCAAAAGTAAACTTCTTTGCCTGGCAATTCATGCACAATGGAATTCTTACTTTTGATAATCTGAGATGTAGGGGAATCGTTGGTCCATCCCAATGTGTTTTATGCTACAAAAGTGAGGAAACATCTGACCACTTGATGTTTGAGTGCCCATTCATGTGCCAGATCTGGGAGCGATGGTTTTTAGCTTATAAAATCCGAGCCAATGGTGATTTGAATCAGATTAATATTTGGGAAAGATGGAAGAGGGGTAGATTTAAATCTGAAGCTCTTCATATCAGGTGGAAGCTTGGATTAAACTTTATTTGGTGGCAAGTGTGGTTGGAGAGAAATGGTATAATTTTTTAGAGAAACCTTTTCATCCTTGGATGGTGTCTGGTAGGTCATTTGGAGCAAAGTCATGAAAATTGTGGCAGTGTATGCTAGAGGAAACTCAGGCTGATATAGGGATGATGGAGAATGAAGTCAAAGTGCAAGAGAGGTAGGACAAAGCTAGTTGGAAACCACCCTAGAAGGTTGGATTAAAATTAATTGATGGAGCTACAAAAGGTAATCTAGGTAGAGCTAGAATTGGAGTGGTCTATAGGAATCATGTTGGGACAATGCTCTATTGGGAATTATAGGGCTTGGGCAGGGCCACAAACAATGAAGCAGAAGCCTTAGCTATCAAATCTGCTTCTATCTGGGTGATAAGACAAGGTTATAGGAGGATAATCATAGAATCAGATTCTCAAATCTTGGTAGGAGCTCTAGATTGCATGAGGAACTTTGCTTTGGAGACATGGAGGTTGAGGATTCTTGTCACCCAAATTAAGGAGTTGTGGAGGGAATTAGATGATGTGATTCTGATTTATGTGGGTAGAGCTCTGAATAAAGTGGTAGACTTCCTGGCTAAGATGGGTATCGAGAAGGAGGTAGGGGTTCAGTGGCACAGTGGCATGGCTATTGAGGATGAGAGGATTAGGCAGGTTGGTGAGCAAATCTAGTGTTTGGCTAATTTGGACAGCCATTGCAGACATATGGTTTAGGAGATTTGGCTCCAATGCAGATCTCCTTTTACTGTTGTAAACATGTGTTCTTGTTGGCTAAGGCTATGAGGAGTCTCATCCCAACTTGTAAATAATCTTGTTTTAATTTTTTCAAATTCTTTTTCAAAAATCTACAAGCCTAAAAGTCCTTTTGCTTGTAGAAGCAAATACGAGAGCCTCTTGAAACAAAAAAAACACTTAAAAATATAGTAAGGGTAGAAAATAACTTAAGAATATAAATCACATGCAAAAATATGCCAACAAGGAAGTGTGCATTATAACTTATTTGAGATATATTTATAGGTAATCATGACACTTAAGATTAAGTGGCATTAGCTCAAAAGGTTAGATTCCTCAATATTTAAGGAGGAGAACAAGGTTCAAATATTGCCAAGCAATACATGGATAATATCAAAGCTTTGTTGTAAAACCACCATGTGGTGACTGTGTAATGCGAGTGGGGTTTGTTTCAATCCCATATAACCAATTGAAAAGGAAAAAATCATGATACTTAAGACATGAGCATGGTCCCGATAAGGACATCATAATGGTAAAAGTCATCAGGCTCTCTTAATGGAGACCCAAGTTCAATTCACGGGAAGGGTGGCCCTTAATATACCCCCGCTTTTCAACCTCTTAAAAAAAAGACATAAGCATGGGATCAACTCAATAAGACAATGATATAGCATGTGTGTTCATAAGGTATTAATGAATACCCCTTAGATTTTATTCCTACCTCTTAGTCCTTTACTATTAATACCCCTCCTAATATATTTTTAAAATTAATATACCTCCTATTTTCACCATGTATCAAAGATTTTTTTTCATTTTTTTTTTTACCTTTTTTATTTCTATCTTTTCTATAGCAAGGATCGTTTAATTTTAAGTGGTTTCATTAACCTTGCTATGTATAAATAAAATAAATACAAGGTTGATTTTGTTTTCAATGTAAACTTGAATACCACTAAAACTCTATAACAATATATTCTTTTTCAATCTTTTATTGTTGTAAGCATTAAAATAGAGTTCGTAACAATAATACCTCAATCCATAAATATAGATCATGGTTTCCTCATCAAAATAATTGAACAAGAGAATTATTCTAATCAAGATCAAATAATATCTAGACTCCAAGTAGGGCACAACCAAATAGTCTTTCGTACATGAGAAAAGACAAGTAGGATTTTTATATAGATTAGATTATTTTTTCAATGATTTTACATAGTTTTTTATGAGGGGTCTCGATCCCCTCATACTGAGTGGGGTTTGAACCTTTGACCTCTCAAAGAGACGCAAAAACCCTTACCACTACAGTAAGATTGCAACTTATATAGATGAGATTATTAGGTATAATTAGCTCTAGAATTTATATTTTTATATGATTGGAAAAAGACTTTAACCATTAATATTTTCGTGTGAATTTTCTTCATCGTTTTTTAGATTGATTTAGGAAAAATGCAACCATGCAAAACTCTATATTAGAAGATGAAAAATGAATGGATTTTTCTTCTCTTTTATTTTACATGAACCCCCAACCCCAAGTGCCCAAACACATATCACTTATATTTAATTTAATCCATTATAATTAGTGGTCTATTACTTATAATATATTTTTTAATACCATGTGAATCAATGTGGTATGTATTGTTCATGGTTGCATTTAGAAGGAAAAGCTTAAGAAGCAAGGATCCAAGGAGAAACAAGAAGTAATTATAGAAGGGGAACAAGTTGAAGAACCAACAAAAGACTCAAAAGTTAAATTTATAGTAGTAGCAACAATAGATTCCATGGAAGAAGCAACAACAAAGTCCAAGGAAGCCTTGTTAGAAGTGCATAAGGATGCACCAAAATAAGGGTATAAGAGAGAATATTATGAAGAAGAATTTAAAATAAAGAAACAAATTGTTGAAGAATCAAAGGAAACATAATATCAAGTTAAGGTTGCAGCATATCCACAACCACACCACCCCCACTAGCAACATTCTTGGAGGCATGACTTAAGGCATCAATATCATATATCTACATGGAGTCAGAAAGGCATCAAGTATGGCAATGTTTGGTAGAAAAAACATAATGTTTTTGGATTTCAAAGGGATGCAACAACATCAAGGAACAATAGGACCAACCATTCAAAATATTATAGCAGAGCAACAAAAGCATGAAGCCAACAAAGCAATTATGGATATTCAAGTGGCATAATGACAACTTGGCATCATCAAAGATAACCACTAATCAAGATTTCACTTGGATGTATGGATGAACAAGATTGGAAAATGTCAAGAAAAAGGATGTTGAATATTTATTTTTACAAAAAAAATTGAAGAAGACACAAAAATGAATATAAAAATTCTAACCTTTTATGAAAAAATATGTAGGTATCTAGTTATAGCATCTCAATTGAGATGAGAATTGAATATGCTTGTAAACTCTCAAGTTTTAAAGGAGAGAGTTATGATTTATTAAAGATGAGCAACCCAAATGCAACCCCTTTTCTCAAGCAAAAAATAAAATAAAAAATTATGGTATGATATTGAATATATTATGGGCTCCCCATGGGCATGAGGTAATTAAAATCAACATTTTATCACTTGTCATAATGGCATCACTTATTATGTGGTATACAAAGTAAGCATATGCAAGAGAATCCATTCAAGGAGCATGAAGAAAATTATAGTTATAGATGTAATTTTCTTTTCACCTTCTTGCTTCTTCTACCAATATTTTATTTTTAGTTTATAATATGTAAAACATAAACATGTAAATTAGTTTTTTAACTCTCATATGCAAGTGGAAGATTTCACATGGAGAGTAAACAAGTAAAACATACTAATCAGGGTTGTGGAAATTTGCTTAGCCTTATCAATTTAATCAAGTCACTTAAAAAGAACATGGTGAAATTGGATTTTGTGTATGTGCTCTTGTGCATATAGGAACATGTAGATGTAAAGACTAAGATCAATATACTTAAGTAAAGATTATTATGCATGATGAATTTTTCACATATATCATATACATTATGAAGAAAAATAAAATCAAAACTGGTGCTTTTTGGAAGAAAGTACATTGCCATAAGCTCAATGAACTAGTTAAATACTTCAACTTTCAAGGAGGAGACCTGGGTTCAAATCTTGACAAATGATATATGTGTAATTGTCAAGTTGTTGTAATACAGCTATGTGGTCACAATGTAATATGACTGGGGACCATTTCAATCCCATATAACTAATTAGAGAGAGATTTATCTTATCTTCTACATCACTTGTTACTACCTTAACAAAAATGCCATACATACAAAATACAAACATAAGGACCTCTCGTAAAGCATGAAATACTTCTATATAAAGGATACTTAAAATGGAAGTTCAACCACAAGAGTGAGAAAGTATTAATATACATGTTGATATCTATGGGATATAACAAGATTCAAAGGTATATAAGACAATGTACTACACTAAGCAAACAAACATAATACTAAAGAATACACACACACACACATATATATATATACACTTGCATTCACGGAAGGCATGAGCAACAAATTAAGGAATATATATTTTTACCTACTCAAACCAACTTGTTATGGAAAAGTAGGCATAGGCTAAATATTATGTCATTTAAATAGCATTAGAAAACACACAAGTCTCGTTAAAAAAAGGTCAAAGTAACCTATATGACACTACAAAGTAAAGAAGTGTCACTAGGGGACCTCACTCAAGCACAAGATCCATTAAAATCTATTACCATTAATAACTTCAAAGAGTATGTTATTGTAAACCCCTTCCAAAAAGAAGAATGAACAAAGGGACTTCAACTTAAGAAGAGGCAAAAAATCAAGCAATATATTCATTAACCAAGAACCTTTTTATTAGTGAAGTGCAATTTAAGAAGATATTTATAGTCTAAAAAAAGATAAAAAGGAAAAACAAAATTTTGAAGAAGATGAAAAAAAAAACTTAATAAATCCAAAAGGAAAGGAAAATCTACATTTACCAATAAGGAAGATAATGAGGATGTTTATTTCCAATGCCAATTAACAAATCCAATACACAAATGCAAGGTTTATGGGAGTGAGAGGGGGTAAATTTTCAATTTGGAGATTTTTTGCTATGGAATTTAGCTAGTATTTTATTTAACATAGAAATAAGTGTTAGAGAAGTTTTCATAAGGTCCCATACATGGTTTGGATTTCATTCTTATTGCATTGATATGGACATAACTTGTTGAGCCAAAAAAACTACTCAATAATTACTTTATGGTGATGCTCCCTTATAAATGGATGTTTTTTTGGAAAACATAGATAAAACATTGAAGCATACAACTAGGGGCACATTAGGGGCCACCTTCCTAGTGAATTGAAATTGGATCTTCGTAAGGAAAACCTAATGTATTTACCATTGTAGTGTCCTTTTTTTGCTTGGAGAACAAGGGGTTGTACTTGGGTCCCCCACCCTTGACAAGTCACAACTCTCTCCTTTAGAGCTTGAGAGTTTACAAACAGATTCAATTCTCATCTCAATTGAGATGCTATAGCTAGATACCTACATCATTTTTCATAAAATGTCTGAATTCTTGATTTTCATTTTCTAGATCTTCTTCAATTTTCTGTGTGAATACAAATATTCCAGAATTTAGCATCCTTCTTGACATTTTCCTACAACATCCTTCACAATACCAAAACTCCACCTCTACTATCTATGCATTGCATCTTAGTAGAGTAATATTTCCAAAACATTGCACTATCATAGTCCGCTTTACCAGATCTGGATTGCTAGTTTCCTTCCTAAAGCATAAGTGCAACCACAAAAATTGTAATAAATAGTTTATATGAAAACACATTAATGTTATAAAATAAAGCAAATATTACCAATGAAAAACATTAAAGTAAATCTTAATCATTATTTGATTCAGGTAGTCAACATTTTCTTGTCAACTTCAACTAAACTTACTACTTCCTCTAACCATGGAAAAGAGAATTTAACTTCACGATCCTCAATTAAAACCCCTCTATTGGCTAGCCTATCTGCACATTTGTTTCCTTCCCTTAACGTATGTGTAAACTTGATTTCTTCAAACTCTATAGCAAGGTCTTGAATTTCCACAATTATCTCTTGTATGTTCCATGGAGCCTTTGCTTTCCTCAAAATTGCATTTATTACTATGAGTGAATCACCTTCCATCCATACTCTGTTCCATTTCATTTGTTTGCATATTTTTAACCCTTCCAAAGCTTCCCAAGCTTCAACTTCATTATTTGTCTTAAATCCACTATTGAAAGCATAATGAGACAAAATATCTCCTCTATTATTTCTAATTATTCCTCCTCCTCCGTTGGTCTTAGATTTCCTTTAGATGCTCCATCAAAATTCAATTTGACCAACTCCACATCTTGTGGTTTCCACTTTATATTTTTTGCCTTCTTTTTGTTTCTCCTATACCCAACATCATAATTCCATTTGATGACTTGACTCCATCTATCAATGCTCTCTGCTTCTAGATTAGGGATTGGGTGAGTTGATAGGGTTGGTTTAGACTCCTCTATGGCTAAACAAATCTTCCTTTTCATTACCTCTAAACTACTTTTCTTTCCTTTAAATATTCTTCTATTCCTTTCTAGCCATACAATCCAAAGTATTGTATCTTTTGATATATCCCAGATTGTCTGTAAAGCCTCACTTTTAAAAGTGCTCTGCCATTGCTTTAACCATTCTTCAATTCTTCTATTCATCACCATGCATTTACCAAACATATTAAGAATCCATTGCCATAGATTCCATACTATTGAGCAGTGTCCCAAGAGATGGTCTATACTCTCCTCCTCCCTTTTACAAAGAACACATTGTGAGGGGCCATGAAAACCCCTTTTCATAAGGTTATCCCAGGATAAAATTCTTCTATGACCTACTAGCCAAACAAACATTTTGACTTTAGGAATGCTCGGGCTATCCCAAATATCTCTCCATATTCTTGTGATATTTCTATTTTGTTGGTGCTTTACATTATATCCACTTCTTGTTGTGTATTCTCCTGAGCTATTCAACTCCCAAATTAGCTTATCCTTGGCTCCCCTCGGAATAATCATTGTTGTTATCTTTCTGCTCAATTGCCTCCTAGCATCAATGTCTTGTATACTTGTAAAAAAATCTTCTTTCCATTTGTATCTTCCTTCTTGATCCTTGTACATAATGTTTGAAACCCTATCACCATATTTATCTTGAAGTAATCTCATCCATGGTTTCAAAATTGGATCTAGATTGAGTGGTTTTTTATCACACCAAGTATCCATCCAAATAGAAATATTTTCTCCAGTTCCCACCACCCATATTAGACCTTTAATCACTAGATCAATAGATTTTTTTAAATCATTCCATAGAGAAGAACCATTTGGAAGTGAGAATGCAATAAATATTAAGCTTGGGTCATTGGGCTCAACATACTTAGAAGAATTCTTGCCCATTGTCTTTGACTCTCTTTGTACAATCTCCAAATTACTTTTCCCCTAAGAGCTAAGTTTGCATCCATAAGAACTCTTAAACCGAGACCTCCCCTAGTTTTATCATCACACACCTTGCTCCATTTCACCAAAGGAAATTTCCTTTTATCATGTAAACTTGACCACAAAAAGGACTACATAATATAGATTAAACATTTTTCTATCGATTTTGGCATAGTATACAAGGACATATAATAAGTTGGAATGACCTATAAGATTGATTTAATTAGTTGCACTCTTCCTGCTAATGATAACCATCTACCTTTCCATATCGGTAGTTTATTTTGAACTTTACTTATAACTGGATTCCATAATTCTATCCTCATTCTCCCCTGAAATAAGGGCATCCCTAGATAAGTTGCTGGTAAATTTGCCTCCTCCATTTGAAGTAACTTGCATATCCCTACTTTGATTCTAGTTGGGGTGTTTAGGAAGTAAATTTTGGATTTTGTCCTATTAACTCTCTGCCTTGATGCTCTTTCGTATTCCTTTAATAAGTTATTCAAAGCTCTGGCCTCGTTTATCCTTGCCCTCCCAAAAAGGGTTGTATCATCTACAAACTATTGATGGGTGATGTTGTCGATGTTATTACTAACCTTAAGACCACTTATCAACCCATATTTATTAGCCTTCTTCAAGTTCCTACCCAAAACCTCTGCCATAATAATGAATAAATATGGTGATAGAGGATCTCCCTATCTAAGACCTCTCTTGGCTTTAAATGATTCTGTTACTAACCCATTGACCAACATTGAATATGAAACTGTAGAGACACAAGCTTTAATCCATCTGACCCATTTCTTACCAAATCCAAACTTTTATAATACTGCAAAAAGAAAATCCCATTTAACCCTATCATAGGCTTTACTCATATCAAGTTTTAAGATCATTGCTCTCTCTTTTCTTGAAGTTATTGAATGCATAACTTCATGAGCTACTATGATCCCGTCCAAAATTTATCTCCCTTTCACAAATCCTCCTTGCTCTTCTAAAATAATTTTGTCTAACAGAGGTCTTAATCGATTTGCCATCACTTTGGAGATAATCTTATATGCCATATTACATAGGCTTATGGGCCTAAATGAATCAAATAATTTTGCATCCTTCTTTTTTGAATTAGGGTAAGATATGTTGCATTTAATTTATAAGGAATGTATTATTTTACCCTAGATTGTTCCACTACCACCAATAAAGAATCCTTCACTATATCCCAATTATGTTGATAGAATATTGTAGAGAGCCCATCTGAACCTAGGGATTTATCCTTATCAAAAGAGAAAAGAGCTAAATGAACTTCTTCCAAAGTAATAGGCTCCATTAGTTTCCTATTATCTTCATTTGTTATAATTGAAGGTACTTCTTGTAGAAGTTTATCATTAAGAACTTCAAACTCTTCTGATCCTAGAATATTCTGATAAAAAAACCTTACCTCCTTTCTGATTTCACTCTGGTCTTCAATCCAAACCCCTTCTGTTGATTTAATTCTACTAATTTTGGATGTTGATCTCTGTACTATTGCCATCCTATGAAAAAAATTTGTATTTTTATCTCCTTTTAACCAAGTCTATCTTGATTTTAATCTCCAAAATTTCTCTTCCTTACTCAAAATATTATGATATTCACTAAGCAACTCCCTTTCCTCCGAGCTTGGATTATTATGATCACCTTTTTGGAATTTTGAAAGTTTATCTTTTAGTTCTTTCTTCTCAAAAATATTTCCAAAAGTGTTCTTGTTCCATTCTTTTAATCTAGATGTCATTGATTTAATTTGTTTAGGAAGTGTATACAACCCACTATTTCCTGAAGAATTCCATGTTTGTGCTATCATATCAACAAATTGAGGATGGTCTTCCCACATCTGCTCATATTTAAAATATGATATTTTTTTGAATTCACTTACCACCATTTTAACTCTTATTGGCTAGTGATCTGAACCAATCCTTGTCAAGGTATTAATTTTAGCACAAGTCCCTTCATCTAGCCAATGATCTGAGAGTATGCATCTATCTATTTTTTTGCTATTAGGTTATGGCCTCTCTTATTGTTGGTCCATGTATAGTTGTCTTCTTCAAACTCAACCTCCCATAGATTATTATTTTGAATAAAAGCTGAGAAATCTCTCATACTTTGTGTTAATTTCCTAATTCCCTCAAAATTTTCATCCAACTTGGTAATGGCATTGAAATATCCTATGATCATGAATCAGGTTTCTTGGTCTTTACTTCTCATAAAGGCTTCAATCCCACTCCATACTTCTAATCTACTTGACTGAGTTGTAGGTCCATAGACATTGATAAGGATGAAATAAATGTTTGCAAAGTAACAAGTGACTAAAGAGGCTATCCAATGCCTAGTTTTATGAATGGTTACACATGAGGTTCTAATAGGATTCCAACATGTTAGAATTCCCCCTACCACTCCTTCAGAATCCACAACATCCCATTCACATCTTGCCCATACTACTTTCATAGTTTTGGAAACTTCTTCCTTTGTCATTTTAGTTTCTTGGATACAAAGAATATCAGGCTTATTACTTAAACAAAGGTCCCTAATACACCTCTGCTTTGAGGGGGCATTAGCACCCCTTATATTCCATGATATGGTAATCATGTCTCATTAGGGGCTACTAGCCCCGCTTGCGAATTACCAATATCATTTTGTTGTTTGGTAAAGAGAAGTTCAACCAACTTAGTTTGTGTTCCTTTCTCTATATTTTCTCTTGCTTCCTTGGATCTCGCTTGATAATTTGAGGGTTTTCCTCTTTTTGCCTTGCTTGTATCAGGAGTAGGTCTTATTATTCTATTCCTTAATATTTTTTTTTACTTGATAATAAGGGGTTGTACTTGGGTCCCCTACCCTTGACAAATTACATCTCGCTTTTTTTACAAATAGATACACTTCTCATCTCAATTAATATGTTATAGCTAGAAACCTACATCATTTTACATAAAATGTCTAAAATCTTGATTTTCATTTTCTAGATCTTTTCAAATCTCTGTTTGAATACAATTACTCCCAAAATCTTGAGCTCCTCCAAGATCTTGTATTGATCATTTGTCCTACAACGAGCTTTCACATGACAAAAGAGAGACTAGGTCATCTCGATACTATCTCATGCGCTTGCATCTTAGTAGAGTAATATTTCCAAAACAGGTTGCACTATCATAGTCTGCTTTAGCAAATTTGGATTGCTAGTTTCCTTCTCGAAACACACGTGGCCTAACCACAAAAATTATAATAAATAGTCTAAATGAAAACACATTATTGTTAGAAAATAAAATAAATATTACAAGTATTCCTTAGTATTCTTTCACAACTTTCTTTTTCATTATACTTATCCTCTCCTAGCTCTACTACAAAATCTTTTGACTTGTCTTACTCATTTTTTAGTATTTCCTTATTAATGGTAGAGGTATTAACATCTAACATTGCATTTTCTCTACCAATTTTCTTCTCTTGAATGGTGCATGGTACTTCAAGAGAGTCTTCAAAATATGATGAGACACATTCCTTAGGTTCATCAAGAATGTTCATCCTTAAATTTGAATCATACTGAATAGACAGTTCCTTGTTAATATTTTGAACTTGTTGTATTGTGTCCTCTAAGCTCTGATATACTTTTTCTTCATAGGCTAAAGCTTCAAAAGAATTGGTATTTCTTCCAATATCCTTCCTTATTTATCTCCACTATTTATTTACTTTCATCTGTCTAGACCTATTTTTTGTAAGTTGAAAACCATCCTCATTCGTATCCATTTGTAATTTTCTCTTGTGGTTTTCTACATATGAATTTGCTGGACTCTTCTTAGGACATGTTCTTTCAATATGCCCCACCTCATGGAATCTTCTACATCTAAAAGATACGTTTTCATAACCTATGGTTTGGGTCCACAACTTACCCCCGTACTTAAGAATGATTGATTATGGTAAAGGTTTACTTATATCAATCATGACCAATATACGAAGCATAAATAGCCAAGAATCCATCTTTTGTAGTTTCTGAAATCTCAAGGAATTCTCCCAAAGTGTTTCCTATTGCCTTAAAGGTTTATATTTCCCAAAATTCAATGGGAAATCCATACATCCTAACCTAGATTGGTACTAGGGATAGATTTACATTTTCAGGTGCAAAGCCTTCATACCAATAGGTAAGGAAGAGTCCTACTCTTCCCATAAACCAAGGATCTCCTTTTAGGATTCTATCTCTTTCCTCCCTGGAATAAAAAAATGGCTAGGAAGAAACCTTTGGGAAGAAAGGATAGAATCACTCCTAGAGATTTCCAACTCCTATCAATCCATTTTCTCAAGGCTAAAGCCCTTGGCCAAGACCCATTAAATTTACCAAAAATTATCCTATCTTTGAGATATAAGGATTGCTCCTCTATGAGGTGCTCACTAACCTCTACTACTAGAGATGATTCTAAGGATTTAGTTGTAAATCGGTCCATGGGAAGGAAACTAAAACTCAAAATCTACTGAAAATTACCAGAATATCCTATAACAATTATAATATATGAAAAAAACCTAAAATAATTTGCAAGCAAAATTTCTAAAAAAAAGAAGGAAAATAATTTAGCTAAAAAATATATGCCTAGATAGAATTTCTTGCCTCATTGAAACCCTAGCCCTTCATTGCTCCTCCCATCATCCAAACCCTAGTTGACAAATATCTACAATTTCATTTTTCGTGACTTGAAAAATCGTCACTGCCCTTGTTTTGGAAGGTTGAATTCATAAGATCATATCTCCCTCAATATTGCTTGAATTCCTTTATATGATCACTCATTTTAAATCTCTTCAAATTCCACACAAATTGGTACAAAAATCAACCGAATCGAATAATCCTTCACGAAGATAAGGCTCCTAAAAGAGTGTTTGAGTAAAATCTAGAGCAACCTAAATTAAATGTACACCAAGATGCTACCTTCAACTTATGATCCTCTTGATGTAGTATTACTCATGATGCTTTGCACCTCTCTTAAGAACATGTATCATATTAGCTATTTTGTGTTGAAAATGTGTAATATGATTTTATTGGCTAAGACTGACATTATGTGATGTAATCATGTGTAAGCCTATTGTAAATTATTCTATTATGTATTACACAATGGGCTTATGAGTTGATATTGTTATGACTAAATATTATTAACCCATTACGTCTAATGTGTTGTCAACAAGGGTTAAGTAACCTGTAATTGATTATTGAGAATTTGGTATTTATACCTCTCAATCACATGGTCCATTGTATTAGTGTGATCTTATCTTAATCATTTGTGTGGATGCTTGAGGGCATCCTTCATCACTTGCATAACTATTTTTTTTGCTCTCTAAATTAATTATTTTATGATTTAACTTGATATGTTACTTTTATTTGATTTGAAAAAATATTATAAAATCCAACATGGTATCAAAGTGGTTACGGAGTACTTTCGCTTTGTTATAAAAAGTTTGTATTAGAATCTCATCGACTTCTTTCAATCGTAAGGTGAAATACTTTCAAAAGTTTCATAAGCACTTCTAACACAAGGACAGAGGAAAGTTTTTTTAATCCAATTTTCTAAGCCAACTTGTATAGAAAAGATCAAGTAATATTTTAAGAATTCTATAATTATTTTAATGTTTAGTGGTATCTTGTTTGAATATGTGAATGATCTCATCATATTTGACCAAAGGTCAAATCATCGCATTCTCATTCATGATAATGACTCTTTACAAACATAATACGTGAAAAATTAATTTATTTTTTGGTGTGGAGGTGGGATTGCATGCAAGGATTTCTAAGGCATCTTGCATTCATCCTCTTCATCCTTACTTGTTGACACATCAGTTTGAGGGTTGGCTTTAAATTTTCCTTATTTATTTCATGGGTTTGACTCTCCTAAATGGTTGTTCAAAAATCTACTATGAAGCTAAAGAGGAATTTTTCCTTTTTATTCTAAGGAATATTCCCTTTTGCATCCTATCATAAGCCAATGTTTTATTCGTGAAACCAAATATGTATTTTTTTTTTGCTTGATTGGGCCACAAGTTCGAACCTATTCTCCTTCACCCTTGTGGAATATGTTGTTATATCTTTTAGAGGACTAGGCATTAGTGTTCTTTTTAAAGAGTATTGCTTTTGTTGTTTAGCACAACATGGGATAACATGTTTGCTAATGTAACATTATGTGAAGTCTTGGTGCATGGAGGTTGTGCGTTTGAGACATATGCTCATCATTTTACAAGGGACATAGTGCTTTTATATGTGGATCAAGTTTATGCATTATGTTAAGGAGGTACACCCTCTTTGTTCACCAAATCATGGGGTAACTTACTAGATAGCATAAGAGTGCATAAATAATTTGTATTGTGTGGTATCGGTTCAAGTCACAAGCACTTCCTATCACATGCAGGGGTTGCATTATTTTTTAAAAGTGGAAGGCCCCCCATTCATCTAGTGGGGGCACTTAAGCATATTTGAAAGCAAAATTAGGTGTTAGACTAGCCTAGATAGCCTCGAGTTCTTATCACATGGGAGACCCAAGTTTGATTCCCTCAAACCTCCTATTTTGGCTTCTCTAGAAGATCAGGTGCTTGACTTGGCTAACAAAGAGTTCAACTATGAAATTTACTCTCTCTCTCTCTCTCTCTATATATATATATATATATGAAAAATTATCCAAGCATATGAATTCATGTTGCAAATTATGATTTGCTTGTTTTACACTATGATAAATAACTTTAAAAGCATGAAAGGTAACCTTCTATCATTACACAAGTCTCACATCCTGGTTCACTGTAAATTGGCCAAGGTTTGGGAGATTTGTTTTATTTTTCTTAGAGGATTAATAATTTGAAACTTATGGAGGCTATAACTTTTGCGTACTTAAGCATTTTGGGATGTTTTTACCAGATCACATGTTTTTCAAGCTCTTCACTTTGGTGGAATCAATTCAAGGACTTGTTACAGTGTTGAGGCCAAATTTGAGCAAAATGGATCTTTTGGTATATGTTACTCGTATTAGTGGTTAGAATTACAGTACTTAGTCAACGTAGATGACTTCTTTATTAAAAAGCAATAATTTTTGGTGTATCTTTTAGGATGAAACAACGAAAAACCTTCACAAAAATATCTCTCAAAAGAAGTCCCCAAGTCTATTTTTGATGTTGGTTGAAATTGACATACTTTTTTATATGAGAGTGACAATGGTGCACCAAGTTGTTGAATGTTTTTTGAAATATTAATGCTATATAGGCTAGTACATTGTAGTTGAAAATATCTTCCCTCAAAATTTGATAATGTTGAGACCTATATTTTGTGCTTCAAGGCTTCATGGGTAGATGTTGCCTCTTCAAGAGGAAAAGAAAGGATGATGCAAAACATGTCAAGATTATCCTTACTAATCGATCTTCACCTTTTGAGATCATTGGACTAGTGATTCATGTTGCTTCAATGTACATAAAGGAATATGTTCTTGTATTGTCAATTTCTATTTCCCTCTTCTTCTTCATTTTTAGGTTGCTATGAGGAATCATGGTGTTCCCTCTTAGGTATAATCCCATCCAAAGGATTTCAAATTAATTAAGGTTAAGGCTTAACATTCCAAGGACAAGTCCTAGTCTTCAAAGAAGTAAAAATCCCATGAAAATAGCCTAAAAGGGAACACTATCCTATGAAGATTTGTTTGGTGAGGCTACAATAGATTAAAGCAAATTTTAGGAAGAATAAAGATAGTCTTCTAGATGACAAGGGAGATTCATATGGTTCCTCTAATTATCAAAGTGAACCAATTCATTAGAGCTTCTATTAAGGTGGGAAATATGTTATTATCATTTATTTTTTCCTTCTTTAGCCCCTCAATTCATATTAGGGGGAAGGGGAGAGGGGGTGAGGAGTTGAAAATGCATAATTTGACTTTATCAACCAAGCTTGACACTATACAATGCAATTATCTACAAGCCTAAACATAATTATTTTATGATGTATTTAATACTAAATTGTGTAATTAGTCAATGGGCCCATGCTTAAAATTAACACAATTAACCTTTACCACCATTTGATGCCTAATGTAATGTCGACAAGGATTAAGTAACTTGTAATTATTTTATTATTTTTTTCCTTGGAAAATAACTTGTAATTAATTATTAAGGATTTGTTATGTATACCTCTCAACCACCTAATCATTATATCATTGTGATCTCATCTTGATCATTTACATGGGTTTCTAAGGACACCATTCATCTTTTGTGTTATTGATATTTCTTTTTGCTCTCTAAATTTTATTTTATGATCTGAATTGATGTATTAATTTAATTTTTTTTTTGTTGATAAAGTATTGTAAAATCCAACATTTTGGAAATTAATTTTTTTCTCAAAGTTTTTACCTTTTATTTTATTTTTTGCTTTGAGACAAATCCCAAACTATTACTAGGTATGACAAACCTCATCCACCAAGAAGACACATGTTACTCAAAGATCTTATCGCCCCTCTTCCCATTTATGATAAATGACACATGTTACTCAAAGATCTTATCGCCCCTCTTCCCATTTATGATAAATGACACATGTTACTCAAAGATCTTATCGCCCCCCTTCCCATTTATGGTAATTAATTTTTTACTAGTGAGAAGGGAATTTCTATAATCGCTTGCTTTTATCACGTTGAGTCATAAAAATGTTTGGTCTTCTCTCCTATATTCGTTTTGCAAACCTTATATCTAAGAATAAATTAAACAATATACCATACAAAACAATGAATACTAGCCATTACAATAACCACCTTGTTTAAGATATATAAGAAGCATGGAATAAAACCATAGCCTATTAAAAGAAGACTTTTACAATATATATATTTTTTTGGTTACATAGATGAATTGGTTACAATCACAGTTTTTAGTAACTGGCTTACAATACTTTTATCTTCAACTCATATTTTGGTTTCATTAACAAACTTATATTCTAAAGATAAACTTTAGACTTTTTCAAAATTTCCGAACATGTGTTGATCTCTTAAACTCATTTTTGATGATAAACATTTTTTTAGATGTTAAGCGAACAATATCAATGAATGGAATTAAACCTTAATTTTATACAATATGTTTAAATGTGCATTATTTTAAGCTTACAACGAAGATGAAATTAAATACAAGTTTGAATGTGCATACTCATCATCATTTCAAACTCATAACAAGGACACTCATTCAGTTCTTAATTATGTGTTATATCCCATTAACGCGCTTACTGCATGGATGGTGTATCCAATATATTTGAACAACGCATAATCACTTTTGATATGTGCACACTCGCCATACCCTTGACAACCCTGCATCAGTCTACTTCTACTTCAAAAGTTTATATCTTTAATATTATTTCAACTACTCACAGTCACTTTTGGTATGTACACAACCTTTTTATCCCATACATTCATCTACGTGTACTACAAAAGTTCATATCTTTGTATCTGCATATTCATACGACCTATATATAAACCATATCGAATGCCCCTGTTTTGTTTTTTATAAATTTATTTACTTACTTTAAAAGGTTACCCATATCTAATGTCAAGAGATTACGTATGAGCATTCATGCATTATCGTATAATATTCGCAGGTTTATCCGATATTCTGGTTTCCCTTTCTTGCACGTGCAACTTGCTGGTGCAGATGCTTTTGGAATATCACCGACTGATCCTTATCTTGAAAGCATAAGCCAAATTTTGGAAAGCCCCTCGCCCACTACAATACACACGTGATTGGTTGCAAAAGGTTAAAGATATGGACTTTCACAAGCTTAGAGGAGACTTTGACATTTTGGGTACTAAGCAAGCAAGACATTGCCATGACTGTCAACACTTCAATTGTTGGTTCATAAGGGTTGTGGATCGATAACACCCAGAAGAAGTCATACTCTTAAAGGTAATTACAGTTCTAAATCCAGCTCAGGAATGTAATGGGTGTGTGTTTTTTTTTCCCTCATCTATATACATTTGCAGGTAAGCTGGCCTCTGTGCTGGAAACCCAGGTTCTCATAAGAAGATAGTAATTGAGAAGTTTTGAACAAAGGGATTTGCCATTTGAATAAGTAACATTTTGAGTACCAAGCAAGCAAGACATTGCCTTGACTGTCAACACTTAAATTGTTGGTTCATATGGGTTGTGGATCGATAATACCCAGACGAAATAATGCTCTTAAAGGTAATCACAGTTCTAAATCCAGCTCAGGAATGTAATGGGTGTGAGTTTTTTTTCCCCTCATCTATATACATTTGCAGGTAACCTGGCCCCTGTGCTGGAAGCCCAGGTTCTCATGAGAAGATAGTAATTGAGAAGTTTTGAACTTGGATCTGTCACAAAGGGATTTGCTATTTGAATTATATTTGAATAAGTATTTAACGTGGGTTTTGAAGATCATGTTGTTTATTTTTCTTTAATCGTTTTCAACCAAGCCAGAAAAGTTTAATGCGTTTATTTTACGATGGAATAGGAGTATTAGGTCCATATGGGTGTGTTATAAATGCTTTGATTTTTGCAGCTTGTTTGAAATGACAGTAGTTGCCAATGGTATGGAAAATGATTTGCAGTGTAAGGATCTCTTGAATGTTGAGTCAAGATGTATACAAAACAGAGTCTCAAATTTTCAGCAACTTGGATTCTGTTTTTTTTTTTAGAAAAATATTAGCAGGGATTTAATTCTTATCTTAAGTATGTGCTTATTGCATTTTCTATATAAACGATTAAGTAATTTGTACATCTCTTTCTCTCTTTCTTTAATTATGGTTTAGAAAATCTATTGTGTGAATAGGCTGAATGCTTGCTCTACTCTATTTTAGTATGTGGACTTTAACTGTAACATGCGCACCAGATTTTGGATCTGGATTAGTGTAGTGTTTTAATATTGTAGGTTGCCTTACACATGGTGCATGTGTTTTTACTTAGAAGGTATTTTACTGAGGTGTTTTTCATATGAAACTTCATTTTATTAAAAGTTCTGAATACATTGGGCTTTCAACTTTGGCCCCTGGAAAATCTCTTTTTTCTCATGAATATTTTGCCTATTAATTCAGGGATGTGTTTGAAACCGAGTGAAATTTTCACGCCCTATCTACACTTCTCTCCAACAATGGTTGTGCTTTCAGCTATAACTATCATGACTTTCATTAGATGTTCTGTTTTACTTGTAGCATTGTTCCAAAACCTGCTCAGCACATACCTGATTCTAATGTTTAACTGCCAAATTGAACGAATCATGAATACTTTCCACTTCTTTTTAATTGATTATATGGCATTGAAATGGGTCACGCCTCTATTGTACCAATTGTGTTACCATGTAATTACATCATCTTGGCAATTGTGCATATATCACTGGGCAAGATTTGAACCCTGTCTCAGCCTTGAAAGTTGACGTTTTTAACCTGTTGAGTCCTTACCATTTGATGAATACTTTGCGTTTTATTCCAGAGGGGGGAAAAAAGAAAAAAGAGATACGTCATTTTAAGACGGTGAGGTAAGATCTCAAATGCTAGCACAGAGAAATTCTCGTTAATTAGTTCTGCCAAAGGTAGTCAATCCTGATGACCGGCAGACTATGCCTAATCACAGGAGGAATTACCCTGTCCTGTGAGCACTAAAAACCCAGTAGTTTCACCTCTGAACCTGGCAAGTGTGTCTGAATAATGGCAACTGTTACTGGATTTGAGGGCCCCTTTCTTCATCTGTGCAAAGTTATTATCAGGAAGCCAAATATAGGGTAAGATATACCAATTCGGGAAATGTGTCCTGTATCACATGCATTAATAAAATCGAATTCTTAGTGTGGATTCAGTTATTAGTAGCGAGTATTACTTTTGAACAGCTGATACTAGGTAGTTATGCTCTAGCATCAAGTAGACTCTTGTGAACTTGCAGGTTTCATGAGCAAATTACAATAATTGTCATGGTATGATTGTGGAATTCTTAATTTTAAGATATGCATTATTGATGGGTTGGATTGCTTGTCATCAACTTCGATTGATCTGCATGGTTGGATATACAATGGCAGGTGAAGGAATTTTGTTCTTTACCCTTATCTTTTCTCTTAAAATTTTAACCGAGACCTTTTCCTTCGCACCAACTTTTCAGACAATCTAATATTCTGACCCCGAGTCCATTGCTGAAGGCTTCTTTGTAGTGTCAATTTTCTTTTGCTTTACAGTGTCTTCGTCCCATCCCATCATCTATGTAAAAACTCTGCAATGTCCATTCTTTGTTAATTTGCTGTGATCTAGGATTTCCTAAAATGTGAATTGCAAGTAGGCAAAACTGTGAAAATCACCGATTTATGTCTAAGTTAGACATTACAAGGACGATCAGTACTTTCTAGCATGACAAATTCTTAATAATTATTTGTTTTGGCTTTTAAGTTATACAGGGCATTCTTGAGTTGAAAAGGTGGTAGATTTAACACAACTTACAAGGCTAAACTTATTTTTCATGAACCAGAAAATGGAGAGTTCAGGATGACTTGGCCCTTAAGCACGTACTGAATGAGGAATTTTAGAATCTTGATAGAGAGGTTCGTCCATGCTCCGAGAACAAATAAAGTAAACTTCGTTTCTTTTGTTGATAAGTCAAGGATTACCTTGGGTTTCCTATTATTAATGAAAACAAGTCAAGGATTGCCTTCATCTGTGTAGATGAGGGAGGCTAAGTTTCTTTGTCAATAGAGACATCATGCTTTTTTTTGATATGGGTAAAGAGCCAGCTATTCATTTGGGAACAAATGCTGAACTACAGAAAGTCTGCTCCTCTGCCTATCTACCCAAATTATACTAGCATGGGAGACGTGCCTTTGGGGTTCTAAACCCAAGTGGTGAGTGTGCCAGCTTACCACTAGCCCTACAGAGAACTATGGACACATGCACTGGGAAAAATATACTGCGAAGATCTAAACGATTTTTAAGAAAAAGCATGAGCAAGAAGCTGTCATAGATGTTTAGACTATCTCCATTGGGATAGAGGGACTGTATTCTCTAGCAGCTCCTCATGTTGTAGACTTGAACCAAGTTGCTGTTAAGCTCCTATTAACTGTCACTTGTCTCCATCATGGGCCAAGAAAAATTGAATTTCAGAGGTTCTCAAATTTAGAATCCTAATTTTACAGTGCCATAAAATTTTTCAGGATTAAGTGTAAAATTGGCATGTAACTCATTACCTTCTACTCTAGTGTGAAATTGCAAATTAATGGTACCAAATGGCTCAGTTAGATAAATGCTTGCCATAGTTAACTGGTAAATATGCAGAATTTTCAGAATTGAGAATAGATCTTAGAAATGATTTGACAAGTTCTTTTCTTCAATATCAATTTTAGACTTTCAAACAAAATACTTAGGAATTGGACTTAGTATACATGTACAGATTTTTCCTGGCTCACTAAGAGATTCGAAAGTAAGGTGAAAATTGGACTACTAACTTTGAAATTGTAGATACATGTTCTGTTTGAGATGCCCAGTTGTTCACATGGAGAAGCCTTGTAAATAAAGAGAGCTTAAATGTTTGCAGAGAACAAACAGTGATGGCAGGACATGAATGCAGCCATATAATATGAAGTAGCTGATCTCAATTCTATGGTATCAAATATATTTGAATACAATCAGCAAGATGCGCTCTTGCTGTATGCCCAGCCCCAATGACAAATCTGAGACAATAGAATGATTTTTTGATACAGATTGAGGTTGTGAATAGCCACATACCCTACAACTAAAATAATAATCAGAATTATTGCTGTAATGGCATGAAAAGAACTGATATTGTCAAACAATCCCAAAGCTAGGAAGCTTAATTGGAATAATATATATAAATACTTCCTAGCAGCATGCTTTAATTTCAGCATGGTCACCGATCTGAGACATAGTGAAATGATCTTTTACATATGTACAGGAAAATCTATCCCACAATTTCCATTCGCTGTTTTTGGAATATGCTTGGAAAATTTACCCAAAGCATATGAAGTAATCAAGCACTGTAACCACCTTCAAGTGAATTCCACTTCCCCGGTGGGATTTGAGTGCATGCCTCAGCAGAGACTTCAGCCATTGTGTCCACATTTACATCTTTGTTACAGATATTTGCTAGGGCACGCATATGTTTCATTCCATATTGGGAAAGTGACCCGCAGTGGGATTCAAATGTGCGTACCTGCCACAGAGAAGCAGTATTAACAGTGATCAATAGTGTTGGTAGAATGCACAGGATACTCTCTGCCCTTCGCAGTAGTTAGTAGATTATTGAAGGTTTCAAACTTGACATGTTTAAGGATATTTTCTGATTTTTTTTTTTCTGGTTTTAATGTCCTTGCTCTGCACTTTTACATGATAGAAATATGGGGATCTAAATATGAATAAGGCAAAAGAGATATCCAAGAACAAGAATATTACCATTTTCTTAAGGCAGTCCCAGTCATCAACCAAAGGTTGTCCGTATGGTCGTACAGCATTCAACACGGAGAGACCCTTTTCTGACCCAAACAAAAGCTTTCCAATAAGCTTTATACTTTTGTCAACATGCATGCGATGTGTCATCGATTCGACCAATTCTTTGGCAGCCTCTAACTTTTCAGGAGTGTCAGCCTTGGATCTTTTATACTGCAATAGAGAAAAATTCCAACTTCTATGGTTTAGACGGTGACATTATAAGATAAAAATCATCCATAAATATATAATAGAATCAACTAACATATTGACCCCAAAGAATTTTTAGAGAATGCTTCTGATGTTTCAAAACAAAAAAGTCGTTATTGTGATTTGAGGCTATCTGCCAAAGGCATTGTTTACTATACTATAATCTGAAGAAGACAGCAAAGTGACTAGAAGAACAACTCAACAGCCATAGAAGATTTTCAAGATTTTTGTGTTTATAAACCTTTTGCCACTGGTAAAGAAGGTCTGCATCCCGCTGATTTATAGCTGTATTATCTTTATTTTTGAAATCTTGTAGCAGACCGTCCTCAAAGGTAGCATTAGCATTGGCAGGGTAAAATCCCAGGTACATGGATAAAGGCTCGTCGCTAACAGGTACGTCACCATATTGCATCACATGGGAGCCCTGTTCATATGTTTGGGAATTTGATGTCCTTTCTTTCACCTGTAAAATACATCATCCATCAGTGTATCAGGAATAATAATAATAATAATAATCACTTTAGACTGAGGTTAAATAACTCTGTACCATAGAATAAGATGACCTTGCTAATAAAGATGTGTCTTTAATTTTCTACGTATATGAAATATAATGCATGTGCTATACACGACTGTTTTGTTATCAAATGATTTATGCTAGTGCTCTGTATGGCATATGTGTGCAAATCCAACCATGTCTAGATAAATTGATGAAATTAAATGTTAATGTGCTTGAAATTTTGTAATGACCTGGATGTTCTGCTTTAAGAAATTAAATCAAGAGAATGAAAATCATATCAAATTCATCTTTAGAGCATTAGCTTCTCATGCAAGGAACATGAATGATGCATTTTTTGATATGATGTGAACGCAGGTAAAGTATTCCAGATGATTTGAAGTTTAGACCGGTGTAAGGACTTGCTAACCTCCAACTATAAAAAATAAACATTCTAAGCCTATATATTCATAAAATCATTTTATGACAAAAAAAATTCAGAAATTATAAAAATTGGAGTTTTGTAATAACATTGCACATAGAAAGTGGGAAATTCATTGCAGAAGTTCAGGTGGCATACACCCAGGCTTACCATACTGATCAGGGATGGCAGATACACTTACCATTAAATATTGTTGATTTAAGGTTTCCTTCATCATATTATGCACTTCACTGCAACCACAAATAGTAAAGACTTAGAGTAAAAGTTGCAAACAGATTACTTTCATTGGACTTTTTACATAATAATACGACAGACCTGTCTTCCATCCAAGATACACTGTACAGATCTCCAAGGCAGGTCCAATATTCAGGGGGAGGAGGGGGGTTCATTCCAGGGCAATACGTGCCCCAACTACTTTCTATTGCATTTGATGCTGTTGTAACATATATGTTCATTCCTTCTGGAAGTAAACCCTCGAAAATGCTTCCACTTTCACATGCTTCCACATAAATTACCTGAATAATGAAATAGTTCATGTTAAAAGTAAAACACAAGTAAAGACCCCAAAAACTTGAAATGCTTCTGAAACAAAACTCCAAAAGGCAATTGATTCACCCTCTGGAAGGAAGTTTTGCCTTGAATGATGGGACGAATCCATTTTATTTTGGACAAAAAAAGCTAAAAATCAATAGTTGGTTGGCTTTACATACCATTTCTTTGTAGGAACCAGCAGCATGTTTTTTCTTCAAGATATCAATAAAATCTTCTGCATAGAGGTATGGACCTGAAGGCATACCTGCGAGCCATGTCACCAATCATATGAATAAGTTTCCAAAAAGCATGGAACATTCTATGAAATATCAGTAGTATACAAATTTAATTTGACAATAAAGTATCCATCTGGATGGAGCTGTAAATTAAATTGAATATTACAAAGCGTAGTTTAACTAATAAATAAAAGTATTACAACAGGCTGCCATCAAGAATTGTTTCCTTTGAGGATAAAAATCATAAACGTAAACAAGGATACGAAATAATCAGGCCCTTTAGCATAATAAAGAGAGGGCAGGAAACCGTTGGTTTTAACCTTTCTATCCTCTTCTTGGCCAATCTATAGTTACAATTTTGGATATTTAATTGATTTCACAGTAAAACTTTTTATTTGTTTATCCGAACATTTTTCTCTTTTCAAAATATTAAACGGAATTGCTTTTTATGTTATCCTGATAACCAGGGCATTAGATATTGATATATTCCAAGGCTTACTTGAACAATTAAGGTTGTCTACCTATCAATTTGGCTCCTAAGAGTTCATTTAATAATAGATCTAAAATCAAACCTGCTCTGATGGGATCTAGGGGAAGTTTCATTTGTTATTGTTATGAGAAGAGGCCTCCTAGTTTCCCTTGGTTTCTGTTGTTTCTTGTTTGTAGAACATACATTCTGCCTAAATCACATGAAAAAATGGGCCAAGCTTCGCTGCATGCCTTTCTTTTCTTTTAATAGGTGCTAAATCTTGATTTAATCATGCTAGCAACCGTCACAGTCACAATTTTTTTTTGAGCTTTCTTTCCTTTTCTAGATCAGGAGAAGAGAGCTCAAAAAATAATACTTCCCCAACATCTAAGCCATTAGTGGGCCTTGAGCAGGGAATGGTTAGGTATGTTGTGTTTCATGGCGTCCTGAAGCTATGTGCTTTTTTATGCTGCCCTACGATCAAGATCTACGAGTTTTATCAAGTATTGTCATATCTTCAATCAAAGAGTAAGGAATGATAGACAAGCAAATACTAAAGTAGATGCAAAGCATTTCTATATACCCACCAAGCACTCCTGGTCCTCCATGGTCACTGTAGAAAATGAAGATATGGTCATTAGGACCACTGTTAACAACCTTGCCACTTCCCCCTTTTACGGAGTCCTTATCCCCAAGGATAACAGCAAATAAGTTATAGACATTAACATCCGTTCCTGTATAGTCCTGAATAAAAGATACATGCATAGTTAAAGTGCAGCTCTGGATGTTAAGATATGAAGTCACACGATTAGTCCTTAAAAGACCATCTATTGAGTAATGAAGGAAACTTAAAGAAAATGAACACACCTTAGGCACCCCTGCATACACATCCTGACCATCAGGCTTGTTGATGATAATCCCTGGCCGAGGATTTGCAAGATTATCTGCTATGTCATCGTACATAAACACCACAATATTCTCATCTTTCAGCCCCCCTCTTTTAAGTATTTGATATGCGTGGCAAACATCAGCCTGCAAAACCAGTCATTCAACACTCAGCATACCTTCCAAGCTCTGTCAAGACTCTCTGAATACGAGCATGAGACTGGATTACTTATAAAACAGAGAAAGCAAGCCCTCATGTGCACGTCAACGACCTCATTTGAGTATCCAAGTCTCTTGGTGAGTTTTGGGCAGGTTATTTTCTGTCCGGTCTGAGTTGGCTTGGTATATTGGTCTCTCCAAGCCTTGTCAGACTCAAGCTGCTAAAGTTCACCCATCTACTACTTAGGAGTAGAATTAGCTAGTCCTATACCGTTTATGTAATATGCATATCCATAAATTAAAGTCTATGGACCAAGTAATTCATGTAACATATTCCATAACTAATAACCATTAATAATCGAACATGTTCTCAGAGAAAGACAAACCGGGAATCCAGATCTACGTGTAGGTTGCATGTGCTTTATTGTGGCATACCAATATATCCTCTTACTCACACACTATTTGTCACTCATACTTAAATTTTCAGTTTGACATTCAGAATCACGTGGAACAAGGATGCAGATGTTTTGAATGCTTCAAAAACTTCCTCCAATCTGACTAGATTAAAGTTAGCGGACAAGTTGACATGGATTCATTTCAATATATCTATATCTACATATCGATATGGAAGATGGGTGTGCATATAAAATCACCTGGTGCCTGTAATTTGAAAACCCAGCAGACCCAGCAATAAGAACAGCCCATCTTGTCCCAGCAGATTCATCCTCACTCTCGGAAGGCAACCGAATTTTGTTATCAAAATGGATTCTAGCAGATTCTATAAGGCCATTAAATCCCAAAAAGGATACGAGGAGAACAAAGAGAGCCCACTTGATAGAACCCAAACCCATCTCAACTACCCTTCAAAGCCTCCCTGGTCTACAACTACAATTCAATTCAAAAGTCCTTATGAATTTCAGGGAACATTAGCCTTGGATATATACAGATTTCTCGACCCATTTCACTGTGGATTAAGATCGTATAATTAAACATTAGAATCGTAATCTCCATGTCATAAAACTACGGTGCCACTGTGTATCTGGTGTGGTTGGTTAAACGTCAGAATCTCGTCGGTTTTCAAAGATACTTTACGATTCCAAACAGCCATTCAAAAAGTGATTGGGCATTTTAAGATTCCCCTATTGAATCTTTATGCCATTCACGATTAGATTTTGGAGGCTCAATAGAATTTAAAACTTATACGCAAGTAGAAAAAAGTGACCAAAGGCGGGCTCACTCTTCTGTAGTTGAGAAGTAGACAACTTTGTCACTGTTCTGTTAATTTACTTACTGAAATGTTCTTAACATTTGGATCTAAATAAAAAGCAGTTAAAAAAAAAACAGAGAAAGCTTTTGAAACATTAGATCCTGTTCCAACCGTATCTCCAATGGTATGAAATAATTTCACAAGATTCTAATTTCTATGATAAGATGTGATATGATAGGCGGCGGTGCATATCCTTCCAGTCAAATGAGGACAACGAGAAATTAAAAAAGGAGTGTTGTGCATAGACGGTGTACAGGGACATCATCTGTTAAACTATTTTTTAAGGGACTATCATAAGGGTACTGCAAGGCAACAGTAGCATAAATTAGAGTTGGTTATCTAGTGTTTGGAGCTATTATCGATGACAAATTTTGTATGGGCTGTCTTTGTCAGATATTTCAACTGTAATTAGTCATCTCAGTAGAGTTCTCTGTAGCTATGCCTATAGATATTATGATCTCAATTATGCTATTTATTATAAGTTATTAAAAAAATAAAATTGTATGGACGAGAATCAGCCCCCATTGGTTTGGTACAACCCACACAGGGATTGAATCTTTAACAATCTAGTACTATGGTAGGATGGAATCTTGAGAACTTTTCTTGACAAAACAACAGAAGAATCTTATTGGTACCCGCTAAAATCGGCAAATTTAGTAGTTGGCACCAGTGAAACGTAGTCACTGAATATTATTGTTACTTGACAGGTGGTGAAAGATAGGTGGTGGTATGTTTTTTTATATTAATCATATGGACTAGATTTCAGCCTGGATCTATTTCTCACGTGATTTCATTTGAACAAATAGATTACAGTTGTACAGAGTTTGAATTCAAAATTGATTGTACCACTTATTCTATAACAATTTAGATATATGATATGCGACCTTACATACAGTAAACTGGAAATTTCCAGTTTAGATGTAGTTCACAACAATTCTCGTAATTGTATAATTTAGTATTGTGGTTGTATTAGAAAAAAAAAAATCATGGTAGATTGAATCTGATTACGAGCATTTAAATTATATATAGATATATTATAGCTTTTAAAAATAATATTTTAAGATATCTTTGCCTTTTAGATTTTACTCAAAATACTATTTTTTTTAATGATGTTTCCTAAAAAATAATATTTATATTTTAAATTTAATTAATATATTTTTAAATTTAAATAATATATTTTAAAATATAAATAATTATAACTAGTTCATCAAAAACTTTTAAACCATATATATAATTTAATTATATATCAAAGTTCATGTATTTTGTTGTTTTGATATAACAATAAAAAGTCCATTTCAAAGGAAATTTACAAAACAAAAGACTTCCATATTATCAAATATATATATATTTTTAATGAAAAGTTAAAAAAAAAAATTATTTATCCTAAATCAAAATATAAACATTTTTATGTTTATAATTATTTATCTCATTTTTATTTGAAACAAGTTTTAAAATAATAATTTTTTTTTGTTATGTAAAAGAACTTATATAATCTTTATGAAATGAAAGATTTTAATTATGTACGCAAGACCCAAAACATGGTTTATGAGACTTCCAAATATGGAAACACAGTTATTCAAATTATATGACCATTAATATCCTTGAGAACGTTGTTCTATTTTCTACTGATTTGGGTTAGTAACTTCTCAATTTTTTTTTTTATTTTACTGTCTTCAAATAACTCTGTCATAGACCCTTGTCCAAGCATTTCTTTGTACTTGTCACGGATGTTCGAAAAATTCGGGTATTTATAGATGAAATGTTCCTCTGGCTTTATTGCCCTGTGTTGCATAGAGTACATATTTTTTCTTCCCATTGTTCCTTGGGCGTTGTCCATATCCTTGTTTCACATCTAAGCCTATGAGAGCTAGTCCTTATATGAGCAATGAGGATTTTTTTCCTCCACTTAATTTCAACACATATATATGCTTTTTCCTTGTGGTCATACGTTGGGTTAAACTTTGCAATATAGTATTGTCTTTTTTTGCTTGCATTTTTCCACATTCCACTTCTAAACTTTTCATTCACATAGTTTTTTATGTCTTTATTGAAATTTGGACATTCATTTATGTTGATTCCCCAACATTTCATCCATTTCTGATTTTGTTTCATCCATGTGTTCTTCCGCCTATGTAGCTCTTCATCCTTAACTGCCCTAGGCCATCTATTGTTTTTCATGTTTTTGTTTTTTCAAGTAACATAACAACTTGGTCATAGCAATTGCCTCTAAAGGGAACATTCCAGTTTCAACTAGAACAATTTCTATAAGGGACTGTGGTCTTAATTCTAAGAAAATTTGTAATTAGACGTTTTTGGGTCCTTTTTATTTGCCTCCATTTTGTATTTGTTGTGCCACTAGCCCACACCTCGCAACCATACAACACAATCGGTGTGACAAGTAGACCCCACAACTCGACATTCTTACACTGATTTTGAAGTGCATATAATGCTCTCCAACCACTTGAGTTCTTTTCATCCTACATGTATTCCAATTGAGTTTGTCGTAGAAGTCTATGCCTAGGTATTTGTATTCTACCACTACCTCAAGAGGTTCTCTTGCAAACTGAAATTCAAGATGTTGCTTTTTTTGCTGAGTAAATCATGATTTTTGTTTTGGTTGTGTTCACCTACATCCCAACTTCCTTACAGAAGAGTTCTACAGCCCGAAGGTGATCTTCTAAATCTTTAGTTGTTTCGGCCACAAGAAACACATCATCTGCATACATGAGGAGTTTTACCACATATTTGGCTAAGTGCACACCCTCTCCCCCAAATTTGTTTATCCATTCTTCTAACTTGTCAATGTACAACCCAAATAATGTCAGGGATAGAGGACAACCTTGTTTGACGCCTATGTCACTCTTAAAACATTTAGATAACCCTTCGTACGTTCTAATTCTAACCTTTACATGCTCATATAATCTGTGAACTGTTGCCCTGTAGTGAATTGGAACCTTTAGCTCTTCTATTATGTTCCATAAGTTGTAGTGAATTGGAACCTTTAGCTCTTCTATTCTGTTCCATAAATTTTCCCTTGGCACTGTGTCAAATGCCTTTTTGAAGTCTACAAAACAACAAACAACTTGCTCTTTAATAAATTGTGTAAAGACCAAGTTACACCAAGTTAACGGGTCTTTGACCACCTAAAAAATCAAACCAAGACAATTCCTAAGCAAGCATTCACAACTACTAACAAATAATTTTAAAATAATAATTATTCACATTTGCTGTGCATGTAGGACTACGTAAAACAAAAAATAAAAAACTTCAAGCAAAATATTCTCCGTGGAATTCATCTTAAAATATTTATACAATTTCATGAATACGAAAAGAAAGATATTTGGAGTAAATTTCAACCAAGTGAATTGGATGTATGCCCTCCACTAATTTTGCAGACAAAGTATGGGAACGTAACATCATCCTAATTGTCTTGTCACATCATTCACAAGAACTGGGAAACCACTAATTTTGCATACAAAGCATCTGGAACGTAACATCATCCCAATTGTCTTGTCACATCATTCACAAGAACTGGGAAACCTTGTCCCTTGGAAGATCCAATAAGATTGCTCGAGGAGCATCTTTATATGTGTCATCAAGAAGCGGTTGAGTATCCAATACGTAATTACTACTTCCTTTTTTTGCTGGTCCCGTTTTTTTTTTTAATGCCGGTTCTTTTTTTATTATTTTAATTATGATTTTTTTTAAGATTAAAAATTAAATTAGATTAACACACTATCTTACATACATCTAAAAAAAACATTATTCTTAGAAACTATAATATATACAGATTTAACATCAAGAAAAATATTATTAATTGTTTAAAAACTTAATCTTTATGATAAACACCTTCCACTTAATACTACACCAAAAACACCTTCTACTCACTACTCAACCAAAACTTCATGATCTTTAAAGTATTTTGCTATTGATTTTAATTATTTTATTTTATTTTTTCAAAGGATGACCGTTAAGATTGATCTCACTCTCTAATGACCTAGTGACCTATTTGCATAGTAGATGGACTGCATTGACCTTTTTGCATAGTAGATGGACTTGTCCTTTTAGCTTTGGTTTTAGATGTATTGATGTTTTTTTTTAAATTGGTTATAATGAATTTAAATAATTTATATTGTATTATAATCACATAGTGGTATTAAAATAGTTTGGTTATTATGTATGTGTTGCTTGGAAAACTTAATTAGTTAAGCTAATTTTATTTAATGATTTATTGATGTTTTTAAAACAATATTAAATTTAAAAATAATAATAAATTATAATTTTTTGTTTGTATAGATAAAGAAAAAAATTATTTAATTCTATATCAATTCAATACAATCTTTTAACATTGTAAGTTTTATAAAGAAAATGAGTATAGAAATTATTCTGTTATGAATACATATTTAAAGATTATTTCTAGACATACAAAATAGTAGCTTTATCTAGTTTTAAAAGCATCAACCATACTTTAAATGTAAAATTTTGAAGCATTAAAGTCTCCCAATTTATCCAATCCATCTGTTGGAGATTTTTCTTGTATCCTTAATAATGCATCACATTGCAAGAAATATCTGAGTCCAAACAGTGTTAAAGGCTTTGGTCGACCTCTCTCTTTAACTTAAGAATATATATATTTTATTATTCTAAACAGATTGGTGTAGGCCCAAAATGACCACATCCTTAGAAAACATTGAAAATTTTATTCTAAGGCATGAAATCTCTATTTCGTTGAGGACATAGAGTATTTTGGAGCGGATTCACAGTAAGAATTCTCCAATCCACTCAACAGTTAGTCTTTTTGAAGCAAAGTTTCATTCCTCTCAGTGCTTCAGTGTATTTGGTTGCAAATTCCCAATGAGGCTCGATTTCGCAAAACTTTTAAGCAAAGATGACGTCAGTGCAATAGAAAGTGCAGAATCGTGATTGTTGTTTATCTTTGCATGCTCCAGCGACTAAGTATTGAAAAACTGGATTTCGTTAAGTCCCAAGACTAAAAGTGAGCGAAATGAAGACAAGCTCATTTTACACTGTTTTCAGTACGAAATGGCGACAAGAAGGTCAACAGCGTTGTAAAAGTGGCAGCATGACGATAAAGGCTATTTGCATTACTTCTAGTGCGGATTGGCGATTCCACATTCTAACTAAGTCAAAATATGATGTAAGCATATTTTTGTAAAGATTGCAATTTGCTTTATGACTTAGAAGAGAAAATAAGTCTAAGTAGCAGATTGATTGTGGACTCCATTCCGCTCGCACCTCAGGGCATTTCACGTCGAAATTCAATTTCGCATAACTAAAGCTACTAAAGGTGACGTAAGCATTTAAAAAGTGTAGAATGGTGTCTTGTTCCTTCCTCGCCAGTTTGTAGAGATTTTTTGAAGTTTTAATTGCCACCGTTCGTTAGAAAGCATCGACAACTCAGATGCTGCTGACATTGTTGAAGCATTTAAAGGCATATTATCATCGGATCAAAGAGCAGTCAGTTGGAAGGCGGGAAGACAAAGTGTCGAAGGGTTTTCAAGATCAAGAATCAGAGTGGCTGTAGATCTACGATGGAACAGGATTTCCAAGAAGGATGAGTGGTCAAGATCCGTTTCATATTGATTTTAGGCCCAACCGCCACCAACGAACCAACAAGTTGCAGAGTTGATCTGCCATGGCGGATTACTCATAGCAAATTTATCGAACTTTGCCAACTAGTAAGATAATGCCAACAAAGCTGTTTGCTGAGCTGTAAAATTATAATTTTTGTAATGTTTCCTTAATATCTTTCATTTGTCAAACTATAAATAGAGGTCGAACCCTCAATTTTTAGGATCAGCTCTAGTACGTTTGCTTGCCCTACTGTAAATATTCTTTGCAAACTAATGGAAGGAGCATTACTCTAATTTTTGACTCGAGAATGTGTTATCTTTGCTATTTTTTGTGCAAAAGGTCCGAAGCTGTGGATTGAATTTTTGTTGATGCTTTAGTGGTTAGTTCATTCCAGTTTATTGGATTACTAGTTGTGAAAGTAGTTGAAATCTGTTCATAGTTAGGAAGTTTATTTTTGCTAAATCTGATTTTTGGTCTATTCTGCTAAATTGGATTATCGGTGTATTAGATATTGGAATTGCTTTCTACAACATATCTTTGTTTTGTGCTAAAATGTATGAAGATTTCATGGTTTTGGGTGCTACTAATTTTGAGTTATGGGACACTAGAAATAGTTTGTGGGAGCTTTTTGTTGTAGTTGCCTATGTTGTCAGCCTATCTGACCACTGTTTTGCATAATACCTCTAACCCTAAATCTTTTCTAACCCTTTTCTTCAGACCCTAATTGAGCTTTAATTGTGTCAACACTTTGCTAAGTTGACAAGGAACCAAACTACTCTGGAGGTTGGGTTGATGAGTGAAGAGCTATGACTATCGGGTGCATGCTTGGATAGAAAATTGGAAGATAGACAGTCACAGTGTCAAGTAAAACTTAATATCAATTCAGTGCCCAACAATTGGGGAGGGTAAGGATATCCTTGAGGTAAACTTAAGGATTTGAAAATATAAGTTCATGCTCATCCAGAGAAAAAAAGGTGTAAAAGTTATTATTATTTTACCAAGATTTATTATAGCTATTTTATTATGTCATAATGTATAATTGGTGCCTTATCCTTAGGATATTGGAACAAGTTTTAAGATACATTCATGTGACAAAAATAAAAAGAAATGATATATTGAGCCAATTATATTCATTCAAATGATGTAATAAACATAACTGGTTATCAAAAAAAGAAAGCATGAAATACACATTCAAATAATGTAATATGTAAATGAAACAACAAACAAGACTGAAAACAAGGATTTGACAAGAGAAGCCCATAATTGTATTAATAGCAAATATGTTTACAATGAGATCTGGATTGAATTGTCATTAAGCTTTTTAAATATTTAATACAATAAGAATTCTCGTTCAAATAATGTAACAAGAATCCTTCACCTTTCTATTCAAATCTGGTAATAGTTGGGCTTCTAGACCTTTGATTTAATAGTTGGAAATGATCTTAGTTCTTGAACACTTCTCTATTAAAACATGTACAAAAATGGGAGGAATGAGAGATGAAAAAGGAGAAAAACACAAAGGGAATACAACAACAAAGACAAGGACACTCAAATATACCTCTAGGGAAAATTTACTATGCAAAAGCTTGATCCTTATTTTTTGGTTGTAGCAGTCCTTTTTATAACCTTAGGGAGCCCTGTCTTGTTATAACTAGCCCCATATGAGCCCTCCACTTGTCATCATATCTTGCCCTTGATTGGCTGAGTGTACTAATGGACAAAAATAGTTGTCTTTATCTATTTTATAGAAAATAGCTACCTTTCTCTGTTTTATAAAAAAATCAGTAATTGGTTGTCTTAAGATTCTAAATCTTCAAAAAAAGGCATAACTGTATGTCATTTGGATTTCACAGTCGACCTGTTCCTATGTCTTTATCTTTTTTTTTATACTGGGTCCCACTTTAGTTTTGTCATGTCTTGGTTGACTCATCCTTAGTAGATTTGCAATTTGTCCCCAAGCTTCATCATAAAAGGAGGTAGTAGAGGAAATTGTATATTTCATGTTTAATGACTTGTTATCAAAGTATTTTAGTAGAAAATTCATTCTCTTGGGCGAATTTGACTATTGGTTGCACCATTTTAGATAAGTCATTGATTTGTTGAGCCAACTTTTGTTCATCTTTTTCATCACATTTGAACTCTTGTATTCTTTTGGACATCAGTTCTTCAACTTTATTTGCTGTTGTGAGTTCTTCATGTAGAATGCCAGTCTCTTCTCTTTTTCTATCCATCTCACTTACCCAAGTCTCCATATCTTGAAGAAAATTTTTCCAGTATGGCTTCTCATGGAGATAAGCGTTCAACTTGAGAAACTCTGCTTGGCATTTGTAACTTCTACCATCTGATATGATCACTTGTTTGTTGCTTATCTGGCCATATTCTTCTCTACACTTTTTGTAAACAAGTTTTAGATTTGCTACCCTCTTATCTAAAATTTGGAATAGGGTCTTCATACTTTGTGTCACAACCATGATACTAGCCAAGTCATTGAGTACTTTGGCCAATGCTTTTACTCCTATTTTTAATTTTGAAATCAATTTTTCCTTGTATTTTTTAACAAAGCACTTGCTATCAAACTGTTACCATGTTTGTGTTTGTGGTGTCTGTCCCTGAAGCTTGTTGACTTCTACCTATAACCTTTCATTTTTTTCTTGTAGTTCATTCATTTTGGATGTTAATACTCGATTGTTCCTATATACGCTTTCAACTGTGGTTTACTTGAGCTTGATCTTGTGACTTGACCAAACCTTGATAACTACCTTAACGATCGTGGCATATCATCCATGTCTTGTAATTGGCTAGTGAACGATATCCCTGTTTAAATAGTGATTGTTGATCCTTTGGAAATTGATTCTGAGCTGTAGTTTTGTGTTGAGGTATAAATCTTGGTCACGATCCTAGAACAAATATGAACTGTGCGCTTCTCTATGGGTAAGGTCATCTGCGCCATCCATCCCGGACAAAGATTTCATTTTGGATGTTAATACTTGATTATTCCTATATAGGCTTTCAACTATGGTTACTTGAGCTTGAGCTTGTGACTTGACCAAACCTTGATAACTACCTTAACGATCGTGGCATATCATCCATGTCTTGTAATTGGCTAGTGAACGATATCCCTATTTAAATAGTGATTGTTGATCCTTTGGAAATTTATTATGAGCTACAGTTTTGTGTTGAGATACAAATCTTGGTCACGATCCTAGAACAAATATGAACTGTGCGCTTCTCTATGAGCAAGGTTATTAGAAACTAGTGCTTTAGCTCAAGCAAGTAGATCTGGGCCGTGTGCTTCCTTTGTAGCAAGATCACCCGTGTCGTTCATATTTGGGCCAATTGGGTTTGAGTGCTTGAAGTCACCCACTCAAATTCGAAGATGCCATGTAGCTTCGATGAAAAATCAAAGTAGGCTAAAAATATAAACCCCTTTGGAAAAATACCCTTTGATAATTATATACGACCATGGCCTCTTTCATGTAATTTTTTTGGAGAAAAGAGGGAAGACATAGACATATTAGACGCATTAGGCTTATATTAATGGATAAAATTTTCATGAAAAAGACTTAGGTTAGGATTTAGGATTATGTGTAAAATGACTGGGAAAAACCTAACGCATATGGATTTCGGAGTTTAATATTGTAGGAAACTCTATAGGATAAAACCTTATAAAACACTTTTGATTAGGATCAAGGCCAAAAAAGGGGAATTGAATTTATGCAATGGGGGGCCTTAGACCTTAGGAAATGAATTAATTCAAGTTCTGACTAATCGAAGAGGGGTGCTTAAACTCACCCACTTGATTTTGAGCCATAAATTCTTTGACCAATCAAGTTGCAGCGCTTGAGTTGGTCCCCTTTCATCCTTGCCACACATTTCCTGGCCAATGAAAACTTAACACTTGAGCTTATCCCCTTTCAACCCCACCACACATTATTTTGGCCAATGAGGATAAAGTGCTCAAGTTCACCCCCTTTCATCCCTACCACATATTTGTTTTTAGCCAATGAGGATAAAGCACCCAAGTTCACCCTCTTTCATTCTTGCCACACATTTTCTTTCAATAAAGCCTTAGGCGCACTTTAAGTTTTTTTGAGGGACACGATTTTTATTTGGAGACCTTAAGGTTAGAATTTTGTGGTTAAGACTTGATGTGGAAGGGGAGAAACATGCATTAGGGACCTTCGAAACTATATCGTGGGAACATAATTGCGGGGTGTTCTTTAGAAATGAGCACCATGGGATGGATGAGGGGGAAATGACATATAAAAAACCTAAGGCTTTGAATGATTAATACACACGGGTTTATACTTAGGGGTTTTAAAATATTCCATGCAACATAGCCTTTCCCAAGGTAAAAAAATATATGAGGCGTTATTATTTTTGGGTCGAAGGGGGTAAATATTTCTATGTGCCTGGGACCCTCAAACCTTAGGGAAAGGAGTTATAAAATTTTGACCAAAGAATATTGAGTGCCTGAAGTTTCCCCCTTTTATCTTCACCGTACATTTTTAAGCCAATGAAATTTATGTGTCTAAAGGCGTCCCCTTTCATCCCCACTGCACATTTTTTAGCTAATTAAATTTAGGCATCTGAAGTCACCCCTTTTCATCTCGATTATACATTTTTCTGGCCAATAAGAATAGAGTGCATGAAGTTACCCCCTTTCATCCCTGCCACACAATTTTGTTCATAAAATCATAGGGGAAGTTTTAATAATATATATATATATATATGGATCATGCATATATTTCTTCACGGGGGAAATCTTTAGACCCTAGGGAATGGAGTGGATAAAATGATTCATGAATTTAATTTTTCAAGACTAAGGTCAGGGCATAAATGGAAAAAGATGAAGGATTTTTATCTTAGGTGATAGTGACTAATGAACCTTAGGAATGGGGAGGCTTTATTTTTATTTTTTGGGGGGGACTCTTTTAAGTATGTATATTACATGGTGTTGTGAAAAAAAAGGGAATGATATGCAAATGAGCTTAGGCTATAGTATTTGGGATAAAATAATATTGAATAAACCTTAGACCCAGGGAAAAGATGAAATGGAGACGATGGATATGAAATATTTCAATGCACCCTTAGGGACCATGGTGGAAAAAAATGGATGGATGATGATATTTGGGATTTTTGGCAATGACCTTAGGGACTAAAACAAAATGACATTGAATGACTAGGACTCATGAAGTAATGACCTTGTAAAAGGATAAAACTTTGAGGACCCTTTTGAGGATAAACATACTTTGATTGAGATAGGGGACTGCAAGGGACTTTGGACATGATCGTAACAAAGGACATCTTGAAGTGCTTTTACTTAGCCTTATTTGATAGACTCATTTTTTTTTATCTTGACTTGAAAAAAATAAACCTATACTTAGGACTTTAGAAGACTCTTCAAAATTTGAAATTAAGGGTATTTTTCAAGTTGGATTTTGAGGATCCAACACAGGCTCTGATTGGGACAAGAGGTGAAAACTTGAAGCACTTGAGAACCCTAGAATATCTGGTTAAACTCTCCCTAAAATCACCTAAAAATAAACTAAAAGGAAATAGACAAACAAACATCTACCTAATCACCTAAAACTATAAAATGAAAAACTGAAAGAAAGTGTTGTTGCAAGGATGAACATAACTGACTATTTTTCCTAATCACCTATTAACAAACTAAAGCAACCAAGACAAAAACAACTTCTTCTACCTAATCACCTAAGACTTATAAAATGAAAAACTATTGCAACAGGTTGCTTTGAGAACAATAAAAAGACATTCCTCTACCTAATCACCTAAAAACAGAAAGAAGGACTGGGGACATACTCAATTTTTTTGTTAATAATATGTCATCATTTTGTTTTTCTATCAAACAAGTTTTCAACCTCTGGATGCAGAGTAAGTTCAAAATTCCTTTGGGAAATGTTCTTGATTTTTGATGACTGCACGAAAAAACATCTTTATTGAAATGCTATTGTTTTTCTTCTTTTGAAAGAGCCTTATGCATCTTCTCTATTCCTACTTTTTATGTTTTGATATCCCCCTAGTCTGATTTCCCAACTCTTGTGAATTTTCTAATGATACCTTCATATTTTTCATCATATTGAACATTGGAGACTTCATTTTGAAAAGAAATAAAAAATATGACATTATCTGGGACTGAGGCCTTGTCAGCAGATATGATTGGGAAGTCATTTAAAAACCAAGCATCATTTTCTAGATCAATGGCTACTATGAATTTATCAATTTTATCTAGTATAGTCTACTTATATTCTTTTGATCTAGAATGCTTGACCTGCTGCAATACATGTTTTTCATGTTCACTGATTGCTAAATTTTTGAAGCCTAAACTTCTTGTTCTCCTAAGTCTTGACAATAGAGCTTCATATTCAACAATACAAGAAGAACTGGATTTATATAATATCTTAATATGATTATCTGCTAAGTTAGTCCATTTCATTTTGACTCATGTTTCTGCCTGTGATTTTGCTGAATTAGAAATTATAGCCCATTTATTTGCCTCATCTATATTCTTGGTATCAGATGTTTCAAAATAAGGTGCCTTCTAGATAGAATATGCTTCTAATATTCTCTGTTCTACATATTTTACAACCCTATCCATGCTATCATATGGCTTCTTTAATTCAACTAAATTTTTATTGAAGGGTTCTCCTTTTAAAATGGTATTTTCTATGTCGTGCACAAGAATAGTAGCAAATGACCAATCTGGTTGAATTGTACCTCCTAATTTCTTAGCCCACTACCTAGATAACAAAATGGAAAAGATAGAATCCACATCTACTATTGCAACATCCATAACTATTTATTTCTCGAGACATTGGTCTACAAAGACAAGTAGTTCTTCTATGATGCCAACACATGAAACTTACCTATTATCCATCACAAAAATGGGAGGACAATTCTTTGTACAAGTGAGACCCAACAGATCAACTACTTGCTTAGTCATAATGTTATGTGAGGCTCCATTATCAAGCATGCAATTGTGAATGACATATTCATCCCCTAAATCTGATATATATCTCAAAGAAACATAGAAGGGCATTACTATAGATGGGGTTATGTCTTCACAATATTTTAGACTTGGAGACCTACTTGAATTTTTTTTTACTGATCAATAAGCTTAAAGGTTTTAAAGACATCACCTATGCATTCAAGAGTTATTATTTCATCTTGTACTGTAATCTCCTGGTCAACATCTTCTTCAAAATTAATTATATTTTTTGGCTCATGATCATTCAATTATGTTTTATGGTCTTTCTCTATATAAGACTTATCAAAAATAACCTCATCTTCTAAGTCATCATCCTTAATTGTTGACCCTTTATCAAATTTTTTCTTCAACCTTTACTGTTTTACTAGACAGTACCTCTACTTCTGATTGTTGTTCTTGCATCTCATCTATATCAGAATCATCAGTCTCATCTATTGTATTCTTGATGGCATGAATACTTTCAAAAACTTTTGCTTTTACAAATTGGTCTTGTTTGATTCTATCAAATCTGATACCAAAATTTTTATGAGAATGTTGTTCTTCTTCAAAAACTAAAGTTCTTTGTTCATGACTAATAGGAAAAACATCAATATCTTCTTCAGACTTAGCTTATTTATCCTTATCTTTTTTACTCCAACATAAATTGATTTTGATTTCTTCATCAAACTGTTCATTGAGGTCTATGTTGGGATGCAAAGTTGAGTAGATGCCACAACTAGAAGGATTATGAGGTGCATCACAGGTAGAGCAATAGAAGGAAAAAAATTATAGCTACATTGACGTATGGAATAGGTTGGGGACATTATCTAAATATTTTTGAACTACCTTTCCTTTCCAACCATTAGCAACATTTTTATTTTGAGTCCCATTATTGTTCCAATTTCTATTGAAATTCTTTCTAAATGTAGGTTTTTTCTCTTCTTGAATTTGGGAAGACACAAGAACATTTTATTTTTCTTTTTCTATTCTAGCCAATCTATTATTTATTGTATTGAACATTTCTATCATTGCATTTAACTGGCTAGCTACCCTATCAACAAGATCTATTTCTACTTTCTTAATGATAGAAAATCCTTCTTTACCAAACATATTAGACTCTAGAGAATATGGATTAATATTTCCACTGTCAATCATCTTTCTCTCGATGTGAACCGCCTTATTCATGCATTCATCAATAGTGTTCACTTACTCTTTTCTTAGTTAATAGTTGAATTCTATGGTGAGAGCATTCATATAGAAGCAAATGGGTTGATGATCATTAGGTCTTAACCTAGCAGGAATTTTATTCGTAATCTTAATAAACCTCTTGTTGAAATTACTGACTGAATTATTTTCTTTCTTTTTCATTGTAGGTGATTCTATCAATAATGACTGTTCATTTTTCCTCTCACCATACTTCTTGATAAATCTTTTTTGCATTTGGTGAAAATTTAAAATAGTACCAGATGCAATACTATTAAACCATTCTTTGATATCTTTTTCCATAGTCTATAAAAATAGCCTGATAATTACATCCTCTTCAGTTAATTTCAAGCTATTCATAACATATAAGAAATCTTTGATATGGTCTTCTCCACATACGACATTATTTCCTTGGAACTAGGGTAAGTATTTGTGAGCTTTCGTAGGCAAGGATGCAATACAACAAGTAAGCTAAATGAATGTAGGTTAGGTTATGGGTTGGGTTGGCCATATTAACTATTGGTGTAATTTTAATAGTATTGACAACAATAACAAGGGGAGTAACAGTTGAGTTATTAATAACAACAGGTGGAGTAACATTGAAATTTACGTCTACAGGGGTAGATTCTGAATCTGCTCTAGAAACAATACTTTTTGATGGACTAGAATTACTAGTATGAAAAAATACCTTTGGATTTGAAAATTATGGTAGTAGCTCTTAAGTGATTCTTCTTGTATGCGCTATATCAAATTGCTTGTTTTTTCTTGATTTTCTTGATTTTTGGGTATTAGCCAGTGAAAGTCACCAACACTGGTACATGTAGAAAGAATAGAGTTCTCTGGTCAAGATTGCTCGACCCTTTCTTTCTCAGACTTACAAAGCTTAGACACTTATAGCAGATGGATTGAAAGATTTTTTTTTTTAAATTGTAAGTCATCACTAATGTATTTTAATTTTTTTAAATTTTACAAGAATACTATAAAAGATTCAAAGAGAATAAAAAACTCCAGTTATCCTTGGTACAAAAATAGTCGGTTGATAGTTTACCATTTCAAAAATATTTGAAATATCATTGGAAAATAAATTAAAAAAATTGATCTTTAATACAAAATGAATTCATTCTCTAACAACTGTGCCATAATATGTTGGAAATTTTTCTTGTATCCTTAATAATGTGTCACGTTGCAAGAAATATTTGAGTCCAAACAATGTTATAGGCTTTGGTCGACATACCTCTTTAACCCATAAATAGATTTTCTTTATGATTCTAAACAGATTAGGGAGGGTAAGGATACCCCTGAGGTCTTAAATATTTGAAAATATAAGTTCAAGCTCATCCAAATAAAACAAGTGTAAAAGTTATTATTATTTGATGAAGATTTATTATAGCTCTTTTATTATGCCTTAATGTATGACCGGTGCCTTATCCTTGGGCTATTGTAGCAAGCTTTAATATACATTCATGTGACAGAAAGAAAAAGAAATGGCATATTGAGCCAATTATATTCATTCAAAAGATGTAATAAACATAACTGGTTACAATAAAAGAATAACGTCAAATACACATTCAAATAATGTAATATATAAATGAGACAAAAAACAAGACTAAAAATAGAGATTTGACAAGAGAAGAAGCCCAAAATTGTATTAATATCAAATATGTTTATAGTGAGAATTGACTTGAATTGTTATTAAGCTCTTTAAAAATTTAATACAATAAGAATTCTCATTCAAATAATGTAACAAGAATCCTTCACCTTTCTATTCAAATCTGGTAACAGTTGGGCTTCTATATATTTGAATTAATAGTTGGAAATGATCTTAGTTCTTGAGCACTTCTCTATCAAAACCTACACATAAATGTGAGGAATGAGAGATGGAAAAGAAAAAAGACACAAAGGGAATACAAAAATAAAGACAAGGACACTCAAGTATACCTCTAGAAAAAAATTGCTATGCAAAATATTGATCCCTATTTTTTGGCTGTAGCAGTCCTTTTTATAACTCTAAGGAGCTTTGTTTTGTTATAACTGGTCCCATATGAGTCCTCCACTTGTCACATTGACCTTGATTGGTTGAGTGTACTACATCACAAAAATATTTGTCTTTATCTATTTTATTTAAAATAGTTTATTTTCTCTTTTTTATAAGAAAATTTGTAATCAATTGCCTTCAGATTCTAAATCTTCAAAAGGGGGTACAACTGTATGTCGTTTAGATTTCACGGTTGACCTGCTCTTGTGTCTTTGTATTTTTATGTACTAGGTTCCACTTTAGTTTTGTCTTGTCTTGGTTGACTCATACCTAGTAGATTTGCAATTTGTCCCCAAGCTTCATCACAAAAGAAGGGAGCAGAGGTAATTGTATATTTCATGTTCAATGACTTGTTATCAAATTTTTTTAGTAGAAAATTTATTCTCTTGGGTGAATTTGACTATTGACTACACCATTTTAGACAATTCATTGATTTGTTGAGAAAAAAATTGTTCATCTTTTTCATCAAACTTGAACTCTTTATTTTGGGTATTAGTTCTTCAACTTTATCTATTGTTGTGAGTTCTTCATGTAGAATGCCAAACTCTTGTCTTTTCTATCCATATCACTTACCCAAGTCTCCATATCTTGAAGAAATATTTCCCAGTATGGCTTCTCATGGAGATAAGTGTTCAACTTGAGAAAATCTGCTTGGCATTTGTAACTTGTGCCATATGATATGATCACTTGTTTATTGCTTATCTGGCCATATTCTTCTCTGCACTTTTTGTAAATAAGTTTTAGATTGGTTACCCTTTGATTTGAATTTTGCAATAGGGTCTTCATACTTTGTGTCACAACCATGATACTAGTCAAGTCATTGAGTACTTTAGCCAATGAAAACTTAGCGCTTGAGATTATCCCCTTTCACCCTCGCCACACATTCTTTTATCCAATGAGGATAAAGCACCCAAGTTCATCCCCTTTCATCCCTGCCACATATTTTTTTTGGCCAATGAGGATAAAGCGCACTTCAATTTTCTCTTTTAGGGACAATTTTTATTTGGAGGTCTTAAGGTTAGAATTTGGTGTTTAAGACTTGAGGTAGAAGGGGGGAAACATGCATTAGGGACCTTCAAAACTATATGGTGGGAATATTATTGTGAGGTGTTCATTGGCAATGAGCACCATGGGACGGATGAGGGGAGAAATGACATATAAAAACCCAAGGTTTTCAATGATTAATACACATAGGTTTATACTTAGGGGTTTTAAAATATTCCATGCGACATAGCCTTTCCCAAGGTAAAAATTATATGAGGCGCTATTATTTCGGGGCCAAAGGGGGTAAATATTTCTATGTGCCTAGGACCCTCAAACCTTAGGGAAGAGGTATACAAATTTAACCAATAGAAATTGAGTGCCTGAAGTCACCCCTTTTCATCTGCACTGCACATTTTTTAGCTACTAAAATTTAGGCATCTGAATTCGCTCCCTTTCATCCTCACCGCACATTTTTTAGCCAATGAAATTTAGGAGTCTGAAGTCGCCTCCTTTCATCCCCACTATAATTTTTTTAGCCAATGAAATTTAGGCGTATGAAGTCACCGCTTTCATCCCCACCGCACATTTTTTAGTCAATGAAATTTAGGCATCTGATGTCGCCCCCTTTCTCCCCACTATACATTTTTATGGCCAAAAAGAATAGAGCACTTGACGCCGCTCCCTTTCATCCCTGCCACAGATGTTTTTTTGATAAAATCATAGGGGAAGTTTTAATAATATATATATATATATATATATATATATATACATATATTTTTGGATCATGCATATATTTCTTCGCGGGGGAACTCTTTAGACCTTAGGGAATGGAGTGGATAAAATGATTCATGAATTTTATTTTTTGGACTAAGGTCAGGGCATAAATGGTAAAAGGTGGAGGATTTTTATCTCAGGTGATAGTGACTAATAAAACTTAGGAATGGGGAGACTTTATTTTTGGAGGGAGACTCTATTAAGTATGGATATTACATGGTGTTGTGAAAAAAAAGGGGAATTATATGCGGATGAGCTTAGGCTATAGGATTTGGGATAAAATAATATTTAATGAACCTTAGACCTAGGAAAAGGATGAAATGGAGATGATGGATATGAAATATTTCAATCCATCCTTAGGGACCATTGGGGAAAAATAGATGGATGATGATATTTGGGGATTTTTGGTGATGACCTTAGGGATTAAAACAAAATGAAATTGAAGGACTATGACTCATGAAATAATGACCTTGTAAAAGGATAAAACTTTGAGGATCCTTTTGAGGATAAACATACTTTGACTGAGATAGGGGACTGCAAGGGACTTTGGACATGATCGTAACAAAGGACTTATTGAAGTGCTTTTACTTAGCTTTATTTGACGGATTCAACAACCATTATATCTTGACTTGACAAAAACAAACCTATACTGAGGACTATAGAATATTGTTCAAACTTTGAAATTAAGGGTATTATTTAAGTTGGATTTTGAGGATCTAACACAAGCTATGACTGGGATAAGAGGTGAAAACTTGAAGCACTTGAGAGCCCTAGAATCGTTGGTTAAGCTCTCTCTAAAATCACCTAAAAATAAATAGAAAGGAAATAAACAAACATCTACCTAATCACCTAAAAATATAAAATGAAAAACTGAAAGAAAGTGTTGCTGCAAGGATGAACATAACTTTCTATTTTTTCTAATCACACATTAACAAACTGAAGCAACCAAGACAAAAAATTCTTCTACCTAATCACCTAAGACTTATAAAATGAAAAACTATTGCAACAGGTTGCTTTGAGAACAATAAAAAGACATTCCTCTACCTAATCACCTAAAAACATAAAGAAGGACTGGGGACATACTCATTTTTTTTTGTAATAATATGTCATCATTTTGTTTTTCTATCAAACAAAATTTCAACCTCTAGATGCAGAGTAAGTTCAAACTTCCTTTGTTTTTGTCTAAAAGGCTTGGGATATGTTCTTGATTTTTGATGACTCCAGGCAAAAACATATTTATTGAAATGCTATTGTTTTTCTTATTTTGATAGAGCCTTATGCGTCTTCTTTGTTCCTACTTATTTTTTTTTTTAATATCCCTCTGGTCTGATTGCCCAACTCTTGTGAATTTTCCAGTAATACCTTCATCTTTTTCATCATATTGAACATTGGAGACTTTGTTTTGAAAAGAAATAAAAAATATGATATTATTTGGGACTGAGGCCTTGTCAGAAGATATGATTGGGAATTCATTTAAAAACCAAGCATTTATATATCAATGGCTACTATGAATTTGTCAATTTTATCTAGTATAGCCTGCTTATATTCTTTTGATCTAGGATGCTTGACCTATTGCAATACATGTTTTTCATGTTCACTGATTGCTAAGTTTTTGAAGCCTAAAATTCTTGTTCTCCTGAGTCTTGACAATAGAAACTCATATTCAACAACACAAGAAGAATCAGATTCATATAGTATCTTAAGATGATTATTTTTTAAGTTAGTCCAATTCATTCCAACTCCTATTTCTGCCTGTGATTTTGTTGAATAAAAAATTATAGCCCATTTATTTGCCTCATCTATATTCTTGGTATCATATGTTTAAAAATAAGGTGCATGATAGATAGAATATGCTTCTAATCTTCTCTATTTTACAAATTTTACAACCTTATCCATGCTATCATATGGTTGCTTTAATTCAACTAAATTTTTATTGAAGGGTTCTCCTTTTAAAATGGACTTTTCTATGTCGTGCATAGGAATAGTAGCAAATGACCAATCTGGTTGAATTGTACCTCCTAATTTCTTAGCCCACTACCTATATAACAAACTAGAAAAAAATAGAATCCACATCTACTATTGCAACATCCATAACTATTTCTTTCTTGAGACATTGGCCTACAAAGATAGGTAGTTATTCTATGATGCCAACATATGAAACTTGCCAATTATCCATAACAAAAATAGGAGGACAATTCTTTGTACAAGTTAGACCCAACAGATCAACTACTTACTTGTAGACACCTAAAACACGTCATGTTTAGGAGACTACTCATATGGGCACCTTTGCAGACCATATGAATGAGCTTGGACCTTTCCAAGACCAAGCAGTGGTTCTAACCACTCATTTTAGGTAGTCTAGGCCTATACAACCTTAGCCACTAACAGCATCAGTGGCTAAGATCCCAACCATTGATGATCAGAGTGGCTAAGGGTAGCCTACCCCTAGCCACGCTGAGCAAGAGTGGCTAGCCCTATAACAAACTTGACCTTCTTGAGCTGAGAAAAATTAGTTGCAACAACCCAAATTGCAATGGTTTTGGAGCGGTTTTGGGTTGGGAAGCTTCTAGAGGTTTCCTCCCAACTACTCAGGCCAACTAATTCTTGATCTTGGCTTCCTTGAGAAGCCAAGATTGGGATTTGGGGAAGTCTATTTATAGACCCCCAAAGAGGTATAATGATCCCGAATTCATTGTAGCGAAGCTCTACCAATTTGAAGACTAACTTTACAACCCTTGAGGAGTAGTGAAGTGCTATCAAATTGGAGAATGACACTTGTTGTTATGTCAATGGAGTTTCCAATAGCTTGAGGAGCAAGCTTGCCATTCCACATCAATCCATCATGAATTCAAGATATTTCAATCACAAATCTATGTTTGGACACACCGATGACCCTTGACCATCAATTCAATGGAGGAATTGTGCATCATCAAGCCTGATTTCAAGAGCAGAATACTTTCCCCATGGTCACTATTTTCAATAATGGCCCGTAGGCTTAGCTATTGGATTCAATAATGGCTAGCAGAGCTAACTGCTATGAGCTATAGCGGCTAGGGTTTGACATGCAAACTCCTTCAATTTAGCCATAGATTTACATTTCTTAGCATGCATTTAGCTTAACTTAGCATAGATTAATCACATTTCATGCATTTCCATGGTTTATTCATAGTTTCATAGGCATATTTGCTTTCATTTGTGCACTTCATGCTTTCCTTTACATGCTTTCATATATTAGGTCCCTTTATGCTTAATTTGCAAGATTATATGCATCTTTAGGTTCCTTTATATGTTTCAAGCTTTGCTTCATGCTTAATTGTCAATATTTTAGGTAACTTTATGCATATTTATATATGTTCATGCATTCTTTACATATTTTCTCTATTTCATGCACTTTCTTGGAAATCAACCTCATCATGAGAGGCTTCATGTGCTACTAATGTGCTTTGTTGTTTCCTTACATGCAGATAACAGATCTCTCAAAGACAAAGCATCTTTCAAGACTTTTCCTCTTGACATTTGAGAAGGAGGCATCCTAGTAAGCCCTCAAGCAAATTGGTGTTAAAGTGAAGACCATTCAAGTGCATCTTTCCCCATTGAGGGGCCTCAACTATTGTAACATTTGTATCAATTTGAGTTACTCCCTAAGAGGGAGAGATTGTAATCGAGCTTCATCATTTTTAATAAAAGATCACCCCCATTTCTTGAATATCTTTTATTTGTGCAAATGATTACTTGATTTCCTTTTTTCAAATTGTTATATGCTTGCAATAGTGTAGATGCATGGTTTTTACCTTTATACAAGTGGTGATCATGATCGAATCAACCCTATTTTTGCATTGCTAACTTGTGTTTTTATGTTTTTCCTGTTGTAGGCTCAATTACTCTGAGTAATAGTGGCTAATAGTCCTAGCATTAGATGGCATCAATGACTAGCATCCTAGCCACTCTAATCAATAGTGACTAATAGAAAATATAGATAAAAATAGTCAGCAACCTGTTTCTCCATCAGATGAGGATTCCATGGTAAGTGGTCTTCTCTGCATTTTCTGTATTCTATCTGTATTTTATCTGTCTGAATGTAAATTATAGATTAATTAGCAAACATAGCAAAATTTTAAGGGTAAATTTATGAAAATTCCATGTTTGTTGCTAGCCACTTTTAGGAACAATGGCCTATGTTGTTAGCCACCCTAAAATCTAATGGCTAGGTTTTTTGACTGCTACTCTATATAGCGATCGAGTCTATTGCCTGCTATACATAGTAGCGGCCCCTATTTAGATTGTGTGTTAGGGTTTGCTTGTTTGGGGCCTGATCAAAGGCCAATCTCATGTTAATTTTGCATTAGACATTCTAAATTTTAAAGAGCATTTAGTCTTGCATTTTTTAAAAATGAAATGTTATTTTCTAGGCATGTAGAGAAAAATCATGAATGCTTCTTGATGCATCTTTCCTTAATGCAAAATTAAAAGGAACACACACACACCATGATCCAAATTAAACATCAACAGTATTGGGATTTCACATCCAACCCGTTGATCGAGACCAACAGTGGAAGTTATTACCACTCGGTTGGCTTGTCTGACATTGTATCATCGAGACCCATCCATGGCCAAGGCTGATTCAAGAACTATCCTATCCATAGAAAATAGCATGCATTCCTCTTTGGAGGGGTGTATCACTGACCATGGTGTGTTGGGTGAGAATTGGTAGTACCTATGCTACCTCATTGAGTATGGATTTCATCTCCATATTGGGGATAGAATGGATGTCATTACCGGGTTTGTCGTTGAGTATATAGGTGAAAACCTTTAACAATCTAAGAGAGTACATCAACAATTGCAAAACATGATAAGAGTTAGATTGTATACTCAACAAATCAAAATGCACTAAATAGTTTTAGGGATCACAAAGAAAACTTAAAAGAGATAATCATATTGTATACTTTGTTTGCCTTAAAACTTACATATGAGATAATTCACAAGCTATGGTTAATACATGGGGTTGTCACCCTCGACCCATGATCGAGGTGAAAATCGATGCCCCAACCAACACATAAAATAATGAAGTTGAACCTCCCACACAGAATGCTTCTGAATGATGTTCAACTAGCATTAGAGGTGATAACTCAACTCATGGGGGTTCTCATTAGAACACCCCAATTAGAGGATAAAATACAAGATCCTCGTATGATAGAAATGAGGGTGGTTCAAGACCCCCACCATCACAAGATAGGCATAGACAAGATCCACCCAATGAGGGGCAAGATGAAAGGGCTGCATCAGATCATAGACCCACAAAGACTCCAAATCATACTGAACCTGGAAGGTTTGTGATAGATCTCAATACTATTGGGGTAAATGGTATGCCTCCTAACCAACCTTGGAGAACTAGTCAACTCAATGGACTAGATCAAGTGCTAGGAATATTAGGGTGTAGGACCTCTACTGCTCACTCTCATTCTGAGAGTACATGTAGTGAGGATAGAGAGAGGCATACCTATGCATAAGGGGAATGTTCAAAATGCTCCCATAGCACACGCATCCCATCTATGCATGCGAGCATAGAATAAAGGCCTCAACACAATACCAATGTAGTCTTTATAGATAAAGGCAAGAGTGTAGTGGACCAATCTATTGGAGCTCATACCCATAAGGCTCCTTGCATAGAATTACAAAGCCAAAGACCCTACATAATCGATCATGTAGATCGAGCATGTAGGATTTGTTTAGGATAGAGACAATAAATACTCCAAGATCAATTGGAGGATTTGCATGCAGAGCATGAGCGACTCAAACAAGATGACACACAATGAAAATGTTGGGGGGGAAGTTATAAATTTTTTTTTTAAAACACCTCTAGAGAGAAAGAACCCCCCCCCCCAAGGGGGGTGGGGAGAGAGAGGATAGGTTAGCTAGGGCTAACCTACCTCCTATTAGTGAATATAGGGAGCAGCGTAACACTAGATGTGTTATATCACATCCAGAGCTGCACCCTAGGCAAGTCGAGAACCACACTCATCATACTTCCTAACACACTCCAAGGCAACAATAATATCAAATGCTAGACCAACCTGGGCATAGTCAGTATGAGGAATCAAAAAGAGATGGCTAGGATCAATAATATCTTGAACCCTCTTCTGTAGATGTGGATGATGAGCACAATTATCCATCTCGATCTCAGAGAAATTTACCTCCGCTTGCACCACAGAGGTCACTTAGAGAAGAGGAAATTGTATCCTCTCAAGCGTACAGAGTCCTTGCTGAGAAAATCAAAGCTATTGAGAAATAGGGGATGGCTTATCAAAATCCTACCCTAAACAAGATTCATAATCAACCTCTGTGTCCCTCGGTCCCTAGTCTAACGTATCCCAAACATTTTGAGATGCCTAAGCTAGACAAGTTTTGAGGTGATGATGATGCACAGGAACATGTGACCAGTTTCATGAATCTATGTTTTTAGATTCAGAATAATGATGCCTTATTGCTAAGGACTTTCGTGATAACCCTTTCAGGCCCAACCTTAGAATGGTACAATCAGTTGAAGAGGTATAACATCACCAACTTTGAATAGCTGGTGAATACCTTTCTTGAATACTTCTCATTTGGCATCAAGAAGAAGACCAATCTGTCTGATCTGGCTGCTTTAAAGCAATACGATGATGAGCCAGTCATAGACTATGGCAATAGATGGAGAAAATTAATGGCCAAACTTCCATTCTCCATCCCAACTATAGAATTAACATGAATGTTTACTAAGAGCTATGCGAAGCACATTTCACTATTGCTACAACTACAGTAGTATCAAACATTTGAAGAGGCCTTGGTGCAAGCCAAAGTCATTGAGGATATCAAGTTGCAAGAAGGAGACTTGAAACTCTAGACTAAGAAATAATGGAACAATAAGAACATGAGGAATCAAAATCATCAGGCCAAGCCTGCACATGTTAATCAAGTCATGTTGAACCTTCCAAAGGGGGATAAAAGCCAACAACCATAAAATTATCAGGCACAACCACCCCCTACGTAGTACAATCAATGCAATAAGAAGCAGGGCAAAGATAAGGAATGTCACCCACCTCACCAATTTATACCATTTTTTAAGACTTTGGCATCAATATTTAATCAATTATGTGAGGCTAAGGTACTTCGATTGCTCGAAGTGCAGTTGTTGGATCCCAACCATCCTAAACCCAAAGGGTTTAGAGAAGATCATTATTGCCCATACCATCGACAAAAGGGGCATGACATCGAAGTGTGCCATGATTTTAAACATATGGTGTAGAATATGATCGATAAGGATCAGCTATGGATAGACAACCCCTTGGCACCAGACAACCAAAATATAGGAATCTTCAAAGATCCCTTGCCGAATCATGAGCCACCAAGGAACAATGTCGGACAAGTCAACCAAGTGTGGATTGATCCACCTACTCAAGGATTTGTCGGTATGGTGAATGTGGTCACTAGAAATAGGAGGTATAACCAACTAGAACCTCCTACAGTACCCATTCGAATCCAAGCTGTGCCTCAGCAGAGGCTAGCGTAGAACCCATTGCCAGGCCCACCAACAAGATCGATGGTAACAATTAGGAATAGACTCATCCAGAGTCTACAGATAGCCTCAAAGAAATTATCGATATATGAGATCATACAACAATCTCCTAGGCATAGGGAGATGCTTATGGAAATATTAAGAGCCATAGAAGTTCAACCCCAGGATCCCGAAGCTTTCACTAACTTTGTGGGGCATGTGCAACAGTGCCAAGAACCTGTGATCCGATTTTATGATCATGAAATCAAAATGGTTTCCACTGCTATAGCGGACCCACCACTACATATCATTGCATGTGTGAACCACACTCCCTTCAAGTGGGTTTTTATTGACATAGGATCATCAATCAATATAATAACCACAAAGGCCTTAGGACACCTGAACTTACCTAAGTCACATATTGTACCTTCAACTTTTATGCTGTGAGCTTTCAATGATGCGTTGTGCTCGATAGTAGGCACAATAGTCCTTCCTATTCAGGTTGGGCTAAAAACCATCCTAATGATGTGCCATGTTCTAGAGGGTGCTATGTAGTACAACATTCTCCTAGGTCATCCATGGATAAGGGACATGCATTGCATCCCCTCGATTTTGCACCAATGCATCAAGTATGTGCATGAGGGACAAGTACATGTGGTCCCTTCAGATGAAGAGCCATTTAAATATGTCAATCAGGTTGACTTGTTAGGAGACTTCATCCTCCCATCTACTCACTTGGATATTAGACCTACATCTCCTATCAGACATCTAGTGGGTAATTCAAAGTTAGTGCATGTCGATCCTTCTACGTCGACACCACAACCAACCCCTAGTACAATGGTTGCTTCTGAAAAGCCTACAACATCGACAAAGCTAAAGAATGATCAGAAGCTAAAGGTAGTGTTAGGTGAAAAGGAACCTAGGGTAATCCCCAACATAGCAACTATCAAGATTCCAAATCCTATGGAGGAGGAAAACTCACAAAATGTAGTCGAGGAGGTACCTCAGCCTACCTCACCTATGTCATCAATCACATCATCTGCACCGTAGGTGATGATTCACCTAGTCAACCTTGGGTTAGCTGAATACCTAGTGTAGAATGTAACTTTTACACCGATCATAGAATCTGCATAGGATATGGGTAGGCCTCAAGCTCATCACTTTCCTATTGGGATGGTGGTACCACTAGGGGTGCCACCCAATCAGATAAATTTCATCTATGGGGGTTTGGATCAACTCATAGATCGCTCACCCATGGAAGAAGATGATGATGAACCTTTTGTCATAAATGTTCATTATCTATCAAACCTAGAGTATACCCTTAGGTATTTTGATCATTACCATTGGTATGGTTATAGACTAGGTTTATTTGAGCAAGGGTATCGAACTCTGTATCATCCATAATACCAATTATCGACTGATAGGTTCGGTCTAGGTTATCACATTAGAGGTCAAGATGAGTTATTAGCTATATCTCTAGATCACCTGAACCTTAGCCTTGGGGATGATATTGATTGGAATCCCTATCATCCAAACCCTTCACACTCATGGAGGGGTAATTGGCCTGTGACCATGGTTATAGAAGAACCACCTTTGGTTTACCATCCAGGTCTCTCCTTAGAAAGGTCCAAATTAGAATCCATTTCTGAGGAGGAAAATCTATAATACAATTCTAAATATGATGAGAGTGAGTATGTCAGTGATGATGATGAGTATGAAGATGAGACTAAGTTGGCTTACCTAGGACCCTCAACATTTATGTCATCTTTTACCCCATGTAGACTTGGAGGAAATTTATCATATAGTATTCCTAGGTCCTCCCATCCAAAGAAGACTAGTGAATTTAGAAGAGATATATCATATAGCTTTTCCTGGTCCTTCCAACTTAAGGCAATTGCTTCCCCCTGAGGATCCAATTGTTATGTCTATTCCCAGAGTAGACCCGATGATCCCCATACCACCTAAGCCACATCTAGAGCAGGGGGAGCAACCCGAAGATAGTGAGTTTCATCCATATGGTCTTAGAGATTTCTTCCATTCCATCAACATGGTCTCCATCGATCTGACCACTCCACTTCATAATCCATCCGACCCTTCAAAACCTTTGCACCTCAATCCATTGATTTCAACCCAACAAACCCCCCCCCACACCTAAATATTTCTTCCCTAAATAAAGAAATATTACAACTCTCCATTTGCAAATAGATAGTCTACCATATAGAAGTCAATCAACTAATATTGTTGGAACCTTTAAACCTAGTATATGACATCCATTTGATCCCTACACCTCACCAGCTTGAGGAGGGATCACATATGTCAATAGAGGAAACCTTCAAAGTGGATATCAGCGATGATCCCACCAATCCAAAGAAGGTTAAATTTGGAGAGAGCTTATCTCCTAAGGAGCATGCCAACCTCATTCCTCTATTGAAAGAGAGACCTGATCTCTTTGCTTGGACCTATAAGGACATGCTGGGTCTGGATCCAAAATTGGTTACTCATAACCTTTCATTGGACCCTACCAAGAAATCGGTCAAGCAAAAACTTAGGAAGATGCATCCAACCATCGCCTTGATGGTTAAAGATGAACTACAAAAGCTGTTGGATGTAGAGTTCATAATTCCCATCGACTATCCAGAATGGGTATCAAACATGGTACCCATAGGAAAACCTGATGGAAGAATCCGCATATGCATGGATTTCAGGGACCTCAATAAGGCAACACCCAAGGATTCATTTTTGTTGCCTAATATCGATGCTCTTGTAGATGCAACTACAGGTCATGAAATGCTTTCTCTCATGGATGGTTTTTTTGGTTACAACCAGATTCAGATTAAACTCGAATATCAACACAAAACCACTTTCACCACTCCATGGGGAATATTTTGCTATAAAGTTATGCCATTTGGCCTCAAAAATATTGGTGCCACATATCAGTGGGCTATGACATACATTTTTCATGACTATATGCATAAAATATTAGAATATTATATCGATGACTTATTAGCCAAGTCATTGCTGCATGAAGAGCACACCGAGGTCCTAAGGAAAGTCTTCGATCACTTGATAGAGCACAATGTCAGGTTGAATCCCAAGAAATGCATCTTTGGCGTAACTTCAGGTAAACTCTTGGGATTCATCATTTCTAAATGAGGGATCAAAGTTGACCCAGTGAAGGTCAAGGCTATATTAGAAATGTGTCCCCCCACAAACATCAAGGAATTAAGAAGCTTACAAGGCAAGGTAGCATCCATAAAGTGCTTCATCATGCAGTTATCAGATAAATATCGACCCATGAATCGACTACTACACAAGGGGGTCCCATTTAACTAGGATGAAGACTATCAAAAAGCCTTCACTGAGATCAAACAATACCTAGCATCACCACTAGTATTAGCTCCACCTAGACCAGATGTACCATTTTTGTTGTATATATCTACCATAGACTTTGCACTAGGAACCATGCTAGCCTAGAAGAATATGCAAGACAAAGAGTAGGTGATATACTACATCAGTCGAACCCTGGTTAGTTATGAGCTATGATATGCATATATAGAAAAGTTGTGCTTAGCAGTGGTCTTTGCAACTAAGAAGTTGCACCACTACATGTTGAGTCATACGATATATGTAATATCAAAACAAAATCCTTTGTAGTACATGATGAGCAAGACATATCATAACACATGTATTGCAAAGTGGATCATGCTATTGATAGAATTTGACCTAGAATTCATCAGTCAAAATTCAATCAAGGGATAAGTCATAGTTGATCAACTGGTAGAGGCTCCTCTTTAGGATCATAGGCCTCTCATCATAGAGCTTCTTGATGATGTAGTATTTGCATTGTCGAAGTCACTCAAACCTAAAGAACTGGATAATAAAGTCGATATGTCTTTGTTCTTCGATGGTTCAAAATGTGAGCAAGGGGTGGTGCAAGGATTGTGTTTTTCATGCCACAAGGTGCTCCAATGCCCTTGTCATTTAAACTCAACTTCCCTTGCACCAATAACAATGTTGAATATGAGGCCCTAATCTTGGGTCTCCAAACAACGCTCACCATGAAGATCAAAAAGTTGAATATCTTTGGTGACTCCCTTATCATAGTAAATCAAGTTAAGGGAATTTATCAGTGTAGGTGTCCCATATTGAAAGCATACAAGGAACTTGTGGACACTTACTTAGCCCAACTGGAGTGGTATGACATCGAGGCAATCCCTCGAATGTCCAATAGATTTGTAGACACTATGGCATCTTTGGGATCCTTAATCCCTCAGAATCCATCTGTTGACTTCACTACCATCCAGGTAAAAATGCTATCACAATCTATGATATGATGTGAGGCTCAAGAAAATCATGAATCAGTCCACATGATTCATATAGAACCAAACCATGAGTGGTTCTATAGAGCTAGAGACTTTCTGAAGAAGGCACCTTGGGGATCTTTGCTCTCGTAGGGTCCTATGGAGAATGGTACCACTATTCTCCATAAGGTTGTTTCCCAATCTACATTTGTGCAAGTCGAATTACAGTGGGAACACATCATCCAGTCAGTCGAATTCATTGCTTATCAAGATTGGTTATCACAATTACATGATTTCCTTAAGCTTGGAGTAATCCCACAGGGATTATCGCATGCCATAAAAAGAGCATTTAAACAAAAAGTGACTAGATATGTCTTGTTAGGAGACATCTTGTATCATCATAGCTATGATGGAATTCTCCTTCATTGCCTTGAGCTCCAAGAATCAGCTTGGGTGATTTCACAAGCTCATGATGGTACATGCGGTGGCCATTTCAGTGGCATGGCCATTATCAAGCGCATCCTTCGAATGGGTTACTATTGGCCCACTATGGAGAAGGATTGCACAACGTATGTCAGGAAGTGCATTAAATGTCAGCACCATGCTAATCTTATGCACCTACCATCGCAGGCCTTACAACCCATCCAAGCGGCTTGGCCATTTTCTCAGTGGGGTTTGGATCTAATTGGTAAGATCTCTCCCCCATATTTGGGCTGACACATATTTATCATAATGACCATTGAGTATTTCACCAAATGGGTGGAGGCAATCCCTTTAACTACAATGATAGGAGCATGTATTGCGGAGTTCATACTCCATAATATAATATGTCATTTTGGGATACCATCCAAAATAATATTGGATAATGGAACTTCATTCAAAAATAAAATTGTAAGGGCTTTAACGTCCAAGTATAATATTCAACATAGTTTTGCAACTCCATATTATCCACAAGCAAATAGGTAAGCAGAGGCCTCGAACAAAATAGTGGTAGCAATATTAAAGAAAATTGTTCAAGAAAATCATAAATATTGGCATATTCAACTACCTCTTGCATTATGGGCTTACAGGACTAGTATACGAACGCCCATTGGGGCAACACCATTCTCACTAGTATATGGTATTGAGGCCATCATGCCCTTGGAATTGGAAATTCCAACATTGCACATCACATTGAAAGAGTTCATCGATGATGACATTGCACGACAAGCTCACCTAGATCAATTGATGCTTCTTGATGAACATCATGTGAATGCTCTTGAGCATCTCCAAGTTTACCAAGATCAGCTAAAATGAGCTTACAATAATAAAGTCCACCTGAGAGACTTTAAATTTGGGGATCTTGTGCTAAAAGAGAACCAACAGAACTCAAACCTACCACCGCATCTACGAGACAAATTTACGGCCAACTGGTTAGGTCCATTTATTATCTCAGAGAAGATAGGACCTGGTACTTATCACCTAACATCGCTAGAAGGTGTTGAAGAGCCTGAACCTCTCAACATTCTTCATCTAAAGGTATTTCATACATAAAATCAAAAATCCAAAAACATTTGAAAAGCACTCAAAATTCAAAAACAATTTAAAACATCAAAAATCCAAACAAATCAAAAAACAATAAAATTCAAAAACATTGCAAAACATCAAAAATACAAAAACATTTACATTTGGTATTGCATTTTCATTTTGCATATGCATTCATTTAATTGCATTGCATTAGGTATTTTCATCCATTGCATTTGCATTAGGATAGGTTGTGTTTACAATCTTACAAATGACACCACATTTGTATGCTAATCATGCATCTTTTCATCATCATCATCCATCACCCTTGTGAGTAATTGTGTTTTTCAACACAACCCTTCCTGTTGCTATAAGGAATATACTAGGGTTTTCTGGTCATTCAACCATACCTAGTGATCTTCTCAGATTTTGTAGAAAGCTATCTTCACTTTTGGAGATGAGGTCTAGTTTTGATAGTACCTTGCATATATCAAAATCCTATCACATTTTAAACATTAATAATCCTAGTTTGAACAAGGAAATATGAACACTACAAAGTGGTCCTAGTCACCTTAAGTGAAAGGTTTTTACTTGCTCATCTTGTGATGCACATGGTCTAGGATGTTGATCATTGGAAAAAGGACAAGCTCCCCCTACCCAAAGAAATCCCTTGCTTTCATACAAAATAAGAAAAATCCCAAAATCAAAGCAAATCCCTTGCTCCAAAAGAAAAAAAATGCAAAATAAATAGTGATTTTCATCACTAAGCATGAGCAAGTATCCCAATAAATCAAAATAAAATAAGGGGGTGAAGAGCTTGAATCCCTAGAATGGTCAGTATTCGAAGCCATTGAGTGATCCCCATTACAACAATGGGCTGAATGAATCCCACCTGGAAATGGGGTAGTTCTAAGCAATTTACAAATGAGCTAGCTTTAGGTGGCCTGTATTACCTAGTAGTCTAGTCCAACTGCATCCAAACTTAGGATCATGATGAACATTTGGTGATCCTCATTACAACAATGGGCTGAATGAATCCCTCCTGGAAATGAGGTAGTCTTATGTCTCATCTAATATATTCATTTGCACACACAGGGATAATGAATATCTTGGTCTTCATAACAAAATCTTTTATCTTTCAGGAGTCCTGTATAGTCATTATACAACTTTTGATTAATCAACTAGGGTGTTTGAGTCTCATGGAAAACCTCAAAAATCCCTTATAGCAACAAATCATCTCATCAATCAATCATCAATTTTCCTTATGAGGTTTTGTTTATTAAGGGGTGTTCATGAAATAGGATAGATACCGGATGGATATCAACAATGATATTTAGATGACCACTGACTATTTTGTGCATATCTTTTAATTTATAGAAGCTTATAAGGGAAAACCATACATCTCACAATCATCTCATCTCACATATGGATGCTAAAATGATTAATTCTTATGATAAGAGTTACCATTTTCATTCATGATTTTTATACATTCTGTGGTGTCATCCATTAGTTTGTAAAACACATATTAGATTCATTCCTTATGTTTTAAGTGATTAAAGCATACAAGTTCATTTGCATTAGATCATCATCATGTAATTAATGCATTACATTACATATCATCTATCATATCATATCACATAGATTAAATGCATAAATAATTGAAACAATTTAAACATGCATTTAACATTCATTATTTCATCCATATATGCATACATAGTAGTGCATCTATACATCTAGATCATAACATCTAATCATACATCTATCATCTAGCTAGTGCATGTCATTAGTACATCACATCCATATAGCATAATCAAAACATCATATAAGCATTGCATACATATGCATAACAAGAACATAAAGCAATAAAATGATACACATAATGAGCCATAAATAAAGGAGTATCATATATATAATATGTGTGTCAAAATGTACATAGAGGTACAAAAATTCCTGTAGGCTATAATAGTGTAGGTCCTTAGACCTTACACTCAAAAATGATATAAAGACATCATGTCATATCATGTAGGGCCTATGCCCCTTGAGTCACCTCCACCCTTAGCTCCCTCTCTATGAGGCTTCCTAGAGCTAGTGCTCATTGATCTCTCTGATCGTGCACCTGACCTATGACTAGGATGCACTAAGGAATATCTAGACTCACTTCGACTCTTGTGTGATCCTCCTATAGTAGACCATGTAGGTAGAGTACCACCTAGCATGGCCACCTCTACCTATAGAATGTATGTACCATCAGATTGGCACCTCTCATCATATTGGTTGAGTAGACCCTGCAACCTAGCCACCTGTGCCTAATGTTCTACATCTCCTATAGTGTACCTAAGCTATTTAGTGGATGGAGTGGATGGTGTAGCCTAAGAAATAGTAGGAACCCCTAGCTGTATCCTAAGAGTATCTCTCTCAGTAGTCCTAGCATCCAACTGTACCTGTAGAATATCCCTCTGTGAAGTGATCTTCTCTATAAGGTCTAGATGGAATCTACTTTGCCTAGAGAAGAGTCCTCTCCTCCTCATACCCCTACCATCTCCTCCTACACTCATGGCTTTTCTATAGCTAGAGATGTGTCTCTCTCTATGATCTAATGTCTATCTGTAGCTCTACCTATAAGTTATGCACCTCATATCATAGTGGTGACTCCTTAGTATCAATGGTATCCTCCTCCTCCTCCTCCTCCTCCTGTGGCTCCTCTACCTATGTAGCAGCCTAACCCCACTCACCCTCTATCCTAGGATGCACTCATCATCCATGTGGGTCATCAAGTGTAGCTTGAGTAGCAACATCACTCCTCAACCTCAGTAGTCTCCCCATCCCTAGAGTGACCTAGAGGACCACCACCCTACCATAGCCTAGTGGTCCACCAGGTGTCATAATCAATAGTAGTCCCAACATCTACTACCCCTGTATCTCCTAGAGCATCATCCTCATCTGTCAATTCTATCACCTACGACCATGCAAGTTGTATCTCTACCTTCAAGATGGTAGAGGACTAGATCCTATGGGATATCCTACCTAAAACCAAACTACCTAGTGACTTGAGAGAAGTGAAATAACTCCCTCACCTTAGGCTTACACCCAATAACCCATCTATCATGCCTCATCTGGGCTAAGTATCTTTACCTCCTCCTAGGTTGGGCAACCCAAGTAGGGCCTCCATATGATCTGACTCACCTGGAGTCCTATCAGTGAGTCCATATAGTGTTGTAGATCCCTAATGTGAGACCTACTCTTGTATCTCTGAATCCCATGGCCAATGAGCACCATAGCACTGGCCAATCTATTAATCTCTAGGGTAATCCTCTAGGTCTATCTATCTGAATATGCTCCCATCCCTAGATCTATAGTAGTAGGTTGCATCCCATGCCTACTCACCCCCATCATGTAATATGGTATAGCTCATCATAGAGCTGAGCTAGGAGTGCACTCCCCCATGCCATGATGAGTGGCTCCTCTATAGTGCTCTCAAGTAGGTCTTGTACCATCGCTAAGAGGTTCCAAGGGAACCTCACACCTGAGGTGTCTGGTAGAAGCACATTATAGATAATGTGCATAAGAATGACTTGGCATCATGAGAAGACATCCTCCCTATACCAATAGGTCACTGGCACCCCTCCATGCTCAATGTTACCCAGTGCCTCAGTAGCTCTATCACCAAAAACCCTCTAAAATATAGTCTTTGTTGTAGTAGTCGAAGAGGTGATCGCCCATCCATCTATGGGAATCCTATAAATCTGGTAGACATCCTCAGGTGTCACCATCATCTCTCTAGTCGGAATATGAAAGGTATTAGTCCTAGCATCCCATAGATGGGCTAGGGCTGTAATATAAGTCTAGTTTGACATGGTGAGTCTGAGTATATAACCAAGGCCTAAGGCCCCAAACCACTCCTAGTCATAATGATCTAACTGGGGCAACATCTTGAGTAGCAAATCGGCTCTCGCACCCATGCAGTCAAGGTCTAAGATGCAAAAAAACCAAGTGCATAATCAACCTCAAAATTCAAAAAAAAAAAATAAAAAAATTAAAAATTTGGCTAAGGTTCCTTAGCTGCTCATGTCAACAACAATCGTCATGGCCATTGTTGACATCGACAACAACTAGCGATAGTGGCCCCTAATTGGTAAATTGGGAGCCATTGATACCAATAATGACTATGGGAAAGACCCCTTGTGAGGTCATTTCCCACCCCCAAAAATCCCAAAATAAAATTAAACCCTCCCACTAAGCTAGCCTAATGCTAAATCTAACTAGGGTGAGGTTAATTACCTATAATTTAGTGAGGTTCATTTAGCCAATTACTTAATGAGGTTCATTTTATGGCTAAAATCATGAGTGAAGGATTTCAAGTCTACCTTAGGAGCTCTAGATCTACCACTAGTCGATGCCTTTGGATGCTCCACCATCAGTGTGGGTATGAATTCTAATAGGTTCCATGTCAAATGTATTCTCTCTCTCCTTAGAGCTCTCACTTTCTCTATCTAGCTAGAAATAATGAAAAGTAAAAACCCTAAATTTTCTTTTATATTTTCCATTTTCCTCATCGTTGATGGCAATAGTGAGGGATTAGGGCAACCTCAACCTCGACAATAGGCTAAGAAAATTGTAAAAACCAATGTGACTATCGATAATGGCTAGGAACCAATAATAAATGCTCTAATTTTTTCACCATGAGGAGCTTCAAAATGGACAATAATAAATATCTACCAGTCCAAAATTCTCAAAAATTTCAAAAATAACAAAAAAATAAATAAATCAAATTTCAAATATGCCTCGTACCTAGTTATTTATTCTATACACTTGGCGGTTGCAGCGACTTGCACTCCATGCAATCTAACAAGATGAGTAAATTACCATAAGGCTATTTGAACCAAATTATTCATTGTTGACTTGAAATGTCTTCACTTCAATCTCGAAGAAGGCCATGGAGGCAAACCCCATGAGAATGAGGTATTCATTTCATTTCTCCTATGAAGTTTTAGATCATCGAACATAGTGATTCAACACAAGCTTAAATGGAATTGCTATCATCTTGATTCCCTAAGAAGGCCATTGTGATCAGACTGCTCCATGGGATAGAGATGTACAATTACTATTAATGGTTGAAATCATAGCTATAATAGGACTTACCATATAACAAAATGCAATAATCTTGAATCATCCAAATTATTCATCTTGGTCAAGTGACTCATCACTTTCATCACTTGTCCTTTCCTCATCGACTCGTCACTTGAGGGGGTAGTCATAATATCAACATTCATAATCAAAATCAATAATTGAACACTCAATCATGTAAATTGTGTTCATCTTACGAATCATTGCTAACAACTAGCACAAGCTTACCCTTCTACTAGGAAAAAAGTAAATATAATGAACTAAATATTTGGTAATCTATTCTTTGGTCATTGTTGGTAAAAATAATTCATTTTGATTTCATGTAGATCATGTCCAAAGCTTTACTCAAGCTAAGCCTTTCATTCCATTGGAAGCAATGATTCTAAGATGCGTACCCTTTTTGTGATTGGGGCATCTAGCATTGACAAGATCAATGAACATCAAAAAACCTAGAACATGGCTTTAGGTGGTCTATTTTTTCTCAACATCATGTTTTCCCATAATGCATCCCAAAAGGGGTATCTGTAGACACCTAAAATATGTCATGTTTAGGAGACTACTCATATGGGCACCTTTGCAGACCATATGAATGAGCTTGGACCTTTCCAAGACTAAGCAATGGTTCTAACCACTCATTTTAGGTAGTCTAGGCCTATCCAACCTTAGCTACTGATAGCATCAATGGCTAAGATCCTAGCCATTGATGATCAGAGTGGCTAAGGGTAGCCTACCCCTAGCCATGCTGAGCAAGAGTGGCTAGCCCTATAACAAACTTGACCTTCTTGAGCTAAGAAAAATCAGTTGCAACAACCCAAATTGCAATGGTTTTGGAGTGATTTTGGGTTGGGAAGCTTCTAGAGGTTTCCTCCCAACTTCTTAGGCCAACTAATTCTTGATCTTGGCTTCCTTGAGAAGCCAATATTGGGATTTGGGGAAGTCTATTTATAGACCCCCCAAAGAGGTATAATGATCCCAAATTCATTGTAGCGAAGCTCTACCAATTTGAAGACTGACTTTACAACCCTTGAGGAGTAGTGAAGTGCTGTCAAATTGGAGAATGATACTTGTTACTGTGTCAATGGAGTTTCCAATAGCTTGAGGAGCAAGCTTGCCATTCCACATCAATCCATCATGAATTCAAGAGATTTCAACCACAAATATGTGTTTAGACACACCGGCGACCCTTGACCATCAATTCAATGGAGGAATTGTGCATCATCAAGCCTGATTTCAAGAGCAGAACACTTTCCCCATGGCCGCTATTGTCAACAGCGGCCCGTAGGCTTAGCTGCTGGATTCAACAGTGGCTAGCAGAGCCAGCTGCTATGAGCTATAGCGGCTAGGGTTTGACATGCAAAATCCTTCGATTTAGCCATAGATTTACATTTCTTAGCATGCATTTAGCTTAACTTAGCATAGATTAATCACATTTCATGCATTTCCATGGTTTATTCATAGTTTCATAGGCATATTTGCTTTCATTTGTGCACTTCATGCTTTCCTTTACATGCTTTCATATATTAGGTCCCTTTATGCTTAATTTGCAAGATTACATGCATCTTTAGGTTCCTTTATATGTTTCAAGCTTTGCTTCATGCTTATTTGTCAATATTTTAGGTAACTTTATGCATCTTTATATATGTTCATGCATTCTTTACATATTTGCTCTATTTCATGCACTTTCTTGGAAATCAGCCTCATCATGAGAGGCTTCATGTGCTACTAATGTGCTTTGTTGTTTCCTTACATGCAGATAACAGATCTCTCAAAGACAAAGCATCTTTCAAGACTCTTCCTCTTGACATTTGAGAAGGAGGCATCCTAGTAAGCCCTCAAGCAAATTGGTGTTAAAGTGAAGACCATTCAAGTGCATCTTTCCCCGTTGAGGGGCCTCAACTATTGTAACAATTGTATCAATTTGAGTTACTCCCTAAGAGGGAGAGATTGTAATCGAGCTTCATCATTTTTAATAAAAGATCACCCCCATTTCTTGAATATCTTTTATTTGTGCAAATGATTACTTGATTTCCTTTGTCAAATTGTTATATGCTTGCAATAGTGTAGATGCATGGTTTTTACCTTTATACACTTAGTCATAATGTTATGTGAGGCTCCACTATCAAGCATGTGATTGTGAATGACATATTCATCCCCTAAATTTGATATATATCTTAGAGAAACATAGAAGGGTATTACTGTAGATGGGGTTATATCTTCACAATATTTTAGACTTAGAGACCTACTTGATAATTTTTTTGATTGATCAATAAGCTTAAAGACTTTAAAGACATCACCTATGCATTTAAGAGTTATTATTTCCTCTTGTACTATAATCGCCTGGTCAACATATTCTTCAAACTTAATTATATTTTGGGCTCATGACCAGTCAATTCTATTTTATGGTCTTCCTCTATATCAAATAGGAAAAAAAACCTTATCTTCTAACTCATCATCCTTAGTTGTTGACCCTTCATCAAATTTTTCTTCTTCAACCTTTTCTATTTTTTTTGACAGTGCCTCTACTTCTTACTATTGTTCTTGCATCTCATCTATATCAGAATCATTGGTCTCATCTGCAGTATTCTTGATGGCATGAATACTTTCAAAAATGTTTGATTTTACAAATTAGTCTTATTTGATTCTATCAAATCTGATACCAAAATTTTTACAAGAATATTGTCCTTCTTAAAAAACTAAAGTTCTCTGTTCATGACTAATAGTACATACATCAATATATTCTTCAAACTCAACTTCTTTATCCTTGTCTTTTTGACTCCAACATAAATTGATTCTAATTTCTTCATTAGACTATTCATTGAGGTCTATGTTGGGATGCAAAGTTGAGTAGATGCCACAACTAGAAGGATTATGAGGTGCATCACAGGTAGAGAAATAGAAGGAAAACATTGTAGCTACATTGATAGATGGAATGGGGTTGGGGACATTATCTAAATATTTTTGAACTGCCTTTCCTTTCCAACCATTAGCAATATTTTTATTTTGAGTCCCATTATTGTTCCAATTTCTATTGAAATTATTTCTAAATGTAGGTTTGTTCTCTTCTTGAATTTGGGAAGACATAGGAACATTTTATTTTTTTTCCTTTCTAGCCAATCTATTATTTATTGTATTGAACATTTCTATCATTGCATTTAACTGGTAGCTACCTTGTGAATGGGACTTGTTTCTAAATTCTTAAGGATATAAAATACTTATTTATCAAAAATATTAGACCCCCGAGAATATGGCTTAATATTTCCACTATCAATCATATTTCTCTCTATGTGAACAACCTTATTCATGCATTCATCAATAGTGTTCATTTTTTCTTTTCTTAGTTCATAATTGAATTATGCGGTGAAAGCATTCTTATAGAAGCAAATGGACTAATGATCATTAGGTATTAACCTAGTAGGAATTTTATTCCTAATCTTAATAAACCTCCTATTAAAATCACTAACTGATTCATTTTATTTCTTTTTCATTGTAGGTAATTCTATCAATAATTACTGTTCATTGTTCCTCTCACCATACTTTTTGATAAAGTTTTTTTGCATTTGGTGAAAATTTAAAGTAGTACCAAATGCAATACTTTTAAACCATTCTTTGGCATCTTTTTCTAGAGTCTATACAAATGACCTGAGAATTGCATCCTCTTCATTTAATTCCAAGCTATCCATAGCATATAAGAAATATTTGATATGGTCTTCTCCACATACGATATTATTTCCTTGGAACTAGGGTAAGTATTTGTGAGCTTTCGTAGACAAGGATGCAATACAAGAGGTAAGCTAAATGGGAGGTATCTATTGGTTCTCCATTGATGTAGATTAGGTTATGGGTTGGGGTTGGCCATATTAACTATTGGTGTAATTTTAATAGTATTTACAATAATAACAGGGGGAGTAACAGTTGAGTTATTAATAATTGCAAGTGGAGTAACATTTAATTTAATGTCTATAGGAGTAGAATATGAATTTGCTCTAGAAATAGGACTTTTTTATGAAGGACTAGAATTATCAGTTTGAAAGAATACCTCTATATTTAAAAAATTTGGCAGTAGATCTCGAGCGATTCTTCTTGTATGTGCCAGATCAATTTTCATGTTCTTTCTTGATTTTCTTAATTTTTGATATCATACAGTGAGAGTCACCAATACTAGTATGTGTAGAAAGAATAAAGTTCTCTGGTCAAGATTGCTCGACCCTTTCTCTCTCAGCCTCACAAAGTTTATACACTTTTAGGAGATGGATTGAAAAAGAAAATTTTAAAAATTAGAAGTCATCATTGATGTATTTTAAATTTAAAAAATAGTATAGGAACACTATGAAAGGTTCAAAGATAATAAAAAACTCTAGTTATCCTTGGTACAAAAATAGTCGGTTGATAGTTTGGCATTTTAAAAGGATTTGAAATGTCATTGAGAAGTAAATTCAAAAATTTGATATTTAATACAAGATGAATTCATTCCTCGACAACTGTGCCATACTATGTTGAAGATTTTTCTTGTATCCTTAATAATGTGTCACGTTGTAAGAAATATGAGTCTAAATAGTGTTACAGGCTCTGGTTGACCTACCTCTTTAACCCAAGAATAGATTTTTTTTATGATTCTAGATAGACTAGGGAGGGTAAGGATAACCCTACGGTAAACTTAAAGATTTGAAAATATAAGTTCATGCTTATCCAGATAAAAAAGGTGTAAAAGTTATTATTTGACCAATATTTATTATTGAAACCAAGCAAAAGAGACATTTACACTACAATCCTTCATTCAAAAACCATAGTGATCCACTGCTTTGATATTAAGATAAAAAGGAGAGGTTACAGAGTGAAATCCCCTTTACAATCCTTGCCCTAAAGGCTACAATGGGGTCTTCCCAAAGGAAACCCTCTTAGAAGTGCTCCAAAGATAGCAAGATCTCTCTTTTGGATGTTCCTCAGTGCAGATGGGCTTCTTGCACGTGGGCCACCACTGGTTTGATGTGTTCTTTGTACCTATTAGACCTACAAAATCTTATTAGTGCATTAGGGGGCTTGCCTCAGTCAAACCCCGTGTTTATGAAGATAAAAAGACTCTTAAATCAACTTAAAACATGAAATAACTTGCTAAAAACAACATGAAACACTAAACTAAGCCATATTTACCTATCCGGGTGATTCTGTCTTGTTGTAGCAGAGGTTCACACGGGGGGTGCGAACCTGGTTTGAACAGGGAAGTTCGCACGGGGGCGTGCGAACCTATATTTTTTAGCTAGAACTTGCAAGATGTGATTTTTGGGCTTTTCTGATGTGATTGCTCCTTGATGAATTCGATGGGTCACCTTCAGATTTTGTCTTTTGATGATGATAACCTGTCTAGACCACAAGGAATATTATGAAAGTGACTAAACTACTATTGCAATATGAGTGTGATGGATGCTATGTGTCTGGAGTGATTTTTGTAGAGTTTCTGTAAGCTAAAGTTGATATCTCTAAAATGGTGAAAATGGCCTTCTACTTATAGACTTGGCCAAGGTTAGGGGAGGGGATGAGGTGTCCCCTGTGAGGTGTATGTGGTGAGGTGTCCACCTAAGAGGTGTCCTAGCTCATAAATGAGATTGGGTGAGAGAATCCCTCACCCATCTACAAGTCATGATGACCTGGATGAAAGTCTCCATTTGGCATTTATTGAAACCTTTTTGGAAATATCTTCTAATTTGAAATTACTTTTTGTGTGCAAAAGTCTCCATTTCTCATTTATGACCCAGGGGAATGTGAGGTGGAGAAATATCTGGGTGAGAGGTGGCAAGGCTAGGCTAGGCTAGGCTAGTCAAAGTAGACTAGGTGAGGTGGCAGGCTTAGATTAAATCAAGATTAGATCTAATTAAGCATGTGTTTAGCCATAAAGCATACTTTGACCAAAAATGTTGACTTTTTGACCATGGTGGAGAATTCAACCTTAGTTGAGTTGTGAATGAGGTCACATGAGGACCTAGAGTTAAGCGTAGGAAGGGGCTTAGCTAGCCCAAGGGGGCTAAGGATGATGAATAGTGATTTTGATAAATGAATAGTGTTTTGAGCCAATTTATGCAATTTTCATGGGTTTTGCAAATTGATTGATCGTGATGATGTGAGAAGTGGAAATGTGTGACTTTTGGGTGTCTACATTTTACCCCTTTTTGTACTGGATTGTGTGAAAACATGGTTTAGTATAAAAACTGATGATATGCTTTGATGAGAATGATTGGAAGGCAAAGAATTTGTGATTGATGACTTGTGGATGATTGCGAGAGAGACACATTGATAAAAATGGTTTGTGATTGGGTACAACACTTTGTAGTATTGTAATGATTGCTTTTGAGGGAAGGTATAAGATTGCCTTGCATTATGATCAACTTGAGATGTTTCAATTTTGGAAGGAACAAATGCCTTTGCTAATTTTTGCTTTTGATTGATTGATGAGCTCTTTTGACAATATTTGACAAACCGTTGGAGTCGTAGGGTAGAAATTTTAGGAGCTTCATTCGAGAGTGGTCTTACGACTACCACAATGAAGAGAGGAATCCATGAGATGTCTACAGTTAGAGGTATTTTGAGATTTATCAAACATTGATTTGTTTTGGATTGGAGTTTTGATTGAGAAGAGAAGTTTCACTTTTGTATCTGTCCTAGCATGAGAACTTGAGATAATCTTCAGCAAAAATTTTCTTAGGTAATTGTTGTATCCATGATTGGATGTTTGGTTGTTTGATCATATGCTTGGTAGTTTTTGATGTGTTGGATGACTACCCCCTCAAGCGATGAGTTGGTGATGGAGGAGATAAAAATCGATGATGAAACGATTGATAATGATGAGAAGGAATGGCAAAAATTTGAATGGAAAAATAGAAGAAAATGAAGATTTGTAGGAATCCAAGAGGAATTTAGAGTGAGAGTAACGAGTTTGACCTACAAAGAAAGGTTCGCACGTTGGGGTTTGAATGTGGTGGTTCGCATAAGGGAGTGCAAGTTGGTTTACACGTGTGGGGTGCGAATCTGCAAAAAGTAGATATATGAATTGAAAATGATGTTTTTGAGGGTATTTTCATGCGATGCATGGAGGAAGAGTAGAGGTGAGGGAGAAAAAGTTGAAGTGAAGTGCTACCAAATTATGGAACGGATGATATAGGATGGTGAGTGCATCAACGAGCATGAGTGCGGGGGTGGTGGCACTAGAGGTAAGCTAATTATGCTAGCTCAAAATATGTGTGAATTGCTAGGGTAAATAGAATAGTGTGAGTGTTTGAAATGGTATGGAGTGTGCTTGTATGTTAGATATGAGTAAAATGTGTACACTTTGTGTAAAATAAGCCAAATGGGTATCTAGGAGTTGTTTGTTTTCGGCCATGTGACTTTTTAGGAACCTCGTAGAGTGTGCGTAAAAGCATGCATGACAACTTGTGATTTTTTTTATTTGGATGCATGTGGAATGAAAATGGGTGGGATAGTGATAATGTGGGGCCATATGGGTACCCAAATATGATGTGAGTTGATTATTTTGACTTGACATGGTTGACCTTGTGTTGTGTGCATGGTGTGTTTGAAAGTGCATGTATATTGTTTGTTTAATAGTGTAGTTGTGTAGTGAAAATTTGTGGGATCGTGTATGGATTGGCCCAATGGTATGTGCATCCTAGGAACCGAGGTTCGCATGGGGCATGCGAATGAGGTTCCAGGGGTCATGCGAATGGATGGTTCATGGGTCATGCGAATGTGTTTTTTTATTTATTTTTTGATTTGTACATGTAAAAGGTGGGATAAATGTACATGATGTGTTTGCAATATGTGAAATGTAATTTTATGAAATTTATGTGATATGTGAATGTAAAAATAAATGTATGAAATTATGTTATTTGCAATGTGATTTGGAAGTGTATGTATGATATCTGACAGATGGTTCAAAATTGGATGTAGGTGAAGAAGATATTTGCTCGACATCGACTACGAAAATTTAGGATGAAGTTGTAGGATGTATGGTGCATAGAGGATGGAGAGTGGTTGCATGTAGTAGGGCTTTATGGTGTATGGGAGATGCGTGAGGTGTATGTGAATCATGCATATATATCCACATTATGTGAGAGGTGGGATCCTGATAGGAACACCTTTCATCTTCCGATAGGAGAGATGATAATGACCTTGGAGGACATATATCACATCTATCGATTGTCGATAGAAGGGATTATGGTGATGACTACTGAGAAAGATGCATGAGATGGCATCTTGCAGAGGGTGTTTGGGCATAGGTGGAAGAGGGTGGATGCGAAGGGTGGAGTAGATTATGCGAAGTATTGGGAGAAGAAGTTCTTGTCTAATCGCCATGTGATGGTGATGTTGATGATAGCTAGCCATGCTTTGCTAGATACTTTAGGGGTGAGATTCCCCTGGAATATGATGGGGATAGTATGTGATATGGTGGAGCAAGAATAGTATATGCATGGGCACTCTATTACTAGTGCAGGTGTATAGAGAGCTCCATGGAGTAGTGAGGATGGAGTAGATAGGCATCAATGTTAGTCCACTACTGTAGGTGTGGGCTTGGGAGCACATCATGATATTATGACCATCATTGTTGTCACATGATGCTCATACATTGGATGGTCATGATGTACCCTTCGTGATGAGATGGAGGGTAGATATGGAGAAGAAGGTGAAGAGAGTGTATGAGGGTGATTTGATGTACTATCAAGAGTAGTTGGGAGGCTTGAGGATGGAGGAGGTGAGATGGAGGCCATGGCGAGGAGCACTTGAGTGGGCTGAGGATGTAGAGCAGCTGATCCATTTGAGATGAGGGTGATGGTTGGTGGGGAAATACCTATGGTAGATAGAGTATTTTCTATTCTCATGGGTGTTGCGATAGTTTGGGTTGTGATAGGGGTGACCAGATCCACCCATGGTGATCTATAGAGTGCTAGGTGATACAGGGCTAGAGCTAGTGGTGCCACCACTAGACTTGATACCTGATGAGCTGATAGTTGTTCTTGATGTGGACAATATGGGGACCATGCTAGAGTATGATGTATGGTGGTCTAGGTAGTGATGGGAGCCTATGCTCGGGGTGGTGGATGGATGGGGTGAGGCAGTAGGAGTGTTTCTAGGTGGGGCATTCTAAGTGGGGTGAGGGTAGCATCACTAGGACATGTGAGAGGATGTAGGGGGTAGGATGAGGGATCACCTAAGCTTGGTGAGGAGGAGGAGGTAGAGTTGGATCAATTGATCAGGTGGGTGAGACCACATCATGATGATCAGGATTGATTGGTGAGTGATAGCGGTGTAGGACCATCGATGAAGGGTGAGAAGTGGATGATGGAGGATGTGCTATTGATGGATATTGATGATGATTTATCAGATGATGAGGGTGCAATGGGGTTGGATGAGTCACCCATGATGGAGGAGGGTGATGTTGGTGGTGATACGATGGTAGAGCCAATAGATTTTGATTTTGTGATAGGGTTGTAGGAGATGATGGTAGTATAGGAGGAGATGTGATGGTTATGAGTGGAGGTGAAGAAGCTTAAGGATAAGCTTCTAGACATAGAGTTGGATTGGGTAGTAGATCACTCAATGATAGAGGAGGAGAAGCATAGAGAGGAGTTGAGGTTACTTTGAGGAGCGAGATGAGGTGAGGGTGAGATTGGAGAGTAGAGAGGGATGCATTGGGTGAGTGGATGGTGGAGAGGGATGAGATGAGGGGGTGAGGAGTGAGTGAGAGAGATGCACTCATTGGTGAGTGAGATGCTATGAGGGTTGAGCGAGATGAGATGATTGAGTTAGCTAAGTGATTATAGTAGTTTCTAGATTAGGTGAGGGTAGAGGTAGAGGTCATGAAGGCTAGTCATATAGTGAGGGTCATAGAGCTAGAGCAATGAGTGCATGATATGGAGGCTATTGGAGGGTAGGTGGCTATGGAGATTGAGGGTTTGAGGGTGATAGTGCCACTATTAGAGTAGGTACGAGTAGAGGTAGGTGGTATACATATTGAGGTGGAGTATTTGTAATAAGTAAATGTGATATTGATAGCAACCAACATGAAAGAGGCTATGAAGAGGGCTAAGTGTGAGGGTGAGCTGTTGATGCATGGGTTGGTGGTACCAGCTTATTCAGGATTAGTGGGATTGTCATAGACTCCATCATGATGGAGCCAATGGAGTACACCTTCGATAGTAGGGAGGAGCTAGAAGATAGTGGTGCTTATAGTATCATAGGTAGTGGGAGTGGCACCAAAAGTGCTGATGGAGGTACCAATGGTATATGAGATAGGTGATGCGCAGTCAATGCTAGGGGTAGTAGAGCGAGTGCTAGTATATGAGGGGAGTGGAGAGACTCCCATGGGGTAGTGCACATGATGGAGCTATGAGGGTGGTGATGGAGGGACTACCTATAATTTTGTATTTTGATGGATGTATAGATGATTGTTTTTGTGGTGATGTACCTACAAGGGTACACACTTTATTGTAGTCGTATGGCATTTTTGATAGATATATACATGATATGGACATGTGGTGATGTGCTCGCAAGGGCACACACTTTATTGTAGCTTGATGGTATTTTTGAGATATATACATATATATACATGATATTCTATGATATTTGTGTGAGATTGCATTTATGTGTATGTTTGTTTCTGCTTTGGATTATGTATGAGTATGAATGATGTGATTGTGGTAGAGTATAGTTGTGTGTATTTATACATGTGGAGTATATGATAGATGTGTATATACATGGAATGTTTAATAAATAAATGAATGGAAAATAAAGTATGAAATAATTTGTGATGAGTATGTACTACATGAAAGTGCAAGTGACTAAAAGTAATGCTTGGAGAAAGCATTTGCATCTTTGCAAAAATCAGATAGTGTAATCCATTCCATTTTTTCTAAGAATTTGGATATGAAGATGTTATTGAAGAGATTCGAACATTACAGTTTTAAGTAATCAAACCCATTGAATAACTGAGCAAAATTTCTTTGACAAATCTTGGCTATCTTGGTAAACAAGACCTCAAGCATGGATTAGTGTGTGTGAAGTGATGTTCATTTGACCATTTTGAAAAAGGATGGTTTCAACTGCATGTTAACTTAGCCTATAAGCTAGCTCATCAATATAGACCTGAGGATCTCAGGGATTCAAGATTTTTGATAGTACTCTTGAGGCTTTTCCTTTTGTTTTCTACCTCTTTTATTTTTTTGTAATATTTGGTAGTGCTCTTTTTGGGCGTTTGCTTTTGTTTTCTGCCCATAGTATTTTTCTTTTAAGCTTATCCTTTTTTCGATCCTCAAGTTTGATTTAGATCATGTAAATGATATGATGAGCAAGGTGACTTTCGCTAGGTGACCAGTATGCATACAATGTTGCCAATCCTATTCTCAAAATTTGCTTAGTGTGTAGGATGTGCAATTTAATCCATGAATGAGAGCAAGTCAACCAAGGGAAGTCTTAAAATGCTTTTGGAATTTTCCAAATTTGGATGGTGGTTGATTGAAATAATTGTATATGGGTGAAGCACTCAAAATATTTCAATAATCCTGTCTCATGAAAATGGGATTGGGCACCAAAACTATTGTGCTAGCAAGTGCATATTTAATTCTCCAAGTATGGTATTCACAATGAATATGTACAGATGCATGCATGAATAAAATTTATGAATATGCAAGAATGCATGAATATGGAGCAAAGTGTGGAGCAAATGATGTGATGTTGTAATAGATGAAGAGTGGGAATTTTTGTACAAGGTTGCCCCAGTATTATGTGCAATGAAATGGGGTGATGAGGTGAATGGAAAGATGATGGTAAAAGAATATGAAAGAAATAATTATAGAAGAAGAAGAGGAGGGAGGAAAAATAAGAATAAGAGAAGAGAAGAAATGAAATAAATCAAAGGTATGTAGCCTCTCGAAGCGTGACCATACAACATTGATGAGTAACAATAAGAAAAGAAGAAAGATAAGGAGAAGGGAATGAAGAGAAGAAGGGGAATGAAAGGTATGTAGCCACTCGAAGTATGACCATACAACATTCATTAAAGAAGAAGGGGAAGAGAAAGAGGAAAGAAAGGATGAGGATGAAGCAGATTTTGATGTAAATGCAATTTGATATAATGTCGTAGAATGCCAAAGATGTATTTTGTTTGTTTTTGTGTTTTTTTGTTTTGTTTTTTTGTGACCATGATGGTATGTACAAAAAATGATGAGCTGTGATGCCAACACTTAGGCATAAAATGCTCGAATATGAATAATGTTAATGGGCTCAAGGTCAACAATACCTTCCAATGTGGCAAGGTGATATGCCCTAGACCCAAACTTGTGAGTAACCATGTAAGGACCTAGCCAATTGGGTGTAAATTTGTCATGGAGATGGTACGGTTGGCTAGTAATTTGTTGGTTCTCCTTGAGGACTAAGTCTCCAACTTGAAATTCTTGTTGGTGTACCTTAGAATTATAGGCACATCAAATATGGTCTTGATAAACACGTGTATGTTCAATGGCATGAATGCGATGTTCATCCAATAGGGTCAACTGGTCTAACCTAGCTTGACGAGCAGTGTCATCATCAATGAATTCTTGCATAGAGACCCATAATGATGGAATTTCGAGCTCCAAGGGCATGATGGCTTCAACACCATATACAAGAGAAAATGGGGTTGCCCTAGTTGGAGTATGAATGCTTGTGTGATAGGCCCATAAGGCCAGTGGCATTTGATTATGCCAATCACGATGTGATTCTACAATGGTCTTGCGAAGAATGGTGTAAATGGTTTTGTTTGTAGCTTCTTCTTACCCATTACCCTATGGGTAGTATGGAGTAGAAAAGCTATGTTGAATATTGAATTTCTCACATAATGCATGAACATTCTTGTTCTTGAATGGTGTACCATTGTCAGAGATGATCTTGGATGGGATTTCAAAATGACAAATGATATGTTGAGTGATGAAATCAATAATTTTAGGACCGATCATTTGGACTAGAGGGATGGCCTCAACCCATTTTGTGAAGTATTCTATTGTTGTGATGATGAACTTATGATTTTTGGATGAGGTGAGAGTGATTTTACCAATAATATCCAAACCCCATTGTGAAAAGGGCCACATTGATTGAATGGGTTGAAGAGCTTGAGAAGGCAAATGCGTAAGATTGGCATGGTGTTGGCATTTGACACACTTCTTGACATAATCACAATAGTCATGCTCCATTGTGGGCCAATAGTAACCCATTCATAAAATATATTTGGTAATGGCCATGCCACTGAAGTGGCCACCACAAGTGCCATCATGAGCCTCTTGGATAATGCATTGGGCTTCATGTGGTTCAAGATAACGTAGTAGGATGTCATCGTAACTTCGCTTGTAAAGGATATCTCCTAGCAATGTGTAGTGAATTACTCATAGTTTGAAAGCTCATTTGTGAGTGTGATTTAGATCTGGTGGGAGAATACCAAGCTTGATGTAATATTTGACCTAGGAAAACCATGGGTCATGTGGTTCAACTTTGATGATATTGATGCCATCATTGTGAGAAGGTGGGGTGATAGAAATGGTAGAATGGAAGAGGGTGTGAATGGACATGTGAGTTGTGTCAAAAAGTGGATTTTGTGGAATGAGTGATCCTAGAGAAGCCATAGTGTTGAAAAATGATTGGTAGAGCGTGGAGTAGCAGTGATGTCATACCACTCAAATTGAGCAAGTAAGTGTTTGATGACTTGTTTATACTATTGAAGGATAGGGTAACAACATTGCCATTCTCCTTTAATTTGATTCATAATGAGAAGGGAGTCACCAAATATGTCAAGGTATCGAATGTGCATTGAAATTGCTTGCTTCAAGCCAAGGATGAGAGCTTCATACTCGACATTGTTATTGGTGCAAGGAAAGCCTAATTTGAAGGAAAAGGGGAGGGGCTCCCCTATGGTGTGAAAAATACTATACCTACACCCCCTCCATGCTCACAATGAGAGCCATCAAAAAAGAGGGTTAAATCAGTGGTTGACTCAGGTTCCATAAGTTCTTCAACTTTAGTAGTATGAAATACAGAATCATCAGGAAGTTGAATGAGTAGTGGTGCATCACTTGGTAAAGGTGCTTCAACCAACTGATCAGCAATGACTTGGCCTTTGATGGATTTTTGACTAATGAATTCGAGGTCAAATTCCATGAGAAGCATGATCCATTTGGTTGTGTGACTATTATGGTAGCTCTTACCCATCATGTAGCAAAGTGGATTATCATGGGCTACTATGTAAGTAGTGTGATTGATCATGTAATGTCATAGCTTCTGTGTGGCAAAGACAATGGCAAGGTAAAGTTTTTCCATGTAGGCATACCATGTCTCGTAACTAATCAATGTACGACTGATGTAGTATATGACCTGTTCTTGGTTCATTTCATTCTTTTGGGTAAGAAGCGTGCCCAATGCAAAATCGGTTGTGAAAATGTACAGATGGAAAGGTCGATCTGGATGGGGTGGTGATAGAATCGGTGGAGATGTAAGGTATGATTTGATGGCATCAAAAGTGATTTGGTACTGATTATCCCACTTGAAGGGGACCCCCTTTTGAAGAAGATGATTGAATGATTGACACTTGTCAGAAAGTTGGGTGATGAATCATCGGATGGATTGGATTCTTCCTTGCAAGCTGCGTAGCTATTTGAGATTCGTAGGGGGAGGCATATCAATGATAGCCTGGAATTTTTGGGGATCTACCTCGATACCTCTTTGTGAAATAATAAAACCTAATATTTTTCCTGAGGTAACACCAAAGACACATTTTTTGGATTTAATCATACATTATGTTCTAGGAGGTGATCAAATATTTGGTGAAGGTCCTCAAGATGTTGACCATGGGTTTTGGATTTAGCAATGAGATCATCAACATAGTCTTCGATAGTTTTGTGCATGAGATCATGAAAAATGTATGTCATTGCACGTTGATAGGTTGCCCTAATATTCTTAAGGCCGAAGGGCATGACCTTGTAACAAAATGTCCCCTAGGGGGTCATGAAAGATGTCTTATGTTGATCATCTAGGTTGACACGAATTTGATTGTAACTAGAGAAACCATCCATGAGTGATAGCATTTCATGCCCTATTGTGGCATCGACCAATGTGTCGATATTAGGGAGTGGAAAATTGTCCTTGGGACAAGCTTTGTTAAGATCCCTAAAATCAGTGTAAATATGGATACCCCCTTGGGTTTTTCGATGGGAACCATGTTTGAAACCCACTCAGGGTAATCGATAGGTTGTATGAAGTCAACATCAAGAAGTTTCTGTAACTCCTCTTTAACCATAAGAGCAATGGTGGGGTGCATTCAATGCAACTTTTGTCTGATAGGTTTGGCATTGTCATCCAGGACTAAGTTGTGTATGACTAATGATGGATCAAGGCCTGGCATATCCATGTAGGACCATGCGAACACCTTTATGTAGTGTCAAAGGAAATTGGTGAAAAGGATGTTCATCATCAGAAAGGCTAGCGGTAAGATGGACAATGTGAGGGTGATCAGGGTCATCACCAATGTCAACTTCAATGGTGTCCTCGACAAGCATGTGAGAACCATCATGAAGTTGAGTGGGTGTTGGGATGAGATGAAGGTCATCAATGATATCAGGAAGTTGGAATTCATCATCTAGATAAATATTTGTATGATTAATCCAAGGGAGATGAGGTGGAATGGAAGGCAAAGGTGCATTAGCAGATCATAGTAATTTAGGTGATGGGAGGAACTCAGTTGGTGATGGTGTGGATGAAATATTATCAAAATCGACAAAGTTGGTAATGGGGGTGGGATGTAATTGGAATGATTTGGATATTGGAGTGGAGCATATAAGTCAATAGATATCATGTTAATAGATACACTAGATATGGTAGAGGTGGGAGATGATGGTGGTGAAGAATCATAGAGGGATAGATGAATCAAGGAATGGTTGGTTGTGATCGAGAAGTAAAAATGGGTGGTGAATGGGATCACTAGTGGAGATGGGAGATTTGGTGTCTTCATGATAAGGGATGAAAGGAATAGTTGGTGGAGGTGAGGAAGGTCTATCGATTGGTAAGGGTGGATCGAGTGATAGGTTGGTGAATTGATCTATAAGAGCCTCAATCTCGTAGGAAGGAGAGTGGTTCATGGGGTGGAGATGGATGGAAGAAAGTAGATGGAATATCAACTATAGATTGAGGAGATGAATTATCTATAGGAATATTGAGCTCAAATTCATCATTAGAAAGGACCTCGAGGGGATCAATATTGAGATTATGTAAATCATTCTTGAGGGTATTGACTGTTGTAGGATGGTAACCAATTCTAGATCTGTCATTAGGCAACCGTATAGGAGGATTGATAAGGGTGTGACACCCTTGTTCATATCTCCCTAGTCTATAACCATGCTAGTTGTACATACGAATATAGTGCTAGGAAAATTTAGGATTTGACATGTGATCAAGATTATCATAAAATCTAGTTTGTGGTGGTGGAGGTGTTGGAGGCTCTATGGATGAGTCAAGTCCCCCATATATGAAATTTGTGCAATTATCGGGTGGACCAAGAGGAACAATTACCCCAATAGTCATGGGCACATCATGGGGTCGACCAAAGTCATGGGTGGACTGGATGGTGGGTGAAATAACTTGAGCATTGCGTATATGATACTCACTAGGACTAGGTGTGGTCATGAGTATAGAGATATGAGGAGGAGCATGATGCTTGGGTTGGGGGAAGGACCCCCTGGGTGGTGAATATGGTAATTGGATGGGTGTGAGTGGTGGTGAAGGTGAAGTGGATGAATTAGGAGGATCCGATTGAGCCAATTGGTCATCAAGTTGAGTGGCACATTGTGTCCACTCATAGCATTCAGTAGGTGTTTCGGTGATGGGATGGTTTGCATGGGTGAATTGAGAGGTTGGAATAGAAGATGTGACTAGTGTGGTAGGGACCATCCGTGACCGCACAAAATGGGGCACAAAGTAGTGGGAAGATGGAGATGGGGTAGGAAGAATTGGAGGGGTGTTGGAGGCAAAAGCTGGAGGGGGTGTAGTAGAAAAGGTGAATGGGGGAAATGGTGTAGAAGAAGATGAAGGAAGATGTGAGAATGTGGGAATAGTGGGAGCACTAGGAACCTGAGGTGGATGTGATGAAGATGATGTGATGTTGCTCAAATTGGGTGTGGGATGTGAAGGTGAGGATGATGGATAGGTGGTATCAAGAGAATGGTGTGGAGTGGGAGCGAACTGTGTAGATGATAGGGGTGGACCTGGTGGAAGGGCGATAATATTACAAAATTTGAATGGGTCACCATCAACAGGGATGCAATGGACCAATCCATTATGAACATATTTGATACAATGATGTAGCGTGGAAGGGACACATTGCATGTCCCAAATCCATGGGTATCCCAAAAGGATATTATACTACATCTCTCCTTCAATGACATGGAAGAGGGTGGAAATGGTTTTGGCATTGACTTGAATGGGAAGTATGATTGAGCCAACCATAGGGTGCATAGAGCCATCAAAGGCTCGAAGGTCCATGGAAGGGGTGGCAAGATGAGTGGGAGGAATGTGAAGATGGCCTAGGGTGGTTATAGAAATGATGTTGATGGATGAGCTGGTGTCAATGAGGACACGCTTGTAAGTGATAGAATTGATGGAAGCTTGAATGTGTAAAGGTGGATCTGCTCCTTCACCTACAACTTTAGTGATCTCATGGTCATGGAAGCTGATAGAAGGTTGTAAGCATCTTTGAACATTGCCAATAAAGTTGGCAAAGGCATCAATATCATTGGTCTCAAGATCGAGAGAGTGGAGGATGGAATTGAGGGCCTCATGATGAGGTTGGGATTGTTGTAGAAGGTCATATATGGATAACCTTGCAGGGGTAGTGTGGAGCTGATGAGAAAGACTACCATGAATAGTGATGACATTCCATGGTATAGCTAGAAGAGCTGGTGGAGGGATTGGTGGATTTGAAGAAGGTGGTGGAAGAGATGTAGAAGGGCGTTGGGCTTCAGTAGGAGGTGGGTAGCATTGATTATGGGTAGCAATGTTGATCATACCCACAAACCCCTATTGAGAAGGACCTCGATTGACATGATTGACTTGGCATGGATTGGATTGAGGTGGATTACCCCCATGTTCGGGCAATGGATTTTGATAGATCCCCAAGTTTTGATTTTGTAATGTAAGGGGATTAGAAACTTGAATGGTGCCATGATCGATAAGATCTTGCATAGTATGTCGAAATATATGATATGCATCAAGAGAATGGCCATGTTGGTGATGAAAATCATAAAATGCCTATGGATTGTGGTCTCAAGGGAGAGGATGATTTGGATCATTAGGCTGGATGTTAGGCAAGGTGATGAGACCTCCATCATATAATTGGTGGAATAAGGTGGGTATGGGCTCAGACAAAGGTGTCCAATTGTATGGTGGATGAGGGGGTGAGGATTACGCCCTTGGTATGGATTAGAAGGTGGTGGAGGGTTGACTTGGTATGCATTTTGTGGAGGTCGAGGTGGTGCTGATTGTGGAGGTTGGGATGGTGTGGATTGGGGTGATGGAGATGGAGAAGTGAGGAGCACCTGATTGGTCTGAGGTGGTTTGGAAGTGGGTGGGACATATGGATTGTGATTGTAGTGGTAGTTGGATGGATAGGGTTGCTTTGGATGGAGCTTGATCTTGCTCGTATGGACCTTGATGTCCTCGATAACCTTAGCTTGAGCAATAGCTTCCTCAAATGTGTGACTCTGATGGATTTGTAAATTTTGAGAGATTTTCTTGTGACAACTCTTGGCAAATAGTTTGATGAGCTTTGAAGGTGGAAGGGTAAAAGTAAGATCATGAATGACCACTCTCCATTGAGAGATAAAATTAGTAATGGGCTCATCATCAAACTGGTGTAAAGCATAGACATCTGATAATGTAGTCTTGGTTTTGATGTTGATCAAAAAATGCTCAAGAAAGAGATTGGCCAACTATTCAAACTTGAATAAGCTATGATGAGGCAAATGGTTGTACCAATATAATGCTTGTCCCCCAAGAGAAAGTGCAAATGTGTGGAGCATAAGGGGATCACTACCATGAAGTTGGTAACAAGAAAAATGGTAATTGTTAAGATGCTCTCTAGGATCTTCCTTACTTTTAAATTTTTCAAATTTAGGGATCTCAAATCGGTAAGGATAAGGATGCATGGGAATAGATGGATGAATTGGTTCATTGCACAACTCATCATATGTGGGTTTTTGAGGCCCATAACTAGTCGTGCATAAATCCAGAGTATGGATCTATTCTTGCATAGCTTGAAGTTCACTAGAGAGCACCATGGTGGTATCTGGTGGAGCTAGAAATGGATGTGAAGAAGAAGATGGAGGTAGTGGTTGTGATGATGCCTATGAATAACCCAAATGTGGTGGGTATTGCAACTATTGTTCTTCCCATTGGTTGTAGTAAGTAGCCTATTGTGGATCAGGTGCCGACATGGCTTGATATTGTGGGAAAGGAACCTGAGATGGATGTGGTGAGATGTATGAAGATTGGATTGTAGGTTGTTGTTGTTGATCATAGTATCTAAGAATATATTGGTCAGGCATGGGTGCCTACTACTGTTGTGCATATTGGAAAGTTGGTTGCGCTTGAGCGATGGTGGTAGAGGACCAAGTAGGTGGTGAAGTGAAGAAAGTGGGTGGTGTAGAAGATGGGGGTGGAAGAGATGAAGGTGTAGTGAAAGAGAATTGGTTAGAAGATGGAGTGGTGATTGATGAGATCTAGGGTGGTATGGAAGGAATGGTAAGCAAAGATTCGGGTTGGATCAAATATTAGGGTGGATTAGTAATGTAGGATGGAATCGATGGTGGTGGTTAAAATGAAGGTGGTGGAGGTAAGTAAAATGATGAAGAAGGTGCCAATGGAGGTCCATATGATGAGAATGGTGGGTAGTTGGTAGGAAAATTGGTAGTGAACTATGGAGTGAATGGAGGTGGTTGTGGAGAGGGGGTGACTTGTTGTTGTTGAAATTGTTGTGAAGGATGGGATGGATGTTGTGATGGTATTTGGTAGTATTGAGGTGGATGTTGAGAATATTGAGGTGGAAATGATGATGATGGTTGGGATGGGGGTTGGGAGCTCGATGAAGCCTATTGTGAAGGTGGGATTTGAGATGAGGATGTAGCAAGGGGTGGTGTGGAAGAAGGAGGTGTAGAAATTATACCTACGGTCTGGATAGTAGTGATGACATCAGGCATGATTTGGGAAATGATGACATTATAGTCATCCCCCAAGAGTGGATGAGATGAATGCTCTAGAAAGGGATGGGTAGTAGATGGTGAAGGAGGTGGAGTGAGCTCATCAACAATGATGATGGGCATAGGATGATCGAGGGGTGTAGATGACATGCTAGAAATAAGTGGATGGAGGATTAGGGGAGGAGAGATCATCTAGAGGAGAAGTCTCCTCATAGGTCTCATCCAAGGTATGAGATGGAGTGAAAGATGTGGTATGGGATATGGGACTAGCCCTAGGTGTTGAGGGCCCTATCAATAAATTAGGTGGAACAATGGAAGTAACCTTCTCAGACTCAAAAGGTGGATCAGTGGTTTGAGAAGAAGAGGCACCTATAGTCATGATAGTCTGATGAGTAGCCTCGATGGCATGGTGAAGAGCCTCACACATCTGACTATGCGTAACTGGCATGGTGGTGTGTGTAGTAGTGCAGGAACAGCCAAAAGATATGAAATTTAGGCTCTGGGAATGTTTGTGACTGACTCTGACACTTTTTGTTCTAAAAACATAGATTTGCATGATGGGGTGTGAACCTCTCTTACAATCAAAAATTTGTATGAGGGGGTGCGAACCTTAAAAAATAGGAATAGATGATAGATAGGTGCTGTTTAGGGTGTCTGTGTGTTGTGTGGAAGATCTGGTGTTACTCTATGACTTGCAAAGTAGGTTCACATGGGGGGTGTGAATGTCTTCTATAATCGAGAGTTCACATGGGGTCGTGCAAACCTCAAGAAATAGGGATAGAGGATGGATTTCTACTGTGGAGATCCTCTGTGTGTTGTGTGGAACTATTCTATGTAGTTTTGTAGCCTAGAAGCTAGGTTCGCATGGTGGGGTGTAAATTTATCTGTGCTCAAGAAGTTCACATGGGGAGTGTGAACCACCTAAAAATAGACTATGTAGTGTTGCATGAAAATGAAACTATGGAACAATCAAGCCAGTGAGTTATGAGCAATTTTGATATGCTATTGTAACCACTTTTTTGAGACTCAACAATAAGCAAATATTTTTTCTTTTGATTTTTGTGTGTTTTGATGAGAGTATTGTATCCATCCTAAGAACAAACCATAGGAATGGGTGAATTCTACTTGAAATAGGTATGTCATAGCATAGAACCTCCTACAACACCCAAAGTTATGTATAATAGAACTATGTTTCCAATGGGTGAATGGCTACCTAGATGGAATCTGGTATAGTAAAATGGTATCCAAAGGGGGAGACTCAAGATGCTCAAATGAGTCAATATACTCTCATGAAGAGAGGTCACACTATCAATGTGCTGCTACTGACCCTAATCAAGGCTTTCACTTAACCCTCATATTTAAGGCATGCATAGTAATGATCAATTGTACCCACTAATTATTTTTAAAAGCCCTATGGTAAAGGGGCTTTCTAGAACTAGCCCACTTTGAAGGTACCTTCCAGTGATTAAATCTAGATAACCAACACTCAAAAGTGGGGGATCACCTAGGGATTAAGGTCGAAATGATCACTCCTGGGGGCTACTATGGTGACTATATGGGTAGTGAGTTGGTGGAGGGTAGAACTCTGACCTCACCAAAATCTAGTGGGAAATTGGTGATGAAATCCAACCCTTACACTATTTTTTGGAACGTGAGTGTGTGGTGTTTGTTTTACACAACTATTTTAGAAGCAAAGCTACCCTAAGTGCCTTTTCAAAATAAATCTAAGCTAAGATGCCTTTTTGAATTGAAATCTAACTAAAATGCCTTTAAAATTGAAATTGAAATCTAATTAAATGCTTCCTCACAAAATCAAATCTATTCTAATACCTTTTGGAATTGAAATTTAACTAAATGCCTTTGAAATTGAAATCTAGTTAATTGCTTTTGAATTCAATTTAAACTAGGGTGCTTTTGAAATTCAAATCTAGATTAAATGCTTGGAATTCAAATCTAGATTAAATGTAGGAATTCAAATCTAGATTAAATGTTGGGAATTCAAATCTAGATTAAATGTTGTGGAATTCAAATAAAAATTGAAACTAGTCTAGAAAGCAGTTGTAAAAGACTAACTAGAACAACCAAGTGTATGCGATAGGTCAATTGCCAACCCAAATGATAAGATTAACCTCAAAATGTAAAGATAGACATCGTACTAGCATAATACCTGCGTCTAGGTGCATGCAGAGTCCTCTGTTTCTCTCTCCTCTCCAAGGTTGTGTCTGTGTGGTAAGTTCGCACCTCGAGGTGCGAACCTATCCTCTACTTGGAAGTTTGCATGGGCCCGTGTGAACCTATCATCAAGGATGGGTTGACTGATTTTGTGATCCTGGTGATGATTTTTCAACTTCTAGATAATCTTGGGATAGTTACCTACACAAAAAAGGTCCAAAAGTCAAATATTTATGCAAGGGAGAACACAAAAACCTCAAGATATTATGCATATACCTAGAATAAGCAAATTACTGAAAATTAAAACTAACTAGATGCCGCACAAAAATACAAGGAATGATTTCACCTTGCATACACCATGGTGAGAGGTGGTTTGGGGTCTAGGTATGGGGGCACACAATCCCTAGGAACATGAGGCTTTTAACCTCCCCTGACTTACCTTACCAGTTGTTGGGGTGTCTGAAATCGATACCTGTGCTTCAGGGACCAATTTTGAGGTAGATTGGGAAGTTCACATGCCCAAGTGTGTACTCTCTAACCTCTTTGAAGCTCATTGGTGCACCAATGAACTTTTGTGATGTGGCCTGAGATGTGTCTTAGGGTATTTTGATTTGGGATTTCTTCAAATATGACAACTACCTACCATACAAAAATAGTCCACAAGATGTGTTAGATGACGATTAAGCTAGTGCTTGGTGGGGGTCCCACCGGGCATGCCAGAATGAAACCAAGCAAAAGAGACATTTACACTACAATTCTTCATTCAAAAACCATAGTGATCCACTACTTTGATATTAAGATAAAAAGGAGAGGTTACAGAGTGAAATCCCCTTTACAATCCTTGCCCTGAAGGCTACAATGGGGTCTTCCCAAAGGAAACCCTCTTAGAAGTGCTCCAAAGATAGCAAGATCTCTCTTTTGGATGTTCCTCAGTGTAGATGGGCTTCTTGCACATGGGCCACCATTGGTTTGATGTGTTCTTTGTACTTGTTAGACCTGTAAAATCTTATTAGTGCATTAAGGGGCCTGCCTCAGTCAAACCCCATGTTTATGAAGACAAAAAGACTCTTAAATCAACTCAAAACATGAAATAACTTGCTAAAAACAATATGAAACACTAAACTAAGCCATATTTACCTATCTGGGTGATTCTATCTTGTTGTAGCAGAGGTTCGCACGGTGGGTGCGAACCTGGTTTGAACCGGGAAGTTCGCACGAGGGCGTGCGAACCTATATTTTTCTGGCCGAACTTGCAAGATATGATTTTTGGGCTTTTCTGATGTGATTGCTCCTTGGTGAATTCGATGGGTCACCTTCAGATTTTGTCTTTTGATGATGATAACCTATCTAGACCACAAGGAATGTTATGAAAGTGACTAAACTACTATTGCAATATGAGTGTGATGGATGTGTGATGGATGCTATCTGGAGTGATTTCTGTAGAGTTTCTGTAAGCTAAAGTTGATCTCTCTAAAATGGTGAAAATGGCCTTCTACTTATAGACTTGGCCAAGGTTAGGGGAGGGGATGAGGTGTCCCTTGTGAGGTGTGTGTGGTGAGGTGTCCACCTAAGAGGTGTCCCTTGAGGTGTCCTAGCTCATAAATGAGATTGGGTGAGAGAATCCCTCACCCATCTACAAGTCATGATGACCTGGATGAAAGTCTCCATTTGGTATTTATTGAAACCTTTTTGGAAATATCTTCTAATTTGAAATTACTTTTTGTGTGCAAAAGTCTCCATTTCTCATTTATGACCCAGGGGAATGTGAGGTGGAGAAATATCTGGGTGAGAGGTGGCAAGGCTAGGCTAGGCTAGGCTAGTCAAAGTAGACTAGGTGAGGTGGCAGGCTTAGCTTAAATCATGATTAGATCTAATTAAGCATGTGTTTAGCCATAAAGCATACTTTGACTAAAATTGTTGACTTTTTGACCATAAAGTGCTTTTTGACCATGGTGGAGAATTCAACCTTAGTTGAGTTGTGAATGAGGTCACATGAGGACCTAGAGTTAAGCGTAGGAAGGGGCTTAGCTAGCCCAAAGGGGCTAAGGATGATGAATAGTGATTTTGATAAATGAATAGTGTTTTGAGCCAATTTATGCAATTTTTATGGGTTTTGCAAATTGATTGACCGTGATGATGTGAGAAGTGGAAATGTGCGACTTTTGGGTGTCTACAATTATAGCTCTTTTATTATGCCTTAATGTATAACTAGTGCCTTATCCTTCAGATATTGTAGCAAGTTTTAAGATACATTCATGTGATATAAAGAAAAGGAAAGGATATAATGAGCCAATTATATTCATTCAAATGATGTAATAAACATAACTGGTTATCAAAGAAAAAAGCATCAGATACACATTCAAATAATGTAATATGTAAATGAGACAACAAACAAGACATAAAATAGAGATTTGACAAGAGAAGAAGCCCAAAATTGTATTAATATCAAATATGTTTACAAGGAGAGCTGGCTTGAATTGTCATTAAGCTCTTTAAAGATTTAATACAATAAGAATTCTTGTTCAAATAGTGTAACAATAATCATTCGTATTTCTATTCAAATCTCGTAACAGTTGGGCTTTTAGAACTCTGACTCAATAGTTGGAAATGATCTCAGTTCTTGAGCACTTCTCTATTAAAATATGCACAAAAATAGGAGGAATAAGAGATGAAAAAGGAGAAATACAAAGGGAATACAATAGTAAAGACAATGACACTCAAGTATACCTGTAGCAAAAATTTTCTACGCAAAAGCTTGATTCTTGTTTTTTGGTTGTAGTAGTCCTTTTTATAAATTTAGGAAGTCCTATTTTGTTATAACTGGTCCCATATAAGCCCTCCACTGGTCACCATATCTTGCCCTTGATTGGATGAGTGTACTACAACACAAAAATAGTTGTCTTTATTTGTTTTATAAAAAATATTTGCCTTTCTCTGTTTTATAAGAAAATCAGTAATTGATTACCTTCATATTCTAAATCTTTAAAAGGGGGTACAATTGTATGTTATTTTGATTTCACAGTTGACCTGCTCCTATGTCTTTATCTTTTTCTATATTGGGTCCCACTTTAGTTTTGTCCTACCCTAGTTGAATCATCCCTATTAGATTTGTAATTTGTCTTCAATCTTCATCAAAAAAGGAGGTAGTAGAGGTAATTGTATATTTCATGTTTAATGACTTTTTATCAAAGTATTTTAGTAGAAAATTCAATCTCTTGGGAAAATTTGACTATCGACTGCACCATTTTAGATAAGTTATTGATTTGTTGAGCCAACTTTTGTTCATCTTTTTCATCACACTTGAACTCTTGTATTATTTTAGATATTAGTTCTTTAATTTATTTGTTGTTGTGAGTTCTTCATGTAGAATGCCAACCTCTTCTCTTTTCTATCCATCTCACTTACCCAAGTCTCCATATCTTGAAGAAGATTTTACCAGTATGGCTTCTCATGGAGATAAGTGTTCAACTTGAGAAATTCTACTTGGTATTCATAACTTGTGACATCTTATATGATCACTTGTTTGTTGCTTATCTAGCCATATTCATCTCTGCACTTTTTCTAAATAGGTTTTAGATTGACTACCCTTTGATTTGAATTTTGCAATAGGGTATTCATACTTTGTGTCACAACCATCATACTAGCCAAGTCATTGAGTGCTTTTTTTAGTTCTTTTACTCCCATTTTTAATTTTGAAACCAATTCTTCCTTGTATTTAACAAAGTACTTACTATCAAATTACTCCCCTATTTGTGTTTGTGGTGTCTATCCCTGAAGCCTATTGACTTCGTCCTGTAACCTTTCATTTTTTTGCTTGCATTTTATTCATTCTAGATGTTAATGCCTGGTTGTTCCTATATATATTTTCAACTATAGTTACTTGAGCTTGAGCCTGTGACTTGACCAACTTGATAACTAACTTAATGGTCATGGCATATTATCCATGTCTTGTAATTGACTAGTGAACTGTATCCCTATTTAAAGTGTGACTGTTGATCCTTTGGAAATTGATTCTGAGCTATAATTTTGTGTTGGGTACAAATTTTGGTCACGATCCTCAAAAAAATATGAACTGTGCACTTCTCTATGGGCAAGGCCATCTATACTTTCCATATCAAACCAATTAGAAACTAGTGCTTCAACTCAAGCAGGCAAATCTGGGTTGTGCGCTTTCTTTTTAGGGATATCACCCATGTTGTTCATATTCAAGACAATTTTATTTGAGCGCTTAAAGTAGCCCACTCAAATTCGAAGGTGCCATATAGCTTTGATGAATAATAAAAGTAGGCTTAAAATATAGACCCCTTTGGAACAATACCCTCTGACAATTATATACGACCATGGCCTTTTTCATACAATTTTTATGGAGAAAGGGAGGAAAACATAGACATATAGGACGCCTTAGGCTTATATTGGTGGAAATATTTTTCATGAAAAATACCTAGGTTAGGACTTAGGCTTATGTGTAAAATGACTGGGAAGAACCTATTGCATATGGATTTCAAAGTTTAATGTTGTAAGCAAATATATGGGATAAAACCTTATAAAACACTTTTGATTAGGATCAAATCCAAAAAATGGGAATTGAATTTAAGCAATAGGAGGCCTTAGACATTTGGAAATGAATTAATTCAAGTTCTGACCAATCGAAGAGGGGCACTTGAACTCACCCACTCAATTTTGAGCCATAAATTCTTTGACAAATCAATTCGGGTGTGCTTGAGTTGGTCCCCTTTCATTCCGACCACATATTACTTGGCCAACAAAGACTTAGAGCTTGAGATTATCCTCTTTCACCCCCACCACACATTCTTTTGGCTAATAAGGATAAAGCACCCAAGTTCATTCCCTTTCATCCCTACCACATTTTTTTTTAGTCAATGTGGATAAAGCACCCAAGTTCAACCTCTTTCATCCCTACCACATTTTTTTTGGCTAATGAGGAAGCGCCCAAGTTCACCCCCTTTCATTCCCACCACATATTTTATTTTAATAACAACTTATGTAAAAAATATATGAGGCACTATTATTTTGGGGTCAAAGGGTGTAAATATTTCTATGTGCCTGGGACCCTCAAACCTTAGGGAAGAATATTATAAAATTTTGACCAATGGAAATTGAATGCCTGAAGTCACTCCCTTTCATCCCCACCACACATTTTTTAGCCAATGAAATTTAGGCATCTGAAGTCACCTCCTTTCATCCCCATCACACATATTTTAGCTAATGAAATTTAGGCATCTGAAGTCACCCCCTTTCATACCCACTATATATTTTTTTGGCCAATAAGAGTAGAGTGCTTGAAGTCGCCCCCTTTAATCCTTTCCACACATTTGTTTTTGATAAAATCTTAGGGGAAGTTTTAATAATAAATTTTTTTTGGATCATGCATATATTTGTTTGTGGGGGAACTCTTTAGATCTTAGGGAATGGAGTGGATAAAATTATTTATGAATTTTATTTTATGGGACTAAGGTCAGGGCATAAATGGAAAAATGTGGAGGATTTTTATCTTAGGTGATAGTGACTAATGAACCTTAATAATGGGGAGACTTTATTTTTTGGGGGGTCTCTTTTAAGTATGGATATTACATGGTGTTGTGAAAAAAGTGGAATGATATGTGGATGAGCTTAGGCTATAGGATTTGGGATGAAATAATATTTAATGAACCTTAGACCTAGGGAAAAGATGAAATGGAGATGATGGATATGAAATATTTCAATGCACCCTTAGGGACCATTGGAAAAAAATAGATGGATGATGGTATTTGAGAATTTTTGGAGATGACCTTAGGGACTAAAAAAAGATGACATTGAAGGACTAGCACTCATGAAGTAATGACCTTGTAAAAGGATAAAAATTTGAGGACACTTTTGAGGATAAACTTACTTTGATTGAGACAGGGGACTACAAAGAACTTTGTACATGACCATAACAAAGGACGTCTTGAAGTGTTTTTACTTAGCCTTATTTGATAGACTCGACAATCATTTTATCTTGACTTGACAAAAACAAACCTATACATAAGACTTTATAAGACTTTTCAAAATTTGAAATTAGGGGTATTTTTCAAGTTGGATTTTGAGGATCCAAAACCCATCAAAATTACTAAATTAAATTATTTAAGCATCCAAACCAAATAGGGTAGTAAAATTATAAAAGAGACCACTAACCAGCCAATTCATTGTCTTAGGAGGAACCATCATTTCTAGTTTCTACATTATATACAAAAAGTTGAACCTTGATTGTAGCAAACTCAAGAGCATAATCATCATTAAACATCTTCTTAGTCTTTTATTTCTATCCCTTTAACCAAAGACTTTATCTCTATTACTACCATTAGAAATCAACTTTATGAACTACTGATTAAGAAAGCAATCACACGAACCCAATTTATCAACTTATAATCATAAAGAAATCCCATCCAATCAAATCTCACATTTCACGAAAAACTTGGTTGAAATCCCATTAAGACCAGGTGCCTTCCCTTTAGGCATTAAAAAGGGATTAGTGAGTTCGTTAAAGGAAATATATATGTCTAATAAAACCCTTTGTTCTTTAGAAAGTCTAGAAGGTATACAATTTGCAAAACAAGTAGTGTCAACAAAGTCAAGAGAAATATCATCTTCATTGAAAAGACTTTGAAAACGTAACAAAAACACTCGTGTAATACCATCATCATCCACTAACAAGTTACCATAATTATACCTATTTTTTGAATTTTTTTCTCTTATGTTTATTACTAGTAAAATTGAAGAAAAAATGAAACTACTTATTGAACTTCATATTTCAATTTAGCACCAATTACCTTGTATTGTTCAAGATAAAGCAATTGAGAATTAGCTATAGTCCCTTGTTGTTACCTATAGATAGATGAAGAATCTTTGATGAGAGACTTATTATTCTTAAACAAGCAAAACTAGTAGTCTTTTAGACCTTTTATATGCCCTAGCCTTATGCTTGCTATATTCTCTAAGAAAATTGACACATCTTGTAATGACTCTTGCCCACTAGTCAATCTAGCCATCATCTCCATCATGAAAACCCTCCTTACACTAGATTACAATTATCCCCTTCATATATTTAAAATACATTGGTAAAGACACATTATGCTTATAAAGGCCTTTGATTTTTTTTGGAGGATTACCAAGACCGAAAGCAATAACAATAGGAAAATTATTTGAGATGGACAAACTATAATCACTTTCAACTTTGTTACTCAAAAGAATATTTTTATAGAAAAGGATTTTGTAATATAAATAGTATCTAGTTTATTGAACAAAGAATCCTCTCCCTTCCTTCTATTATGACAAGTAAATCAATGATCATAATTTCCTTTGTTGGATTCCCCAAAATATTAAAAACTTCTAGATTGTTATAACACCCCACCTAATTGCTGAATTCACTAAATTAAAGCAACGAGACAAAATACTACCAAATATTAACAAATTTAGCCTCTACAATTTTAAAACCACCAATCAAAACTCATTCTACTATAGGAAAATTACTACCCAACCATTCCTAGAGAAGATCTCAATATATTGAATTAGGCTCATAAATAGAATAAAGACCTACAACGCACCTTGAACTAAGAAGGTAGCCAAAATAACTTTATTCCAAGGATCTTACCTAGAATAAATAGTATGACATTTTAGCCAAGTTGAAAAACACAAAATTGCCCCACCTTCACCTTCCCGGTATGAGGTATTTAAAAACTTTTCCCTTTCCATAAATTTTGAAGAACCCTACCCAATCTCATGTCAATACATTTGACCTATTGAAGGCAAAAATTATTAGGTTTGTTCTTCCAAACTACCTGCCAACCCTATACTTATCCTTGAGGGATAAAACTTGAATATTAAAGGACATAATGTTAAACTTATTGTGTAAGGCTCTTTGGATAGAATTTCAAATGAACTGTCGAGCATAATGTCATTTCTAGACTTGGTTAGATGCTTAAAATTCTTCCTATGTACACTCTCATCCTCCATTGAATCTAAAAAAAACTATTAATTGTTTTAATGTTGCTATCTAACATCCTCCTATTTGTGTGCCTACTTTGGAAGACCTTAAAGAAAATATAGAGAGGCTTTTACACTCTACACTTCTCTCCAACCCTATGTAAAACTTACATACCTAAAGGATTGTATCTTAACTAACTATTATTGAGCTTTTGAACCAGACAGTACTGTGGCAAGAGAAGGAGCCCCCTCTCCATTCTTAGATGCATCAAACCTATTAAATTTAATCTAATCAAAGTGAATAATAAGGGCTTTATTTTTTCAATGGGTTATATGAGATTGAAAAAGACCCCACCCATATATATCATGACCACATAGTGGTATTAAAACATATTGGCTCTTATGCATATATCACTTAGCAAGATTCGAGCCTTGATCTCCTTGAAAGTTGAGGAATATAACCAGTTGAATTAATGCCATTTGATTAAGGGCTTTATTAACTTGACAAAGGTTTGCACTAACTAATTGTGTTCCCAAATTATTTTCACTAATCCTATTAATATTTTGACCCATTTTCCCTAACCCAAGATTTGAATCATCATTTTCCACATTTAATACACCCTCTTGACGAAGAATACCACTATGAGCCCTAGAAGCAACATGTTTATTGGGATAATCCCTTGCAAGTTTTCCCACCTCTCATCTTGAAAAATATGCATTAGGTAAATTTAAGTAAAAACCTTCTATTAACACTTAAAACTAGGACCTTGTTGGATCCTCAAAATCCAACTTGAAAAATACCCCTAATTTCAAATTTTGAAGAGTCTTATAAAGTCCTAAGTATAGGTTTGTTTTTTTCAAGTCAAAATAAAATGATTGTTGAGTCTATCAAATAAGGCTAAGTAATCATTGTGAGTGTGGTCTACTGGTAAGGATGCCACTTGCATTATCAATGATGTGACCCGGGTTCAATCCCCATGGTGGATGTGTATAAGAATTATTACTAAAAAAAATAAAAAATAAAAATAAGGCTAAGTAAAAGAACTTCAAGATGTCCTTTGTTATGGTCATGTCCAAAGTCCCTTGCAGCCCCCTATCTCGGTGAAAGTATGTTTATCCTCAAAATGGTCCTCAAAATTTTATTCTTTTACAAGGTGATTACTTCATGAGTCCTATTCCTTCAATGTCATTTTGTTTTAGTCCCTAAGATCATCATCAAAAATCCCCAAATATCATCATCCATGCATTTTTTTCCCCATGGCCCCTAAGGGTGCATTGAAATATTTCATATCCATCATATCCATTTCATCTTTTCCCTAGGTCTAAGGTTCATTAAATATTATTTCATACCAAATCCTATAGCCAAAGCTTATCTGCATATCATTCCCCTTTTTTTTCACAATACCATGTAATATCCATACTTAAAAGAGTCCCCCCCTAAAAAAATAAAGTCTCTCCATTTCCTAAGGTTTATTAGTCACTATCATCTAAGATAAAAATCCTCCACCTTTTTCCATTTATGCCTCGACCTTAGTCCCAAAAAATAAAATTCATGAATCGGTTTATCCACTCCATTCCAAGGTCTAAAGAGTTCCCCCACAAGAAATATATGCATGATCCAAAAACAATTATTATTAAAACATCCCCTAAGGTTTTAAATAAAAAAAAATGTGTGGCGGGGATGAAAGGGGGTGACTTTAGGTGCTCTATTCTTATTGGCTAGAAAAAATTATGGTGAGGATGAAAGGGGGCAACTTCATACGCTTAAATTTCATTGGCTAAAAAATGTGCGATGGGGATGAAAGGGGGCGACTTTAGATGCCTAAATTTTATCAACTGAAAAATGTGTGGTGGGGATGAAAGAGGGCAACTTCAGGCACTCAAATTCCATTGGTAAAAATTTTATAACTCCCTTCCCTAAGGTTTAAGGGTCTTAGGCACATAGAAATATTTACTCCCTTTTGTCCTAAAATAATAGCACCTCATATATTTTTTACCTTGGGAAATGCTATGTTACATGGAATATTTTAAAGGTTCGAGGTGTAGACCAATTGGTTCATCCAAACCCCATAAGGGGGGTGAAGGTCCAAGGTTAAAATCTCGGGCCTCGCCGGACTGAACGCTTGTCCCTTTCTTGGTGCTTTCAGCGGCATAAAAGGTTTAAAATGATTGTGGCATGGTGGTTATAGGGGTGGACTGCGCAAAGATTTGTGTAGCAGCTTCTGGGGTGGACAGCGCAGAATACTGTGGTGGCCATAAAATCTAGACAGCCTGCCCAGATTCGTGGCGACTACCGATTCCACCATGTAAATTCAAAAAAAAAAAAAAACATGGAATATTTTAAAATCCCTTAGTATAAACCCACATGTACTAGTCATTCAAACTCTTAGGTTTTTTATATACCATTTCCCCCCTCATCCATCCCATGGTGCTCATTGCCAAAGAACACCCCATAATAATGTTCCCACCATATAGTTTCTAAGGTCACTAACGCATGTTTCCCCCCTTCCACCTCAAGTCTTAAGCACCAAATTCTAACCTTAAGGTCTCCAAATAAAAATCATGTCCCTCAAAAAAATTTAAAGTACACCTCAAGTGTTATTGAAAGAAAATATTCGTACTTAAAAGAGTCCCCCTCGTATTGTTCCCCTCTTCGTTTGTTCCTTTCTCTTAGAGTATTTTGTCATATTTGGTTCTGCTGGCTGATTGCTTGTCACTTTTTGTTTCTTCCTTCTCGAGGTTTTAATCCATTTTGGATTTGTTGGTTGAATGCCTCTTAGTTTTTGTTCCTCCTTTTGTTTCCTTCGAGGTTTTTCCTTTCTGTTCTGCTGATGTACAAGGCGTTGGGACACCTTTCAAATTCCCCCTTTTAATAAAAATATTAACTTACCAAAAAAAAAGAGTCCCCCCCCAAAAAAATAAAGTCTCCCCATTTCCTAAGGTTCATTAGTCACTATCATCTAAGATACATTTATGCCCTGACCATAGTCCCAAAAAATAAAATTCATGAATCATTTTATCCACTCCATTCCAAGGTCTAAAGAGTTCCCCTGGGAAGAAATATATGCATGATCAAAAAAAAATTATTATTAAAACATCCCCTAAGGTTTTAAACATAAAAAATGTGTGGCATGGATGAAAGGGGGTGACTTCAGGTGCTCTATTATTATTGGCTAAAAAAATGTATGGTGGGGATGAAAGGGGGTGACTTCAGATGCCTAAATTTCACTGGATAAAAAATGTGCGATGGGGATAAAAGGGGGCGACTTCAGATGCCTAAATTTTATCAGCTAAAAAATGTGTCATGGGGATGAAAGGGGGCAACTTCAGGCACTCAACTTACATTGGTCAAAATTTTATAACTCCCTTCCCTAAGGTTTGAGGGTCCCAAGCACATAGACATATTTACCCCCTTTGGCCCCAAAATAATAGCACCTCATATATTTTTTACCTTGGGAAAGGCTATATCACATGGAATATTTTAAAACCCCTAAGTATAAACCCACATGTACTAGTCATTCAAACTCTTAGGTTTTTTATATGCCATTTCCCTTCTCATCCATCCCATGGTGCTCATTTCCAAAGAACACCCCATAATAATGTTTACACCATATAGTTTCGAAGATCACTAACACATGTTTCCCCCCTTCCACCTCAAGTCTTAAGAACCAAATTCTAACCTTAAGACCTCCAAATAAAAATTATGTCCCTCAAAAAAATTTAAAGTACGTCTCAGGTGTTATTGAAAGAAAATATGTTGCAAGAATGAAAGGGGGTGAACTTGGGCGCTTTATCCTCATTGGCAAAAAAAAATGTGGCAGGGATGAAAGGTGCTTAACTTGAGCGCTTTATCTTCATTGGGCAAAAGAATATGTGGTAGGGATGAAAGGGGGTGAACTTGAGCGCTTTATCCTCATTGGCCAAAATAATGTGTGACAGGGGTGAAAGGGGATAAGATCAAGTGCTAAGTTTTCATTGGCCAAGAAATGTGTGGTAGGGATGAAGGGGGACCAACTCAAGTGTTGTGACTTAATTGGTCAAAGAATTTATGGCTCAGAATCAAGCGGGTGAGTTCAAGCGCCCCTATCCAATTGGTCAGAATTTGAATTAATTCATTTCCTAAGGTCTAAGGCCCCCATTGCATAAAGTCAATTCCTAATTTTTGGCCTTGATCCTAATCAAAAGTGTTTTATAAGGTTTTATCCTATAGAGTTTCCTACATCATTAAACTTTGAAATCCATATGCATTAGGTTTTTTCCAATCATTTTACACATAAGCCTAAGTCCTTACCTAGGTATTTTCACAAAAAATATGTCCATCAATATAATATTTAACATGTTCGATATGTCTATGTTTTCCCCCCTTTATCCATAAAAATTGCATGAAAAATGCCATGGTCATATATAATTATCAGAGGGTATTGTTCCAAAGGGATCTATAAATTCAACCTACTTTGATTTTTCACTAAAGCTATATGGCACCTTCAAATTTGAGTGGAAAAATTCAATAAGTCAAAACCGATTGGCCTAGAGATGAACAACACGAGTGATCTTACTACAAAGGAAGTGCACGGCCTAGATCTGCCTACTTGAGTTGAAGCACTAGTTTTGGATTGGTACGAGATGAACGACATTGATGGTCTTGCCCATAGAGAAGCACACAGTTTAGATTTGTTCTAGGATCGTGACCAAGATTTGTACCCTGACACAAAACTGTGGATCAGAATCAATTTCCAAAGGATCAAAAATCATAATTTAAATAGGGATACAATTCACTAGCACATTACATGACATGGATGATATGATGTGACTGTTAAAGTAGTTATCAAGGTTTGGTCAAGTCACAGGATCAAGCTCAAGTAACTACAGTTGAAAGCCTATACAGGAACAATAAGGAATTAACATCCAAAATGAATAAACTACAAGCAAAAAAATGAAATATTAGAGGTAAAAGTAAACAAGCTTCAGGGACAAATACCACAAATACAAATAGGGGAGCAATTTGATATCAAGTGCTTTGTTAAAAAGATACAAGTAAGAATTGGTTTTAGAATTAAAAATAGGAGTAAAAGCACTGGCCAAAGCACTTAATGACTTGGTTAGTATCATGGCTGTGACACAAAGTATAAAGACCCTATTGGAAAAGTCAGATAAAAGGGAAGCCAATCTAAAATTTATTTACAAAAAGTGCAGATAAGAATATGGCTAGATAAGCAACAAACAAGTGATTCTATCAGATGGCACAAGTTACAAATGCCAAGCAAAGTTTCTCAAGTTGAACACTTATCTCCATGATAAGCCATATTGAGAAAACTTTCTTCAAGATATGCAGACTCGGGTAAGTGAGATGGGTAGAAAAAGAGAAGAGGCTAGCATTTTACATGAAGAACTCACAACGACAGATAAAGTTGAAGAATTGATATCCAAAAGAATACAAGAGTTAAAGTGTGACGAAAAAGATGAAAAATTTTTGGCTCAACAAATCTATGAATTATTTAAAATGGTGTAGTCGATAGTCAAATTCATCTAAGAGATGAATTTTCTACTAAAGGACTTTGATAACAAGTCATTGAATATAAATATACAATTACCTCTATTGCCTCCTTTTGTGATGAAGCTTGGGGATAAAATTATAAATTGCAAATCTATTGGGGATGAGTCAACTAGGATAGGACAAAACTAAAGTGGGACCTAGTACAGAAAATATAGACACATGAATAGGTCAGCCGTAAAATCCAAATGACATAAAACTATACCCCCTTTTAAAAATTTAGAATTTGAAGGTAGTTTATTACTGATTTTCTTATAAAATAGAGAAAGTTATTTTTTATAAAACAAATAAAGTAAACTATTTGTGTATTGTAGTATACTCAACCAATAAAGGGAAATAGATGGTGACAAGTGGAGGGCTCATATGGGGCCAATTATAACAGAATAGGGCTCCTTAATGTAATAAAAAGGACTGCTACAACCAGAAAATAGGGATCAAGGTTTTGCATAGCAAATTTTTGTTAGAGGTATACTTGAATGCTCTTGTCTTTGTTGTTGTATTCCCTTTGTGTATTCTCCTTTTTCATCTCTCATTCCTCCCATTTTGTGCAGGTTTTGATAGAGAAGTGCTCAAGAATTGAGATCAATGTCTAGATATTGAGTTAGAGGTCTAGAAACCCAAATGTTAAAATATTGGAACAAAAAGGTGAAGGATTCTTGTTACATTATTTGAATGAGATTTATTATTGTATTAAATATTTAAATATCTTTTTTTTTTGGTAAGTAGTGTTTGTATTTACAGCGGGTTTTAACAAGGATCCCAAAACCTGATTACATAAGCAATGGGCCTAGGGCATCAATCCCTTGAAACTGAACACCAAAACAGAAATCCCACCCAGAGATAACAGTAAGCATGAAACAATCCCTCTCAACGGGAAACAAACAAATAAGAAAGAAAGTAGTTTTGGAGATCTCGCCCAGCGGGGAGTAGCCAAAAACCACCATCGAGAAGATCCCGCCCAGCAGGAAGCAAAGAAAAACCGTTACAATAAAATCCCGCCTCGCGGGAAGCAGTCAAAACCACCACAAACAGTCCCGCCTAGCGGGAAGCAACAGGGAAATCCCGCCATCCGGGAAACCAATAGAAAAGAAAGGATCCCGCCTCACGGGAAAATCGGCAGATTTTGTGCATCTCGCCTTGTGGAGAAACCAGCCGCCCACCGGGAAAACATTTCGTTCAGCGAGATCCATCCTGTAGGAAGCCGACAGCCAGCACAGAGAGGATCCAGCCCATCAGGAAGTGACCAAAGAGTTGTACCACAAGGAACCCGCCCCGGGAAAACAGAAGAGGATCCCAGCAGCAGGGACCAAGAATCCCGTCCAAGCACAGAGCCCGCCGAGGATTCACAAGAAAAAGGGGGAAGTTGTCCAAACCCTAAACCGTCACCTCCACCGCACCGAGAAACGCAGGGGACTAGATCCACGCGAATAACCTGCAAAAAACCCCAGGGGGAAGCCTGAGGGAAAAAGGGAAGGGATCCCCAACCAAAAAAGGATCCCTGGGAAGCACCTGTCCGAAAAAACAACCAAGGAAACCCTAGCCGGCCGGGAGGGGCGCAGATAGTGGAGAAGGATCTCCCCCCAGGAGATCATCTGCAAACAACCACTCCCCAGGAGGGATGACCTGGGTTGAACCAGGGACTGGGCAGGAACCAGGAACCATGGGAGGGGGAGCAGGGGAGGGACCAGAGCCCTCCCCTCTCTAAATATTTAAATATCTTAATGGTAATTCAATCCAGTTCTTATTGTAAGCAAATTTTATATTAATACAATTCTAGGCTTCTTCTCTTGTCAAATCTTTGTTTTCAATCTTGTTTGTTGTCTCATTTACATATTACATTATCAGAATGTGTATTTGATGCTTTATTTTGTTGATAATCAATTATTTTTATTACATTATTTGAATTAATATAACTGGCTCAATATATCCTTTATTTTTCTATTTTTCACATGAATGTATCTTAAAACTTGCTACAATAGCCCAAGGATAAGGCACCAGTTATACATTAAGACATAATAAAATAACTATAATAAATATTGGTCAAATAATAATTACTTTTTACACCTTTTTTTATTTGGATGAGCATGAAATTATATTTTCAAATCTTTAATTTTACCTCAGGGGTATCCTTACCCTCCCCAGTCTGTCTAGAATTATAAAGAAAATTTATTCTTGGGTTAAAGAGGCAGGTCAACCAGATTCTGTATCACTATTTGGACTAAGATATTTCTTGCAGTGTGACACATTATTAAGGATACAAGAAAAATATCCATTATATTATGGTACCATTAACAGGAAATGAATTCATATTGTATTAAAGATCAAATTCTAAATTTACTTTTCAATGACATTTCAAATCTTTTTAAAATGACAAACTATCAGCTAAGTATTTTTGTACCAGGGATAACTAGAGTTTGTTATTATGTTTGAATCTTTCATAGTGTTCCTAACTATTTTTAAAATTTAAAATATAGAAGTGATGAATTCTAATTTTTAAAGTTTTCTTTTCTTTCAACCCATCTCATAAAACTGTATAAACTTTGTGAGGCTGAGAGAGAAAGGGTCAAGTAATCATGACCAAAGAACTATGTTCTTTTTGTATGTACCAATGCTGGCGACTCTATTGGCTGATACCCATAAATCAATAAAATCAATATAGAACGAGAAAATTGATTTGGTGCATACAAGAAGAACCGCTTGAGAGCTACTGCCAAAATTTTCAAATCCAGAGGTATTATTTTGGACTTGTAATTCTAGTCCATCAAAAAGTCTTGTTTCTAGAGTAGACTCAGATTCTACCTTTATAGACATTAATTTTAATGTTACTCCACCTACTATTATTAATAACTCAACTATTACTCCCCCTGTTATTGCTGTAAATATTGTTAAAATTACACTAGTAGTTAATATGGCTAACCCCAACCCATAACCTATTCTGCATCAGTGCAGAATCAATATATACCTCCCATTTAGCTTACCTATTGTATTGCATCCCTTGCCTACTAAAGCTCACAAATACTTACCCAAGTTCCAAGGAAATAATGTTGTATGTGGAGAAGAACATATCAAATATTTCTTATATGCTATGGATAGATTGGAAGTAAATGAAGAGGATGTAGTTCTCAAGCTATTTTTATAGACTCTAGAAAAAGATGCTAGAGAATGGTTTAATAGTATTGCAGTCGAAACTTTTAAATTTTTAACGAATGCTAGAAAGCTATATCAAGAAGTATAATGAGAGGAAAAATGAATAGTCATTATTGATAGAATTAGCTACAATGAAAAAGAAAGAAAATGAAATAGTCAATGATTTTAACAAGAGGTTTATTTATATTAGGAATAAAATTCCTACTAGGTTAAGACCTAATGATCATCAGTCCATTTGCTTCTATAAGAATGCTTTCACCACAAAATTCAATTATGAACTAAGGAAAGAGCAAATGAACACTATTGATGAATGCATGAATAAGGCTATTCACATAGAGAGAAATATGATTGATAGTGGAAATATTAAGCCATATTCTCTGGAGTCTAATATTTTTGATAAAGAAGGATTTTCTATCCTTAAGAAAACATAAATAGATCTCGTTGACAGGGTAGTTTCTAGTTAAATGCAATGATAGAAATATTCAATACAATAAATAATAGATTGGCTAGAATAGAAAAAGAAAAATAAAATGTTCATGTCTTCCCAAATTCAAGAAGAGAACAAACCTGCATTTAGAAAGAATTTCAATAGAAATTGGAACAATAATGGGACTCAAAATAAAAATCCAGCTAATGGTTGGAAAGGAAAGATAATTCAAAAATATTTAGATGATGTCCCCAACCCCATTCCATCCATCAA